>OW964168.2:17593565-18843565 GCA_943136025.2 Agrotis puta | reverse complement strand
ATTGAAGAAAGAACCAAACACAGATTTGAGTGGACCTGTCCAGTCAGTGCAGGCATGTGTCAGTTACCGTGTAATTCAACTCATAACACAAGGAGCTCAACGATACGACGATCAATACCAAAGTCATGTTTGGAAGTCGGTTAAAATTAATCGTTTTCGTTTTAGAACAACTACTGGAAATTAGAAATGCAAGTTTAGCGACGTTGCTGTGTGCAGTTGGAGATGGTGTAACTCAAGTACAGAAAAACGCGTTTCTCCAAATTAGTCCGAAGTAAGTAGTACGAATTGAATTAATATTATAGTAATTCATTGACCTTGGTGACCCCGTGGTAACAGCTCCAATTTACAAGTTGTTTGAACCCAAAACCTACTTGGATCAACCTTAGGCACGCGTATTAAGTGTGAGTAAGGAGCTGGCTACTGGGGATCTTCAAGGTAAAGCCGCGCTTGCCGAGGTTGGTCTATGGATGACTCGGAAAGCACGTAAAGCCGTTGGACCCGATTGTCATTTGTAGGTAGATCTTTGACAGTCGTACCTGTTAGTCAGAAGCTGGAAATTCTAACAACCAGTCTTATCAAATTACCGAGATATTGGGTTGTGCAGGTGAGATAGGCCGTCGCTCTATATTAAATATAATATCAGTAGATATTCAGCTGCATCTGGTTCGTCTCGGAGCCCATCCCGATCCCAAAATTTTAATTAATCTGGGATAGCTCCTTAACACATTGAATGCCAACTACCTAATATTACGTAGGCACTAGTGACGCTAGGGGCCAACTACGTTATACGACGTAGCACTTTCTTACAATTTAAATTGATGTGTTTATTATAAGGCCTACCGGAAAGGACGTTTTTAAATTAAAAAAAATACGCAATATTTCGTAGATTGGCACCACACATACCATTTTTAAACGGGGTGCCGAGTACGTATTATTACGTAGAAGACCATTTGTATGGTGGGAACCAATAATGGCCATATGTTTGGCATTCAATGTGTTAAATAATTATGTGATTTGAATGAATTTGGTATCAATTTAAAGTTAACAGTTAAAAAACCTTAAAACAGTAGCATTTGTTATTATTCTTAACTAGTAAATAAGTACTCTAGATTAGTGATTTCATACTTTTGCTTGCGAGTGTAGATAGGAAAAAGGCTAGGCATATGATGAAGAGGCTCGCACACATACACTGTGGTAAAAAAATGCTAGGTCTGTCGCCTCCTTCTGCGAAGCAGTCATGCTCGTGAAGGAGGAGGCGGGCCGCATGAGGGAAAGGACAGCGTCCTCCCTCCACCCCAGCCGCAGTGGTAGACGCCCACGGCGTCGGACGTCGCAAGACGATCTCCGGCCACCGTAGGCGCGGGCATGCGGGCAGCGAGTAATGGGCGACTCGCTGTCCGACCATGGACCATGCCCGGGTCGACGGCGCGTTGTGTTCCACGCGCGCCTCAAAGAGTGTTAGCAAAGTGACGGGGCCCCCTCTAGAAGGCCAAAGCCTGCCGGGGTCGCGGGACTGTATTAGTCAGTACGAGTCTGACAGTCCCTCCCGCTCTGCCCTGGGTGGGAGGACTCATATGATGATTTTACCACGAAAAAAAAAAAAAAAAGTTCTGTTGGGTCAACATGATTGGTTAGTTCTGTCCGCACTATTAATGCACCCGAGCCATTTATAAAATGTTGTGTTATATATTTGTTTCAGGAATCCATTGGTGGACTGTAGCGAGATCCCCTACATCAACTTCACCGCCTGGGCCGATCCTAAGTGCACTACATCGAGCCCTTGCGCTACTGACCATTATTAATTTAAAATAATACATTACAAAATATAATAATATTATTGCCGTATAAATATTGGACAGACATGTAGACAACGATAAACGTATACGCTCAGTAGTCTGTAATACATTTTTAACTTTATACCTTAGTGCATAAAGTTGATATTCTAAACAGTAATTATTAAAAAAGTATAGTTTACTAAGCGTTTTCGTTCGTTACGGTTGTTAACACTAATTAGTCTTTATATTTTGTTGCTGAGTTTATATAAAATAATCGCAAGCGCCAGCTGTGCGCACGCGATTCTCATAATGTTTTTTAATTATCACAATATACTTTTTTTTTAAGTTTAACAGTGTTTTAATTAGTGTCAGACTAAAGGTTTGGTTTGGCCGGCTTTTCCAAATGTTATAAAGTATATATAAAAATTCAAAGACATGGGACATCTATCAACCCGCACTGGGCCCGCGTGATGGATTATGGCCCACTCCCTCTCACATAGAGGAGGCCTGTGTCCCAGCAGTGGGAACATTTATAGGTTGATAATTAAATAAATATACCTACGCATTAACGCCTGCGTCCCGAATCGTTAAGCTTTTTTGCGAAAAAAATCCTGCAACAACATTTAACAATGTTTTTATGCAATGAAAGATTCGACCTAGCCGAGCTGGATTACGGTATTTTGCTTTCTGCAAAAAGGCTTTAACCTCTCGGGCGCGTTACGTACACCCGGGTGTACATAAGCGAAAACGCCCCAGCACCTTACGTACACACGTCTGGACATAACAGACAGTCGCTCATTGGACGTTGATTTTTATCATTTTCAATTATAAATCGCCCGAGAGGTTAATAAAAGTGCCTCATTTGTTTTCGATCTCTTTACAGATACTCGTAGGTACACTTCGTGCCAACTTTTGCATATTTTTACTCAACAAAGCAAAAGGTACGTACTTCAGTTATTAGTGTTATGGCACTTAATTGTTTATGCCTTTGTACTTCAGTATGTGCGTCATAAAAACACATGTAATGTATACACGTATTGTGTATACATTACATGTGTTTTTGAAATGTAATGTGTTAATATTCTATGCATACTTAATCAAAACTCTTATTATTTATCTATAATCGTCACGGCTGTAAGTTATTGTGGTAAATAAAATTCTAACAGCTGTGAATGTAAATAGAAACGACGGAACAATGAAATGCGAATGCGATTAAAACTTGAATTGAATAAGCGATAGGACCTATCATGAGTGTCCCGTATATGTAACGTAAAGTAAACTGGCACTGTGACGTTAATTTGAAGGAAACAATTAGTTCCTCGTTTACACACTAGAGGCGCTTTAACATTTTTCCAAACAATTAACGCAGTAAATACTTCACGCGGGTATGCGGGCAGCGAGTAATGGGCAACTCGCTGTCCGACCATGGACCATGCCCGGGTCGACGGCGCGTTGTGTTCCACGTGCGCCTCAAAGAGTGTCAGCAAAATGCAGGGGGCCCCTCTCTAGAGGGCCAAAGCCTGCCGGGGTAGCGGGACTCACGAATTACCGTGAGCCCGGTACGTAAAGGGCTATTGAAGGACACCGTGGATTATAGCCAGTACGAGACTGACAGTCCCTTCTGCTCTGCCCAGGATGGGAGGACTCATGTGATGATTTTACCACATAGGACTGGTTGGAAGCGGCTTGCATCCAGCATGATCCTATGGTCTTCATATGAAGCTAAGAACATCAGTTATGCTAGTAGTGCTGGTAAATCATACGTGGCACACATCATCATATACAATCACAGACAGGAAAGGCGTAAAGATCTTTAAATGAGTCCTCTTCTTCATAATACAACACAGCAAATATTGACTATTCGGCATTTTGATTAATAATCATAACCCTTTTTTGAGGTGGCGACTGTTGAAAAGATTCTGACTCTGCGCTGTTAAGTAAACAATAACTATATGAAAAAGAATAAATATAAAAAATAACAAATAATTGAAAATTAATTACCACCGAGTATTTTTTTGTAAAACGTAATTTTCGACGGTACGTAAAGGGCTATTGAAAGACACCGTGGATTTTAGTCAGTACGAGACTGACAGTCCCTCACACTCTGCCCTGGGGGGGAGGACTCATTTGAAGATTTTACCACGAAAAAAAAAATTATGCGTCTAGCTGGGATCGAACTCACGACCTACAACTTATTAGTCGGGGCCGATACTACTGGGTTACCACTGTTCTGCAAGTGACAAAAAAACGTAATATTTCAGAGCTAAAATCATCCCAACATAAGACAATAAACTAGACCGCCCAAAACACAAAACCTAGCGAGAGTAATAATAATACCAATAAAATAGATAAAACGAATGAAAATATGGAAAATATGAACAAAGGTAATTGCAGATGTTAACTAGAGCCAGAGCCAAACAAAACGCACGCCCACCATCTCCGGACTCGTCGCTCAGCTCCGCCTCACCGCCGCCGGACCCTGGATCACCTGTGTCACCGGTAGCGGCAGTTGCGTCGAGCTCGAGCGACGAATATTTCTCCCCGCCGACGTCGCCAACGCCTGTACGTCGGCAGGGGAGAGGCCGGCCACCGAAGAGCTTGGGACCTAGGGGCCAACCGGCCCCGAGCCGGGTCCCCGCTGCCGGTGGTTGTGTGCAGCGCATGAGATGGACTCAGTCCATAAATGAGAATGTCATGCGCGCATACTACGGGTCTACAGAGGGAGGAACTAACCTCACTGCGTACCGTGTTAGGATGCTGTCTCTGTTCCAGGTACTTGAACCAACCCTAAACGTCACGGCCCAACGACTGTCGGATCAGGTGCGGGTCATCCAACGTAATCACATGTTGGACGACACCGCGCTTGATAGGCTACGCTCAGAAGTACTAAGCAACCGTATCATCTTAACTCCACCACCACCAACGGCGTCCGTGTCTGTAAACAGAGTTCCGCCACGGTCTGTTATTTCTTCTGTTGTGGAGGAGGATGATGCGGTTGCCACGGTAAGTAGCCAGTGCAACGAGCGATTGAGGAGTGCGTTGGAGGATGCGCTTTGTGAGTATCGTTCAATTCCCGCTGCACTTAGACCCCGACTACCACGGTTACCCATGCTTAAAAAAAATAGGGCGCTGGTGAGTGCCTTGAACTCGCTGCTTAAGAATTTTTTTGAGAGCAGCGAGGATCTTGTCGATACTCACTCGATCCTGTACTGTGGGGCTGTCGCGGCATGTCGTTTAGCTAACGTCAAATTCCCAATTTCTGACGAAGCTAAACGACCTAAGCCAACCGTACCAGCCTGGCAGAGCAGGATCGAGCGACGTATCGATGGGGCCAGGGTACTTATCGGCAAACTATACTGCTTCAGGGAGGGAAATACACGACCACGTGTGATGCGCTTTGTGAGGCGGGCATTCTCGGGGACTGGAATAAGTCCCCAAGAATACATGGCCTGTGTCACAGAGCGCATCGACTTCCTGAAGCAGAAAGTTTATGCATGGGCAAGCCGTATTCGTCGGTATAAGCGGCGGGTTGATCGGTATTCACAAAATCGCATGTTCCAGCGCGATGAGAGGTGGGTATACAGAGCTTGGGAGCGACCTGAACAAAACATGACTGACGTGTGTCGCCCGGATGATAACGCCACGAGTACATTCTGGCGCAGCATCTGGTCGGTACCCGTCAGTCATACTGAGGCTGATTGGATGCGTGATGTCGAACGGGTGTGTGAAACTATACCAGAAATGGAACCTATATCCATTACGCCATTAGATGTAGCAAGAGCGGTCCGTTCGTTACCGAATTGGAAATCCCCGGGACCGGACGGACTGCACAACTTTTGGCTAAAATGGTTGAATAGTTCACACACTTGTCTGGCATCTCAATTCCAGTCATCCTTAGAGTCTGGGTCGCTACCACAGTTCCTAACAACAGGGGTTACCCACCTTCTCTATAAAGCCGGTGGTACTGCGGAACCCAAGAATTATAGACCGATCACGTGTTTGTCGACGGTCTATAAACTTCTCACATCCATTTTGAGAGTAAAAATTAATGCACATATAAATAATAATTTCATTATGTCTGCCTCTCAAAATGGATGTGGGAACGGGTCCCGTGGTACCAAGGAGTTACTCCTCATTGACATGGCCATAAGCCAACAGGTTCATCGATCTCGCAAAAATCTGTCCACATGCTGGATAGATTATAAGAAGGCCTACGACTCGGTGCCACATACATGGCTCATGAGGGTGTTAGAGTTGTACAAGATAGATGCAACTCTACGCGCCTTTCTTGAGTCGTGTATGGGGCAATGGAGAACGGTCCTTCGCTATCCAGGGTGTCGACAGATCCAGGCGAACGATGAACCTGTATGGATCAAGCGGGGAATATTCCAGGGCGACAGTTTGAGTCCACTTTGGTTCTGCTTGGCCCTGAATCCTCTAAGCACATTGCTGGAGGATTCAGGTCTAGGCTATCGGTTGAAGAGAGGTGGCCAGGTTGTATCTCACCTTCTATACATGGATGATCTCAAACTCTTTGCCCCCAGCAAATTGCAACTGATGGAGCTACTGAAGGTAACTGAAACTTTTAGTAGTGCCATCAGGATGGAATTTGGTGTGGACAAATGTGCAGTCATGCATGTAAAGCGAGGGGAGATTATGGAATCTGAAGGAATTCAACTTTCAGATTCCATACACCTTAGATCCCTCTCCTCATCCGAAACCTATAAGTATTTGGGTATGTCGGAAGCGCTTGGCATTGATGTATCGGACATGAAACAATCGTTGAGGGAGCGCTTCTTCGGACGCCTCAAGAAGGTTTTAAATAGCCTTCTTTCAGGCGGAAACAAGGTGCGCGCCTTCAACGGTTGGGTCATGCCGGTTTTAATGTACTCTTTCGGCATACTTAAATGGACTCAGACTGAACTCGACGCCTTGGATAGACGAGTCCGCACACTGCTGACCGCAAATCGGATGCATCACCCACGATCATCAGTCATGAGACTGTACATCCCGAGGAAATGTGGGGGTCGAGGCTTTTTAAACGCTAAGACCCTCCACAACCGCGAGGTGTGCAGTCTCAGAGAATATTTTTTGAAAATGGAAGTGGGTATGCACCGAGATGTGGTCACAGTGGACAAGGGACTCACCCCGCTGTCCATGGCTAAAGAGAACTGGCACAAACCTGTGGTACTACGTACCGAAGACCGCAAGGAGGTATGGCAAGGCAAGGAGCTACACGGACGCTTCTACCGGGCTCTTCATGGGCCCGATGTAGATTTTCTAGCGTCCGTGTCTTGGCTACGTTTCGGTGACCTCTTCGGGGAAACTGAAGGTTTTGTCTGTGCAATTATGGACGAAGTTATCTTGACGAACAACTACCGGAGACATATTATGAAAGACGGGACGGTTGACGTGTGTCGGGCATGCCACCGTCCGGGTGAGTCGATCAGACATATTATCTCTGGTTGTTCTCGTCTTGCTAACGGCGAGTACTTGCATAGGCATAACCTAGTGGCCAAGATTATTCACCAGCAACTTGCTTTGAAATACAAGCTTGTGGACTCTGAGGTACCGTATTACAAGTATGTGCCCGACCCAGTTCTCGAGAAAGACCATGTCACGCTGTACTGGGATCTGCCTATCATTACAGACAGGACTATTGTCGCCAATAAGCCTGACATAGTAGTGATAGACAGATCAGCGCGCCACGTAATGATAATCGATGTTACCATTCCTCATGACGAGAACCTCGTGAAGGCTGAGAAAGATAAAAAAATCAAATATCTCGACTTAGCGCGCGAGGTTGTCGATATGTGGAATGTGAGCTCGGCTATCATTGTGCCGATAGTCGTTACGGCCAATGGCCTGATAGCCAAGAGCCTCGACGAACACTTGTCGAGGCTCTCCCTAGGTGGTTGGATCAAGGGCCTGATTCAGAAGGCAGTGCTCCTCGATACGGCTCGCATTGTGAGGAGGTTCCTGTCTCTGGAGCCCTAACCACCGGTAGCTTGGACCCTGCTCCCATACCGGCGGATCTCTATTTTTATATTTTTAAATGTTTTATATTGTTTTCTTTTTTTTTATTTAAAATATTTAAAAATGTAATTTTATGAAAGAAAAATGAATAAACGAATAATACCAATAATAAATTATCCACCAGCAACTTGCTTTGAAATACAATCTTGTGGATTCTGAGGTACCGTATTACAAGTATGTGCCCGACCCAGTTCTTGAACAAGGCCATGTCACGTTATACTGGGATCTGCCTATCATTACTGATAGGACTATTGTCGCCAATAAGCCTGACATAGTAGTGATAGACAGATCAGCGCGCCGCGCAATGATAATCGATGTTACCATCCCACATGACGAGAACCTCGTGAAAGCTGAGAAAGATAAACAAATCAAATATCTCGACTTAGCGCGCGAGGTTGTCGATATGTGGAATGTGAGCTCGGCTATCATTGTGCCGATTGTCGTTACTGCCAATGGCCTGATGGCAAAGAACCTCGACGAACATCTTTCGAGGCTCTCATTAGGGGGTTGGATCAAGGGCCTGATTCAGAAGGCAGTTCTCCTCGATACGGCTCGCATTGTGAGGAGGTTCCTGTCTCTGGAGCCCTAACCACCGGTAGCTTGGACCCTGCTCCCACACCGGCGGATCACTATTTTTATATTTTTAAATGTTTTTTATTACTTTTTTGTAAGAAATATTTAAAAATTTAATAATATGTTTAAAAATGAATAAACGAATACCAATAAAATGACGTCACGGTGAAAGGCACAGTGAAAGGAAGCGCTATTTCGCGTCGCTTAGCAACCGGTTCCATGGTGTAATGGTTAGCACTCTGGACTTTGAATCCAGCGATCCGAGTTCAAATCTCGGTGGAACCTTGTTTTTGTTATGTTACTACTTTTTTAGATCACGGACGATTTAGATCCAAATATTAATTGCGTGTAAGTCACAAAGCGATGTTTTTTTTAAATAATACATTATTTTAAGTACAAGCAGTATTTTTAATAAAAAATAGTGTCAAATTAAGTTTAGCAATCCATACTTTTATTTTTATTGTAAGTTTACTTTTTCTATTTGTTTTTCATCTTTTTACTTCGAAACGGTTAAAGATGAACATTATTATATAAATATCATTGCGGGTTATAAAACTATTTATCATTGCATGTTATAAAACGTTCTCGTGGAATAGTCCCCGATCTAATAACACTGGCGATGCCGCAAGTTTATGATCAAGGTAGCGCGACTGTCTTACCAGGTAACCGCGACACTGGAACGTAAAAAGCTATTGAAGGAACACCGTGAAATTCAGTCTCTTCCACTCCACCCACGGTGGGAAGACTGATTATTTATTTTTTGTATGCTTTTACCATGTAATAAAAAGGCTTATGAGCAAATTCAGGGAATATACCAGGCAAAATAAAACAAACACTTATAATAAATATTTTATCTAATAAATACTCATAAACATCTTAGGGTCAATATCTCGACTATTTGATTTATTCTCGTAGTAAACAGTTTCAAGAGGTCAAACGCCTCATTTTTACATAACACGAGTATAAAACAAAATTGCTTAAGTATATTTGAACGCGAATAACTTCCGAACTACTGTCACAAATTGGTTTTTTTTTGTTATGTTCGATATTTTTTAGGACAAGCATATTTGACCTAAAACTATCTATCTATGTAAGAATTTAGTAGTTAAAACACGCGGGTCGCTGGTTTTACGAGTTTTACATAACTTTTTTACGCACTTTTATTGTTTTTTTTCTTGACTGTACTCGGTCCAATATTGTGCTTGATCGCAGGTTGAATCCTTCCAAGCATTACAGTCTATTGCGGGTATATTGATGCAGCTGTCAATTTTGTTACTGAAATAAACAAATTAAATAATAACCTATGTAATAGGGTAGTTTACTGGATAAATATTGAACATATGTTCAGTCCGGCAGACACAGTATTGAAAAAAATAAACTCGTGTTTTTTGTTTTTTTTTCATTAATGAAAATTTACATAGATAAAACACTTCGAAATTCAAGAGTGGGGGGGGGGGCTTGTGACGTCATAACGCCTGTAAAATTCTACCGACTGAGTGATGTTTTGTGATTTTTAGAAGCATTGTATCTTTGTCAGTTTTGGTTACCGTAACAAAAGATTTTTTAATAAACTAACTTCCGTACTAATACAAATAAAACAACTGATACAATTTTGACTAAAATAGCCTTTTGTAGAACAATAACAAAATAATCTATGAACTAAAATAGTTCAAATACGACTTCATTTTAGTTATAGTTTTCAGAACCAGAATATTTATTTGTGAAACATATTATAATGGTGTTATTAAGACAATATCTTTTTGACTTCTAGATTTTTCTTTTATCTTAAAAGTGTATTAGTTCTTTTTTACCATCGAACTGCCCTCTCCAAACCTTATTGATTCAAAAATAAAAATAACAACATACTTGATTCCTGGTCTGAGAAAAGCTCGCGGTTGTATCCGTGTGACAGTATCTCCAACATCGCATAAGAGCCTTGCGATTGTATACTTCCTTACTTCAGCTAATTGAACTGAAAATACAAATTGACCATTTCAAGAAAAATCTAAAAGATACAAAAAATAGGTTTCACTCAATCGTAGACTTTGTCTATGTAAAACTTGACCTAACTGGATTCAAGAGGACACCCTTTTTTTCATCGTGGTAAAATCATCAAATGAGTCCTTCCACCCAAAGCAGGGCAGGAGGGACTGTCAGACTCGTACTGACTAAAGTCCACGGTGTCATTAATTAGCCCTTTATGTTCCGGGGTCACGGTAATTCGTTAGTCCTGTGACCCCGGGAGGCTTTGGCCCTCTAAAGGGGGGGGCCGTCATTGCGCTGACAGTCTTTGGGGCGCGTGTGGAACACAAGGCGCCGTCGACCTGGGAAGAAGATGAGATGGGAAGAAGACCAGAGAGAAAGATTGTCCAGATTCCTTGTTCGAAACAAAGCGTAACGTTTTTAGTAAAGCCAGTTTTTTTATTAATGTGTGAGTGAGCGCCACGCACACATTAAAATATTTTCCTTGGAGATCTTTATTTTCTTCCGGGTTTTTGACTTCAATTTTCGGAATCTGGACATTTTTTAATCTAAGAGAAAACCATTAAAAAAAACCAATAACATTTTTTTCCAGAAATCTGCGAAATTGTAACTTTAAAGAAAAAATACTATTTTCTTATCTGTGGCAATACTTGTTCTTATCAACGACGATTTCAGTCATTGGAATAGTTTTCCTCGAATTGATTAGTGAAGTAAAATGAGACAAAAATCATGTCAACTTACAGGTCTTGTCGATACACGTTCCCAAATTTCAATTTCATGTGCTTCTTCAGAATTACGAGAACTGATTCATAATAAAGTACAGGAAAAATAGATCTACTCACGAATAGTAAATGCATCAGGACGATTTGGCCTCTCATACCAATGCCTATCCGCTATTATATTACGTCTTAGCTGGTCGATAACAAGGCAATAGAATGTGGAAGGTACAAAACCACCATTTATTGGTCTCTCCACCCATATACCAGCTAACAAGTCAATATCTTCTACTTTTTCGTACATATCTCTTAGAATTTCTATTCTCTGAAATAAAAGAGTTCATTGTTGAATGGCAATTTTATTAACCAAAAAGACATCGAATTGCAATCAAAAATAGTTTTAATATGAATTACCTCAGGATCTATAATTCCATAAAACGTGCGTATTTGCTTTCCGAAACATGCTTCTCTGTATTTGACGTAAGGTTGGAAACCGAAGTATCTGTTCTTGGCCATGTCATTGGTCATCAAATCTGATACCCTTTGATGTGGTCCTAATCCTTGTTCTGTGATCTAAAATGTACATTATAAATTTGTACAGTAGAGTTCCAATTCCTTCTGGGTGCTCCCTCCTTCTTAGACCACATCTTAGCTTCTAGATAAGGCCATGATCTAGAAGATAAGATGAGGCCTAAGAAGGAGTGAAACCGAGGCCAAGAGCATTCCAATAAAAAAAAAGAATTGTCTTCATTCAACACGCTATGTGCGAATTCGGTGGTGGGGACTATTCGACTACTCGTATTATCGATCGTAGCCCGTGATGTTACGGAGATTTAAACTAACTGGGGCACCCCCAGAATGCCTAGTTTAATACTTATGCACCACAATATTTTTAAGTAAGTGTTTCTTAATTTTTAATGACAATCAAGCCAGCAGAAAATGTGTATCATAATATCTACGAGTAATTGGCAAGATCTAGTACATCTTAATGTCCCCAAATAATGCGGTCAGTGAGAGGCACTCTCATTGCTCACACGCTATAGAAACTGGTATACACATTTTTTTTTTGCGTGGTAAAATCATCAAATGAGTCCTCCCACCCAGGGCAGGGCGGGAGGGACTGTCAGACTTGTACTGACTAAAATCCACGGTGTCCTTCACTAGCCCTTTACGTACCGGGGTTACGGTGATGGGTAACTGGTATACACATTATACAAATGTCCGATTCTCAAAAAGAAGGCTTTTAAAGGTGAATGAAGGGATCTAACGAAGCTGACGTTGACTTATTTTGATATAGGTAGTTACTTACATCAGGATCAGCAACATAGTCTATGTTAGCGCTTCCTTGTCTGAAGCTGCCCTGGGTGATGTAATCAATATTGTTATCAACCGCCATGTAACCAGTTCTTAGAGTAAGGTTCACAATAGGGAACTGCTTTAGGTAATGGCCATCTACGTCATACATTCTGAAAGTATGGAAAATTAGATTAAATTACTCAGACACTTGAATTTTAAAGGATAAGCCAGGTACTTAAACTCGCGAGTATCAGTTTTTTATCAAGTTCTACATTATCTGTAAATGTTGATTCATTTTCATAGCCAGTTCATACTTTTGAATGCTTCTTAAAAACACGATTTAGTTTTCAGTGAAGATTGCAGCGTAGTGGAATCGGCGTCTGGTACATTTGACGATGTATGACAAGTTGTGTGCATGACAAGTCTACTACTGATAGTTTATCACACGCTGCTTCCAGCTCGCTGTACACATGACGGTAAACTGCATCATGTATGACAAAAGAACATGTAATTATTTCTTTCTAAATAGTATCTGTCTATGCTTCCTCCTTGGTATTCTTAATTACATATACACAACTAAATCGAAATATTAACAAAAGATTAAATTAAAATTAAAACTACTGTTACGTTGTTTTTTTGTACCTGGCTGTTTTCCTGACAATATATAGGGAGTCCATTACGGAGTTTCTTAGGTTATCACTTTTTCACAACAATTCACTTTTATATTAAACCTTTTAAACAGTTTTACAACATTAATTAAATCAAAACAAAAGTTTACTTGTTTACTTTTCACTTGACATTACATCAGACGTCAATTATGACAGTTCAAGGCGCCATCTGGCGATTCGCTGATTAACGATTATAAAATAATCGATATTTTTAACTAATAGTTTGCAAATCATAGAAAATATAAAATACCTGATTTAGCAAACCTAAATAATTCTAAGATAACGGAAATAAAAAATATTAATAAAATGAAATATCCGTAAACGGAAGTGATTTAGTTTTTTCAATATGGACTTTTTTCTCGAACATTCTAAGGCCGCGAAACATTTATTATCTGTGAAGTTTTTGCGTGAATTGTCTGTGACAGAATGTTGTCACAGAAAAATGTCAATTTTGCCTAATTAATATTCAGGGGTAATTGTTATTGTTAATTACGAGGAATTATAAATTAGACCACGAAATCGTATGGATTTAATTTAGTGAAATGGCTTTAGGCTTAAACACGTGACGTTGGACAGTTTTTTGTGAGTTTGGTGTATTTTTGAGGAATTGAGTGTTTTCCTTGGAGTGTTTGTAATTGGTAACCAAGAAGGATTCTCCCTGGACTTGGGGAAAGTGAATTTCTTGGGCACCCGAATTCTGCCTTGATTTCCGGCCGACGCGCCAGTGATGGTTAGTCGTCACATTCTGCCCGAGCCGGCTTCCAGTCAGCATCAAACTTATTTACTTTTTGGCGAAGGTGAGTTCTTTTATTGTAACGGTGTCTGAGGTTGTTCGGTGAGCACTTCCCCGGTTGTTGAGAGAATATAGTCGTGATTCGTGAAAACTTATTGCAGGATTCTTAATTGCGGGACTTTGTGGCGCCGACCCGTGACCAACGGCCACAGCATTCCATCATAGCATTCCACCGCAGCCGCCGCCGACGAGTCTTCTTTCAGAGTGAACTGAAGGCAGCTTGAGAAGCTCGTCCCGCCGCCAGGATCCAGCAGGCCGTTGGGGCCTGGACGCGGGACCCGTTGCTCGGGCTCGCCTGAAGCCACCTGCGGAGCCAGCGGCACAGCGAGCGGCACGGTTGCGAAGCCCGCAGGCGGTCGCGCCGTGCGAGACGGTTTTTTTTTTTTAACTCCTTTTTTTTTACTCCTTGTTTTTTTTTTATACTCCTTATTTTTTTTATATTTTAATCCGGCTCCCGTTGTAAACCGGAGCCGGTAAACCGGTCTATATTATACCGGGTCTGGATGTCGGTGTTCCACCGAATTTCAAATTGAGGATCTTGGGCTAGTTCTTCATTCACCCGGATGTAGGGTGAACATCTTCAGCTTCAGGATCCGGGACTCTCCAAGTCCCTGGCGCCCATTTGTTAATTTTAATTTGAATTTAAATGGAACGTTCTAGTTTGGATATAATTTAACTTTTAACTTTTTCTCGGAACAGTACTCGGCAGGTTTATCTCCAACTCCCCACGCCCATAGCTCTTTCCGTTAAAGTATAAACTGGCTAGCCACCTTTAGTTAAAACTAAGATCTTAATTTAATTTTCTCGACCTACTTGTCATAGCTACTAAACAATAAATGTCACATCAAATTTATTATGTATAATAATAAACCAGTTTTTATATAAGTTGTTGTTTCCTTATAGTTGTTTCCCCAACCGAGAGGGAGAAAATATACTATGTAACAGTGGCGACCAACGTGTGTATTAGTTGGAGATAGAGGTTACGTCTTTTGCTGTACCTTACAAACCGGAGTACTGTTTCTGGAACCTTCCATTTATTTTAATTTTAAGGAAAAACCGTCTTGCAGAATCCTTTGCCTGTTTATGTTTGTGCTGTCTTATACAATTTTACCTTTTACATTTTACAATTATTTACTTTTTATTTTTTTTACTTCTTGCTGCGTTATACAATTCTATTTTTTTACACGTGCCCCAATATATTGTACCAAGACTTTTGTCTTTTAAAAAAAAATAATAAATAAGAACCCTAATATCGTGTTATCTATAAGATTGCTATTAATGTAACTGTTTATTTTATTATAGTTAATGTTTACACTTTGTTGGAATTTGTAAATTGTGACGGCCAGTTTATCTTAGATTCAGTTTTTTTTAAAATTTCAAATATGGAACGCCCTATTAAATTTAATTTGCTTCGGAAAGATGAGCTCATGTATGAAGTACTGATCCGGGACGCTAAACCTGCCACAACCGTAGAGGAACTACGTGTGCAAATTAGAGAACTTAGTAAATTGGTTAGTTCCGATGAAATCGTGGAAACAGATAGAGATCCAGAGTCAGAATTAAAGATAATTAAGTCCAAATTGCCAGAAATTAATGAAGTTCTGGATAAGTATCCCAGCAGTTTTAAAAAATTTAACCGCGCCAGGGCTTTGGCTTTCCATCTATTTCATCGTTTGGGTAGGATATCTTATCCAACCGAGCTTGAAGCCGATTACGCAGCCGTTGATAAGCAACTTAGCAGTTTCTTAGCAAGAATTGATTCGGTCAACACGAGCTTCCACCAATCCTTTACTTCCGCCGAGGAGACACCGGAGGTGCTGTCTAATTTGCAGACGAAAGACGTCATCATTTCCTGCAAAAAAGACACAGTCAAAAGCCTAGGTGTAAAATTTAATGGGACAGGTTGCGTGAAAGCGTTCATTGAGCGTCTCGAGGAGCTCTGCGAGGCCAGAGGTATCGACGAGTCTTCCTTGCATCAGTCAGCTCTGGACATTTTCTCTGACGGAGCTTTATTATGGTACCGTGGCATTAAAGCGGTGGTTAGTGATTGGCCGGAACTGAAAAAGCAGTTACTTGCAGATTTCGCTCCACCTGATTACGACATGCGTCTCATGTCGGAAATCTCAAACAGAACACAGGGGTCGACGGAGCAGTCTTGTATTTTTATAGCGGTTATGGAGAACATGTTCAATAGGCTTTCTTTTAGGGTTCCAGAGCACGATCGGTTGGCACGGATTAAGTACAACATGAGACCAGAATACACTTCGGGGTTGTGTTTATTCACCATCAATACGCTCCGCGAGTTGAAGGAGAAGTGCAGGCAACTGGAGTCGGGCTTTCACAGCAAGGCTCAGTTCCATGAGCCGCCCAAACCAACGTCTTCCTTCGTCGCAGCTGACTTAGCTTACCAATCCCCGAAGGGTTCAAGGGTTGAAGCCGTGCAAACAGATTCAGGTTCGTTGTTTTGTGTTCGTTGTAGGGTTAAGGGGCACTCGTTATCGAATTGTACTTCAAAGGAAATCGTTTGTTACCGTTGCGGCAAGAAGGGCGTACGTGCACCATCGTGCCCTACGTGCAATAAAAAGCAGAAGGAGGTTCAGTCCTGTCCAACCTGCATTTCAAAAAACTAAATGTCCGGAACTACAGTCAAAATTTTGATAAGTCCGATTGGGACAACCATTTAAAATTTTTAAAATTATTTTTTAGTACATTAAGGGTGAATACAGTACATTATAAGACTTCGGACGATAGTCGTCCACATTTAACTATATCTATATACGATGAGCAGTATTACGGATTACTCGACTCGGGTTCTTGCATTTCGGTATTGGGTTCCGATGTTGGTCAGCACTTTATAAGGGCTGGTGCAACTGTGCACGCCGATAAACAGTTGGGCAGCATAGTAACTGCCAATGATTCGCGAGCATCCGTGGAGGGTTATTTATTTTTACCAGTATCTCTCATGGGAGTAACTAAGGTGATTAAATTTTATATTATTCCAGATATTACCACACCGTTAATTTTAGGTGTTGATTTTTGGAAGGCCTTTAATTTGGCACCAAAAGTTTTTAATACTTTACCATTTCAATATTTTAAACGTAAAAGAGGTCATACTTGCGTCTCGGAGGTTAGGCATCTACAGCCGTTTGATGAGTTAACACCGGATCAAAAGATTGAAGCGGAGTTAATAATTAAAGATTTTGAAAAGGTCTCCTTTGAGGTAAAAGGATTAGGTCGTACCCATCTGCTGCGCCATAAAATAGACACGGGAGATGTTCCTCCTATTAAACAGCGTTATTACCCTTTGTCGCCTGAACGCCTCAAGGAACTCAACCGTCAGCTGGATGAGATGTTAGAGATGGGAGTGGTGGAACCTAGCAACAGCGCGTGGAATAATCCGGTTCTGTTGGCTCCAAAACAAAACGGAGAATGGAGATTTTGCTTGGACAGCCGAAAACTGAATGCGGTCAGTAAGCATGACGCGTATCCACTACCCTACATCTCTCGCATCTTAGACCAGTTGCGTGACGCGCGTTATCTTTCGTCCATTGACCTAAAATCGGCCTTTTGGCAAATAGAACTGGACTCTGTTTCGTCCAAAGAAAAAACCGCGTTCACAGTCCCCGGTCGAGGTTTGTTCCAGTTTAAAGTTATGTGCTTTGGGTTGACTGGAGCCCCAGCCACCCAACAGCGATTAATGGACAGACTTTTCGGTCCTGAGTTCCATAACAAGGTCTTTGTATATTTAGATGACTTAATTATTTGCTCATCAACCTTCGAGGAGCACACTTCGCTTCTAAAACGGGTTTTAGACAAGTTAACGCAGGCTAATTTGACAATTAATTTACCTAAGTGCTGTTTCTTTCGACGCGAACTTAAATATCTAGGCTACATAGTAGACGAGCGAGGCTTACACACTGATCCGTCGAAAATTCAGTCAATTGTCGATTTTCCAACTCCTACAACACGTAAGCAAGTGAAAATGTTTCTTGGAACGGCCTCATATTATAGACGTTTTATTAAAAACTTTAGCTCCATAGCGGCCCCTTTGAATGCGCTAACAAGTACTAGCAAAAAGGCGCCTCCTTTCAAGTGGACGGCTGAGACCGAATCCGCGTTCTCAACCTTGAAAGAGGCATTGGTGTCAGCTCCAGTATTAGCTTGCCCAGATTTCTCTCAACCTTTTGAGATTCATTGTGACGCATCCAGTTTTGGGATAGCGGGCACTCTGACTCAGGTTGTTAATGGGGAGGAGCACCCAATCGCCTACTGCAGTCGTTCGCTTAATCCGGCGGAACGCAATTATTCAGCGACGGAGCGTGAGGCACTAGCGGTGGTCTTCGCCGTAGAACACTTTCGTCCTTACGTTGAAGGCGGTCCTGAATTTAAAGTGGTAACCGACCACTCAAGTTTAAAATGGTTCTTTAATTTAACCAATCCATCTGGGCGGTTGGCCCGTTGGGGTTGTCGGTTATCACCTTACAATTTTACCATTGAGCACCGCAAAGGTAAGGACAATGTGGTTCCAGATGCCTTATCGCGTGGCGTTCCGGTGCTGGAAATTAAAGCGTCCGACACTGACACTTGGTTTAAGGGGGTGTGGGATAAATGCGTCAGTACACCTAGGTCGTGCCCTAACTATATTATTAAAGGGAATAAACTTTACCGCTATTCTAAAAATAAATTCGGTGTAGCTAGCGACAATGATTGGAAGCAGGTAGTGCCGGAGAGCAATCGTGAAGAACTGCTTAGGAGTCACCACAGTGGCGAATTAGCACCACACTTTGGAGTGTTTAAAACTTATAAAAGACTCGCTCTCCGATACTACTGGCCAAACATGTACAAAGATGTGGTTAGCTACGTCGGTAAATGTGATAAATGCGCAGCATACAAACACTCACAACAGCCTCCTTCCGGTCTCTTAGGCGATGCGAAAGACTGTTCCAAACCTTTCGAAACTATAAGCATCGACTTAGTAGGTCCGTTACCACGGTCAAGAGCGGGATTCACGTATCTGTTTGTTGTCGTGTGCTGTTTCACAAAGTATTGTCTGCTGTTTCCTTTACGTAGAGCTGTTGGTAAGGCTATAGCACAGAAACTAGAAGACGGCGTTTTCTTGGTACACGGTATACCCCGTACGGTGATAGCAGACAACGGGACGCAATTCACGGGCAACGAGATTCGCTCACTACTACAGAGGTACAAAATACCTCAAGTTCACTTCACACCTCGTTATTGCCCAAGCGTGAACACCGTAGAACGCTATAACCGTACCATAATGACCGCGGTATCAATACTCGTGGAGGATGATCATCGATCTTGGGACGTAAACATTTCCAAGATCCAATTTGCTATGAACACCTCCACGAATGAAGTTACTCGTTTCACCCCGTTCTTTCTAGTACATGGCAGAGAAGCAGTTAGTAGTGGTGATGTCTTCGGCAATGATACCGTTGGACAGCTCACTCTAGCTTGCTCTCCGCGCAGTTCATATGCAGACCAGCTAGGAACGTTACGTGGTATCTGCGATAAAGTAAAGGAAGCGCTCATACAATCACATACTCGTAGTGCTCGTTATTATAATAAAAGTAGGAGGCAGGCGGAGTTTGAGGTAGGCGACACTGTGTGGAAGAAAACTTATCCCCAGAGTGACGCTTCCAAATTCTTTATGGCCAAATTAGCACCTAAGTACGAAAAATGTATTATTAGGAAAAAACTTTCACCCTTAGTGTATGAATTGGAAGGCTGTAGTTCCGGCAAAAATCTGGGCACATGGCATATTAAGGATATGAAACCACCATGTGGCCATGATTAATTCTTTTTTTTTAAATTTAATTCCTATTTAAAATAAATATTTTACTTTTTGCATGTCGTAGTTGGTCGCAGTAACCATTGAGGGCTGTATATGCCTTGAGGTTGCTGGTTTTTATTTTAGCTTTGTGGGATTTTATTTCCACGGCGCTATATTACAGTTGGATTTAAGTATTTTCCACTGTTTTTACGGTTTGTAGTGGTACACAGGTTTCTACTGTGTCCACGTTTGTTAACCATATTTGGGAGTGGTTGTTGCATGTTTAACAACCCTGTTGGGAGTCTAGAACTCCGGATTGCTGGTAAGGCAGCAAAATGATAGTCCTGAGATTGGAGGCCATAATGGCGGGCGTGTAGGCTGCATTGATGGAATACGTTTAAGATGGTATTTTTTTTAATTAGGGGCGAAAACCGTTACTTTCCATTTTGGGAAGACGGTTAGCCAATTTTCATTTGTTTGTAGAATTTAATTTTTTCCAGTTTATTATTTGGATACCAGCCAGCATTACTGTTGGTAGTCCATTAGTTTAAGATGTGAATGGTGGTGTACGATAGAGTAGGTAGGTCTGTCTTACATAGATATAGTAAGTCAGACTGGGATAGTTCGTCGGGAGTTATTTTCAAAATTTTGTTTAATCCCTTTGGAGCTTGTCTTTTACATGTTCGTAAATGGATTAGACTCGCTCCAGGAGAAATTTTTGTAAACAATCGTACACCAGCTTCCATAACATTTTTTCTCTTCGGTTCGTTCTCCATTCCTCGTTTCAGGCTTGGACGCTGTGGATTTTCCCAGGCGTGTTAGGCCCTTTGGAGTCTGCTTCAACGCTGGAGGGCCAGCGTCGAGATTTGCCCTAGTGGGTCAAATCTCTGGTGGTTGGGGAGGTACTGTTACGTTGTTTTTTTGTACCTGGCTGTTTTCCTGACAATATATAGGGAGTCCATTACGGAGTTTCTTAGGTTATCACTTTTTCACAACAATTCACTTTTATATTAAACCTTTTAAACAGTTTTACAACATTAATTAAATCAAAACAAAAGTTTACTTGTTTACTTTTCACTTGACATTACATCAGACGTCAATTATGACAGTTCAAGGCGCCATCTGGCGATTCGCTGATTAACGATTATAAAATAATCGATATTTTTAACTAATAGTTTGCAAATCATAGAAAATATAAAATACCTGATTTAGCAAACCTAAATAATTCTAAGATAACGGAAATAAAAAATATTAATAAAATGAAATATCCGTAAACGGAAGTGATTTAGTTTTTTCAATATGGACTTTTTTCTCGAACATTCTAAGGCCGCGAAACATTTATTATCTGTGAAGTTTTTGCGTGAATTGTCTGTGACAGAATGTTGTCACAGAAAAATGTCAATTTTGCCTAATTAATATTCAGGGGTAATTGTTATTGTTAATTACGAGGAATTATAAATTAGACCACGAAATCGTATGGATTTAATTTAGTGAAATGGCTTTAGGCTTAAACACGTGACGTTGGACAGTTTTTTGTGAGTTTGGTGTATTTTTGAGGAATTGAGTGTTTTCCTTGGAGTGTTTGTAATTGGTAACCAAGAAGGATTCTCCCTGGACTTGGGGAAAGTGAATTTCTTGGGCACCCGAATTCTGCCTTGATTTCCGGCCGACGCGCCAGTGATGGTTAGTCGTCACATTCTGCCCGAGCCGGCTTCCAGTCAGCATCAAACTTATTTACTTTTTGGCGAAGGTGAGTTCTTTTATTGTAACGGTGTCTGAGGTTGTTCGGTGAGCACTTCCCCGGTTGTTGAGAGAATATAGTCGTGATTCGTGAAAACTTATTGCAGGATTCTTAATTGCGGGACTTTGTGGCGCCGACCCGTGACCAACGGCCACAGCATTCCATCATAGCATTCCACCGCAGCCGCCGCCGACGAGTCTTCTTTCAGAGTGAACTGAAGGCAGCTTGAGAAGCTCGTCCCGCCGCCAGGATCCAGCAGGCCGTTGGGGCCTGGACGCGGGACCCGTTGCTCGGGCTCGCCTGAAGCCACCTGCGGAGCCAGCGGCACAGCGAGCGGCACGGTTGCGAAGCCCGCAGGCGGTCGCGCCGTGCGAGACGGTTTTTTTTTTTTAACTCCTTTTTTTTTACTCCTTGTTTTTTTTTTATACTCCTTATTTTTTTTATATTTTAATCCGGCTCCCGTTGTAAACCGGAGCCGGTAAACCGGTCTATATTATACCGGGTCTGGATGTCGGTGTTCCACCGAATTTCAAATTGAGGATCTTGGGCTAGTTCTTCATTCACCCGGATGTAGGGTGAACATCTTCAGCTTCAGGATCCGGGACTCTCCAAGTCCCTGGCGCCCATTTGTTAATTTTAATTTGAATTTAAATGGAACGTTCTAGTTTGGATATAATTTAACTTTTAACTTTTTCTCGGAACAGTACTCGGCAGGTTTATCTCCAACTCCCCACGCCCATAGCTCTTTCCGTTAAAGTATAAACTGGCTAGCCACCTTTAGTTAAAACTAAGATCTTAATTTAATTTTCTCGACCTACTTGTCATAGCTACTAAACAATAAATGTCACATCAAATTTATTATGTATAATAACACTACTCTACAAAAAAATAGGTATGGAGCGCAACAGAAAGCTGAGTACTATATTCTGATTAATCCGATATCGCTAAAGCCAAATCTGATGCCCAAATTTTTCCATCACGTCAGGATTTTCTGTTAATGTACATTCTTTTTTTTTACTATTTTCAAGGTTTTTTGTGGTTTGGTGATGTAAAAAGTAAAAAAAAAACAATTAATTACAAACATTTATTAATTATTTACAAGAAACCTGACCAAATCTATAGTAAAAAGCAAAAATCAAAAAATCAGGTGGATTTTTTCTTTGCATATGGCGATTTTCTTTTATAATCAAGGTCAGTTTCTCTTATGAGGAACCAACAATGATCTCCCAACATCCCTGGATCCCATCGACCATGGTATCGTTGTTCCATAGTAAGGATGTCCTGATGGAACCTTTCGCCCTGTTCATCACTTACAGCTCCTAAGTTTTGCGGGAAAAAATCTAAATGAGAATGCAGGAAATGGATTTTTAATGACATTCTGCAGCCCATTTTTTGGTAGTTTTTCAATAAGTCTGTAACGATTTGTTCATAATTTTCTGATTTTATGTTTCCCAAAAATTGCTTAATGATACATTTCAGTGAGTTCCAAGCATTTAATTCAATGTCGTTGAGAGTTTTTTCAAAATCTGTATCTTTCATAAGTTTGCGTATTTGTGGGCCCACAAAAATACCTTCCTTTAATTTGGCGTCGCTTAGTTTTGGAAAAATTGTTTTTAAATATTGAAAAGCAGGGCCTTCCTTATTGAGAGCTTTTACAAAATTTTTAACGAGTCCAAGTTTAATGTGCAAAGGAGGAAGAAGCACGTCTTTTGGATCAACAAGTGGGATAGATTTAACATTCTCTTTCCCCGGTACAAACGATTGTCTTTCTGGCCATTCTTTGACAACATAGTGTTTCTGGGTTGCTCTGCTATCCCAAAGACAGAGAAAACAACAGTATTTTGTGAAACCCCCCTGAAGTCCAAGCAACAAACCAATGACTTTTAAATCTCCACATAATTGCCACTTAAAACGATCGTAGTTTATCGATTTAAGGATAAGCGCCATGCTCTCGTAAGTTTCTTTCATATCAATCGCGTAGGCCACAGGAACTGAAGGCTTTGTATTCCCATTGTGTAACAGCACTGCTTTGAGACTGGATTTCGACGAGTCCACAAATAATCTCCACTCATTAGCTTCATGTTTAATGCCTAAACTCACCATCAAACCATCTGGATCTATGCAGTAACACAATTTGTTTTTAGCCCTAAAAAATGTTGACAAATGTTTATTACGGTCTCTAAATACACTTATCTTTGTATCTTTCGCTAAAAGATTCCATTGTTGTAATCTGGATCCTAAAAGTTCAGCGTGTTGTTTGGACAGATTAAGATCACGGACTAAGTCGTTTAGTTCAGGCTGTTCTATCAAATGGGGCTCACTACTTCTATCATCATAAGATGGAACAAACGACGAAGCTGTATCTAAAGATGCCTCAGAAACGATTTCCATTGCCACTGGAGGAACTGGTATCGGTAACCCTTCGCTATGTGGAAGCGGTCTTGTAGCTGAAGAAGTGTCGGGATAAACAATGTTACCTTTGTTTTTTCTTGAAAAGCCCACGACATTTGTTAAGCAGAAGTAACAGTCCATATCATGGCTAGTAGGCTCACGCCAGATCATTGGGACAGCAAATGGCATTGAAGAACGCTTTCCATTCATCCAGTTACTTAAATTTGCAATACACGTAACACAACAACGGTGAGGTGCCCATTCTTTGTCTTGGTGACCGATAGTAAAACCAAAATAACTCTCGTATAACATCTTAACATTTTCACTGATTACTCTTCTTTGTGTAGAAGTTGTAAACGAGCCACATATAAAACAAAATGTATCTGGAGAATTAACACAAGTACGTTTAGCGATTTTAGCCATTTTGAACTAAAAAAAGTAAAAATCTACTCGAATTCAGCAAGAACAGCCCACGAAAGCGAGTTAAATGACAAATGACAATCGTAATAAACAATTATCGACATTTATTTTAGTATCTACCCTCAACAAGAAACTAAAATGGGTCGAATTGTATTTAAATTGGGCGTATATCACATGTTTACATTATATTATTTTTTTAAAAAAACCTGACGTGTAGAAGACTTTTGGTGATTATATTCGTTATCAGTAATGATTAACTAGACAGAAAATATATACAGTTACTCTGTTGCGAAATCTTGTAGCGTAGTGTAATAAACCAGTTTTTATATAAGTTGTTGTTTCCTTATAGTTGTTTCCCCAACCGAGAGGGAGAAAATATACTATGTAACACTACTAAAATTAAAACTATTATGCTTACTTTAGAGAACCTTCTTGAACAGTATGAAGCCATCTCAAGGCGAATGGAAATTCCAAAGACAGTTGAGGTTGAACATCATCGTTATAAATGTCCCTGAACCCACCAGTGGCAGTTATCACACCGTGCTGTACCAGGTTGTCATAACCTGCAAAAGATGTTTTTAACTGAGCGCCGCGTTTCCATTAAACAACTTACTTGTATACAAGTTGCAAATTGTATGCAACTTAAAGAAAACTTCATACAAGTTACAAGTAGATTTTTTTTTATCGTGGTAAAATCATCAAATGAGTCCTCCCACATAGGGCAGGGCGGGAGGGACTGTCAGACTTGTACTGACTAAAATCCACGGTGTCCTTCAATAGCCCTTTACGTACCGGGGTCACGGTAATCCGTTAGTCCCGCGACTCCGGCTGGCTTTGGCCCTCTCAGGCCCCGTCACTATGCTGACACTCTTTGAGGCGCGCGTGGAACACAACGCGCCGTCGACCCGGGCATGGTCCATGGTCGGACAGCGAGTTGCCCATTACTCACTGCCCGCATGCCCGCGCCTACAGTTGCAAGTTACAAGTAGATACGAGTAGTTTGAACTGTAGATTGTATTTTCTTTTAATTCAAGCAATTTGCTTGCTTAATAGAAAAGCGCCTTAAATAAAATAATAGACGCTTGGTCGTCAATGTTCCTAACGTGTCCATACACAACTTTAAAATTCTTACCCAAAAATACTGGTATCAGTTCATAATAATTGATTTGCAAGAACAGCGCAATATTTATGTCCCTGGCAGTGTTGAATAGTATTTCATCATCCCAGCAAGGATTGACTTTGGCCAACTCCGTGGCAATGAAGTTGTGATTTCTCCAGTACCACACGGCCATGAGGTTTATACTTCCTAAGGTGTTGCCCCCATCTTCAGCTGTAAATGAAAAAAATACTTCACATAGATACAAGATCATTGGACACGTCATTACGAATAGGTTTACTAAAGAGTTAAACACTAAAAACAAGAAAAAAAACTTAGTGTGTCTTAGTAATAAGCTCCTTCCACAGTTTGAAATGATTAGTAAAGTGACCCCTTTTGAATTATTTAGTAAAATGGCTGCACCCTTCATAACTTTCCCGTTTCACCAACTAAATAAAATATTTTCATAATGGACTAAACGATGCTTTCCGATTTTGTATAAATTATGATTTTTCTTGCTGACAATTTCATACTTACACTTACCAACTGTGTAAACAATTAATGCCATACCAGCTTGTAATTATGAAAAAAAATATATGGACGTGTGGCGCCATCTATTACCATAATAACGTTATTATTGTTGTTATGCTCGCGAACTGAATGAATGAAAAAGTGTATTAAAAAACGTTAAGATTTGAATATTTAATAATTCGTGGACAAGTCTTTACGAGTAAAGGTCCTGATTTGCTGATAGACTAGAGCATTCACTTGTATTGGTCATTCTTGAGAATGCTACATTGTAGAAAAATCAATGAGATCATTTTAGCGAGCATTCTAACGAGCGTTCTGGCGAGCTTTTTGCCGAGCCGACTGTCACGTCTGACATCTTCATGAAGAAAACGTTTTGACGACCATCGACTGGAGCGTTCGCTAGAAAGATCGTGAAAATATTCGCAGCGATGTTTAGCTCTATGCTTGGCTCTGTTCGTTGTTCAGTTCGACAAAATTAAAAACGGCGTACGTTTCCTACCTCAGTACCTTAAGGATTTAAACTTTAACGTTTTACGTATTACGTAATAGAAACATGGTCAAAAAACCATATGAAAACACTTACGCATATTATGACATCTCTTTTCATAAGGTCGTTGATTCAAAAAGCACAAATTAGCTTGTGTCTTGGTGCTTGGCGGCCAAACTCTTCCATCTTCAATCTCATACTTCAATAGACCACCTTGAAACAGGCGCCCTTTCTCCTGAAGGTTCTTCAAGAAGTTGCCATAGATTGAGGATAAGTCCAAGAGCGGAGTTGATGAAATAATCTGGAAGAAATATATGAGATAATCAAACATTTATTATTAGAGTAGGTATTAGATATCAAGTTAAAACGTTAACATTACGCATAGGTAAACTGATTTCTAAGAGAAGCAAAGTAATTTGGGGATTTTCAATCAAAGACTCGCCTGATAGCATTCGATGATGTGGTCGACGGTGAAGCCCGCTTGCCTAGAAGGCTTTACGTACCGGGGTTACGGTAATTTGTGAGTTCCGCAACCCCGGCAGACTTTGGCCCTCTACAGGCCCCGTCACTATGCTGACACTCCTTGAGACGCGCGTGGAACACAACGCGCCGTCGACCCGGGTTTTTTTTAATTTACTAAGTTTTTAAAGATCAAAATAAAGTTCAAAGCAAAAATAATTTAACAAATTGTGGTAGAATTGCTGATTCTCTTACTCTTTCTGGAATAGTTCCCTTGGGCACACATCCTATGCTTTGAAATGATTCAGGTCTGGTCATGTTTAAACAACGGATCCCGGAGAAGCGATGGACGGGATCATCTGCAGGAATCTTGTTTGGAACACAATAAGAATCGTTCTTTCCTTTTTCTGTACAACAGTATGGCCTCCATAAGATGTAGTTTACTGCAAAATAATTGTTTAGTTAAAGGAAAAATATGATGTGGATATTATCATAATTATTTCCATGGAAATCATTTTAAAGAACACTTGAATTTGTTGCTCAAACGCATGAATACTCACCCCGTTTGGTAGTGATGTCAATAGCAAAGGGGTTGAGATTTCTCTAAAACTTACCATAGAGACGTTATGTTTTATGTTGCACAAAACTGTGAAGCAGACGTCAAAGGCAGAGCAGTGGTGACCCAGTAGTATCGGCCCCGACTTACGAGTTGAAGGTCGTGGGTTTGAACCCAGCCTAGTGCATTACTTTGTGTAATCTATTTCATCATCACTGCCCTCAAAACGATGAATGAAAACATCGTGACGAAACCGGCATGTACTAGAAGCAAAATTCTAAGACATGTGACATCCACCAACACACACTGGGCTCACGAGGTGGATTATAGCCCACTCTCCCTCACAGGAGGCCTGTGCCCCTGTGGTTCCAGTGGGAACTTTTTAGCTGATGATGATGATGACGTCAACAGCGTATACTACGTTGCATTTTTTTACCCAACTACGGCAAAGCCAAAAGGAGGGTTATGATTTTGACCGGTATGTATGTATGTTTGTATGTATGTTGATATGTTTGTATGTTTGTTTGTTTGTTACCTCGTAACTTCGAAACTACTTATCATAACATGACAAATGAGGTGTCATTAGAAGCGTATTAGTAGTCCGCTGGTGGTGACGTGTCACCAAGTCCAATATGGTGCCCTCTAGGGGATGGGACGTCGTAACCGAAAATAAAAATTATTTCGTACTGTATCGACATGGGTATCAAATTAAAGGGCTTGATGAGCACATTTGAAATATATATACATTATATAGCTTTTACTAGTTAGCTTGTTCAATAAAATATGAGACTGACCGTACGCGACCGACATCACCATTAGCGTACCTAATCGATATGAATGATAATTTAAAAAAAGTATTTTACCAGTATCGTGTAGGGAGACGACATCGGCAGACAGGAAGACGAAAGCGTGAATAGCTAGTTGTGTGAACCTCTGACTAGGTATCTTTCCCACTGACATTAGATGGGTTCTAAGAAACCGAGGAAGAGGCAAATCGTTGCCTGATGCTGCTTTCTTGGGTTCAAAATCTGCAATCAAATTCAAAAGTAATGTTTACCTAATGTACTGATTAAAGTTTTACGTTCAAAACAAACTATTTTGGAAACGAAATCGTTAAATCCGAGTTTCAAAGTATTGAGAAACCATATTTTACGAGTAAAAACGCGCTTTTTCAGATTTACTAAGTGTCTGTATTTGATTGCACATGACTTCTAAATTTCAATACAAAAAAAAGTCTAATGAAAACGAAATTAATTAATTAGTTTTCAGTGTATAACGGTATATTTAGGTACGGACCACATGCTGTTACTTGGTCATAGATTAGATAGGCTTACCTTTATCATAAATCGGTGGCAATATCCTGGTAAAGGGTGTGTGACTCGCTCCCCGGGAGGGGTACTTCAAGTTGTTACAGGAACCATCGACCCGCCTTCCTTCTAAAGGGTCACATCGTTCAATCTCATTCACACACCAGCTAGTGAACATAAAATAGTATTATAATACTAATCATGCCAAATATGTCAAAGTTCGGTCTACCGGACCAACAACTACTCTACAAAGGAACGTCGTTGTCTAAGAATAAATGATGATAAGAATAAATAAGTAGAATCAATACTTAATTGCGAATACAAATTTTCCATCAATATAGAATTGAGTCCTCACACCCTGTAAGAGAATCTTAGGCTCTTGGTGGCCAGGTTGGCCGCTGTAAAAATAATCTGGTCAAATGGGGTATACTAGACTCATCCCAAACACAATGCCAGTGCGGAGCCTCTGTTCAGGACATGTCCCACCTTCTTTCGTGCCCATCCTGCACAACCACCTGCACCTTCCAGGATTTGAACGAGGCAAATGACAGAGCTGTGTGGGTAACTACGTATTGGTCGGATGCAATTTGAGTACATCGACACGCAAAGAAGGTGGCTAAAAATTCACCCTGTTTCTTTGGTTGCCTATCACATTCAAATGTCACGGATACCTTTACAGAGGGTTGCGCGAAACAACTGTTTCACTAAAAATACTTAGCCATTCACCGACGGGCATGCGGGCAGCAAGTAATGGACAACTCGCTGTCCGACCATGGACCATGCCCGGGTCGACGGCGCGTTGTGTTCTACGCGCACCTCAAAGAGTGTCAGCAGAGTGACGGGGCCCCCCTCTAGAGGGCCAAAGCCTGCCGGGGTCGCGGGACTAACGAATTACCGTGACCCCGGAACGTAAAGGGCTATTGAAGGACACTGTGGATTTTAGACAGTACGAGTCTGACAGTCCCTCCCGCTCTGCCCTGGGTGGGAGGATTAATTTGATGATTTTACCACGTAAAAAAAAAAGCCATTCACCGAGATTCTTTAAAATATTATCTAGCAATTCCATAACATTGAAAACAAATAAAAAAATCAAACAGGTACTCACAAAGTCGTGTTAATTTTATCACGTCGTTTCACTTCACTGACATCAATCGGTACTCCATGATAAGAATCATAGAACAAAGCAGCCCTAACATTACACAACACAACAAAAAGACATATAAGACGCAACATCCTACCGTATGAACTTTACGAGATGTCAGAGAAAAGTGACCAGACTCTGTCATAAGAAATATAGATTTAGGAAAACTGGTTATACCCGATGTCAATTTACAGCAGCAATCAATTAATCGGTTATTAACCTATTTATAACGAACATCTTCCAGTAGAATGTTTAATTTCAAATTCGTGAACCAAATCCTCGATGTTGGCTTCAACCCATAAATATGTCTTTATTGCTTCTGCGCGAATTTTGTATGACATAAAAGTTGGGTGTTAAAATATAAGGTAACAAAATTACTATGAGTAGACTTACATATAATGTTGTGATAGTTATACGGAATCAATTGTCCATCACATTTTTACCCGACTACGGCAAAGCCAAAAGGAGGGTTATGATTTTGACCGGTATGTATGTTTGTATGTATGTTTGTTCCCTCAACTTCTAAACTGCATGATAAATGAGGTCTCGTTAAAAGCGTCTCAGTTGTCCGCTGGTCATAGGTTAGGTGACGTGTCACCAAATCCAATATGGCGCCCTCTAGGGGATGAGAAGTCTACCGAAAAAAAATATATTTTCGCACAGTATCGACATGGGTAAAAAAACATTACCTATATAGCTTTTACTAGCTATTTTTTACTGAAACTATTGTCCTTTTAACTGTTGGAACAACGTTACTTTCTACTCTCTTCATGCTTTCAAAAAAGGCTTGAAACAGTTGCAGGGTCGACAATGCGTAGGCGATATCTGTGGTGTTACATCCATAGGCTACGGCGATCACTTTCCAACAGCAGACCGTATCCTCGACGGCCGAGACGTCTTCCGGGAAGATTGCTTGTCGCTCCCGCATTATTTTAACGTTTAATTGCAACACATAACTGCTTTGCAGAAGGAGGTGAGTGCTTAATTTACCCCCCAAACTCCGTACCAAGGCTTTTTTTAACGTGGTAAAATCATCTCGTTTGATGATTTTACCTGTCCTGTCCCACCCAGGGCAGGACGGGAGGGACCGTCAGACTAAAATCCACGGTGTCCTTCAGTAGCCTTTACCGGGGCCACGGTTACCCGCGCCTCCGGCTCGGCAGAAGGACGCGAGAGGTCGCTGACGCCAATCACCTTCACGGGGACATGTGATGCTTCGCTCAAGTTGAGCAGACCTCCACCATATGCTCCACCAAGTACTCTAAGTTGTCGGCATAATAGTGACAGCCTGAGACACAACTAACCACGAGTCTCTCATTTGGAAATAATATAGTCTCATGGAATGTGACTATTATAATAATATTAAAAATAACAATAAAAAAAGCAAAAAAAAACAATACCAATTTAAGTTTTTAAAATTAGCAGTTATTATTTTTTTAGTCTAAACTAAAAATAGTCAAAAAATTTCGAGGTAAAACTTAATAAAAATGCTAATATCAACTGGTCTGAATAGGTCAGTTACCCTAATCGTAATTCTATGTAGATATTTTCATTCTATTACATTATGGAAGAAAAATTTCGATTTATATCGAGCTAATTTAATTAATATTCGAGATACGAAATTTTGTATTGATGGATCGATGTTTGTTAATCAATCACGTCCAAATAGCTGAACTGTCTCAAATGTAGTACAGAAGTTAGGTAATTTTGCCGATTTTAGAAGCGCCATATCTTCATAAATTTTGGTTAAAGCATCAAAGATAAAATTAAGGGTCAAATGGTTTTTGGTAATCTAACTGACATGACGGAAGAATTAATATTAACGGTTTTCATTGATTTCATAATGTGTCTATAGGTGTTAAAATGAGTATTAAAATAGTAATGAAACAAAGTCTATTTGTAAAAAATATATTATTTTTATTGAATGAAACATTTATTTGAAGGTCAAATCAAAGATATTTTTTTAACATAATTTACAACATCATAACAATTTGCAAACTTGATCAGTTACCACTATAAGATCAAAGACCTCATTATATATATTGGGCGTGTCCATAGTTTATTAGACTAAACAAATATTTTAGTATGAAAGGTAACTGGGCCAGGACGATTGTGGGCAACACTTCGGGTCTTTCCAATGGGAGAAATCTATTTCTTCTATTTGGTCACAGGAGCACATTTGGTTACTGGAACAACATCAAAATCGATTATGACAATTAATGAGCACAAAATTAATGAACACAAAAAAATTGCTGCAAAGTTAATGTTATTGAACATAAAATGACTGATGCAACTGGATGAGAGTAGAAAAATGAGGTAAAGGAATGTATGAAAGAGAAAAAACATATCAAATAATTTGGGACAAGGGCAGGAATATGATGACATACATTTAAAATCTAATTGATGGTCACTTACACTATCATGGCGGTCAAAACCAAATATTGGAAATTCAAAATCCAAAACGTTACATGGCGGATATCCAATTATAAGTTTTTCTGATGATGATAATGATATCCAGCAGTAAACTGCTACAGCCGATGACGTAATTAATGATGGTCATGACAATATTCAGAAAGAACACTTACTTATATCCGGCTCTCAAGAAAGCGTGTGGTTGAATCCTTTCAACAGTGTCTCCGACATCACACATTAATCTTGCAATTGAATATTTGCGAATTTCAGCGAGTTGCTCTGTAAAACAGGTAATATTAATCTTTGTTTTCTACAATTTTAGTAGCACACGTGTATTTTACAAGTTATGTTTTAATACAGTTTTATAGGGGTTGAGCCTATTAACAACAACTGAATGGAAATTTCATGATGGAAAAACACATTAGAGGTGATAAAAGCCAAATGGAATAAAATTTCTATTGGATCAAATCACAAGTACACTACATCAAACTAAAAAGAATCACATAAATCGGACCAGAAACCTCGGAGTAATCGGTGTACAAGTGTACATATAAAAAAAACGACCAAATTGAAAACCTCCTTTTTGATGTCGACAAAAACTAAAAAACATTGATTACAGCTTGTGGATTAAAATTTTAAGTCCAAATTGTGTTACACGAGATATCATGCAAGGCTATTAATTACTTCTGACTTATGGGTCAGTAGGTTATTCATAGTTTTGCATAAAGCATGAACTTGATAAATTATGTCATATATCGACCCTTACAAAATACAACAATGTACACTTACCAAAGGTGAATGCATTAGGTCGGTTAGGTCTCTCATACCAATGTCTATCAGTCATCGTGTTACGTTTGAGCTGCTCTATGACTAAGCAGTAGAACGTTGGCGGAACAAAACCTCCTGGGATTGGTTTCTCTACCCAGACACCAGCTATAAGATCAATATCTTCTACTTTCTCATATACTTCTCTTAGAACTTCAATTCTCTGAAATGTGAAAAATACAGTGTTAACTTCATTTGAATATTTTGCTATATTTTTTTTATATCCTTTATCAACGAATTATTTAGTTTACCTCAGGGTCAATGATGCCTCGTAAATCTTCGAAACTACGAATAGGTTTGCCGAAACAGAATTCCCTGTATTTGACATAAGGTGGGAATCCGAAGTATCGATTCTTAGCCAAATCACTTGTCATCAGATCTGATACATACTGATGTGGACCCAGACCTACTTCTGTGATCTGAAATAGCACACGAAAGAAAAAAAATAGAATTTACCGTGAATTATTCTGTCAGCAGTAGGTGGTGTGAAAAATATGGGCAGTACAAAAAAAAATTTGAGTACGTGGTTATGGTTTATATTTTCAAGAAAGAAAGAAAACACCGATAGCATAATCTATGGCGTTCTTTTTTATGATGATGAGTTTGCTCTCGACTCTAATCTCGAAAAAGAAACCTATCCACAAACATCTTATGTTCGTGAATGTTGGTTCACCTGCTATTGGCAACTGTATAAGCCTTTCACGCGTAAATACCTACACTATTTGTTAATTTATATACAGAAGCTGTTGGTGTACCTTTATTAATAAATAAATAAATCTCGAGAAAAAGTTATTTGGTCGAACCGGAAACTAATAAAATGGCCTTTTTCATTTACTTTACTTTTCAGTCTTAGACTTTAACTTACATCAGGATCAGCAATATAATCTTCCCTGGCGCTACCTTGTCTAAAGCTGCCTTGAGTCACATAATCTATGTTATCATCGACAGCGAAGAATCCGGTTCTCAAAGTAAGGTTTACTACTGGAACCTGTTTTAGGTAGTAACCGTCTTTGTCATACATTCTGAAAAGATTGATATAGTTTAAAAACATAGTCATAAAAAGTTTTGAACTCTCATAACCTTTATTTAAATAGATATTCTTAACTTAAATAGACAACAGCCTTTTCTAATAATAACTGAAGTCTAACATTATTATAAAAGTAAAGGTAGGGAAATAATTGAGGTCTGATTTATTCTTTATAGGCATTATACAAGCTTTAAGGTTTAAGACTTTTTTTTTTACGTGATAATATCATCAAATGAGTCCTCCCACCCAGGGCAGGGCGGGGGTGACTGTTAGACTTGACTGACTAAAATCCACGGTGTCCTTCAATAGCCCTTTATGTACCAGGGTCACGGTAATTTATGAGTCTCGCAACCCCGACAGGCTTTGGCCCTCTACAGGCCCCGTTATTATGCTGACACTCCTTGAGGCGCGCGTGGAACACAACGCGCCGTCGACAGGGCATGGTCCATGGTCGGACAGCGAGTCTCCCATTACTCGCCGTCCGCATGCCCAGATTTTTAGACTTAAGTTTAAGTTTTGGTTTAAGATATATAAGCTACTAATACTTACTTCATAGGACCATCTTGTATAGTATGAACCCATCTCAATATGAATGGATATTCCAAAGAAACTTGAGGAGGCAGATTTGGATTATAATCATCGCTGAATCCACCTGTCGGTGTTATCACTCCATCTTTCACCATGTTATCGTATCCTACAAAATCATGAATACTTTTAATGAAATGTTTGTGAAATTTTATGTGTAGTCATTTTTACATATAAAATGACTTTGATTGTTTTATCATCGTTATCGCTATCAGAATTTAACATTACATGAAGAGGAAGGAAAAAAGTGCTCACCCATGTATAACGGCAACAACTCATAGTAATAGAGTTGTAGTGATAAAGCTATGTTGATATCTCTTGTTACGTTGAATAGTTTGTCGTCATCCCAGCATGGGTTAACAGCTGCCAGTTTTTTGGCTATGAAGTTGTGATTTCTCCAAAACCATATGACCACAAGGTTGATTCCTGCTAGAGTGTTACCACCATCTTCAGCTGTAATTAAATATGTGTGCATTGTATTAATTTATCTGTTAAACTGAATGTATTGTATCTAGAGAATGAGACTGTACAGGATGGATACGATCAGTCCGACTACAAAAAAGTCCGTCGTGTGCATATTTAGCGGCATTGTGATTGGACTGATTCTTATAGTAGAAACCAACTATACGATGAACCCGAAATTGAGACGTAGTCTATAAATATTATACTTATTATAAAAAATAATATTTGAGAAGACACTCACGCATTGCATGACATCTGGTCTCTTGAGGTCTCTGATTCAGGAAGCAGACATTGGCTGTAGTGTTAGTACTCGGTGGCCATATTCTGCCTTTGTCATCAAATTCAGTCTTTACCAAACCTCCTTGGAATAATCTCCCTCTTTGATTCAGCGATGACAATTGAGTGCCGTATATGACTGATAGATCCATAAGCGGAGTTGAAGATACGATCTTAAATGAGGTATAATTTACAAAAGTAGGAAGATTATAGTGTCTTAAAACAGTATATGATTTATAGTAGCTGTTTTCAATAAAACCCAGAAAACTACACCATTTTTGATAAAAAATTAAGAGTGTTCCACAAGGTTCTACTCTGGGACCTACTCAAAATCATATAGTTTTATTTCACATAGGTCCATGAGAGCGTATATAATACGACAAAAAACAGGTGCTCAGTGTGTATTAATGTGATGTTATTAACAATCACAAAAATAATTCTTTTTCTATATTTATATGTCAGTATTCATGGTTACTATTTATTCACATAAAACAATACTAAGGTAGTGTAAAACTAAGCAATTATGTTTAAAAGTATTTTTTGTTCAAGATAGGTATGATAAAAAAATACTTCTAAGTTAAAACTCCAAATTCTTAAAATAAAGTTTAAAATAAACATATAATTTAAATAGTTATCTTATAATTTATGGAAATTTTGGAAGAATTTATAACGTGTTTATAGAGCGAAAAAAAAAGATAATTTAGTAGGTGTTCTTTTTTAATCTTTTTTTTTAATTTATTTTTTAACCACAATTTGTAATGACGTGCGTGTAAAGTACATACCTACGTAAAAGTTTGAACATTAAATAGTTAGGTACTCTCACAATCAACTAAATACAATGAAAAATAAATAAAGGATAGTAAAATATAAAGTAGCGAAGGATTAGACTGCCAGTTGTCTAATTTAAAGCAAAAATTAGTTTTTAGTCCTAATATTTTTTTTCTCACTGCAAGATAAGACAAAAAAAGAAAGACAGAAAAGAAGTTAATTCATTAAAGAATATGAAGTCATATTATTTGGGTTTAAAAATGAGGTTTCATAAAAACTCCTGCACCTCTATCTGTTAACTTAGATAAACTAAAAGGACTTACTCTTTCAGGAGCAGTATCATTCTTAATGCATCCAATAGACTGGAACGTTTCTGGTCTAGTCATGTTGAGACATCGGACTCCGGAGAAGCGATGTACTGGGTCATCATCAGGAATCTTGTTAGGGACACACATATAGTCAGTCTTGCCTCTTTCTGTGCAGCAATATGGTTTCCAGAGAATGTAGTTTACTGTAAAGGAATTTATAGTCGGATTATCGCGATGAAGGACGTCAATACGAGCATTTAAAAAATATTTTCGCAAAAATTGAAGGCATTTCCCCGTTAGTGTGGCCCCCACATACGGCAGTTCTCTAAAAGTAAAGGTTAAAGCAATATTAAAGTTCAGATGAGAACTTAAAAGATATTTGTATAAGCGGTTCTTGATACATATGAAATATTTCCTTATTTCGTACAATACTTGTGAACTTCCTAAACGACCGCAATCTAGTTGGTGAAATCCGGTTTCGAAAGGAACTGACTACATTCAATTTGTACCTTCAAACTTTTTACGTATTTATTTTACAAGGTTTACAGAAGTAAAATATATATCCGTATCGATTCTATAATACTCGTAAATATCTAGGTAACATAATTTATTTAAAGAACATAATTTTTTTGGGCCTTTTCTCAAAGAGTCGGGCCAACGAAAAAAAAATTTACTTATGGGTAGTACTAGTCATTTGGATCAATAGTTACTATGACACAAAAGTTGTAGGATTGCTCTCGGCCAAGTTGTACAAGTTCGAAGATTCGTCATTTTTAACCGACTTCCAAAAAGGAGGAGGTTCTCTATTCGACTGTATGTATATTTTTTTTTTTTTTTTTTATGTATGTTCACCGATTACTCGAAGACGCCTGAACCGATTTGAAAAATTCTTTTTTTGTTTGAAAGGGTATACTTCCAAGTTGGTCCCATAGAAATATTGTCATGATCTGATCACGAACTTCGGAGATATGGAACGGAACTCTTCAATAACAGACAGCAAATCTGTCGTGATTGCTGCAATCGCTTGGATGTTTATTGTTTACACAACATCATAGCATAACATCACGCCTGTATGCTCTGAGGGGGTACGCAGATGTGTACAGTATACCCATATTTCGACAGTTAGGTATGTTAAGTTCCATTTTATTGGGGATAAGCCTATTACCATGAAAAATATTGTTAATAAATAAGCAAAATAAGCAAATATTTGTATAGGATATTACAACTAATAAAAAGAATTCAAAAATAAAAAAAACGTTTTTTGCAAAAAATAAATCCGACTTCAAAAACACAAAAAATTGAAAAATAACTTTAGCTTTAGAAGAATGGGCACGCCGCAATCGCGGCGATAAGACCCCTCTTTAAGGAGTGGCTGGATAGGCGTCACGGCGTCCTGACCTACCGCAAGACGCAGGTCCTCACCGGACACGGAAGTTTCGGGAGGTTCCTGTGTCTGATAAGGAGGGAAGAAACGCCTGGGTGTCACCACTACGAGAATCGTCCGGAGGACACGGTGGAGCATACGGTGCAGGACTACCCCGCTTGGGCAGAGCACCACCGTGTCCTCACGACGGCGATAGGCGGAGACCTCTCGCGCCCAGCATTGGTCGAGGCCATGCTGCGGGGCGAGACGGAGTGGGAAGCGGTCGCCTCCTTCTGCGAAGCAGTCATGCTCGCGAAAGAGGAGGCGGGCCGCGTGAGGGAGAGGGCAGCGTCCTCCCTCCACCCCAGCCGCAGTGGTAGACGCCCACGGCGACGGACGTCGCAGGACGATCTCCGGCCACCGTAGGCGCGGGCATGCGGGCAGCGAGTAATGGGCGACTCGCAGCCCGACCATGGACCATGCCCGGGTCGACGGCGCGTTGTGTTCCACGCGCGCCTCAAGGAGTGTCAGCATAGTGACGGGGCCTGTAGAGGGCCAAAGCCTGCCGGGGTTGCGGGACTTACGGATTACCGTGACCCCGGTACGTAAAGGGCTATTGAAGGACACCGTAGATTTTAGTCAGTACAAGTCTGACAGTCCCTCCCGCCCTGCCCTGGGTGGGAGGACTCATTTGATGATTTTACCACGATAAAAAAAAAAGCTTCAGAAGTCTATGTTCGACTGTATGTATTCTCAGTCAATTGTTGACCGATTTTCAAAAATTTTTTTTTTTGCTCTGCAGTCTGATTAGCTAATCGACTTCGTATAATATCTAGACGATGCTCGCGCTGTTCAGTGGACTCGCCATTCAAACTTTTATGTATCCGATTGAGTCGACAGATTTGATCAGTTTTCGACTCTTGTGACAATCGAGAACGCATGTAATTTCTCATCCGAGATAATCTGATATTACTTGCCAATGGTAATTCTTGGGAACGAGATACAGCATTTCGATTGCTATTCTTGGATAGACGTTCCTTAGTTTTGTTAATAGATTCCTTATTTCTATTTTCCCTCATGCGGGCTGCACTTTTGGTCGGTCTACCCATGGTGCCACTTCAAAATAATTACTTAAGTTACATTAAGTTAGTAGTTAACTTACTACATACGTACCTACGATAATTTATACAAAAAATGGAAAAATAAACAAACTTTTTAACAAAAAAAAAAACCGACTTCCCAAAGTACAAACGCCCCACCTAAAACCACTAAAAAGAGAAAAATAAACTACTGTTTGTGGATTTCAGAAAACAAAAATGCACATATTTTTCAAACGAATTAAATAAAAAAATTATTACCTACCAATTCTAAATCAACTTACAATATTATTTTATTTAACAAACAAGATATTATGTATTTACAAACAACCTATAATGATTTATTTACAAAATTACAATGTGACCATTCTTGTCTAAACCTAATTAGCTATAAATTTAATTATAATATTTTTATAATGTTGTGTGCTAGGCACCTACTGATCTGTTTGAAGTCGGTGCCAAGCCAAAAATAAAGAGAACAATAATACTTAGTAATATAATACTATTAATAAACAAATAGCAACCTACAAACACGTAAGCGACTATCAAAAATACAAATCTATCAACAGCACTATAACGCATCAAAACTTAATTGCATTCAAGACGACCGTCAACGACGCCTGCCCGCACGTGTCTGCCCGTTTGGGTTGAATCGCTCAGGACGAGCCGACCCACGATCGCGCGTTCGGTCGCAAGCGCAGGGTGATTTGGTGTGATTTAGATGTGGCGCGATGGAGTGACGGGGCTAGACGTGCGTATCCTATCGAATACCTATTTGGCTTGGCACCGACTTCAAACAGATCAGTAGGTGCCTAGCACACAACATTATAAAAATATTATAATTAAATTTATAGCTAATTAGGTTTAGACAAGAATGGTCACATTGTAATTTTGTAAATAAATCATTATAGGTTGTTTGTAAATACATAATATCTTGTTTGTTAAATAAAATAATATTGTAAGTTGATTTAGAATTGGTAGGTAATAATTTTTTTATTTAATTCGTTTGAAAAATATGTGCATTTTTGTTTTCTGAAATCCACAAACAGTAGTTTATTTTTCTCTTTTTAGTGGTTTTAGGTGGGGCGTTTGTACTTTGGGAAGTCGGTTTTTTTTTTTTTGTTAAAAAGTTTGTTTATCATGCATTTGTTTCAATTGACCCATTGTCATTTCTTTTCGTTGGCAATTCCAGAAAATTTCCAGAAATGTATGGAACGTGAATGTTTTTTAAAATAAAGGAAGAAAAACGATAATGATAATTGCCTATCACAAGGTATTCGAAATCAAATTATTTAAAAAGAATTAAAAAAAAAAAATATAGTCTTATCATGACCTTAATAACGTACATACGTCTTACTCGTTATCTCTTTAGTCTGTAGGTAGTTAATTTAAACTCAAAACGGAAGTTTTCCTATAGCTTTATCTTTCTTTTACTTATTTTAATTTGAAATTCAAAATTAATTAGAGCGAAAACCACCAGGCTTTGTCGCCACATTTCAATGAAACAACAGCGTCATAGCTGTTTTTTTTTAAATATGATTGTACTGGCTTTTGCAAGTGTCACCATCCTGTTGTAGTCCGCTCCGAACTGGCCCTACACCTCATCTTTCCTCTGGGCTAGATTATACATTGGATTTCATGGAGACAAAAAAACCCATTAAAAAAGCCTGGCTTGCCCAAAGCACCATAAAATTGAATTACAATTAATTAGTAAACAGTACGCTTGGCTAATTGGCTTTTTTATCATTTTAAAATCATCAAATGAGTCCTCCCACCCACGGCTGGACGGGAGGGCCTGTTAGACTTGTACTGACTGTAATCCACGGTGTCCTTCAATAGCCCTTTTCGTTCCGGGACAACGGTTACCTGACAAGACAGTCCCGCGACCCCGGCAGGCTTTGGCCCTCTCAGGGGGACCCCGTCATATTGCTGGCAGTTTTTTTAGGAGCGCTTGGAACACGAAGCGCCGCCAACCTGGGCATGGTCTATGGGCACGGTCATAGCTTGCCCTAGCTTACTGTAATATTGACAAAGGCCACACACACTCATTGATTTCACCTCGACCTGCGGTGATGGACATCAAAAAGTTCCATAAGTGCTTACCTGTATCGTGCAAGGAGACGACGTCAGCGGACATGAACACGAAGTAGTGTATGGCCAGCATCGTGAATGTCGTGCTGGGCACACGACCTTCTGAGATGAGACGAGTCCTCAGATACCTCGCGAGTGGCAAATCATTACCAGAAGCTGCTTTTCTGGGCTCAAACTCTGAAACATAGAATGAATTTACAGCTTAAGTATTTTATCTGTTTTGCCCCTTTCTGGGAATTTTATCTATATCGTGGAACCCATGCAAGTTATAAGTAGCATGGCGCGCTTGGAAAACGATGCGTCGTCGACCCGCTCATGATCTATGATCGGACGGCGAGTCACCCATTACTCGTCACCCGCATGCACGCGACCACGGTGGCCGGAAACCGCCTCGCGACGTCCGTTGCCGTTGGTTTCTCCAGGGGCGGTTGGGTCGTGAGGTTTCCTTCCTTAGCATAACTGCTTCGCAGAAGCAGGTGTCAGCTTCTCATTCCCCTTCGGCTCGTAGCATGGACTTAACCAATGCCGGAAGAAGTATGGCCTTACGACGTAGCGTGGACGTAGTGGCCTTAGATTTTTCGGACAGACTCTGAAATCTGGGTTTGGTTCGAAAGAGGTCGTCCTCCCTTAACTTTACCCCTGGCTGGAGGCCTTATATTCAGGACACCACAAAATTTACCGGTTACTTCTAGGCAAACGTGTTTCACCTTCGATCACATATTTGATTACCATCAGGCGAGATAGTGGTCAAACGCGAACCTATAATTAAATAAAAAGAAAAAGCAGCACACCGACCTCCTCTAGGTAGACCAGCCAGATGTCACTAAAAAACAGACTTGATCTCTCACTTACTCTCAGCATACACCGGAGGTAATACCCTTTTAAAGGGAGTGTGCGTGGCCCCTCTCTGAGGGTGCCGGAGGTTGTTGCAGGAGCCATCCACTCTCCTGCCCTCATGAGGATCACACGGTTCTATCTCGTTTACACACCAGCTACAGAAATAAAGGTGAAGATTAAATCTAATTTAACCGCGAATAGTAAATCAAAGAAACAGTAAAATTAAAATAAGTAAAAGTAAATATTTGTCTAAATAAAAAAAAAACCATCTAATTATTTTGTCTAATTTTTTTTTGGTATATAAAAACTCATTAATGTATCATTCTACGCAGGTTTCAACTTATCGTGAACGGATTGTTACATGCAAAAAAAATACACTATACATATATACACTCCCAAACCTTGGTGAAACAATTAACTCAAAAATGCAATTTCTACCAAAAAATATAAAGGTTGAAAAAACAGTAAACTCACAAAGTAGTATTCGTTTTATCGTGCCTCTTCACTTCTTCCCTTGTAATCACATTCCCGGAATACGAATCATAGAAAATGGCCGCCCTCACAGAACACAACACCGAAACTAAGTAAATTAAAATCAACATTTTACATGTCCAGTTTCATTGAAGTACCAAACATTAATACGTAATTAAAAACAAAAGTGCAAAGAATAAACTCAAATTAATTAAGTATTATGTACCGGTAACCAGTTTGATTAACCGACTTCTTTTAACAATGTTGTTCATGTTAATACTACATTTGTACGCCGAACAAGGACATTTGGAAGGGAGCTATAGGAAGTGTTGTACAACTGGCAAAATAGATAAGTGCACAGTCCTTGCGCCTTCATAATATTATGTACCGAATAATATAAGCTTCCAAACTGGCATGGTCAATAACACAATCCTTAAAAGTTAAAATGAGATTTACGTTTATAATTGTTTTGTCCCAAATTTTCCGATATTACGTCACTGTATTCCATAATGAAATGAAAATGGTCCGAAATCATGATACTTATCAGTGAATAGCAACACTAGGTATTTTTTTTTATCGTGGTAAAATCATCAAATGAGTCCTCCCACCCAGGGCAGGGCGGGAGGGACTGTCAGACTTGTACTGACTAAAATCCACGGTGTCCTTCAATAGCCCTTTGCGTACCGGGGCCACGGTAATCCCTTGGTCCCGCGATCAGCAACAGTAGTTATACTAAGTCTTTCTTTTGAATTGGCCAACATGAATCCGTAACAGATAGGAAAAAAATATTGCTAGCAGATTCTTTTTTATGTTAAAATTATGTTTTTTTTTGTCAGGTGTGATTTGTAAGTTGTCCACGGAAATGAATGAAATAGACCAAAACTTTTTTAATACCTTTCGACTCTGTTTCATGTAACATGCATCATTTCATTGTATGGGAAGAAAAAAATCAGGACGGCGGAATGAAAAATGTCATTCAAATTGTATGAATGAAAAAAAATACCAATATAAGTTTCATGTTATTGATGATAATTTCATTTTCTGGGAAGGAAATTATCTGGGCAACAGAAGTGGGTCTTACACTAAAATTAAATATTTTGTGTACGAACATAAAATGTTGATTTATTTCAGTCAGTTATTGCTTGATGTTCACAGAGACAGAAAGATGTTTGAAACAATTTTAAGGATTATACGTATCTAGTTATTAGTGGACCCTTATTGCAGACAATGCTTGATGATATAATTCGAAAAAATTGACAAATAGTTGTTACTAGAAAATAATATGGTAAATGCTGTGAAATCTTTGAAAACGTTCGCTTAGTGTACAGTGGTAATAATCGTATCGTGTACACGGACCTCTTTAACCGATTGTACATGATTCATACGTTGAAATGTGGAAGTTTCTCGCTCCACTTGATGCATTAATTGCATATACTGTATGTTATATTTGAACTTGGAGAAGAATTTAAAAGCGACCTTCAGAATAGCCTACCTTTTTATTTTAACGTGTTAAAATCATCAAATGAGTCCTCCCACCCAGGGCAGAGCGGGAGGGACTGTTAGACACGTCGTACTGACTAAAATCCACGGTGTCCTTCAATAGCCCTTTACGTTCCGGGGTCAAGGTAATTCATACAGTCCCGCGACCAGAATAGCCTACCTAGCCTGGAATACCGACCAGTACCAGCTGGCCTTCTTTATTTATTGAGTTGGTTTTCTGGTGGCACAAATGTCTGACTTTCTTTGACAAGTTTTTTTTTGGGCATTTCGTGTTATCTAGTACTAAATGGATTGTGGCGGCAGCTGCAGCCGGTTAGGTTTGGCCCAACATAGTTGCTACGGTAAAAACCGTATGAAAAATATCTTGGTCTTGCTAATCGAGCACATCAGATCCATTCATTCATTCATTGCTTACTGTTGTTCATTGCTTTCCTCATCGAGTTCGCCACACGATTCATAAATGGTCAGTAAATCCATATTGTACGATCATTTCTTGTACAGACACCAGCACATCACCTACCACAATCTGTTATGTTTTCTAAATCGAATATGAAACTTCGGCTATTGTGATAAAGTTGATCCGTAAAAAAACGTGTTTTTTTTTTAAAACACGTATTGGCACCACGAGTACGTGCAGTTAATGCTACAACGGTAAGAGAACAAATTATTTTTATAGGAGTAAACAAAATAATAGCGTTAAGAAAAAAATAACCTCAGCCTAATTGAGGATATTTTAAAGTGTATTTTCCCCTATTTTATTATATCTCTATTCTATTCTACTCGTCTATTCATAATCACACTAAAAAAACACATTCTTAATTACAAACGAAAACGTGGTAACAGTATAGTAGGGCAAAGCATGCTCTTCTCCTACTGTACATTTCGCTTTGTAGTGGCACTAATTAGCATTCCTTATCCTTAAAGAGCCACAACAATATTAGTATTTGGAGGGTAGATTTGAAAAAATACATGGATTTGTGTTAAATGTGTTTAAACAACAGCATCCTTGAAATAAAATAAATTAGGTCTGTCTTCAGTAGTGCTTAGTATGATTTTCTAAGAGTTTTAAGATTATTATAGATTTTTTTTTCTTCATCAAATGAGTCCTCCCGCCCAGTGCAGAGCGGGAGGGACTGTCAGATTCGTACAGACTAAAATCCACGGTCTCCTTTCATTATTTACATTATTTGCATATTTTATCCTGAAGGTACAGACGCCAGCACATCAACCTACCTCAATCTGTCAAATTTCTTTAAAAGACTTTCAACCTTATCACAATAGTGGAAGGTAATTGTTCGATTGGTAATATTTGTCAGTTTCGGGTAGGTTGACCTGCTGACGTCTATACATTATTGACAAAATAAAAATGAATAAAAAGGAAGTAGTTCGCCTTAATTGGAAAATAATAATCAAAGGAATAACTTTAATTAATGTTTGTGTGTGTTAATAACTGTTAATATTCATTTTTGATCGCATTTTAGCCATACACCGTATTAAATGTTACGTAGTTGTTCTTTATTCTTTAAACTCGGCTCAGTATTTTCACCATTATCATTATTATATGCACCATTTCCTGAAAACCTTGATAAACCGGTTCGAAATGTTCATAATGCAGATCATGCGCACTAATTCTTATCTAAAAAATATTTTCCAGTAACTTGTTCAACGAAATAAATTCTGTTTACAGTATATTCTATGACAAAAAAATACCGTGTGTTTTTTTTTTCCTATTGTTTCCGAATTAAATACGTATTAGATTTTTTTCCCTTTTTACATCGACTTCAAAACCAGAATAGGTATTTAATTCAATGTTGCTTTTTTAGTACGCGTCAAATATGAATTATTTTTGTTAAAATTTAAAGTTTTAACTAAAAAGCGATTTTGATATTATCATAAAAATTATATATAAATATCAATGAAATTAAAACAAAGTCCGACTTCTTTTGTTTTATAAGTCGACTAGCACTTTGCCCGCGACTTCGTCCGCGTGGGTTACGTACTTTCCTAATTCCCCCTTTTCACCCCCTTAAAGGTTAAATTTCCAAAAACCCCTTCTTAGTGCATATTATGCAGTTTGATATTGCAGTTTGATATTCGTTCTAATATTACTTGTAAGGAGGTCAATCATGCGTAATCTGAAATAAATTAGTATCTTCAATCACGCTATGGATTAAATAAAACTATAAGAAAAAAAAATAAACTGTGTTATAAAACAAAAGAATTCGACTTTGTTTTAATTTCATTGATATTTATCTATATATATAAAAGGAGAACTGAATGACTGACATATCAACGTACAGCCGAAACTACTGGGGCTAGGAATGTGAAATTTTGCATTTTGCACACGGCTTCCTATTATAATGTAGGGGAGCACTAAGAAGGGGTTTTTGGAAATTTAACCTTTAAGGGGGTGAAAAGGGGGAATAAGGAAAGTACGTAACCCACGCGGACGAAGTCGCGGGAAAAGTGCTAGTTACATATAAAAACGCCTCGCTTCGCATTCGCCACTTCTGTCTGTTTGAGAAAGGCTTTATTGATTTGTGCGCCAACTGCTATTTAATTATGTTTAAAAATTTAATGTAGGCCTGTAACAAAATTTTACGATACAAATATAATGTAAACGTTACGGAACCTGTAATGCACGACACGGATTAGATTTCTTGACCTTTCTAAGTAAAGTCTAACAGAATGTGAGAACAAGGTCAAACGGATGCAAAATTATAATATTATGTGACTTATAACATAATTGTAAATGGAATATTCACACAATTGATAAATTGCAAATTTAATTAGTCCTCCTAGACGCGAGCCGCCGCCGTTACTGTACAATACGCGCAGCCAAAGATGAGACTTGACGGATCACGTGGTCATACCTGCGCAGTAAACAGTTTGTACAAGTATGCTCTACGAACTGTTTACTGCGCAGGTATGACCACGTGATCCGTCAAGTCTCATCTTTGGCAGCGCGTATTGTACTTACTTACATTAGGCAGTGTATGAGCGGCAGTTCGGGAGCGAGACACAGACAGGAGACAGATACGGTCGCGGTCTCCGGTCACGGTCTTCTGTCTCTGTCGCGGCGCGAACCGCCACCTTAACTAATAGTTAAAAGCCCAGATATTTTTTTTACAAATGGTTATAAAATAAGATTACCAAATAGTTTAACTATTATTCAAACAACGCAGGCCTCAGTCGTGTAACTGGTTTGACAAAACAAAAGTTAAAACTCCCACGGACCTAGTCCACAGACGTTTTTCATCATTAAAATATAAAATAATAAAGATGATTTAACGGTTTGTTTTCCAAGTTTTGAGATATTTTTTTGACATTGAAATTAAAGTACAACGGATCGAAAAAACAGATAGTTTAAATTATAATATCCTATTAATGTTATAAAACTAAATACGAAAGAGTTCGTGTCTTTTGGAATGTAGGGGAACAGTGTATAAGACGGGGCTGCGAGGTATGATGGGAAATCACACACTTAAGGCCAACTTAACACAATATTAACGTAGCGCAAGCGACATCAGGACGCCATTTGTTAATGGTCGTTTGCAAATGACGTCCTGATGGCACTTGCGCTACGTTAGTGTTGTGTTAAGTATGCCCAAAGAGTGTATGTCCCCATTATACCTCGCGTCCCCGTCCCATACACTGTTCCCTTTCCATGATAAAACGGCTGGACCAGTAGGTACTATGTGTGTACCTTTCATCCAAATCCGTTCAGTAGTTTTCAGAGATAGTATAACAAACATCCATCTACACATCTTCACAAACTTACGCATTGAAATCTATATATATAAAAGGAGAACTGACTGACTGACATATCAACGTACAGCCGAAACTACTGGGGCTAGGAATGTGAAATTTTGCACACGGCTTCCTATTATAATGTAGGGGAGCACTAAGAAGGGGTTTTTGGAAATTTAACCTTTAAGGGGGTGAAAAGGGGGAATTAGGAAAGTACGTAACCCATGCGAACGAAGTCGCGGGCAAAGTGCTAGTTATTTATACGAAGTATAATTTTTATTTATAAATATAAATTAATACGAAGTATAATTTTAATATATAATACTCGTATAAGATTAAAGAGCTATATATACAATCGACCTAAAATATTAAATAAGTTACCTAGAAGCGTTAATTGCAAAGTTTCTGAGATGAATGTTTTTCATCGTAGTTAATAATTTACGCGTAAAACTTCGCCATTTGTGTTCCACTTATTATTAATTGTAATTTATTATTCGCATTATTTAATGTCTTAAAGACGGATGGTCTAACACTGAGTAAGTATTATTTTTGGGAGCCTTGAATATATTAAGATATTACAAAATTAGATAGATCAATGTTGGTGATAATAAAATAGACGTGCACCTTGTTTCGTGGAACTTAATAAGCATGATGACAGTATAAATAAACTGCAAAATTATATATTATTAGTTGGAGTATAAAAATAATGGATGCGTTTTTTTGTTTTCTTAGTAGTAAATTAATACCTACCTGTCAACGCTAAACACGTCAAAACTGAGAGAGTGGGAGCTCGTGACGTCAAAATTTAGAATTTACGCTAGAAAAAAGAACTGGATCATTAGTTACGGCCATACATACAAACTTCATCATATCAGCCGTAAGACGTCCAGTACTGAACATAGGCCCTATAGACATTTTTTTTTGTGGTGGAATCATCAAATGAGTCCTCCCACCCAGAGCAGGGCGGGAGGGACTGTCAGACTTGTACTGACTGAAATCCACGGTGTCCTTACGGTAATTTGTGACTCCCGCGACTCCGGCAGGCTTTTATTTATTTATTTATTTAAACTTCATGCAACACAAATGGTACATAGGCGGACTTAATGCCTGAGGCATTCTCTACCAGTCAACCAAGGGTTGTGGAGTGATAATATGGTTGGTGCACAAAAATAAAAATAGACATTAAACAATCAAAGAACAAAGTTAAAATATATATATATATATACTATACTAAATACACATATTTGGCCCTCTACAGGCCCTATAGACTTCCAGTAGGTTTGGTTGGAAGCGGCTTGCATCCAGCATGATCCTGTGGTCTGTATAAGATCATCTGTCCACCCTGTAGGTGGACGTCCTACGCTACGCTACGTTAATGCCTCCAAGAGAGGCAACCACATAGTGACGCGTACAACATTGTTCGAATATTTCATATTTCAGTTAAACGGTTTGACCTTAGTATTGTTTTTAGTATTTGGTGTGCATGTAATTGTGCACGCAATGTGAATTTTTTGTGCAGTGAAGTAAATCGTGGAAAAAAACTGCGTGTTTTATACATATTAACATTTTAACACGAACTTGACCGTATGATTTATCGGTTCAAGACTTATTTTGTGGATTATAAGAATACAGTGCACGCGGGCTTGCAGACAGCTAAAATGTAGCTCGCTGACCGATCAAGGACAAGGCTCAGGTCGACGAAACTCTTAGCAAACTAATCTGCATATGGCCAAACCCTTGCCAGGTTTGCGGGACTATGTAAGCAAGACACCGTGGCCTTGGAACGCAATTTGCAACAAAAGGAATAGAGTAGACTTTTTTTTTAGCATGGCGATATCATCAAATGAGTCCTCCCACCCAGGGACCACTGACTAAAATCCACGGTGTCCTTCAATAGCCCTTTACGGTCCGGGGTCACGATTCGTGAGTCCCGCGACAACAGAGTGGACATGGGTGAAATTTTAGTCAGTAAGAATTTGATAGTTCCTTCCACACATTGCGAGAAGACAAATTTGATACCTTATCAACCAAAAAAAAAAAAATATTACAATGGACAAACGCAAATGAAAAGTAAGAGGTCTACTAAGTTTTCCTTTTTGTAAATTCTCAAAATAGTCACAATATTTCGATGTAAGTCTTTATATTAAAAACTAGCCTTTGCTAGCAGCAGCTTCGCCCGCTCCTAACCCCCCCCCCCTCTTATAGCCTGTGTCACTCAGGACCAATACAGCTTTCTACTGGTGAAAAAAATTTCAAAATCGGTTGAGCAGTTCTTGAGATTACCCCCCCCCCCCCCTACATACAAACAAACAAATTTACCAGCACTGCTAAAACCGCTTGGAAGCATGATTGCATTCATTCATCCCCTAAAGCCTTTGTCAAACAGACAGGCGTGTTGAATGCGAAGCGAGGCGATTTTATTTGTAATGTATGGAATTGTTTGAATCCAGTCACATAGAAAATTGAAAGGGATCCGATAGCGTGACAGCCAGTGAAAAAGCCAGCTAATACAACTGCCACGCCTCGGTTCGCTTCACCCAGTTTGACGTCTCCTATCGGTTCGTTATCGCTTCGGACTCGGTCTGGTTCGATATCGCCTGTCTGTTTGACAAAGGCTTGAGAGGGTTAAAAATGGGAAGATAGTTGGTATGAATATGAATTTATGATTAAATATCATCCGATACTTGAAACTTCTAATGTAGACTATCAAAGCAAATTGATAAAACACGTGTTTCAAGATTTTTGAAAATTCCAACCCTAATTTAAAATGCGAAGTAGTAAATAAAATATTAATAAAACGAAGTCAGTTTGATAGAAAATTATATTGCTTATATTTAATTGAACATTTGAAGACACAATTGGTGCAGAAATGCAGCATAGTAGTAGGTACGCTGCGTATCGCGAGTTCCATTCCTGACCTACAAATAGATGTTCCAAATCTGGCTGTTTATGTATGTGAGTTTTAATGTTTGTTAACCCTCAACACACGAAGAATTCTTAATGGTGGGCAGCGCTTTCTCTCATTGAAAAATTAAACGATATTCAACTTTATAAAACCTTTTTAACAAAAAAATAAACCGACGAAACATCGAACTGTAAAGTAAAAAATAACTTTTGAGGCGGCTCCAAACAAACAAACAAACATGTAAATTGATTAATTGAAGCGAAAAATAATTGTAGCTAGTTTGATCTTCGTTGATTGTTTCTTTGACGCCGCCTCAAAAGTTTATTTTTTTGCTTTTCAGTTCGATGTTTCGTCGGTTTAATTTTTTTGTTAAGAAGGTTTTATTTACAGCTTTTATGTTTTATACCATGATTACAGTGTTTAACAAATGGAGAAACCCATCTTCACTTTTGTCATTGTCAACTGTTGAGGACCTTTTGCAATTGAAGTCTCCATTCTCAGACTCTCGACGACTGTCAAATCCGACCTGTGTGTTAAGTTCTCATCAAGATGAATGAAATAAGTCCAAATACGATATATTTGCTGTTAACTGTTGAGGATCTCTTGCTACTGCCTTCCGTCTCCATCCTCAGACCCTCGATGACAATTACGCCCCAACTAGGTCTAAATTTCTCATCAAGATGAGTAAAATGAGCTCAAACACGATATAGCTATTGTTAACTGTTGAGAAACTGACTTCTCAACATAACAAGGATCTGGAGTTGATGGTTTGATGGAGACACCATTATTATATCTTCGCCAAATCTCTGCTACATAGTAGTGTCCTCAGAACTATATAATTGTTAACTTAATTTCGACAGAATTGGTTCACAACTGAAAATTGACAATGAATTCCTTTTTTTCTACCCTTAGAGGCCGATTTAACTTTTAAATGCAATGGGATCAACTTTGTGTTATACTCTAATCAATAAAACACGCTACGAACAGATATGCGTGGTTATACTTAAAAAAATAAATAAGTACCTATCTACATTTCGAATTCGTATTAGTTTGAGATAGTTCAAGATAAGGCAGTTGTCTTAGCAAAGGCGACTAGCGAGTAGAGCAAGCGACTGAGAGAACCTCCTCCTTTTTTCCGCCGGTTAAAAACTGGTAATTGCCTTTACCCATTATCGATCATTTTAATCGCAAGGGGCAAGATCTAAGGCGCGCTGAGCCTACACCTAAGTTTCCATTTTAAAGATTTAAGGCTTATGGATATTGGGCTGCAATTTTTTAGACTATCACTTATTTCCCAAAATACGAGTACATTAATTCTATTACGGAACGTAATTTGGCCAAGACGTTAGTGGGCAGCACTTCGGGTCTCTCCAATGAGAGAAATCCATTTTGTCTATTTGGTCACAGGAGCACATTTGGTTACTGAAACAAACATTAAAATTGGTTTTAATACTAATGAGCACAACATTATCGAACTAAGAAACAGTAAAAAAACTTTGCAGTAATGTAATGTTTTTCAACAAAGTGACAATGTTTGCTGGGCTATCGAGAGCAATAGACAAGACTATCCAAAGAAGAAGTTACTTTATTGCAATTTAGACAGAGCCGAGTGACAGAGAGGTATGAAGGAGGAAGGTAAAAGCAGAAGAGGGATGATGATTGAAGCTTTAAAATTGACATGATTACCTACTAACACTATCATGGCGTTTGCAATTGAGATGAAAATTTGTAAACTTAAAACAAACAATAAAAATGATGAACATCCTATTTTAAGTTCTAATGATTATACTAATGTTATCAAGCAGTATGTTGCTACAGCTGATGACGTAATGAATGAAGGCTATCACAATATAATTGAGAACACTCACTTGTATCCGGATTTCAAGAACGCGTGTGGTTGGATCTTTTCAACCGTGTCTCCAACGTCACATAGCAGTCTTGCAATAGAGTATTTGCGAATTTCAGCCAGTTGTTCTGTAAAACATATAACACGATGCTTATGATAATATAGTTTAACTATTAACTGTACAATTAATACATTTCTGTCGAGAGGTTAACTTTGCTGCACATATAAGGTTCACCAGCTAAGCTTAAATCTCGTGTGACAGGGACTATACCTAGCCTATTTGCCGTATGACCTGCTGCCATAGTATGACGTCTTGAAACCAGGCTTGTTCCAGTGAGTGAAAGTGACAGAGGTATACAAGTCGTCTAGCGCCACCTCGTTTACTCACTGGAACAAGCCTGGTTTTAAGACGTCATAATACGGCCCCTGGTCTGAATACGAATTCAGACCTACTTGAGAGCTTGGGACTAAAAACCTAGTATCTGTTTGTTAGAACCGGGAATCACGGTCATCAATTCACGTTCAGCAGTGGTAGGCTAACGTGGTGAAAAAGACAGAGAGAAAAATTAAAAATAAAATGTAAAATACCAAGTTCAATATATGTCACACAAGTCAAATCATGCAAGGCTATTATTAGGTAACTATTTACCTATACTTACCTAACAATAGCCTTGCATGATTTGACTTGTGTCTTGATAATTAATATCTTGTTACTATATTCACTTACCAGAAGTGAATGCATTTGGTCGATCTGGTCTCTCATACCAATGTCTATCAGTCACTATGTTACGTTTGAGCTGATCCATAACCAAGCAGTAGAACGTTGGCGGAACAAAACCTCCTGGGATTCGTTTTTCTAACCAGACACCAGCCAAAAGATCTATATCTTCTACTTTCTCGTACACATCTCTTAGGATTTCAATTCTCTGAAATGTGAAAAAATCTATGTTGACTTTAATTTGGAGTAGGTCAGTAGGATTATTATTTCATCGTCAAGTTTAAACTCTAACGGCCTTATTACAAAAACTAAATAAACCTTGGTTTAAACCTGGTCTATCAAGTCCAGGCTTATCTGCAGAGCCATGGTTTAAATTAGTCCGTATTAAAAAACTAAGATAAAACGTCGACTTTAGTACCGTCATTTGAACGATTGTCTAAACAATTAAATCCACAATGAGTAATAACAATTAAATCTACCTTGTTTCAATCCATTTTGGGTGAAAATAACACAAAAACTACAACACAATGAAAAATTTGCTATGAGAAACTTTGACACACCTTTGACAGCTACGACTGTTAGACCATGGTTTATCGCAAAACCACGAATTGTAATAACGTTTGTGTAAACCGTAGTTTTACAAGATTAAACCTGGGTTTTTAGTTAAACCCCTTTTTGTAATAAGGCGGTTAAAAGTTATCATCTAATTAATTGGATTACCTCAGGATCAATGGCGCCATTCAAATCTTTGAATCTGCGAATAGGCTTACCAAAACAGAATTCCCTGTATTTTACGTAAGGTGGAAATCCATAATATCGGTTCTTAGCCAAATCATTCGTCAATAGGTCTGAGACATACTGAAGTGGACCTAGACCTAGCTCCGTCATCTGAAATAGCACATGAAAGAAAAAATAACACTACCATGAGATGTGAAAAGGACGGATAGTAAAAAAACTGACAGTGACAAAGAGACGATGTCAGATAAGCTTACAGGGTATAGAGATAATTCATGGAACAAGTGGTGGCGATGTTCTAGAAAGAAATAAAATATCGATATTGTATAAAATACGGCTGATAGAAAAGATAAACCTATCGGCAAAAAATCTGCGAGCTAGACTTAATTTTTGGACGATACGAAAAACAAATACAAATCGAGGGTTGTGACTATTTGTTACGATATTAAATTATATGACATAGCCTCTCAGTCTGTCACCCCACGAAATGTGTTTTGATCATACTTGAAATTCTAACAGGAATGAAAAGAATTAGATCTTATTCATGTGTTTCTACTTAAAGATTGTAACTTACGTCAGGATCAGCAATGTAATCTTCTCCACCGCTACTTTGTCTAAAGCTGCCTTGAGTCAAGTAATCCATGTTGTCATCGATACCGAAGTAACCGGTTCTCATAGTAAGGTTTACCATGGGGATCTGTTTGAGATAGTAACCGTTTTTGTCATACAATCTGAAAAGTTCGTTAAAGTTAAATGCATCATCATAAAAGGTGGGATAACCTTAAAAATGTGGGTAGGTATATTGTATAATTAAAGAATAATAATTCAATCATGCAATTTTCTTACTTCACTGGACTATTTTGTAAAGTGTGCAACCATCTCATAACGAAGGGATATTCCATAGAAACTTGAGGAGGCAGATTTTGATTATAATCATCTCTGAATCCACCTGTCGGTGTTATCACTCCATCTTTCACCATGTTATCGTATCCTGCAACAAAGTATTATATATTTTTTTTTAAATATTATTACAAGACGTATCAATACTGGAAGTCTGCCATTTGACCTCTGTACTACTGCTTGGTTCTAACTCAAATATTTGAGCAATGATAAAAAATATAATATGAACGTGCATGTAATATGGCTGAGAGAGCCTAAATGTACAAATAAAATAAGTATAAATGATTGGTTACATATAACAACTGGTTTAATATTAGAACTGTAACCAATCATTTATTATAATTATAATGATTGGTTACAGTTCTAATATTCCCCTTATTTTATGAGTACATTTCCTGTGTCATGGCGATCTCACTATGCTACCTCATCGGCGGGCAGAGCTTTTGCCTGTCATGTAACGTTAAGATTGCATTACAATACTACCTCCCAACCTTAACCATTGGAGGAACGTCTTGAAAAGCTACGTCAATTATTGCCTTTTTCTAAATCTTCATCATTATCAATTTTGATGTTTCTTAATACAATTAAAATGTTGTAATTATAATGGTTTTTTTTTTTTATCTGAAAGAAGCGCTCACCCATGTACAACGGCAGCAACTCATAATAATATAGCTGTATAGATAAAGCTATGTTAATATCTCTTGATATGTTGAATAGTTTGTCATCATTCCAGCATGGGTTCACAGTCGCCAGTTTTTTGGCTATGACGTTGTGATTTCTCCAAAACCATACAACCAAAATGTTGACTCCTGCTAGAGTATTAACACCATCTTCAGCTGTAATTAAACATGATTTTGAACATTATTTTCATTAAGAATTTAGCGCAATCTCTTAAACTGCTTTTATTTAAGTCTTGAAAAACGTGTCACTACACAGGCCGAATATCATCAGTCATTAAATTCAATTAGCATCGTCGGTATTAGACTCTATGTATGATCAACTCTTAAGCCTTTGTCAAACAGACAGGCGTGGCGAATGCGAAGCGAGGCATTTTTATTTGTAATGTATGGAATTGTTTGAATCCAGTCACATAGAAAAGCGAAAGCGATCCGATAGCGTGACCGAACCGATGCAAAGACGTGGCAAAGGCGTATTTGCTCTGTTTGACGTCGTTCGTAAAAAGCTAGTTACATACAACTGCCACGCCTCGGTTCGCTGCACCCAGTTTGACGTCTCGTATCGGTTCGTTATCGCTTCGGACTCGGTCCGGTTCGCTATCACCTGTCTGTTTGACAAAGACTTTGTAGTACGAGCCCGAAATTGAGATTCAGAAATTCAGTCAAGAAATCAAAAAAAATCTTAAAGACACTCACGCATTGCATGACACCTAGTCTCCTGAGGTTTTTGGTTCAGGGAGCAGAAATTAGGCGTTGTTTTAGTACTCGGTGGCCATATCCTACCCTTGTCATCCAATTCAGTCTTTACTAACCCTCCTTGAAATGTTCTCCCTTTTTGATTCAACGATGACAATTTACTGCCGTATATGACTGATAGATCCAAAAGCGGAGTTGCAGATACGATCTAAATAAAGAAAAATAAATGTTGTTTAATAGTATTTTAGAAGAAAGAAACAAAGAAATAACATTTATTTTTACAGACACAGGGCCCACACAATAATATGCATAAGAAAGCGAAAAAAGAATAAATGACGAATGATTTAAACTTTTCTTAAAACACCTGTTTTAATCATTTGGTTGAAAAGACTTATTTCAAAGTTTCAAGTAAATCTAATATTTAGATTACTAGAGACAAAATGTCATCCTAATTTAAGGAATAATTTTCCTAAGATCCGCTCTTATTGCCCATCTATGTCATTTAAGGAACGTTTGTACATAACATCATGTTGTTAGACCCCTAAAAATAGTTACAGGTTTTATTCACACGTTGTAGCATGACCAAAAAAGGAAGGTCTTTGTATTTTTACCGCCGTTTAACAGTCATAGGTAGACTTCTACGTAACTACTAAAAGATACAATTGTCTTGAAATTTTCGCATTTAGCACACATTTATCCGACCAATCTTAAATAATTACTTGAAAATCTAAAACGATAACTTGACACTAATTTGTCAGTTGACTTACTCTTTCAGGGGCAGTATTATTATTGATACATCCAATGGTCTGGAAGGTTGTTGGTCTAGTCATGTTGAGACATCGAACTCCGGAAAAGCGATGTACCGAGTCATCATCAGGAATTTTGTTAGGAGCACACATGTAGTCAGTCTTGCCTCCTTTAGTGCAGCAATGTGGCTTCCAGAACAAGTAATTTACTGTAAAGGAATTTTCCAGTTATTGTATTTTTCCATTTCTGTATAAGATGACTCGGTAATTGTTTAAAAAAAGTTTTAATTTGAGTACGACAGCAAAAAGAAAATTGTAAGCAAAATAAAACAGCGACAGTGATAATTCCTCAACACACGTCGTCGTGCGTCAAATAGAAGAATTTATAAATAAACTGATCCCGTCACGGCCTTTAAAAAGTTCGATAAACCCTTACGTGTATCATGGAAAGAGACGACATCGGCAGTCATGAACGTAAAGTAGTGTATAGCCAGCAACGTGAATGTCGTGCTGGGCACACGACCTACTGACACGAGACGGGTCCTCAGATACCTCGGGAGTGGCAAATCATTGCCAGAAGCTGCTTTTCTCGGCTCAAAGTCTGGAACAAAGAATTAACTTAATAAGCTTACTTACGTTACTTACATTTAGAGAACCCAATAGTCACCCAACAAGCAATTGAAAGAGCCATGCTTGAAGTTGCGGGGTAAAATCCGGGACAAGGATATGTGTAAAAGAACCAGAGTCATCGAAACAGCTCTTAAAACTGATTACCGATGGGGTAGAAGTTCTCGAGTGGTGACCGCGAACCGCTGACGCAACGAAGGCTAGGTCTCTTACTAGGTGGATTGTCTACATCGTAAGAGTCGCGGGCAACCAATGAATGCAATAGGTAGATTGCCGTTTGGCGTTAGTTTCTAAGGTGGAGGTTTTTGTTAAGCAGCTAAGAAGAACTAAAAATATACCGTCTAGTTATTACTATTCACGACTGTTTATGCGACAATTATAGTTGGTCTCAGTGTTTAACATTACCAATTACTAAAATTAATTTGTTCATTCTTTTTTTTTTACTTTAATAGGTTTTATTTGTGTGTGTGTTTTTTTTTTAAGTTCATAGACATTGTACATACTAATAAAATCTCACTTACTCTTATCATATACTGGAGGCAATACCCTCGCGCAAGGGGTATGTGTGGCTCCTCTCTGAGGGTGCTGGAGGTTGTTGCAGGAGCCATCCACTCTTCTGCCCTCGTTGGGATCACATGGTTCTATCTCGTTCACGCACCAGCTAGGGAAAGACGGTTTTAGATGTAATCTACTAAAATGCAGGTATGAACGAACACGAAACGATGATACGCTTTTTTTTTATCGTGGTAAAATCATCAAATGAGTCCTCCCACCCAGGGCAGGGCGGGAGGGACTGTCAGACTTGTACTGACTAAAATCCACGGTGTCCTTCAACAGCTCTTTACGTACCGGGGTCAGGGTAATTCGTTAGTCCCGCGACCCCGGCAGGCTTTGGCCCTCTACAGGCCCCGTCACTATGCTGACACTCTTTGAGGCGCGCGTGGAACACAACGCGCCGTCGACCCGTCGGCAAACGATGATACCCTTGCGTGATATTTTGAGCCTTGTGGGGGACCCCCGCTAGGTAGATGGACTGGAAATTTGCTGGGATAGCCTGGATGCGGAAGGCAGAGGACAGGGTGTTGTTGTACAGCCTGGGAGAGGCCTATGTCCAGAAGTAGACTACAACAGGCTGAGTTGATTGATAAGTAAGTTGAGAACAAAATGATTTGGTACAAATGTGAAAATAATCCGTCTAGATTATATGAATTCGATAAATTCTCGTGTTATACTGAAAGATTAGTATTGGGTGCATTCTTTGAAATAGGACACTTAATTTGCATAAATTTTAACCCTGACAACATGGAATTCAAACTGGCTTGTTTAGGAATAGGTAATCGAACTTGAAAGTTATTTCTTAAAATGTTCACTTCTCCCTATAAGATGAAAAAATTTGATTCCTAATATTGCATAAAATAACATCACGCTTATAATCACCAAAGGGTTAGGCAGAGGCGTACTTTATAATAGGGAACTAGGCACAACCACAACTCATCAGATATTTTTGGTGCCATGCACAAAATCACTGTTGCAGTTGACTGTTGTCGAAATTATTTTTGTTTTTAAATTTGTATTTTACTATAAAAAAGAAACAGAAAAGAGAATACATAAAAAAGGAACTCACAAAGTAGTATTAGCATCATCATGCTTCTTCACTTCTTCCCTCGTAATCACATTCCCGGAATACGAATCATAGAAAATGGCCGCCCTCACAGAACACAGCACCGGAACTAAGTAAATTAAAATCAACATTTTACATGTCCTACCTTATTGGACAGCAAAACACTAATATGTATAATCAGTAGAATAGTAAAAAAAAGCTCGACTTAATTACACCAATGTCCCATGGACAATATAGCCATTAAAAACTAACACATCCCCAAAACGAACGAATTTGAACTCTCTGCTTGTAAAATTAAGAGTTATTCAAGGTTTATGAGGCTAACGGAGCTCGATGATAAAATCTAATAATAATAATATAGATACGCAAAGAAGAAAGGCAGTTGACCAAGCAAACTGGGTTCCGCGCTTCGAACCCGCGTACATTTGTAAAAAATATAATCTCTAAAGATAGATAATAAAACCGATAGAAGTAAAAGTCAATCCGAACATATTTTTTCTAAAACTTGGCTTATATCGGAACCAATGTTGAACTCAAATCCTTCATTCCATTCTTGAGCATCTTTCGGCAATGTATTTTTTCATTAATTTATTAATGCATCTAGAATATTAAAAAAAAAATAGGTATCTTTTTTATTATTTTCCGCTCCTCCCTTTCTTCATCAGTAAAGGGTGTCAAAATAAAAGTAGTAAGGGTGGCAAAATCATCAAATGAGTCCTCCCGCCCTGGGTGGGGCGGAAGGGTCCTTGGTCGGACGGCGAGCTTACCCATTACTCACCGTCCGCAAGCCCGCTCCGCCGCTGTGCCCTCTGCTATTCAGAGGGACACGCGTTGGAGCATCCACCCGACAGGCTATTCGCATACGGGCAAAGAGACCCCTTGGGCACACAGTGCCTAAGGAAGAGTTTTTGCCCGCATCCCAGGGTACACCAGCCCGAAAAACTGGTCTTCCCCCCGGACGTATCCGAGGGGGAACTCCAGTCCACGGGCGCACGTGGAGGTTTCCTGTCTTAGCACCCCTGACAATTTTCATTGGCATTAAAATTAAAACGCATAAGATATTTATCAATCATGATACTTAAAGTTCGTAATAGCATCAGCACTGCCGCTCAGCGCGCGAGTTGAATGCACGTATTATTATAATCTAAGTAGATTTCATCAATGCTCAACTGAATCATGAAATCTTTTTTTTTTTTGTGTGCGCATGACGCGTTATAGCACCACATGAATTATTGTGGCCATTAAACTAATTAGCCTATTATGTGTAAAAATACTGAATTTTGTGGACAAAGCCTATCACAATAAAAGCATAATATTTTAATTATAATGGCTTATTATATTCACTTCTTTAAAGTACGTATTGTTTCATTTAATATTTGTCCATTTTTTTTGTGATAACGTTATAATCTACGTCACCCGTATGTTAATGTACGGGTGACGTCTGTCCTTAAAATCCGCATTTTCTGAAGAAATTACCTGTTCTCAGACTTTATACGAAAAAAGGTTAGTAGTTTTAGTATTTCCTCATTAGATACATACAAAAATACGAATCTCTTTAAGTAAGTTGTAACATTGTTTGACGATATGGTTGGCGCAGTGGCTGCTGTGCAGCGTGTCGCGGGTTCGATCCCCGAACGGAACAAATATTTTTATGATCTGCAGGTACTTCCGGGTCTGAGTGTTTGTGTATGTGAGTTTCTATGTTTGTAAACGCACCCACGATACAGGAAGATAGTCCTAATGTGGGGCAACGTTTATTTTAAAGAAAGAATAAATAAGAACATATTTTACTGGATTATTGCAGTATTTTTAATCTACTTAGATTATTCATGTAAAATTACAAACCATTTGCCTTAGTCGTTAGAAACATTTAAATAGTTAATTAATAGGCAAGATGACTGAAAAAATCTAATATTATATCAAAAAAATATTTGAGATAATTTCGCTTCCTTACGTAAACCAAATATGACGATGATACGCCACTTTTAAATTTCATAAAACTTTTTAAAGAATATGTCTTAAATTAATTTTTACGTAGTTGTTACGTCACGAGCAGGTTAGATGGGACCAAGTCCTTTATTTATCCTATGCTATCCTCCCGGTCGCGGGACTCACGAATTACCGTGACCCCGGTACGTAAAGGGCTATTGAAGGACACCGTGGATATTAGTCAGTACGTGTCTGACAGTCCCTCCCGCTCTGCCCTGGGTGGGAGAACTCATTTTATTATACTAGCACTTTTCCCGCGACTTCGTCTGCGTGGGTTACGTACTTTCCTAATTCCCCCTTTTCACCCCCTTAAAGGTTAAATTTCTAAAAACCCCTTCTTAGTGCTCCCCTACATTATGATAGGAAGCCGTGTGCAAAATTTTACATTCCTAGCCCCAGTAGTTTCGGCTGTACGTTGATATGTCAGTCAGTCAGTTCTCCTTTCAAAATCAAAATCAAAATCAAAAGTTTTTATTTCACATAGGCCCATGAGGGCACTTATAAAACGTCGACAGTAGGTGCTCGGTTCGGGTTGGTCGATTCCATGGAGAAGAACCGGCAAGAAACTCCATGGTTACTCTTTTAAAATATGGTATGGTTTAACAATCAGATTGTTACAATTTTTGGATACTTAGAAATGTGAGAAAAATGTAGGCCTGGTAACAAGGGGAAGTCCTTTTTAAAATTAGTGCTACAAAAAAAAATATATATATATATATACACACGACTTACAATGTTCTCACATTCACAAACAAAGAGTAAGAAAGAATCTATACAAAAAAAAAGAAAGCTATAAAAGCTGGGTTAATTCTATAATGTCTTACAAACTGTAACAAATCTGAACTGGTGTTAAAGCTAAGGCAATATAATATTGCAAAACGAACACAATAATAAGAATAAAAAAAATATAAAATAAAAAACTATATACAGGAATAAAATAGAAGAATCATATTATCCTAACACGTGGATGAGAGAAGTTAAAGTACAAATAGGTGCTGCTGCTGAGCTGCCAGGGAAGCCACATGTGCAGAAGGAACTATTGCCACACATCCTTGTCTTCAACGTAGTCCTTAATTTTGTAATATGCTTTTTTAATAAGGACACGTTTAATATGGGTTTTAAACTTTCCCTCAGTTAGTCCAGTGACTGACTTAGGTAATTTATTGTAAAAACGTATGCTGTTTACAAGAAACGACTTGCTCGTCTTTGCTAATCTGAATCTCGGTATTACAATTTCGTGTTTACTGCGTGTATTGATATTATGAAAATCGCTTCTAGTCTTGAAGAGTCCTAGATTTTTGCGAACATACAGAATGTTTTCTAAAATGAACTGTGAAGGTAGTGTTAAAATATCAATTTCTTTGAATTTCTCTCTAAGAGACTCACGAGGGCCCATTTTATAAATTGCGCGGACCGCCCTCTTTTGTAATATAAAAACTGAATCTACGTCCGCTGCGAAACCCCACAGCAGAATGCCGTATGACATAATACTGTGGAAATAAGCAAAATATACTAGCCTAGCTGTGGCTATATCAGTTAGCTGTCTTATTTTCCTTACCGCATAAGCAGCAGAGCTTAACCTACCCGAAAGAGTTCTAATGTGGGCGCCCCACTGTAATTTGGAATCAAGAGTAATACCCAAGAATACAGTTTCTGCAATAGCATCGAGTTTATTGCCGTCAAGTTTTAAGTTTAGACCCACTTGTGGAACATTTGGTAACGAGAACTTAGGACACTTTGTTTTGTTCGCATTCAGTAATAGATTGTTAGCTGCGAACCATTTCGAGAGAACACCTAGACTTTCGTTTACATGTAAAACATCCGCATCTTTTCTATCTATTTTAAAAATGAGCGATGTGTCATCAGCAAAAAGAATTATATCTGATAAGTTGGCCATCATGAATGGAAGGTCGTTGATATAAACTAGAAATAAAAAAGGGCCAAGAATTGAACCTTGAGGCACGCCCATCTTGACCAGAGACCCAGATGACGTTGCCCCATTCACATTAACTTTTTGCTGCCTGTTTGATAAATAGGAGAGAACAAGGCCAGCAGCTTGATCACGAATTCCGTAATGATATAATTTACAAATTAGTGTGTTATGATCGACGCAGTCAAACGCTTTGGAGAGGTCACAAAAGATACCAATGGCATCCTGAGATTTCTCCCAGGATTCCAGGACGTGACTGATGAGTTTAACTCCCGCGTCAGTCGTAGACCGACCTTTCGTGAAACCAAACTGCTGACCATGCAGAATTCCATTTGAATTGAAATGTGACAACATCTGATCCAGCATGATTTTTTCATAAATTTTACTTAATGCCGGGAGCACAGATATGGGTCGGTAATTAGAGGGATCACACTTACAACCTGATTTAAAAATTGGTACTACTTTACTATGTTTCATTAAGTCGGGAAACTTGCCACTGTCCAAGCATTGATTGAATATACCCGTCAGGACAGGAGCAATTGAATCAATAATATCTCCAAGCACCTTGACGGATATCCCCCACAAGTCTTCAGTATTTTTGATACTAAGACTAATAAAAGCTTTTTTGATGGTAGCAATAGAAATGGCTGTGAATTTAAAAGTCGGTATATCCTTTATAAAGTTATTTTTAAGAAGAGCCTCAGCTAGCTTTGGTGAAGAGGGGAGAGATTTTGTGACTTCAAGCGGTATGTTTGTAAAGAAATGTTCTAGTGTCTCAGCGACTTCTTGCTTGTCAGAAATCGGTTTATTGTCTATTTTTAAAGACATTCCATTCTGATCTCGATGTTGTGACTTACCAGTTTCTCGGTTAATGACCTGCCAAACAGTTTTTATTTTATTATTAGAGGCACTAATTTTATTACTTATTATTTGAGATTTAGCTTGGGCGCAAACTTTTTTGAATATTTTTGAGTATAATCTGACATAATTATGAAAATCTTGATCTGAAGTTAAAGATTTTTCATGATATAAATTATATAAGTTATCTCTGCTTATTCTTATTCCCGCTGTGGCCCATTCACTAAATTTAGATTTATTATTAACTTTAACTTTTTTAACTGGACATGTTTTATTGAATTCCTGGCAAACTGTTGAAAATAATATATTTAGTTTTTATTAGGGTCTTGTGTATCAAAGCAAGTAGTAGAAAGACTGCTAATAATATTGTTATTAAACGATTTTAATTTATTTTTGGTAAGAGGTCTCAACTCAATTATTCTATCTAACTTAATTTTATGATTAAATTCAAACGATACGAGTTGGCCAGTATGGTCTGACCTAACGCCACTAATTAAGCAGGAATCTTTAACTTTACAATTAGTAAAAACATTATCTATGCATGAAGCTGAAGTTGCTGTTATTCTAGTTGCTTCATTAAATAAACATTCTAAATTAAATGATTTGAACAAAGATATAAGCTTTAAATTGTCAGGTGAGTTGACTAATAGATCAATATTTAAGTCACCACAGACAAAAACTAATTTACCATCTCTAAAAAGTTTGCCTAATATTTCTTCCATTGTTATTAGAAATAATGCCAAGTTTGATGATGGTGGTCTATAGACACATAGGATGGTATAGCCTTCAACCTCAGCACATGCTACCTCACATAAGCGATCAACAGAGCAAGCAGTGATATCCTTCCTTTCTTTATATTGCAGACTGTTATTACAAAGAATCATGGTACCACCACCTAAAGTTGATCTGTTGAACGCACTGGCAACTGAAAAATTATTCACATTAAAAAGCGTCCTATCTGGTTTCAACCATGTTTCACAAAAACATAAAATATCCATTTGGTATTTATCTATTAATAACTCCACGTCTAAAATTTTGCCAGAGAAGCGATTAATATTCTGATGATAAAGTAAAATATTCTTACTATGCTTCACTATTGTCGGCTCTAAGAGTTTAAAGATTCGGATACAATATTACTAGAGATACAGGATAACACTGATTCATCACTTAACCTAGTCTCAGTTAAATTATCTATAACTGCGTGTAAACAATAAGCTAACAAAGAAGCCAGAAAATGCCGACTTCTTTTCGGAAGAAACATAAAATTATGTTCCTGAATCAAAACAAAATCTCTAACAAAATTGTTAGTATCAAAAAACAATAAACGGTCACTATGACGACATGTTAAAAAATGCATCAGGTTATTTAAACTAGATATAAATTCATTCTCTTGACTAGATAAATTGTCTGAGTATGGTAATGCACATAGAATTAATTTGCCTAATTTTAATTTAAGTAGGGTATCAATACCATTAATAATGTCCCCCTTTGAAATACTCAAGCTATTTCCAATAAGAAGTACTACTGTGGACTGCTCATTCAATTTAGTAAGTTGAATTTTATGAATGAGCTCATTAAAATGCAGATTTTATATATATTTTTTATAATATATATATTTACCTTTTATATATATATAGATTACCACGTTAAAAAAATGCTATCCTCCCCGTTAAATGCTGATACCGACTTTAGTAGGATAATGATTCAATTTTTCCCATCTACCCTGACGGGACCAGGGGCAGTGAGGTAGATGAAACCAATCCTTTTCAAAACCTTCACTGACTACAGTTTTACAGGCGTGATAAAATAAAACCTATGTAAACACATCCACGGCAGACGATCTCCGGCCACCGTAAGCGCGGGCATGCGGGCGGCGAATAATGGGCAACTCGCTGTCCGACAATGGACTATGCCCGGATCGATGGCGCGTCGAGTGTCAGCATAGTGACGGAGTCGCGGGACTGTACAAATTACCGTGACCCCGGAACGTAAAGGGCTATTGAAGGACACCGTGGATTTTAGTCAGTACGAATATGACAGTCCCTCCCGCTCTGCCCTGGGTGGGAGGACTCATTTGATTATTTTACCACGTTAAAAAAAATGTAAATACATCTTCAAAGAATTGGCACAGATTACGTATTGGTTCCGTTTTATAATTAAGCTGTCTGATTGTACTTTGTAGTTGTTTTACAGTTAAACGATTTGCCCTTAGCGTAGTCTTTGTGTGTATGAATAAATGTATAATTTTGAACACAATTTGTGAATCTCTTATTCTATGAAGCAAATCCATATGAACTTGACCACTTGATTTGTCGGTTAAGTTGTGTCGCCCCACAGCTGGGCAAAGGCCTCTCTCCTTGACTTTCAACTACACTGAGGCCGTGGCATAAGGCTTCCATATTTAATATTTATAGCGTTAATTGTATGGTATACCTCTAGTGTACGAACGAGGCGGAACTATTTGTTTTTTCTATCAAATTAACCTTCAAAGTTCCCGTTTACTTCACGTCACAAAAACATGAAAGTTTGAGCTACGGTTTCTGCTCCGGGGAATCAAATCAAGTCCGTCACAAGATATGGACCCGTACGGAAGTGAGTCAAACATTTTGCAGAAATGTTGCCAGGTCGGCAACTTACAGGCGATACCTTTGTCGTTCCTGGTTGTTTATAGGGTACGGTGATCGCTGTTCGTCAGACAGGACATAATAAATGCTTGTTTCTTTCACCATAGAGGTGCATTCACACATATCAGTCACCGTCACGTCACGTCGCCTACCCGGTTTAAAAAAAATGTTTCTATACTCCTAGTACAACTTTGTTCAAACTTGTCAGTCGCCGGTCAGGCACGTCAAATAATATGTCCATACAAGTTTCATACTTTTATCCCCACACACCCGGGATCGTCACGTCTCAGTTCAGTCAGCGTCGTGCTACCGTCGTTGCTACACATGTGACAAACCCGTAAGTTGACTGATGTTATTGTTCAATGATTCAGTCAAACCGGCGACGTGAACGACGTGGCGGTGACTGGTGTTTGTGGATACGTACACAAACCGTCACCGATCCGTTGTCGGTGACGTGACGTGACTGATGTGTGTGAATGCACCTTAAAGGGCATACATGCAAAGTAACTGAGGATCATAAAATTAGCGTGACATGGAAAAGTCATTTATGTTTCTTATTGGCCTGTGACAGGCTAAGTCGATTGACTGATGGTAGTGCGTTGCGGTTCCTGCACGGAACAAACATTTCGTATGACCTAGAAGTAGTTGTTCCGGGCCTGGCTGTTTGTGTATGTGGGTTTAAACGCACCCACGACACAAGAGAAATTCCTCGAGTGCAGTAAGGTAATTTTGAACACTTAAAACAAACGAGAAATGTTAGCTACGTAAAATTGCAAACAAAAACTGAGCAACAAAATTAGAATTAACTTTTTAAGCCAATTAAAACCGCAGTTAATATGTAGCTTAATAATGTTGATCTCTTACAAGATAAAGAGCGTGTTTAAAATACCTAATTCCAGTAGTTTCCAAGGTTCTTTTATTCAGTTCGTTTGTCAAGGTTCACCGGTAAATTACAATTAAATCGCCTGCTAAACTAACTACTTGAACTTGTTTCATTAAATAGTATTATCATTGTTAAAAAATTACGTTAGATTTCACAAAAGTACGTCGACGCAAAGTTGCTTATGCATAAATTATTATTCAAGGCATTGTATCGCGGTGAATATTCTGATAGGCATAGTTTTTAATTCAGATCAACAACTCTTACATTGCATTTTTAGCGGTAGCCTCCTTCTGTGAAGTAGTCATGCTAGCGAAGGAGGAGGGACGCCGCTTTGGGGAGAGGACAGCGTACACCCTCCATCCAAAGTAGTAGACGCCCACGGCGACGGACGTCGGCAGACGATCTCCAGCCACCGTAGGCGCGGGCATGCGGGCGGCGAGTAATGCCCGGGTCGAGGACGCGTTGTGTTCGACGCGCGCCTCAAAGAGTGTTAACATAATGACGGGGCCCCCTGTAGAGATTCTAGCCTGCCGGGGTCGCGGGACTTACGAATTACTGTGACCGCGGAACGTAACGCATGTAGGGAATAATCTCGGCAATTACTGAAAATCATAAACAAAACTTTCCGATCAATATTGCCTTTAAAAATCGGTGCATTTTTAAAGGCAATATTGATCGGAAAGATTTAAACAACCTTTTTACCAGAAAGTAAATGAAATCAATCTTTTCATTGACTTTGCATGGAACAGTTTCATTGCGACTGAAAATTAGAGATCTCCCAGTTAATTCTAAAGATAATTACCAAAGTTTATAGTTTCCTTAGAGTCGTGAATGATGTAATTACCAAACCATTAGCATTTTAAGTGCTCTAATAAAAGTTTGTGATAAAAGTGTGATAAAAGTTTCGCTACCTTTTCAACTGATTTGCATTTTAGACGAACATTTTGATAGAGTAATTTTTGTTCCTTTTACAGTCGTTTATTGGGTAAGACCACTGCGTGCCATCATGATGGTAGGATAAGTTTGCGTTACCGACTACTAAACTATCCAGAGTTCGCCGGGCGTTTAAGGGATTGGATGCCGAATTTTTTAAGGTCTTGGTCTTGTCTGTGGCTTCCTTGCATTCAACGTCTCCAATCTCATTTAGTGGGGCTACCTCATTGGGTTAGCAGCTGAGTATGGATGTGGAGCTGTATCCTGCCCTCTTAGCTCTAAAACATGCAGCCAAAGTGACCTCTGCTCTGCCACGTCTTAAGCAAAAATCTGCTCCAACGTTATGCAATTTCAAACTGCTGTCAAAATTTGGGTTAAAAAAAAAACTTCCACTGTCTCCCATCAATTATAGATTTTTTTGAGAGCAACTGAGTGCCCAAGATACTCGCATCTAGCTACTTCGTTATTGCTAGCTGAAATTGAGCTTGAAGAATGACATTAAGCTGGCGTATGTGTACCGGAGCTAAAAATCTTACGTAATTGCCGCAGTGGGTATTACTGAATAAATATTTCATTTCTGAACATATTAAGTAGTAATCCTGTTTATATTAATATTGCTTTTTATTTATTATTTTTTTACTTTTTATATTGATTTTTATAATTATTTTGACAGGCCTGTTGGTCTAGTGGTTAGTGACCCTGACTGCTATGCCGGAGGTCGTGGGTTCGATTCCCACCCAGGACAAATATTTGTGTGATGAGCACGATTATTTGTTCTGTGTCTGGGTGTTATTTATCTATAATATGTATGTATTTAGAAATATATAAGTATGTTTATCAGTTGTCTAGTACCCAAAACACAAGCTCTGCTTAGCTTGGGACTAGATGGCGTTGTGTGATAGTTGTGGAATATTGATTATTGATTGATTGATTGATTATTGATTCTCGTAATTTTATTTATTTTATTTTCGTTCAAAAGATATTTTCTTAAAAAAAAGCGATAGAATTGATGTAGATGAAGTTAGTTCGAAAAAATTCGTAATAAAAAGTAAATATAAACATTCATTTCTACATTTTTCAAACTGCAAAAATATATTTCCTATCGACAAAACCCGGTGGTCATACTGGTCATGCTACGCGTACAGGAAGAAGATTGAACTTATCATTAAACGCCAGTAACTCGCCAGTAACACTGATTTCAATAGAGTAGAATATAAATTACACCTAAAGACAAATAAATCAAGCCAGACTACCGTCAGTTAGTTAAACCCTTGGGTAAACCTCTTACACTCCGGTGCAAAAAACTGGTCGCTTTCATTTTGCAAACGTCATCCCACTGATGTGCGAATACCTCTCCCCATGACTTCAAGTTCTCCATTGGTCGATGGCTATATCCTGTTTATATCGTGGTAAAATCATCGAATGAGCCCTCCCACCCAGAGCAGGGCAGGAGGGACCGTCAGACTTGTACTGACTCAAATCCACGGTGTCTTAAGTCCCGCGACCCGGACAGGCTTTAGCCCTCTAAAGGGGGCCCCGTCATTGTGCTGACACTTTTTGAGGCGTGCGTGGAACACTACACGTCTTCGACCGGGGCATGGTCCATAATCGGACAGCGAGTCGCCCAGTTACCCTGTTTGTACCGTCATCTTGAAATAGTGTGGTATAAATAAGTCATAATAACATCAATCGACACAGTTTCTTACAATCTGCTGCTGGACGTAGGCTTCTTCCAAAATGCTTCATAATATTCTGTTTCTTCATCTTCAGCATCAAGTGTGCCCCAACCTTCTTTTTAAGGTTTTTTTTTTTGAGATAATCCTGCCCTTACAGGAAAATGATGACGATGATAGCCCACGTACGACACCGTCAGGTAGGCTGTTCCATTTTAGATCGATGCAGGACATTATAATGATGACTGATCGGATTTTCTAAGTTGGATGATGTTTTATCGCGGGACTTATGATTTACCGTGACCCCGGTACGTAAAGGTCTATTGAAGGACACCGTGGATTTTAGTCAGTACGAGTTTGACAGTGCCTCCCGCTCTGCCCTGGGTGGAAGGACTCATTTGATGATTTTACCACGTTAAGAAAAAAAAAAGAACGTTGGATGATGTTTTAAATAATAATAAATTTTTAATTTCATTTCATTTTTCTCGTTAATTTTGTAATATTTTAAATATTACTATCGCAACTAAATCAAAGTTAAGCTGTTAGTATTCTAACTTAACCTTGGCATAGTAAAGTAGTTTAGTTAACCGTAGATCACGTGTTGTGTTGTCCTATCTGTGAGACTTTGTTATAACTATTAAACAATTGTTTTTCATTTAAATAAACTTGTTTTCTTTAGAATATTTAAGCTGGCTGAAGTAAGTAGATAAAGATACATGGATTAATTAACAAAGAAAGATATTACCAAATAATTTTAAAAATATAACCGATTTAAATAGTTTTCATAGGATGAGCAAAATAATAAGATATAATATAAATCAGAAAGTTATGGAATGAAGATAAATGAACACATAATTTAAAAAACAAAACTGAAGACAAAAAGTGTAGTTGAAAGAAATTCAACGACCACAACGACCAAGTTATTCTGCACTATAGTGTACACAGTAAGCGGGACAGTGTTGACACCGAGTTAATCCCGTGGTTACTGTGCAATATATTTCTTTAGACCAACTTTAATATTTGGTCCTTACTCCGATGATCCCAACGTTAAGCAAACTCTGAATTTAATAACTGTATGTTTGCCAAAGGATTTTCGTCCCAAATCTCTGTATTATTGGGACGATTCGAGCAGTGTCAATATGAACCTTGAATATGTTTTTGAGCCTTCGTTTCATTACTAGGATATGTATGTCAGTTGGTACAGTCATCATCAGTGCGTAGAAACCGAGATATAAAAGACAAGTGACAGTCGCGTTCAAAAGTGTTTGTGTTTCTGTAACGTATTTTATTATTACAGCACTTTTTATGCGTTTGCAGTATAATTAAGAAAATTATAGAATGTAACTTTGCCGGATTTAAGGTATAATTTTTATTTTTCATTTGAAAGTAAGAGTTTCACGATTTTTCAGCATATCTAAGACATGTGCGTGCACGGGCAGTGTTAAAATAAAAAAAAAACGACGGGTTGAACTCTGGGAGTGCCGGCAGAAGTGAAAACTTCAATAGTAATAAACACACTCGAACATTCGCGCAAGCGCCCTGCGCCGTCTTGTGAATTTTTGATCAGGTCACGTGTCCTGACGCGAGTTTAACATTTTTTACCCATTTCAAAAAAAGTGCACAACGCCGCTAAAGAAGTTTTCACTTCAAAAAATCAAAGGTCTTAACATGTTTTTTTTTTAATTCTACTTATTGGGCCGTGCGTACATATACTTCAAGTATTACGACGTAAATTGTATGGGAAATGAAAAGCTTATTTTATTAATCAAATTAATGTCAAAGTCCCGTAAACTTTACTTCACAGAAACGTGAAAACTCTTGATGACGTTTCAGAACGTTCTTGATTTTAACATTGTACAGTCAGCTTCAGAGAAATCTCAATCCCTTTAGCTTCGATTATGTTGCGTTGTAATCATGCAATTCATATATTAATTAATCGATTAAGCAATTGCTACATGCTGTCCATCCATGGATGGTGTCCAAAATTATTCAAAATATCAACCAAACAATAATACTAGATCTTGACCAGATATTTCCCGTAACATGTTCAAAACCAGATAAAAATTTAACGATTATTGAACTATATTATATAAGTCTGATAAGCAAATTGTTCGGTTTTAAAGTAGAACTTTACCCAAAAGGCATTCTTTATGTATGTTCCAAACCAATACCAGCATTTATGGAACATTGAAGAAAACGATAACAGCAGCAATCTTCAATACCCACATAAAATAGCTATTAGGCAGCAATCACAGCATCCACGTAGCGAAAATAAGGGCCTTCGGTATTGCAGACACCGTTCCATAATACATTAGAGGCAAAAAGCATACACGAAACACGATACAATGTTTGGTTGTCCCCTTAAAATTCAGAACACAGCGTATGGAAATCGATACACATTTGGGGAACATAGCCTGGTCTCTACGTGAGGGTGTTCAGCAAATACCCCACATGGTTGACCTTTATAGCATAAAATGAATTTACATTTAAGGGTTAAAGGGGTGTTACAATTTGTATGGAAAATTATCGGCTATTTGTGTGTGTGTTTTTTTGAGTTTGGAAATTAGTCAGCATATTTGTTGAGCTTACCTTTTGCTATTGAATATTTTATTATTAGAAAATTAGGTATTTTGATTTATGTATTTTACTTCGATAAATTAACTCGGTTCTAGGAACACTTGTTTAGATCTTGCTACAACTATAAATACTACATTTTGTGAGGATAAATGGATGGGTGTTTGTTACTCTCTCACGCAAAAACAATTGAATAGATTTGCAATTTGAAATTCGGTACTCAGATAATAAAATAATTTGGATGAACAAACTGAGGTTTTTTTTTTATCGTGGTAAAATCATCAAATGAGTCCTCCCACCCAGGGCAGGGCGGGAGGGACTGTCAGACTTGTACTGACTAAAATCCACGGTGTCCTTCACTAGCCCTTTACGTACCGGAGTCACGGTAATCCCTTGGTCCCGCGACCAACAAACTGAGGTAGACAGAAATTACGAAATGCCACCTATTACAATTCTTACAATCGAATTTTTAGCATTTCCCACGTTTCTATGAACAGTTTTTTTTTAAATTAGTTGTTCCATTACACCAGTTTTTTTTATTAATTCGGCAACAGTTCTCCAAAGACGGATTCATCACAGTCTGTCCGTCAATAGGATGATTCATTTGTTTCCCGAACTTGTCGACGATTTTTAATAATTTGACAGAACATAAGCAAAATCTATTAAACTATTTATCCCCTAACATCATCAAAGAACCACGTAAAGGACATAACTTAAAGTCACACAGGACTACTACGTCCTGACAGGAACACATATCCGATCAGACGCCCAGCCGAGAAACAGCGGGGCTCCATACATCTCTATCGAAACAGCATCAGACTTAATGCTGTTATATTTCAATAGTCAGGAAATTGTGTGGTGTTATTTTAAAATAGACCATCTTTTATCAGTATAAGAAAGAAAGAAATAAAATAGGTTTATTTGACGTGCCTTAGGCAAACAATTACAATGAAAATTTACGAGACAATTGAAAAGGAAGAACACAAAAGTAGGTACCGTGTGTCTCACGGCTGTGCTAATTAGGCTCAGCTCAGCAAAATTCCAGGCCACAGGGTGCCTGACGCTGGTTTTCATGTATAATGTAGAGAATTAAGTAAATATCCTTAAAAATCCTGCTTTACCATGTAGAACAATGGAATAACCAAGAATTGAAATCGTTCGAGGTATTTTCTTTTTCTTTATATGTTTATATATCGAAGAAAAAATGGATTAAAATAAAAAATATGCGTGATCTGAAATTCAGTTTCAAAACTCCGGTCAGTTCAGCCTTATGGGTCCCGAGAAAAGTGAAAATCCGAAATATCAAGATACTATCTTTAATCATAGACTAGCTTTCCTGTGAAGCTCTATTATGAAGTTTTCATAGAATGAGAGGTCTCCTTGTTACGGATTTGTTACAGATGAAGCGCAAATTGCATCTACCTGGAAGCAAAATTGAACAAAACAAACTATTTTTGATTATCCCGCAACGCAAAAAATTTCGTCTAACTTCTGCTTAGCCAACATCAATTTTCTCCTCAATTGATTTATACAAACTCACTTCGCGGTCTATTATGGTACAATTTAGCGCCAAAACGCTGTGTCATAGCGCAGATAAATGATCACTGACGATAACATAAACACTTCCAGCGTTCGCCACACATTTTAGAAATATGCAAATCTGCTGCAAATCCTTTAGGTCAAAGATTAAGGTAGAAAGACCAGAATAATTTACAGTTATCTGCCTAAGTGCTAAGCTGTGTGGTTTATTTTTTATTACTGAACAGTCATTATTTTCCACTTCTATATGAATTTTAATATTGGGTTAGAAAAAATAAAGTTGCAATTTGTTTATCTCAATGTAGTAAATAGAATGTCACGAAAGACTTCCACAATAATAAAGATTTTATCGGCTAAAATATGTGTTATTTATAACATTTTATTTATTTAAATTGTCAGGCCCTATGTAAACATAATATTAAAAAAACAACTAACATAAAAATACAATACATCCAAACTAATATTATAAATGCGAAAGTAACTCTATCTGTCTGTCTGTCTGTCTTTTGTTCACGCCTAAACTACTGAACCGATTTGTGTGAAATTTTGTACAGACATAGTTTGGAACTTGAAAAAGGACATAGGATAGTTTTTAACCGACTTCAAAAAAAGGGGAGGTTATCAATTTTATGTTTGTTACCGCATTACGACCGACTGGGTGAACTGATTTTCATGATTCTTTTTTTGTTTGGAAGCTGGTGCTTCCCGTGTGGTCCCATTGTCACCAAATCAGGATCTGATGATTGGATCTTGGAGAAATCGAGGGCAACCCTCAAATTTTATAGGCCCACGCATCGTTTTTCGTAAATCTTATGAAGTAATTTAAGTACTTGCGTATGGTTATCATCATCTTATGTAGCTGAGCTGATGATGAAACGTACAACTCCTTAACAGTAAGGAGTAGGCATCGACTGATTCATTGTTCGCATATCTCCGGAACTTCACGTCCGATTTAAATATATTTTTTTGTGCTAGGTATCGTTCAACTTGGGGAATACTGCAAGTTTCATCAAAATCGATTCAGTAGTTTTTGAGATAGGGAATTTTATTAGCTTATTGTGTCCATGAGGGATGTTATTACCAGTGCTACGGTTTACGTACCGGGTTCACGGTAATTCGTAAGTCCCACGACCCCGGCAGGCTTTGGCCCTCTAAAATAATGAGCACTTAGAAAGGAATTCAGATAATTTCACCTTCAAGAGATTCCCTCTAAATATTAGGTATAGGTGTTCAAAGATTGTATGGAAACTAATTTTGAAGTTAGAAATCTGGGATGTACGATGTGAAGTTACATAAAAAAAAATGTAAATATTAAAAAAAATGTCACGTAACTTAATGAGGCAGACCAAATTCTACGCGAGCGAAGCCGCGGGCAAAAGCTAGTAAACAATAAGAAAATCACACTAATCCAGTCAGCGTCTTTATACGTTTCGGCCAAAATTCCTTTTTCGTAAATATCAATTGAAATTCACTGTAATGTACATTGTACACATCAATAATGGTTTATCAAGTAGTACTGGCATCTTTGAGCTTCTAACCAAGTAGGCATTTCACTATCACATTTCCGTCTCATCTTACCGTGCGTACTCTATGCCCCCCACCGAGGGTTTTAATTAATATTTCTACCCAGTATCCGTACCGCGTGAATTAATTCCTAGTATGGAACCCACGGTGAAATATGTTAATCTTGCAATGATTATGTGTGGCTGTTTTAGTACCAGGGAGAGTTCACCTTTAGAAACTCTCTCTTTCATGACTAAGGTTATGACTAATACGTTTTGAGTATTAGTCAGTCTAGACATTTTAGTGCTGGAATGAGGGAATTCACTTAACAAAACAAAAATACTTTAAAATTGGTAATCAGTAAGTCAGTTGATTGATGAACGAAATTTAAGGATCGGCTACTATCACATTAGATCGCGTAAGGTGGAAAGAGGGAGAGAAGGCCTTTGTCCTATAGCAGGACGACGCAGACGTAGTATAATAATGACAGTTGAACTTGTTTTGAAATTGTTTTTGCTCCTCAAAAAATATCACTGTCTGTGATTTGCAGGGTTGCAGGATTGTACCAAAAGGGCACCGCAGCTCTCTAACACGAAGAGCATGTGAAGGAACAGGGAGCTTTTTAGTCAATAGGAGTCTGACAATCCCGTTCGCTCCACCCAGGGCTCAGGATTAATTTGAAGTTATTACAAAAAAATTAAAAAATCTATCTGCTGGTCGTCCCTTGATAAAAACCAGACAATGCGTGGATTCTAAGAGCCTGCGACATCCGAGTTCCCCTTTGTGCATTTTTTATTAAATTAAAATTGGCTTTAAAAATATACTTTATACTTATGTGAATAATGTTTACACAAGCATACTTCCAATAATTAAATAAGTAGTATTTATCAGCAAATTAAAGAAAATGATAAAGAATTAGTAAATCAATAATTTACCAGTGATGTGGAGACGGGGAAACGAAGCTCCAAGAAATACCTCCGATATTGAAGAAGCGATTATAACATTATAGATTTTTACACGACAAGATGAAAAAGCGAGCAACATGTAATCTCTGAGCAAATTGCAGCGCCGAGGCGTGAAATTGAGGATAAGAAAATACTTAAACGTCTTCATCCATATTTAATATCAAATATTAAAAACGCAAAGCCCGCTTCGTAACGACCCGTGATGACTGCCCAGCACACTAAGAAATATTTACTATAAAATATTCATGAAAACATAAATTTCAAGTGAGCACCATTGCAAATATCTCTTAATGACAAGCCGAAGAGCCGACTTTACTATAAATACATTCTTTTAAAACCACAAGCAAAAACTTGTTTTAACAACACCTTTCATATAACAAGATAAGGGTCAAAATTGTTAATCAACAGTTGGTGTAACTGCAAAACATTTGGCACCTTTTTGCAAATTTTATTTGCGTATTAGAAAATTTCGGTGAGGTTAATTTAAAACTTATAGCTATTGGAATAAAGATTGTTCATGCGGTATTCTAGTATGCTAAGTGCATTAGCAATGTTGTTAAAAGCTTATGAATAGGCAATAAGTTGTCTTCAGGCGCCTACCTCTGTGCACTGGTTAATGACAGTTGTATAGGCAAGTTATGTAGATTAATGCCAATTTTGTGGTACAGTTAAGGAGTTATGTATAACATGTAATGGAGTATTTTAGTACGTAATGTCGATCGGGATTTGATTGTAGGAAAATTAATGAACTTATCTTTGCATAGTATACAATTTATTTGTGTTAATAAATATGTCTGTGTTAGATAAATGGGCAGATAAGTGAAAACATGGTGTATATCAATCAGTTGCGTTTTATCTCACGCAAGTTAGGAGTCAAGTAGGATAATGGATTGATCTTGTTCTGCGATTGGTTTACTAACTTACACTGCATTTACATAATCTTGTCAATTGTACCGTTTTATTACATTTGCCTGGACATTTCTCTAAACTCAAAAGACGACTGTTATTTGTCTTAACTGAGAAAGATGGACATAATTACGACACTGAATCATGGATTTTCTTACCCTTTTAAATATGAAAGACTTAATTTAGATTTTAAATAAGATTTGTTTTTCCGAAAAGCTTTAGAATTCCCGACACAGCACAAGTGTTAATGAGAGTAAATATAAAAAAAGAGATTATAATTGAAGCAGATATTGTAATTACATTATACATAATTATTATTTAATGAGACCACTTTCAGTAAATTCATCAGTGGTAAAATCATCACATGAGTAGGGCAAAGCGAGAGGGACTGTCAGACTCGTACTGACTAAAATCCTCGGTGTCCTTCAATAGCCCTTTACGTACCGGGGTCACGGTAATTCGTGAGTCCCGCGATCAACGATGACTACTTATGAAAGTAACAAAGGCGACAAGAATAAAACACTCCAAAAAAATATATATTAAAAAGAAAAACGAAAATAAACTTTTAACAAACTTACTTCACCTTTCCACTACTAATAATGACAATAGAAGACTCAGTTACATGGGTGAAGTCGAGGATACGGTTGATCTAAAATAAGTTACGGACATCATAAATAAGAACAACAAAGCATAGATCGGAACTGTACAACAACGGCACATTTGTCGTCACAGCCCATTGCTTACAAAGACGAACGAACGACTCAATTCATTTTGAAACGGTACAGAAGAAACAACTTCCTAGTGCTTTCTAAAATAAGATCTATTTATGTTTCTAGCTTAAACATTATTTTATCATCATTTCAGCCTATTGCATGCACGCCTATCCACAGCTGTACATAAGCCTCGCACAGTGCACGATCTCCCGCTTTTTTCATCCAGGCACTGCTAGCTACCTTCTTCAGGTCATCGGTCCATCTTGCCGGGGAGCATACTATTTTTTTTTGCGTAGTAAAATCATCAAATGAGTCCTTCCACCCAGGGCAGGACGGGAGGAACAGTCAGACTTGACTGACACACGGTGTCCTTCAAAAGCCCTTTACGTTCCGGGGTCACGGTAATTCGTAAGTCCCGCGACCCTGGTAGGCTTTGGCCCTCTAGAGGGCCGTTATTTTTTGCTGTTACTCTTTGAGGCGCGCGTGGAACACAAGCGCCGTCGACCCGGGGCATGCTTCATAGTCGGACAGCGAGTTGCCCATTACTCGCTGCCCGCATACTCGCGCCTACGGTAGCCGGAGATCGTCTGCCGAGATACCACTTACTTAGATTGTATTTTTTTTAACAAAATGATATCCAAACTAATATTATAAATGCGAAAGTAACTCTGTCTGTCTGTCTGTCTGTCTGTCTGTCTTTTCTTCACGCCTAAACTACTGAACCGATTTGTGTGAAATTTGGTACAGACATAGTTTGGAACTTGAGAAAGGACATAGGATAGTTTTTATTACAAAAAATAAAAAAATCTGCCGGAAGTCACTATTCCACGCGAACGAAGTCGCGGGCAAAAGCTAGTCATTAATAAATACTCGGAAATCATGTTTCTGAAGATTCACAACAGCTTGGAAACGAATAATACATAAATAAATTTTATTTTTAATGCGAACAATGTAGACAGTTTTAATACCGGTGTGGAAGTAAAAATGGACGGCCATTTTAATTTCGTCGTCTTCTATTTATAGTCAAATATAGGTTATATTTGACTACTATTACAATAGCTTGTAATAAGCGTCTCACGATTTATGAATGATAATAATAATTGCGAAATTGAGGTATCTATCAATTTAGAATTTGAGTTGTGTTGGTGCTTCTATATTTAACCAACTGTTACTAACTCAATGAAGATTGACGAAACACTCTAATCACAGTGGATTGGATTTTTCTCCCAAACTTGTTTTAGCTTTTTTATGTCCCCTCCCACCCTGCCCTGGGTGAGAGGACTCATTTGATGATTTTACCACGCTAAAAAAAGCCTTTTATATCCACTGCTGGGAAAAAACCTTCCTAAATTCTTTACTAGAGCTCTCATCCCGCGCCAGCTCGAACCAGTCTTCACTGTATGCGTTCTGGTCGTCTTGCCAACTCATTCAATCAGCCGAAACACAACCATGGCCAAACATACGCCTCCCCCAAGCGTACCCAAATCGGCTGGAAGGTACTGACCTGTAAATCCACGGTGTCCTTCACGAGCCCTTTACGTACCGGGGTTACGGTGATGGGTAATCTTTATAAGTCTTGAAAAATTATTGACCTTAATTCTATTTATGAACTCTTTAGTTGTTCCAACATGTTACATTTGTTATTTCAAAATATCTCGATAACTGCAATTCAAATAAACACCAAAATATACAATCAAGTTAGTACAAAGTAAGGCTCCTAGCGTTACATATATTGCGCGGGGAAGCCAGCAAATTAATATGCTAGCGTTAATTGATGACAATTAGTGAGACGAAGCGGAACGGGCATACGTTGATTGTACCATGAATGTGATTTGCCGTATAGTCTTAGGTAGTAATATTGGATTGGTGTGTAGACTACATTTTCTTCTATATTATTTTCTTGATAAACCACTTTAATGCAACTGCGGCAACTGCTTGCGATTCGGTATTTAATTTTAAAAAACGTCGGAATAAAAAAACGGATTCTAAACTATCACATTTTCCTTTTTAACGTTACATATTTATTCTTCAAGACTTTGCTGGTAGAGCTCAATAGTTTCTGCTTTTCAACATACAAACGTTTTTGAGTGTGTATATAATGTCTTTAAGATATTCATGGAAATGGAAACGTGGTCACCGGAACTTAATTAAATTGGTAGTCATAAATATGGCAGATAACAAAAAACTTCTTTCATATTCTTCCTCTTCTTCGTGAAGATCCGCAAATTGCAGATGTGTGAGTACACCATTGATAAAGTTATAGATGATCATATCGCAGGTAAACACACAAACAACGCTGATGGTTTCTTATTTACTCAAATCTAACCAGAAAAACAACCGTAAAATCCAGAATATATAAGGATAATCCCAAGACGAGAACTAACATGTTTAATCAAATATTCCCGAGTCTGGGGATACCAAATAACATGCGAGTGCTGACCAACGAGAGGACGCTGAAATATATTAAACGCAGGGGTGGAACAATTGTGACAAATTGTGGCGGTTGTCATGTCCTCTGTGAAAAAATGTGACGAGACACAGAGGGAAGGGTCGTCAGAATCGTCGTATATGTATGATAGGATGACCGTGTCTGGATCGAATAGTATTAAAATTTTCGACAGAGAAGCTGTACGAGATGTTCTTGAACGTATTGCTAGTTATGGTGTAGATTTGAATATTTTCACAATGTAGAACGCTTTTTGAGACGATATAAAAGTTGCTGATGAAGAAGTATTGAGTATTGATAAAGATTTGAGAATAATTTCTTGAATTTAGGATGACCCGGATAATACAAAAAAATACCTTAGGGTGATTGCGTTCATCATCATAATCATTTGCCTATAATGTTTCTACTGCTAAGAAATAGGCCTCTTCTCTGTGTTTAATTATCAGGTCGGTATCAGGTTGTAAATTTCCGAATTCTAACTAATATCGCACAAATCTCGTTATGAATTTCGCGGGCTACCACTACGGTTACACCTTAATGAATAATAAAGTAATGAATCATCTTCATGTAATAGTCTGATCGATGACGATATCCCATAAACAGATATGAATTCACTATAAGCCTAACTCGCAATCCAATCCCCTAAACACACACAACTAATATTAACCAGAAATAAATATTCATAAGTGTTTATCCGCATCAAAATCTTACTTGTCATTTTCATCTGATATTAATTCATCTACTGAACTGGGAAAAATCTGATAAACCTCAGCAGTAAACGGCAAAGAAATTTGAACTTTGTCGTGAAGATGGAGGGTGTGATTCTGGTTAATGATGAAGGGATTTTCGAGGGCAATAAGTGTGCGATCAAATTGAGATACGAGCCAACACGTGCAGGTTATTGGCACACAAGTGTTTGGACAAACTACGATATTGCTTATTTGTGCGGAAAATCTTAAAGGTCGGGGTGATATTGGGCCAAAGCACAGTAATGTTACTGGTGACTGAGCAGAAAGCTATTGATTCTGATTTTTGATTGGCTTTCAAGTGCTAGGGTATGTTTTTCTGCTGGATTTGATGGTTTTATTATTTATTTAGGCTGAGGACTTTGGTCGTTGCAATAAAGAAGGTAATAAAATTGATTTTGTAATAGTAGCTTAACTTTCTTTATTGCCAATTCTGGACCACATGAATGATTTTCTACACAGACATGATTAAATTAATGTGGTGTGAAATATTTGATATTGATGAGTACTTAAAATCAGTATAATAGCGTATACCAACATGCAAAAATATTATCACTCTGAATCAGAACGATGATTGAATTTTTAAAACATCAGAAAACTTTATAAAATTACACCAGTGCTATATGAATAGATTCAAACGAACAAGAAAGAACATAATATAACAATAAACATTGAGAAAAACGTAACTACAAAGCAACGTAAGCAACAATTTCCTGTTTGAGGTAGGTATCGTTCCTCATTTCCCAAACTGTCCATATGTCCATGTCCATACCCTTATCACCATTACTTTTTCCATCACACTAAACGTCCATCAACTTCCAGTGATTAAACACACAACTTATAAGGAAAAAGTTGGACAATAAAAAGTAATAAGCCATGAAAAATGACACACCGTTCGCCGTTAGCAAGTCATCATATAGAACGACCATTTATCAATATTGAGGGCGGTGGATATATTGATTTTGTTGGCTATCCCTGCCGTGGTATCAGTTTTTGCTTCAATACTGGTCTGAGAATTTTATTAAAGTTTGCCGCATGACCTATGAATAAAAGTGTTGAAAGGTTTTCAACATTATTAAGATTAATTTTGTTTTTCGTGTTTTCCTCAATTATGATTGCTGGCAATGTCGTAAATAACTCTCAAATATTTTGCGCGTATTGTGAATTACTACATCCATTAACGTGGTTCTACTTAATGTCAGGTGTGAAATTAAATAACATACAAGTATTTGAAAGCTATTTGCGACGTTGCCAACTTTCACAATGCATCCTTTTGAATTTTATGAACGGAACAAACAAAACACTAACAATGTACCGTGTCGGATACATCTTCCACCTACACATTCTGAATATATTTTTAAAAACACATCTTCTTAAGAAAATATCCGTTTCAAAGAGCGTCTTTCAACAAACATTGTGAAACAAAAGAGCGTTCAAAGCGACAGTCGAGCGTTTGAAATCATTTTTCACTTCATTACCGTCTCAGTTTGTGCGTAACGCTTTGATAATGTACTGTGACTTGCAATGACGTGCATCTGATTCATTTTCTCGCGAATAGATTGAAATGTCTTCTTTATTTATGTTGTCCTGGTACTTTTAGTATTATTAGACGTGTAGAAAATTAAGTTAATGTTTCATATAGTCTTTTCATAAAATTGAGCGGAAATATTTGGACGCATTACTTAATTAAGGTTGTGATCAAATTATTTTATTACTGTAAATAGTTTATACCACATGATTTCCTGTATTTACCGTAACGATCAATATTCTAGGATTAAATTATCCTGTGTTTTAATTAAGGTTAAATCAAAAAAAGTTTGCGATCACTCTTAAAAATCTAAATCTTTTTTATTACGGTAGATTATGTTATGATTTCTTTGTTTTATTTTAAACAGGGCATTTCTATCTAAAGAAAAAACACAACAAAGATTTTTTCTTGTTAAAGTTCAATTTAAATTTTTAACTTAACTTAATTTTTTTTTGTTCAACATACTTTTTTATGTGTGTATATTCACAATTTCAATATTCACATTCAAAACTGCACCCGGATTGTGTGAGAGAGTAACGAATAAACATCTATCCTCCCAAACTTCTACATTCATAACAGTAGCAAGTAATTTCTGATCACGAACCAATCATAAATTTCCCAAGAACTCTAAGGCCGTTCGTCGATACCAAAGTCGTAAAGTTTTTTAAATCTTTGTATGTATATTTAAGTATGTATTCTAATACTTTATTTGCTAATGTCAAATTTTCATGCTGCACCTACTTATTCTTTTCTTTGCATCACCCTAAGGTAGACTGGTACGCAAGACGATCTCCGGCCACCGTAGGCGCGGGCAGCGAGTAATGGGCGACTCGCTGTCCGACCATGGACCATGCCCGGGTCGACGGCGCGTTGTGTTCCACGCGCGCCTCAAAGAGTGTCAGCATAGTGACGGGGCCTGTAGAGGGCCAAAGCCTGCCGGGGTCGCGGGACCAAGGGATTACCGTGACCCCGGTACGTAAAGGGCTAGTGAAGGACACCGTGGATATTAGTCAGTACAAGTCTGACAGTCCCTCCCGCCCTGCCCTGGGTGGGAGGACTCATTTGATGATTTTACCACGAAAAAAAGGTAGACTGGTAGAGAATGCCTATGGCATTAAGTCCGCTTTTGTACGACTTTATGCATCAAGTTTAAATAACTAAATAAAGTTTCAGAGAGTCGCGTTCTGTATAAACAGGGCTACGAGTAACATGAGACTCTTGAAGTGACCTAACACATATTTTTCCACCTACAATGACTTACTAAGCAAACAGAGATCCTCTCCCCAAAATGTACCCAATACGTAGGTACAATTTTTCCGTCCTCAATTGATTCAGGTCGCTCCTCCTTACGTACTCCTTTCGCCGAAGACGGACACTCATTCAAGAACCCCTTTTGATGTTGGACTACCTCAAGTTATGTCAGATACAGTCCTAATACGATTTGCGGTTCTGGTCGTGGTCTCAATTAGAGATGGGCTTGACTCTGGCCGACTAGCCGACTGGTCATTCGGCTTATCTTGACATTGTTGTTTAAGGGCCATTTGTAATGTTTATGGTATCTGCGTCGCATATAAGTCAAAGCATTGAGTGCATCATAATTACGAAGCATTTTATTTCACACGGTGGCTATGCATACAGGCATTCATAAGGTTTTTTTATCGACTTCAAAAAAAGAGGAGATTTTCATTCGTCGAAATCTTTTTTTTTATTTTTTATCGTCTGAAGTCGGTGGGACTAAAGTCAATGAAATATAAAACGAATTTACCGACTTCCGAAAGAATTGTCGTTTTACATCTTTTTTGTTTGTTATAGAAGTAAGTTATGATTTTTTTGTTAAAAAGTAAATAAAACAGCATTAATTATTTTTTATTGAATTAGAGCATAAGCATATTCATACATATTTCATGATTGTAAGGCTGATTTTAAGCTGATATTTGGTTATAACCAAAAAACCTCTAGCCGACTTCAAATATGGCTGACTAGTCCGCAACTCCGACTTGATGATACAACTCTAGTCTCAACTCTCAATGTAGTTTCTGGAAACATCTCACGTGGTTTTTTAGGGCAATCTGTAAATAGGTTAGTAGAAGCACTTATAGATGTGGATTATCGCGTGCGTCACGTTTTATTCCCTGTAGATTTTCGTCGGTAGAAAATTACGGCCTTAAATTCATCCGAGACGAGGCTGTAGGATATTTTTGGAGGTCAGTAATTAATTATCTTTCTGACCTTGAGATTAGGTAAAAGGTATTCTTTCACAACTGTTCTTTGTGCTTTACAGTAAATATTAAACAAAAATTAGTGCTATCAAATTAGACATAAATAGTTACCCAAAAAACACTTCGATAGACCCGAATTTAGAATCAAGTGCCCCAATAGAAATAAAGAATGCTCAAAAGTCCCCATATCTTGAATGCCTTGTTTAAAAAAGATAATCAAGGTCAAAGTCAATGTTCAGTTCTTTGAACGACTTAGTTTTAAATTTTCAGCATTAATGTCATCATAAATTCGAAATTTTGGAGTGATATCGTCCTTGTCGTAAATTAACGAAATCATTTCAAGTCAAAATATGAACTTACATTGACTTACCAAGTTCAAAAATACCTTATCACCCATCATAATGACTTCGTCGTCGCCTCAAGATTTCCCAATAAAAGATTTTTACCAGTACAATTTCCTCGCAGTCAAACAAGAAATATTTGCATAGCAACGCGAGTATGTTATTCCGGGTACCTATCCATTGAGTGGTGTACCTTTGCCATGAGTGTGTTCCTTACATCCATCCCTTGTTAGTGGCTGTAGCGTCCTTTGAAGTTTGTTTTTATTTTATCTCTTCGTTCTTTTCTTTGTTTCTTTATTATTTCCGGCCTGTATTATTTTTGTGAGGTTTTATGAAATGATATAAAACGTTTTGGTAAGTTTTTTTGTCTTTGATTTGGTGAAGAGAGGAAACTTGTATTTCTTATTAATTTCCTCTTGCTATATCTTTTTATCGACTTCCTCTTCGGGTGTAGTAGTCCCAAGGACGAATGCGAACATGAAGCCTTCGGTTTGATCCTCAGTTTTTTTTAGCGTGGTAAAGTAATCAAATGCGTCCTCCCACCCAGGGCAGACCGGGAGGGACTATCAGACTCGTACTGACTAAAATCCACGGTGTCATTCAACAGCCCTTTACGTTCTGGGGTCACGGTAATTCATAAGTCCCGCGAGCCCGGCAGGCTTTGGCCCGCGCTGTCGACCCGGGCATAGTCCATGGTCGGACAGCGAGTTGCCCATTACTCGCTGCCCGGATGCCCGCGCCTACGGTGGCCGGAGATTGCCTCTCCCTCGAGCGGCCCGCCTCCTCCTTCGCGAGCATGACTGCTTCGCATATGGAGGCGACCGCTTCCCACTCCGTCTCGCCCCGCAGCATGGCCTCGACCAATGCCGGGCGCGAGAGGTCTCCGCATATGATCCTCAGATTAGGAAGTATGATTGGGCCTGGGTCTGGATCATAGCTCTCGTGGGGGTAGGTACTAGGCTGACCATTTATTTAGGCATGGGATTTAAACATAACTGGTGAAATGCGCGTGTACTTTTATGAACATGGCTGCTTAACTCTCTAGACGGTTTAATATTTAATGTGATGGTACATTATCTGTATCTTTAATATTCTAAAATATCATAAAGCAATCAGCCTATAAAGTTTCCGCTGCTGGGACACAGGCCTCGGTAAGAGGGAGTGGGCCATAATCCACCACGCGCGCCCAGTGCCGATTGGTATTCACATGTCTTCGAATTTTTGGTTCTTAAATATTCATCATGAACTTTACCTTAAGTAAGACGCCTGGCGAGTTTCAAACCCACGTCTTACAATCACTGCTTTCAAAAATCAACGATTCTCCCAAAAAAAAACATAATATCATATTTATTTTCTTTCATTTTAAGCCACTCATTTCACCGTTTACTCAGCTTTTTATTATCCTTCCTTTACGTAGAATATTATGATAGCAGCCGCTCAAAGGATAAAAGCAACATACGCAAAGAAATTCTCAACAATGACAATATTCTCCAGAATCCTTCTTATCCTAATAATTTGAAAAGCCAATTCCGTGGCCTCCCTCGAAACTCGTTTCATCCATAAAATTGAGTTAGCCAGCCGCTTAATGTATTTGCCAAACATCTCACATGTACGTACGTGTAGATGTACTACTTTTTGCACGCGGTTTCACTCACGTTATTTCTCTTTAGGAGATTAATAATCATCAAATGAGTCTTCCCACATCGGGTGTAGCGCACTTGCACCCTTGCGCTACACCCACGGTGACTGACAGACTAATACTAACTAAAATCCACCGTGTTTCGTCAATTGTTTTACGATCCAAAGCGTAAATTTTCACGTCAAAACAGATACACCGATTTAGGTAAATAATTTTGGTTTAGAGATAGATAGATGGAGCTCTAGAGAACCGTTTCAAGTGCCCCAACTATAACTGTCTGTGCTGAGGGGAGCGCGATGTTGCGGATTAAAGCAGGTATCTTCTATAGCCGATTAAAATCGGTTGAGCTGTTTAGGCGTAAAAGCGAAAGAAATAAACAAACAAACTCACTTTGACGTTAGAATGTGAAGATAGAATCGATAGGTATATACTGTATGAACATTATATAACCGTGTATAGCTTCTTACGTAAAATGTTCCGATGAAAAATACTTTGAGAATGATTCGCGATTTTGTATCTTGAAATGAAATGGCTCGTTAGGAACGAAAGTAAGTATGATATTTAACTTTATTGCGATTTTAATTTGAGGAAATGTATTTTGTGTGTTATCTTTGAGGGGGTGGAATTGCTTTGGTTTTTGATTGACAATTTGACTGGAAAAGAGTTTTGTTGTTCTTAAAGTCATCTTAGAGTTTGAAGAAAGATAAGTAATGGGTCTCCGCTAAGGAAACCAGCACGAGCGGAGCTTGAGCCGAGCACAAACTCGTGTATTGTTGACTGACTTGTAAGCCTCAAACGAGTGCGCTTCGAGCGTTTATGCCTTTGTCAAACAGACAAGCGAAAGCGAAGCGTTTCCGAAGCGATACCGAACCGAAGCGAGACGTCAGTCCGATAGTTCTGTCACGCTATCGGATCGCTTTCGCTTTTCTATGTGACTGGATTCCAACAATTCCATACATTACAAATAAAAACGTCACGCTTCGCATTCGTCACGCCTGTCTGTTTGACAAAGGCTTTAGTTCGTGTTCTACTGTACTATTCCTATCGTCGGTTTATGACAAACGTAAAGGCGTTTAATGAGAGCAATTGTTATTGGCTATTTGTAGAGCGGCTCAGATCGTCAGATCCTTAACGAAGATTCGCCTTAAGATTTTCCCCAGGCAAACGCAAGCTACCTGTAACCTACGATGATGGCCTGGTGACCCCACTGGCGGTGGTTACCTTCACCAGGACCACCTTCTTTAGTCGTTTTGCACTGTGAGCAGTTCGGACTACGGTAGACTGGCTTGCGATAACCGTCCTGCCGCAGTATGTTGTCAAACAGTGTTCCGTCGATGCGCAGGAGTTGCAGTTTCTTATAGGTAAGCTTGCTCTATGTTAGGTGTCACCTTTGTTTGTGGGCTAGATTGAGACAAAGAAAAAAAATACTATTTCAAAGATTAAAAAATCTTCTAAATAATCGTTGTAGAATCTATTGACTTATTACAGAACATTTTGATCGCGTCCGCCTCTGGTAATCTCATAATAATATGGTACTATCCATTAGTTTTAGTTTAATTTGTTCTGTGTCTGACTTTTTGTGATTTTTGCGACAAAACAAATAAAAAGACCTGTTAATGTTACTTGTAGAACTAGTTTTATTTTGGTATTATTTTCGTCTCGCCTTCTTCTGCAAACCAGTCATGCTCGTGAAGGAAGAGGCGGGCCGCATGAGGGAGAGGACAGCGTCCTCCCTCCACCCCAGCCGCAGTGGTAGACGCCCATGGCGTCCGACGTCGCCAGACAATCTCCGGCCAACGTAGGCGCGGGCATGCGGGCGGCGAGTAATGGGCGACTCGCTGTCCGACCATGGACCATGCCCGGGTCGACGTCGCGTTGTGTTTTACGCGCGCCTCAAGGAATGTCAGCATAGTGACGGGGCCTGTAGAGGGCCAAAGCCTGCCGGGGTCGCGGGACTCACAAATTACCATGACCCCGGTACGTAAAGGGCTATTGATGTACAACGTGGATTTTAGTCAGTCAAGTCTGACAGTCCCTCCCGCCCTGCCCTGGGTGAGAGGACTCATTTGATGATTTTATAACGCTAAAGCTTAAACAAGTTATTGATTGATTGATTTATCAAGGTCTTTATTTAAAACATGAGTTAATACAATCCTGTTTACAAATGATCTTATTCTATTTGTATACAAAACATGGTTCATTTTGTTACATAGGCTATTTATCGCCTTTACAAACATTTATGCATATTTTTCTTAATTGTAATAACATTGATTAGTTGTTGAAACGCTACGGGTTGTCAATATGTGCAAGTCTTAGTATGGACCCACATAATATTTACAATGATCGTGTTACAAAATGTACATTTATATTATAATACGAAGTTATTATAAAATATAAGGTTAGTAGCGGGTAGGTGTGCATAAAAAATCGCGAAGTAACGGCCGGTAAAGCGGCGTCGGCTAGTAAGCGAGCTATTGTCATGATACGTCATGGAGGAAATAGTGATGCGGGAGTCGATATCGATTGTACGTTCGAGCATAGGGCAAGGTGCGTAATCTGGTTTTACCAATTGCTGATACTAGTATATTACTATGTTTTGGGTTTTTATGTAGATAAAATTTACGTGAAATTTTAATTATAAAATCTTTTAGAAATGGATACTTAATATGTTTATGAAGTGTTTTAAGGTTTGTGCGAAATGGTGTGTTAAATGATAATTTTAAAGCTTTATTTTGAATGACTTGAAGTTTGTTATACTTGGTGTCGGCCACACTAGACCACACAGGTGCTGCGTAAGTTAAGCATGGTCTCACCAAGGTAGAATAGATAAGTAGTTTAGTAGAAGGGCTAAGAGTGGACTTGCGATTTAGAATAGGTTTTAGTGAATTAAGAGCTTTTGCACCTTTCCTCACAGTCAATTCGATATTTTTATTCCAGTTCAGTTTCTTATCTAGTATTAACCCTAAGTATTTCACTGATTCGCGCCAGGTTATCTGGAAATCGTCTATCTTAACGATTCGTTTCGGAAATGTTCGTTTTCCAGAGAAGAGTATACCCTCGGTTTTGTCTGAATTCACTTTCAGCTTCCAGGTCTTAAAATATTGGCTGAGTAAATCCAAAGAAAACTGCAGGCGCCCAGCAATTATGTCGACATCTTTGTCGGTCGTGAAGGTGGCAGTGTCGTCAGCATAGATGGCTAAGTGTGTATGAGTCTGTTTAGGTATATCATTTAGGAAAAGAATAAAAAGATAAGGTCCAACTAGTGAGCCCTGAGGGACACCAGCTGGGATAGTTTTAGGATCAGAATGTTCTTTACCCACATAAACAGAGAAAGATCGATCATTTAAATAATTCTGGATGAGTTTTACTAAACAAATAGGTACTTGCTGTTGTATTAATTTGTGGAGTAAGCCGGCATGCCAAACAGAATCGAAAGCTTTTTCAATATCTAATAAAATCATGCCCGTGGAAAGACCGTGGTTTAAACCATGAGTTACATGTTCAGCCACTCTAGCCAGTTGTTGCGTGGTCGAATGTGAGCTTCGAAATCCAAACTGTTCTGGTTTCAGGATGTGAGCTGTTGATTTAGAGAGATGAGTTAAGATAACGGACTCCAGAAGCTTCCCTATGCTTGGTAAGAGACTGATAGGGCGATAGCTTGATGGAATGGACTGATCTTTTCCAGGTTTCTTAATGGCTATAATTTTAGCGTGCTTTAAAGGCTTTGGAAAATATGCTATACGAAGACAACCATTGAATATTTTTGTCAGGTACACAATTGCTTTTTGAGGGAGGTTTTTCAGTAGACCATTTCCCAGGCCGTCAAAACCAGGAGCTTTATTGGCCTTTAGCTTACCTAGAAGTTTCCGGATTTCATTTGGCCTAACTAGGGTTGGGTAGTCAGTGGTCTGATAAGAATTCAGTACCCTAATTGACTCATAAACTGCTTCTTCAGTACCAGCGTCAGCGACCCAATGTTTGGTCAAATTCATGTTCTCTAGAAAAGCGTTGGCTAGTGTCTCACATTGCTCAAGTTCTGAAGAGGTGGTAGTGTTATTGGGCAATGATAAAGGAGGTATTGAAACGGTCTGATGGTTAATTGACTTGACTATTCTCCATAAGTCGGACGCAGGGTTGGTTATTTTCGACAGTTTCTTGTTCCAGACATTATCGTTTAGGGTTTGGATCTTGGTTTTAATACATTTCTGCATGTGGTTGACCAAGAAGAAAAGCTGACGACGTTGGTGCGGATTGAATTCTTCTAGTGCCATTCTACGGTAATGATTTTTGATCTTTATTTGTGACCTGATCCGTCGTGGGAGTTTATAATCACCATTACTGGATATTTTTGGTACGGCTTTATCTCTTGCTACAGCGATGGATTTGGTTAAACGTTCAACAGCAACGTCAATAGCTGCAGGAGAGTTAAAAGTTGCTTGATTTAAGGTTATGGACTCATTGATATGAGATCTATAGCTTCTCCAGTCAGCCTTTGTGTAGTTAAAAATGATACGCTCGTGTCTATTGACTTTGCCATCGACAGTGAAGAGGACAGGTAGGTGGTTGGAGGAAAGGCCGGAGATGACTTGAGGCTGCGAAAGGTGGTAGACAGAGTTAGCTAGAATAATGTCTGGAGTAGAGGGTACATGTGTGCTGTGGTAGTGGACCAAAGTTGGGCTGGCAGGTGCGTAAATATCATAGTCGTTGTTGAGCATGTGATCGAAAAGAACTTCTCCGTGGATGTTGGATTGGGAGCAGTACCAATAGGGGTGTTTAGTGTTAAGATCACCCATAATTAGTGTTTTTGGGAGAACGCTAATGACTGCATCCAAATCTGACGTTAGTAATGTAAGATTGGGAGATTGGTAGGCTGAGATAAAACCGATTTTGTTTTTTGATAGGGCTAGTTGTATTCCTACACATTCCAGATTTTGTGTTGGATGTAGGTATAATGGAAGATGTGCTATTTCTGACTTTATTAGGATTGCCACTCCCTGGCCGTGGCCATTGGGATTCTTATCACGACGATAACAAGTAAAACCAGGAGTGTGTAATTTGATGTGGGGGGATATTCTGGTCTCCGACAGTGCTACAATATCAATAGATAGCTCACTTACCAGATCCAACAGTTCCGAGAGTTTAGAGCGAATGCCGTCCGCATTCCAGTAAAGGATACGCAACTTAAGCTTATCACACATACTGACCAAGGTTGGTTAAGATTAAAATAACTTTATCCATCATGTTATTGCACCCTATAAATTGGTTTTTGATGGATTTGATTGTCATAAGTATGGCTAGCATGTCCGTTGTTGCCTGGTCTTGAATACCTTGAGCAGTAGCTTTTTGTGTATTAGCAGCAACTGCGTTCCAGGGTCGCTCATCCACTAGGTTGGTCTTCGGTGGCTTCATAGTTTTAACTTTAAGTTGGTCTTGACGTTCCCGCAGAATCTTCAAATAATTTTCGCGCTCTTTGCACTGTCGAAAATTTGCAGGGTGATTTCCTCCACAGTTGCAGCATTGAGCAGGTTGATCCCGGGTCTTTTTAGGGCAGTCTTCAGTAAGGTGGGAATCTGGACATTTCACACAGCGTGGTGCTAAATTGCAGTTCGTAGATGAATGTCCAAAACCTTGGCATCTGTAGCACTGTGTTCCATAAAGATTGTTGCTTCTGTATTTCCGGATTTGTACTACAGTGTTACACAGGAGCCTAATCTTGCAAAATTTGGAAAAATCGGCACCGGGTGGCAATTGGACTAAAAAAGGAGGGCAATAAGATGTCTTCCCAGCAGGAACTTTCATTTTGCGAATAGTGACCTTCTCAAATCCAAGCGAGGCAATTTCGGCTGGAAGAATATCCTCAACATAGTCAGGAAGACCGAAAATTACTGCTTTGTACATTTTCTCATCCTTGCGTGAGTATGTGTGGAAGGCGACATCTAGGGTACGCAGGCCTTCTTTGATGGCTTGATGGCTTTCAGACGTATGACAGATGACAGCCACTCGATTATTGCGTCTGTATTGGAGGTGAAAATATTTCGAGTAGGACATAATTGTAGTTCTGATGTACTCATGCGTCCAGGTGGATTGTATTTCCAAGACAATGGGTGGGAGGGGGCTGGTCCTCTTGGTAACAGCGTCATGAAGTCTGGTGGAGTCAGCTGCAGTTGCTTGGTTGCCAGGCAGTGAGCTGAAACTATTCGATGTTCTGACAGGTTCCGGAAGATGTTGTTCTGCTGGACGCGCAGCTCTTCTGGGAATTTTCCATTCGTTAGGGTTAATGGGTCCTTCGAGAGGGCGTTTTCCAACAGAGTTGGAGCGTGTCAGAAAACGATCCATATCGACAACTTTTTATCGACCGTGTTCCCATCACTAGTCGCGATGCCGAGTAACTAGGAGGGGGTTATAGTAGACGTACAAGGCATGCGGCTAATACGAGCGCGCGCGCCGAACTGAAACAAGTTATTAATTTGATTATTTCACAACGATAAAAAACGTCTTTTGTTTATGTTTGAATACGAGTAACATCGTATTCTACGCAGGTTTTGACGCCAATGATAATCATGTCATTTAATTCATAAACCACTTACGTATTCTTATAATTATCAGTAAAGAGTAGCCCACTACTGAGTATAGGCCTCCTCCAAACGATCCCATATTAAGAGGTCCTTTTATTTTCTCCTTTTTTTTTCTCCACCTAGCGTATTCTAATGAGTCTTTGGCCTGTTTCTTGTCTCTGAACCCGCGGGTTCACTTGACAATATAATTTATTTATATATTTTTATTGGCTAACCAAAAAAAATATTGCTTAAATCTACCAATGGATACGAGTACAATCGAGCGCAAAATTGGTAAATCAAAATAATAAAAACTAAAAGATTCGGCTTTACTATTTGACTGCACTAATAACTAAATTCGGCAGTGGGTCCAGTCAACACAGTCATTTGATTCGGTTGTGTGATCGCGCGGGTCCATAATGAGTGGATCCAGTTGACCAAAGACTCTTTGTAACAGCCATGATTTGTCCTATTCTTCTTCGTCGTGTCGATGATTCCTTTAAATTATATTTTTCGACCTAAACTCTGCCACATTTACGACGTTGGTGGTGGCCTCAGACAGTTCCCTTAGAGTGCAGGTGGAGTTACACAGAGTACAATAGAGGAAGTGAGCCATCGTTTGCGATGAGGCTCCGCAGTCACACCTTCCTTCATCAGAATACCCCCACCGAACCATTTTGTATTTGCCCTATTAACGCATACGTATACAAGTTAATAGTATCCGTTTAAGTAAACGACACAGCTACCCAACTTTTTTTTTGGACTAAAATCATCAAGAGTCCTTCCTCTGGCTGAAGCGGAAGGGACTGTCAATACAGACCAAATCGAATGAACTGAAGAGAAAAAATCAGCATCGCAGTTCAATACATGTTTATCGAACACATTAATCGCAAAATGAAAAAGGAAAATCTTTTAAATTCATTATTTATTCACAATAAATACATTATAGCTGCTGCCCGCGGATTCGCCCGTTTAAATTTTTTATTTTTAAACCGTACCTTTTACAAAATTATTCTTAATAACTGACCCAACAAGTTCGTCAAGATGTCGATCTCAGTAACGGGATCTAGCTAATCTAGTTATAGGTCATAGTGGCATGGGCATGGTTTATGATCGGACAGCGAGTCGCCCATTACTCGCCGTCCGATCATGAACCATGCCCTGGTCGAAGACGCGTTATGTTCCACGCGCACCTCAAAGAGCTGTCAGCACAATGTCGCGGGACTAACGAATTACCGTGACCCCGAGACGTAAAGGACTATTAAAGAACACCGTGGAATTTAGTTAGTACAAGTCTGACAGTCCCTCCTGCCCTGGGCCCCATTTGATGATTTTAACTCTTAAAAAAAAGCTATAGGTGATAACCGTTAAAAGTGTCCTTTAAATGAAAAAAAAATTATGTATCATACTTATTAATAAAAAATTAAATGTGAGGATGAATCGTTTGATGTTTGTTACTCTTTCACATAAAAACTACTGAACAGATATCGATGAATTTTTCTGCTTAGGGGTAGAACTTTGATAACAAATAGGATACTTTATGTACCGATATGACGTTCCCGTGTGATAATCACTGATTTTCACGCTGATAACGCCGTGATCATCATCATCTTCCTGCCTTTTTATTGTGCAAATCCTTTCAACTGTTTTAAGGAGGAACGAACAGACATAATAACATACAAACTTTCGCATTTGTAGCAGTAATGTGATTCATTTTCAGTATTCCGATTCAATTTAACAGCATGCCATCACAATTCAATTCGATATCAATTAATCGAATCACTAATTATCATTTTACTCCTACAAACAGTTACAATCATGTTGCAATCAAACATTGCTGATTAATAATGGACAATTTCATAAATGGACTATTTGCGAAACGTCTGTGTTTATCGTTTTACGGTAACTTTGTTATGGGGGACGTTATGATACGAGTATTTGGAGTATTGCAGCCCGCAATGCAAGTTGCATAGTTTGTATTTGGTTTTTGTTAATTTTGCAGTCTATGGTTCTTTCACAGTTATTAGGGGAACAGTGTATAATAAAATAAAATAAAAAAAAACTAATAAATAGTTGACGAGCCTTTACTTTATCAGATTTTTCAGTTACTCGAACCTAATTTGTATACAAACCTAATATTACCTACTTTATTAAATAAAAACCGTTAATCTCATACTAAATATAACTCACATTAAATTAACTTCAACAAACATCAAAGGGGGAAAGTAACAAAGGATTTAACCAAATAATAGTCATTATCATAACTGTAATTTACCGCAGTTAAATTATTTCAGTTGCTTTCCCTGACCGATCGTTAATTAAAGGTATACGGACCCTTGCTAAGGGGTAGTGCACACTGGATGGGACGTTTTGCACATTGGGGAATACTTCATAAGATAAAGTAGTAGATTGTTGTAGTTATAGTAAAACAAGAATCAATGTTTAATGTTCAAAGCGCAGTGACTGAGAAATTGGACTGCTGCGCTGCGTGTCGCGGGTTCGATTCCCGCACGGAACAAATATTTGTATGATCTACAAGTAGTTGTTTCGGGTCTGGGCGTTTGTGTACACAGGAGAAATTCCTAGTGTGGGGCAACGTTTAATTTTTAAAATGAAAAAAAAAATAATGTTGCAGATCAGCATTTATTGAACAGTATTACAAAAGTTAGTCCATCAAAGGAACGCCTTACGGTTAGTGGATACGAATTGGGTCACTAGCTACGGAGCACTGCTACGCGGGGTTCCTACTTCTTTCTGGTTTAAATAAAATCACAGCTAAGGGGATTGAGAATTCTTTCAGACCCCTCTATTCTTTTCTAACCTTACCTGTCCGAGTCGGGTTGCCAAACGGTCGGTCAGAGAAAAATTCTAAGCCATTTTTCCCCAGTACCTCATTTCATACACTCCAATCTGCTTTTCGCCTAGTCTTCACTAAAGCCTTTGTCAAACAGACAGGCGTCGCGAATGCGAAGCGTGACGTTTTTATTTGTAATGTATGGAATTGTTTGAATCCAGTCACATAGAAAAGCGAAAGCGATCCGATAGCGTGACAGAACTATCGGACTGTCGTCTTGCTTCGGTTCGGTATCGCTTCGGAAACGCTTCGCTTTCGCCTGTCTGTTTGACAAAGGCATAAGAGTTAGTTCAAATATTTTACACGCAGTTTCACCTTTATTCCTGGAGTCTGGCTTCTGAGTCCTCCCACCCAGGGCAGAGCGGGAGGGACTGTCAGACTCGTACTGACTAAAATCCACGGTGTCCTTCGATAGCCCTGTACGTTCCTGGATGACGGTAATTCGTAAGTCCCGCGATCCCAGCAGGCTTTGGCCCTCTAGAGGGGGGGGGGGGGGCGTCATTATGCTGACACTCTTTGAGGCGCGCGTGGTACACAACGCGCCGTCGATTCGGGCATGATCCATATCATGCCCGAATTGCCCGGGCATGATGTCGATCAACGCATGCCCGCGTCCACGGTGGCCGGAGACCGTCTAGCGACGTCTGTCGCCGTGGGCGTCTGCCACTGCGGCTGGGGTGAAGGCTTCCTCCTTCGCTATAATGACTGCTTCGCAGAAGGAGTCGACCGCTTCCCATTCCGTCTCGCCCCGCAGCATATCCTCGACCAATGCCGGGCGCGATAGGTCGCCGCCTATCAGCGTATCACCGTTGTGAGGACGCGACGATGCTCTGCCCAAGCGGGGCAGTCTTGCACCATATGCTCCACCGTGTCCTCCGGGCGATCCTCGCAGAGGTGACAACCACGCGTTTCTTCCTTCCTCACACTACACATGCACCTCCTGAAACTTCCGTGTCAGGTGGGGGCCTGCGTCGAGCGGTAGTTCAGGACGCCGGCCGTGACGCCTATCCAGCCACTCCTCATAGAGACGTCTTACCGCCGCGATTGCGGCGTGCCCGACTAGAGTCTGGCTTAAATTAAGTTTTATCTCAAGGTGTACTTTCACACGAATTGTCTCAAAATCTGATAAAAGACATACTTACTAAGTTAGAGAAGGTATATAAACACTTAAGGCTTTGTCCACTTGACTTAAGTTTTAGGCCTTTGTTTCTTCAAGAAATGAAAATCAAATCTATTGTTATTTCAGTAATATAAGTATTTATTATTTGAAATCCATTCAACCTTGCAATCTTCTTCAATAGTCGTCTAGACAGACTTGTTTTTATTATATAACTATAATAACTGTTTAAAATGCCTGCTATTTCTACAGAGTTCACAAATTAATATTTCAGAATTATGCTTTAGTTCAAGTTGAAACTTAGGAGAGTAAAATTTGACTTCAATTTTACTATTCCATTAGAATGCGAGGATTTATGACAATGGATGGATTGATAAGATAAAAACAGATGATTTATTGTTACTCTTTCACGCCATATCTCCTTAACGGATTTTGATTTTTTGACTTTTTGGTAATAAAATTAGAATGTAGGTATTTATTCGTTAGGGTTATATTTTCAGGTTCCCCATTTTAAATAGTTCGATAAACAAAACGTTGTAAACATAACACAATCAGCTTTTTTTTTTATCGTGGTAAAATCATCAAATGAGTCCTCCCACCCAGGGCAGGGCGGGAGGGACTGTCAGACTTGTACTGACTAAAATCCACGGTGTCCTTCACTAGCCCTTTACGTACCGGGGTCACGGTAATCCCTTGGTCCCGCGACCCCGGCAGGCTTTGGCCCTCTACAGGCCCCGTCACTATGCTGACACTCTTTGAGGCGCGCGTGGAACACAACGCGCCGTCGACCCGGGTATGGTCCATGGTCGGACAGCGAGTCGCCCATTACTTGCTGCCCGCATGCCCGCGCCTTCGGTGGCCGGAGATCGTCTTGCGACGTCCGACGCCGTGGGCGTCTACCACTGCGGCTGGGGTGGAGGGAGGACGCTGTCCTCTCCCTCAGGCGGCCCGCCTCCTCCTTCACGAGCATGACTGCTTCGCAGAAGGAGGCGACCGCTTCCCACTCCGTCTCGCCCCGCAGCATGGCCTCGACCAATGCCGGGCGCGAGAGGTCTCCGCCTATCGCCGTCGTGAGGACACGGCGGTGCTCTGCCCAAGCGGGGCAGTCCTGCACCGTATGCTCCACCGTGTCCTCCGGACGATCCTCGCAGTGGTGACACCCAGGCGTTTCTTCCCTCCCTATCAGACACAGGAACCTCCCGAAACTTCCATGTCCGGTGAGGACCTGCGTCATGCGGTAGGTCAGGACGCCGTGACGCCTATCCAGCCACTCCTCAAAGAGGGGTCTTACCGCCGCGATTGCGGCGTGCCCGGACACAATCAGCTAGTGAATGTATACACCGCTTTAGGTCCACCGCAAACGATGCCTTTATTCCAGTCCATTACTTTTGGAAAGATTAGCTGATTAGCAAGACGTGGTGACCGTCGATAACTCTGTCGACCTTTGTTACCAAAATCATGGGACTATGAAGGATTTGTACGGCGTTTGCAGTTTTCGGAGATGTGTTTGCTATGAATTTTTCGTTTCATCTTTTATCGCATCGTCTTTTTTATAGATTTTACTTCAACAGCGGTTTTTTTTAGCATGTTTTGCCTCATCAGCTATTAAATGAGTAGTGATACTGATAGTGTTTTGGGAAACGTTTGTGAATCAAAATGGCACATATACATACAGGATGCAAAAAAAAATGTAACTTTTTATACTTAACAAGTTATCTGTTGGTCGACACTCTCCTGATGTGAAGCTATGATGAGGCTTAAGAACACTCTTGTCTACTTCGTTTCCCTGGAAACTCGAGTCATCATCACTCTCCTATCGAAATCCCAATCATCCAATCCAACTTATTTGTTTCCCTATTAGTATCTTTAGAGTCACCTCTTTGCCGTGGACGCGGGACTCACGAATTACCGTGTACCCGGTACGTAAAGGGCTATTGAAGGACACCGTAGATTTTAGTCAGTATGAGTCTGACACTCCCTCCCGCTCTGCCCTGGGTGGGAGGACTCATGTGATGATTTTACCACGTAAAAAAAAAGAGTCACCCCTTTCCAGCGACATTAATCCCATTGCCCATGGGTTTACTTTTGCACAAAAAATCACTGAAATCGAATACTGTCATTATTACAGTTCCACCCCAATTAAGACCAACTACACAATACACCCTATTTTATCTCAAACAGTAAGTACAGCCAAACAACACATTTCACACACCCCATACACAAATTCACACCCTACACCAAAAAAATTCAACGACAAAAACACAATAATACGAAACATGAAAAAATGACTATCAAGAAACGCCTTCAAAAATGGCGGATGCGAAAAAAATAACGAATAATTACACACGCGAGGTAAAGGGGACGCACGAGGGGGCTAACAAAAGAGGTTTTGTTTTACTTTAATATCTCACTCCTGTCAGGACTAGGGCTAAAGAGTCTCTGTATGATTAAAATGCTCCCTTTACTGCCGCACGTATTGCTTATGGAGACGAGAGAGTATATTTTGTACTGTGCTAGACTTTTTTCTTTCATATAGATTTACCTATAGCCAGTACAGTCTTGAAATGGTTACCAACTGTACACATAACATTGTATACGTATTGATCATAGTCATGAATCAGTCCTACTGATTAGCTTGATTACAAGAAATTATTTCTTATGTAAAGTGTGATGAAATCGAGCGGACCGTTCCTAATCGGACTTACACGAACTTACTGCTCGAGCAATCAAATTCAACTGCCTGAAGCTACTGTTTTTAACTGCACCGGCAGTCTGTATCAACTACACCTGACCTAGACTAGAGAATGGTGGCTCTGTGGCAAAGCATGAATACCAACCCATCAGAACTAAATAATAAACTAAAAAGTATCAGTAGGTGCACAGAATATCACACTCAACTTTATTACATTACTTCCTATGTCTTTTAGATAGTAGTTACATTCATCTATTCAGTATTTATAACAGATACCCAATTATGCCATCTAGAAAACTATAACATCAAAAAGTATTTTTAAAACAAAGAATTTCCCTTTTATTTTCACGATCTTCAATAAAAACTTCCCTACAATGGAAATAGTTAAAAGAGTTTGCATCGTTGATGCAACCCTTTATGGAAAAATTCCTTTATGGAAGAAAACGTTCACGTTACTAAATTTACTGAAGAACTGTTATTGTTAACCTGTATCATCTCACTGCTGGGCAAGGGCTGTGTCCCGATAAACTGTGGGCCATAATAACTAGGTACCATATATTGCACCCTACTTCGTGGCATTAAGTTGGCTATCCATTACTGATTTTCCTCCGCGCCTTTAAAAGCCCCCTTCGGTTACCGAGCTGCTATAAATATTCGATACTTTGTTGTCTTTGACAGTAGTTACAGGTTGTCTCTGGTTTGATAACTTCTTGAATGCAATTGGGTATCAGTAATTTACATAGAAATACTACCTGACCTCCACAACCCAGTATCTGTGTTTTAAAATACCTCTCGTCAGATTTTTGGGCTTCAATTTTATTCGAAATTATTGCCAAAGATCCACACATGACAGAAAGTTTTTTTGTTAAGGAAAAATAATTTTTAACATATTTCATGTAAATCCCAACTAAATGATCGGGCTTATTAATTTGTTCAATCTGTAAATATTCAATTTTCAAGGTATATGGGTTTCGGAACGCCTCAAGGATTTTTTTGGGACCAAAAATTCGCATCTTTAATTCTGTCTTGGTTAAATTACACTTTTACTCAGCCAGGTCAGCATTTCTGTGTTTAGGGACAGTTCAAGAAGTATTGGATATGTTTTCAGCGTGCTTCAAGCACGTTTCCAAAATTGTTTGTAGCTCTTAGGCTACTCCGCAGTGGTAGACGCCCACGGCGACAGACGTCGGCAGACGACCTCGTCGGCAGGCGGGCATACGGGCAGCGAGTAATGGGCAACTCGCTGTCCGACTGTGGACCATGCCCGGGTCGACGGCGTGTTGTGTTCCACGCGCGCCTCAAAGAGTGTCAGCAAAATGACGGGGCCCTCTAGAGGGGTCTAGAGGGCCAAAGCCTGTCGGGGTCGCGGGACACACGAATTACCGTGACCCCGAAACGTAAAGGGCTATTTTTTTTTTTGGGACAAACCCACCACACTATTCCCTAACCACTGCAACTCCTGTGCGCCAGAATCAACAGTGGCAACCAACCAGAAAAGGGCCGAGACAATGAAGCTCGACGTGTCCCGGAGAATGAATTTACCTGTCTTGGATCCTGCAACGAAATTAATCAGAAAAGAATAGTGGAGGAGTAGGAAAAAATATATGTTTCCACTTCCCTCCCTGCAAGCAGGAGACAGAACAAAACAAGGCCAATAGGCACAAAGGGACATTACAACTGGGAGAAGCCCAGTTGCCTAGCACCACGGGTAAAATGACTACTAATATTAATGGGTCCTAAATTGTGGGCTGCTAAATTTGATTCCAATAATAGGTATGGCAAAAACGCTTGAACGCACGGAAGTTTGTTCGAGTTTCAACAAGGTCCGAGTAGTAAATGACTCCAGATGTAGTCTGAACAGTGTTCAACATAATATTACGTTCGTTCTGCCAAAGAATACACTCCCATAGAATATGATGTGCTGATTGTTCATATTCACAGTCAGATGTCGAACATTGACAAAAAGGCGAGGGAACAAGCTTGAAGGAAAATAATTTACTTTTAAAGTTCCCATGTCCCGTGAGAAATTGGGCAACACAGTGATCCACCTCCAGCCACGTCCTAGCCAGCCGCTCACGAACGGATGGAAAGAACTGGTGGAGGTGCCGCCCCTTGATAGAATTATCCCACCTACTTTGCCATTCGGATAAAAGATCCTCCCAGACGTCATTCTGGGGTTTGAACAATCTAGATATCTTATCACGGTCACGTTGAGGTAGAAAATCAGCATCAGTGGTCTCCCGTGTGGAAAAGTACATTGCAGCACGTCGCTGTACTTCAAGATCGACTGGAAGAACACCAGCAAGTACCGGTAAAGCTTCAGTACTGACGGTTCTATACGCTTTACTTAAGAATAACAAAGCCAAGCGCTGGCTTTGAAGCAATTTACGTCGTGCCGCCCCTATGGTGGCCCTATCGGCCCAAACAGGTGCTCCGTAGCACATACAGCCCAAGTAAGTAGCACCATAAATAGTTTTTAAGGTTAAAAACGACAAACCCCAAGTAGATTTGGATATTCTCGTTAGGGCATAAAAATTATTTTTAGCTTTTTCACCAACTGTTTTTATATGTTCTATGAATGTGAAATTCCTCTCTAAGACTAAACCAAGATAGCACACCGATTTCTTTCTCTTAACGGGAACATTATTGAATTTAATACTAGGCCACGATTTAAGGTCACCTTTTAAAATGAGTTGATAGGTTTTTTGTGGTGCAAAGGTCAGACGGTTTCGATCACCCCACTGTGATATTAAGCGTAGGCAAGTGTCAGCCAAATTCTCGAGGCCAGCACGAGTACTCGACTGAATGAGCAGAAGGCCATCGTCCGCATAACCAGTTAAAGAACAACCACTTGGTAGTGGAATCGCGAGGAAATCATCGAAGCCTAGATTCCATAAATAAGGACCGATAACCGAACCTTGAGGACAGCCCATGGTGAGAGGTTTCGATATGGAATGATGTCCGAGTTTAAGTTTCGCGGATCCATTAGAAAAGTACGAACAAAGAAGATTAAATATATTATTATAGCAACCACGAGCTTTTATTTTAAGTAGTAGCATTGGCCACCACGCGTTATCAAAGGCCCCGGAAATATCTAGAAAGATCCCAACTACGTACTTGTGTTTAGAGGTATTAACCATTTTTCTAACAGAAAGTGCCGCGTCAACGGTTGATTTCCCGATAGTAAAGGGCTATTGATGGACATCGTGGATTTTAGTCAGTATGAGTCTGACAGTCCCTCCCGCTCTGCCCTGGGGAGGACTCATTTGAAGATTTTATCCCTAGCTTAACCTCTCAGGCGCGTTACGTACACCCGGGTGTACATAAGCGAAAACCCCCAGCGCCTTACGTACACACGTCTGTACATATCAGACAGTCGCTCATTGGACGTTGATTTTTATCATTTTCAATTATAAATCGCCTGAGAGGTTAAAAAAAAGCTTTAAAGCTACTATGTTCTCACAAGTTTTCATCAGAGATCATTTTTGAGTTTTTTTCTAAAAATATCAACACAATCAAAAAGTAAATAACGAGCATACTTTATTTACTTCAAATTCAATGCTCTTCTTGTACAACATAAGCGAAGCTTTGATACGTTGTCTAGTCTCCTTTGAGAGGACACAGACTACAGACACAAACTTAAGTTCCATTCTACAATCACTCTTATTTCCTAAACAATAGAGTTGGTTTTGTGTAACTTTTTGGGTATGTTTAATGTTGTCTAGCACCCAGTTTTGGCTCGGTACTCTTGAAACAAAGTGATGGTGGCTTTCGGTTCACAAAAGGCGATCCTTTCTGTGACTCACTCAACTGTACGGAGTTGTTAATTTTACTTCGATAATGTTGACAAAATATAAATTCCTGAAATGTGGATTTTGAGAGATGAGCAAATGGCTTAAGTGTGTGCAGTCTATATCCACAGCTGGGACGCAGTTTTTCTCTGTCCTCTAATGAGAGGTGTAATCCACCACAATGGCTGTTAAGGTCGTTTTCTATTATCTTCTGTTTTAAGAGGATACACAATTTATTCCATCGTCAGCCACAAATTTCAAAATGCCAGTAACCCATTTATAGACATTATGAAACTGCGACTTTTGAAAATCTGGACATTGGAATACATTTTTGTGGAGTATTTGAGTGTTACCATTTTTGTACATGGCTGTTTCCTCAAGATGTTTTGCTTCACTGTTTTAAAGATGAAATAAATTACACAAAGCTATGCATCATACATAAAGTAATACGCCTAGCTTCGAACCCACGACCTAAGTTGGGGCTGTTATTATTGACCCACCATAGCACTGCTATTTATGTTTTAATAATTTCCTAATTTAATCCTATTTTATGATTATCCTCAAATACAAAACTGATCAAAAGAACTAAATTATCAAGATAATACATCTCAAATAAATAGAAAATCAGACACATTAATAACAATCTATTTACATTAAATTTGACTGCTAAAATTCACAACAGTCAGTACAAACCCCATATCTACCTTTGATTTCGAGTTTTCCCGGGAATACTTCAGGTGTGTTTAGTTAAAGTAATTTACTCCCTTTATTATGAACCTACGGGCGCTGCGTGGCGCAGTCCATGTCTGCAGGATAACGGTAATTACCGGCTTTGAAATAATAGTGTCCTGATCAAATATTTATGCTGCCGAACGGCACAAAGTGAAATTGAATATTGTTAGGACAACCAAGAATTACGGGCGACCTTTGCTCAGCAGTGGACATCTTCCGGCTAGTGTTGATTATGAACTAGTACTTCCTTTTGTTTTATGTTTTAATAAGTTTATTCCAAAGATTTTGGTTGCGGTAAGGTAAAATCTATTTCGTGCATGATTTGTGCCTCTGATCTGATACAGTACATCAGGAGTTCCACCCTATTAATTTGTCAATGTACCGAGAAAGGCCATAGTCAAATAAGAGTCGAGCAGCTGATGAAACCTCAGAGAACAGCTACAAAAATACAATAATACTATGCATGTTGCATACAGAATATTATTGTATTTTTACCATAATAGTAAAGTGTTATTGTCAGTTTTGAGAGTTGGGATTGGGATTGCTAAATCCCAAAACTGACAATCACATAAGATGATTCCTAGTCCAACTTTATCAACTTCAAAAATCATATTGTATGCAAATTTTTAATAACAAAAACATTATTTTTAAATGTTTTTTCTGCATATGCAGCTGACTCCAAAACTAGTATTTTGTTTTTCGATCAAAAGGTATTATATTTTAAGCGTACATAAAAACTTGCCCACGAGCAACAAGTCCAATCCTTACAATCAATTTTCCACTTTTTACAACATCTTTGCCAAAGAACCTTTCTATATCCGGGGGAAAAACTTCCCTAGAGTGGGAATATCCGGGTCAATTGCTCCGGGCACTGCGAGTAAATAAATTAACCGCTATCGGATATCCGTACTTTTTGCTTCGACCCAGGGAATCGATGGCATATGGAAAAGGATTTAGATGTAAGATTTCTTTCCCGGCGAATTGTGTATGTACTTTTTCATGTAGATTATGAATTCGAGAAATTATATGAATAAAAAATAAAAAAACTGTGATTTGAGAATCTCTTGGTCTGAAATCTCTTTTGTTGTTACATACATAAAATTCTTTAGTAAATTTTTGTTCACGTTCTTGTATAACCATCATTTCTTATTTAGTCCTTCAATTCAAGTGTTATCCACTAGCTTCCACTAGCTCTGACTTCCAGATGGTCTAAAATACGAGGTAGAGTCAGTAAAAGGATTTATATCGATTTATATATATTTTAATACTGTGCAATTGTTCAGCAATTTACTATCTTTGTTTTGATGGAATAATTATTTTAAAGTCACCTTCAAGGCTATATGCTACGACGAGCTCGTCATTGAGACCAACATTCAGTAAAAGCCGCGCCACCACTCATAAGAGTGTTTTTTTTTTATCGTGGCAAAATCATCAAATGAGTCCTCCCACCCAGGGCAGGGCGGGAGGGACTGTCAGACTTGACTGACTAAAATCCACGGTGTCCTTCAGTAGCCCTTTACGTACCAGGGTCACGATAGTTTGCGAGTCCCGCAACCCCGGCAGGCTTTGGCCCTCTACAGGCCCCGTCGCTCATAAGAGTGGTGGCGCGGATTCTACTGCCGGTATCAGTAGTTTAGTGAATACCAAACTGTAGTTTCGTCGCTGGGGCAGCGCAACTAGGCCTTTTAATTATTAAAGAAAATAGCAATGCAGTTTCTAAGCTATTATCTTACCAACTTTTAAACCTTTGTCAAACAGACTGGTGTGGCGAATGCGAAGCGTGACGTTTTTATTTGTAATGTATGTAATTGTTTGAATCCAGTCACATAGAAACGCGAAAGCGATCCGATAGCGTGACAGAACTAACGGACTGATGTCTCGCTTCGGTTCGGTATCGCTTCGGAAACGCTTCGCTTTCGCCGGTCTGTTTGACAAAGGCATTAATGTGTCTTATTTCATTGAGAAATAAGTCTGATTAACGTTTCTCATTGTTTCCTTGTTCCCCTCCAAAGGATAGGGTGAAACTATTTCACTTGGGGTGGAATTGTGGGAAATTCTATCGGTTGTATTCAATTACTTATGTGATTGACGGGAGGAAGAATGAAACTTATTAGTTAGCAAATAAAGAGTATTTTTTTCTGTTTTTCCTATTGCTTTCGTAATTGATTTAATGACTCGTTTTTTTTTTTGTATTCGGGATTCTTTTTTTTTTCTCCTCCCACCCAATGCAGAGCGGGAGGGACTGTCAGACTCGTACTACCTAAAATTCACGGTGTCCTTCAATAGCCCTTTACGTTCCGGGGTCACGGTAATTCGTACAGTCCCGTGACCGTATTAGGATTTCCTAGGCAATTTTTTACCTTTAAGTTTTGTATAATTTGTATATCAAGTGTCTTTCGAAGTCCCGAGCCCTGGGTGGGACGGAAGAGCAGAAATAAGTTAGTATACTAATAAAAAGCTGAAGATTTTGTTTGTTTGAATCTCAAAAAAATATTTTAGTGTTGGATAGTCCGGGGTGCTAAGACAGGAAACCTCCACGTGCGCCCGTGGACTGGAGTTCCCCTTCGGATACGTTCGAGGGGAAGACCAGTTTTTCGGGCCGGTGCACCCTGGGATGCGGGCAAAAACTCTTTTAGGCACTGTGTGCCTAAGGGGTCTCTTTGCCCGTATGCGAATAGCCAGTCGGGTGGATGCTCCAACGCGTGTCCCTCTGAACAGCAGAGGGCACAGCGACGGAGCGGGCTTGCGGACGGTGAGTAATGGGTAAGCTTGCCGTCCGACCAAGGACCAAGCCCGAGTCGGTGGCGCGTCGTGCTTCACGCGTCACCGACGGGGCCCTTTACGGGGCCAAATGCCTGATGGGGTCGCAGCTTTTTTCTTAATCCAGGATACCGCGGCCCCGGAACGTAAAGGGCATCCGAAGAAACACCGGTGGATTTTAGTCAGTAAGAGTCTGACAGTCCCTTCCGCCCCGCCCAGGGCGGGAGGACTCATTTGATGATTTTGCCACCCTAAAAAAAAAAAGTGTTGGATAGTCCACTCATCTAGTAAAGCTGTGGGTAGACTATATCATATCACGCTTGAACTAATAGGAGCTGATCGACGGGGTTGAAACCAATGGGAAGAGGTAGTTTTTTCCTATGTACTGTAAGTGGAACATCAAGCCACCATTAGCTTACCGCTTCGTTTTACGTATAGATTCTCAAAACATAAATATTAAGAATTAAATTGATTTTCAAATAGGTAAGTAGGAAGACTGCCTGAATTTTTAAAGTCCCAGATAAATATTCAGTAAATAATAAAAATAGAGCTGAAGCAACACAGTTTTGTGTTCCAAATTCGCCGTTAAATTAAATGTTGATAATTCTTGGATCACTAGCTGCAGTTACCAAGTAGTGGCTTTGCCCCACTTTTTAGTCAAAACATATCCGACGGGAACGTATTTGTACCAGTGCGAAGGTTGTGGGTCTGTCAGTCTCTCGGGGTGGGCCTATTGTTTCTAAGTAATAAGTTTATAGGAATTATAGGGCAACAGTGTATAAGACGCACACACACTCTTTAGGCATACTTAACACAACATTAACGTAGTGCAAGCGCCATCAGGACATCATTTTATCGTTAGTATTGTGTTAAATTTGCCTTAAAGCCTTTGGCTGGCGTGGCGAATGCGAAGCGTGACGTTTTTATTTGCAATGTATGGAATTGTTTGAATCCAGTCACATAGAACAGCGACTGATGTGGCGAATGCGAAGTGTGACTTTTTTATTTGTAATGTATGGATTTGTTTGAATCCAGTCACATAGAACAGCGAAAGTGATCCGATAGCGTGACAGAACTATCGGACTGACGTCTCGCTTCGCTTCGGTATCGCTTCGGAAACGATTCGCTTTCGCAAGTCTGTTTGACAAAGGCGGTATTCCCCATCACATCTCGCGTCCCCGTCGTATACACTGTTCGCCTAAATGATAATCCTCATTGTACGAGCCGCTAGCCCGTACAGTAGAGTTGTATAGGTTGTGGTGAAGTAGATTGTTGCAGTAGACGGGATGTGGCCAGGGAATAAAATCTCTGTTTTTGTGTCCGTGCTACCGGAGTGAATTTAATGTTTACACTGATCATACAAAAGATTAACCTAAATAACATCGACTACGCGTGTAAGTAAAGAAGCATAATCGACGAAATAATTTAATGCTAAGTAGTTAAAAAAGTTAAACAATTAAAATCATGTGGCGATGCTCGTACACTCATCCTATAATTTTCTATATATATGTACGAGTAGGTACCGCTGTATTTGCTAATAATGACGCAGCTCTGAATTTTTAAAGAAATTAATATTCCATTTTTTTGTTTACTTGATCGAATACTTGTTTCCGTATGTTCTGCCGTTTCACGGAGAAATTTTAGTATAAAAGGCCAATGAAAACTGAATTTACAGATCACTGGCTCACGATGTTGTTGACGAGTATCTTCATAGTTTGTTTCTGCAGTAGATTGAGCTATGGGGACGTATACGATTATTATACAGGTGAACCTGTTCCAGATGATAAGATGTCTTTTTATGAGACTAACGGCCTAAAAGAGTGAGTATTATTTTTCATCCTACTTTTATTGACACAACTTCTGCTAAACTCATTCTTGTTAAAAATGACAACTATTATATTATAATTTTTGAGAAAATGCATAAACCGCACAGGATCGGCGTGGTGGTCTTTTTTTAGGTTTAGGTAGTAAAAAAAAAGTTTCATCAATCTTTTACCAATAATAACCGACAAAAAAGGAGGAATTTCTCAATTCACGCATTACTACACGGCTACATAATCAAGATAGACGAAAACCAGTTTGTTTTGACCTCACTTTACATGATCTTTCCAAACATTGAACGGTCAGATAATAGGGGCTTTGCGTAGGTAGCTTGATTTGTATAGCCGTGTGTACTTTGATGTTTCAGTACTTGTACTGTTGTACTGTACAGAGGAAGTAAGTGTACTTTAAGCTAGATATATAAGCACTGCTACATAAACTAAAGGCGCCTTAACCGTGGAATTTCTTTCCGGTTTTTCTCCATGTAAGCTACTAACTCGAACCGAGTGCTGGTTTATTTACGTTTTATAAGTGCTCTCATAGACCTATGTGAAGTAAAATATTGTGATTTTGTTCAAAATTTAAATAAGTACTGAGAGAATATCATCTCAATTTTTTCTTTAAATAAAAATTGTCCTACACTAGTCTAGTTTCTTACATGCACTACTTGGTTGAAATAATTTTTTCTGACATAATTTTGTTTTTGTTCTTTATTTATTGATTGTGAGAACATTTTGGTGGTAATTACTAGATGCTCTTTTATATAGGGTTATTAATTGTGAAATATTGTTAGCAAGCTGAAGTGGCAATGGGCAGGCCATATTGCTCGCAGAGCAGATGGCCGATGGGGTCGAAAAGTACTAGAGTGGAGACCACGGACTAGCAAGCGCAGCGTAGGATGTCCACCAACAAGGTGGACAGACGACCTTATAAAGGTCGCCGGAAGACGCTGGATGCAGGTCGCTTCCAACCGGTATATGTGGAGATCTAAAGGGGAGGCCTATGTTCAGCAGTGGACGTCCTATGGCTCAGATGATGATGATGATGATGTTAACAAAAATCAGCTGTTTAAAAAAAAACCTTGTTTATTGTTTTCTTATTACTTTTTTTTCAGAAAGTTTCTTTATTGAATTCTACATATAAACGTGTGAGAGAAGTTGATTTAATAGCAGGTGCTTGGTGTGAGAACAACATGGAAGGAGGCTATATTCCTCGTATTGTAGCCGCGATCTTTAATGACAATACTATGAGAGCTATGAAATCAGACAGGCATTGGTATGAGAGGCCAAATAGACCACATGGATTTACTAAAGGCGAGTGTTTTTTATTATATTTAAAACATTTCGATACTTTTTATTTTTTACGTGTTAAAATCATCAAATGAGTACTCCCACCCAGGGCAGAGCGGGAGGGACTGTCAGACTCGTATTGACTAAAATCCACGGTGTCCTTCAATAGCAATGACATTTGGAAATGCTTCTTAAGTACAAAATTTCTAATGTATGCTGACGATTTAAAAGTCTTTAAAACAATTACCACTTCAGACGACTGTTCATTGTTTCAGGAAGACCTCGATAGACTGTCAGCATACTGCCTTAAGAACAAACTACACTTGAGCGTTTCCAAATGCCATTCTATAAATTTTACCAAAAATAAATCTGTCACGAACTTCAACTACAGCCTAAATAATATCTTACTTAAAAACACCACTATGGTAAGAGATCTTGGTGTTCTATTGGATGATAAGTTATCACTGAATCAGCACGTGGAAAAAATGGTTAGTAACTCATTTAAGATGTTTGGTTTTGTGATGAGGTCATCTTCTGAGTTCAAACGGCCCTCCACATATCTTTATTTATATAAGACACTTGTGCGCTCACAGCTTGAATACGCAGTCCCAGTCTGGAACCCATTCTACCAGAAATATATAGATGCGATCGAGAAGGTCCAGCGTAAATTTCTTCGCACCATGTCCTATAAATGTACCAAAAAATATTTTTCGTACTCGCAATTGTTAAAAAAATATAATCTGTTAACTTTACAGTCTAGGCGTAAGTTGTTAGAAGCCAACATGCTATATGGTATTGTTCATAACCACTTTGATTCCATTGATCTCACCAGTAAGTTATGCTATGTGGTCCCCCGCACTGTCAACAGGCGTAATGTCCGTGCAGGTACATTATTTGCTGTGAATACATGTCGTACCAATTCAGGATTGCGTTGCCCTATTCGCCGAATTGTAGAATCCTACAATCGCAATTTTATTACTATAGACATTTTTGTTAACTCAAAATTACAATTTAAATGCAATGTATATAAAATCTTATCTAATAATAATATCTAAATGTGTGAGCCCCTTTTCTAATTATATTGACTATTTTATTTTTAATTTAATTTAACGAATTTTAATGAATTTGAAACGAAATTATGTATTGTATGATAATAGAATGAGTCCAGTTTTATAGTTTTATAATTACAATTTAATTTTAATTTATATATATTTTTTAATTTATATTAAAACTAATAGAATGAGTCCAGTTTTATAGTTTTATAATTACAATTTAATTTTAATTTATATATTTTTTTTTTATTTATATTTAAAAAAAAATGTAATCTTCTGGTTCTTTGTTTAAACATTTAATTGTTTGGTATTTGAGAATCAATTTCCGTTAAGAGCTATAATGTCAACACAATTATATGTATACTTAGTGCTTATCTAGTGGCACTTTTCAATTAATTTTAACTTTGTTATCTGTGGATAATGTAGTGGGCTGCAATATTGTTAATACTACTGATAAACCTTTAATGTTATATGTTAACACATTATATTGTAGCTGTTTATTGTCCCTTAATAAATAAAATAAAATAAAATAAAAATAGCCTTTTACGTTCCGGGGTCACGGTAATTGATACAGTCCCGCGACCCCGGCAGGCTGTGGCCCTCTAGAGGGGGGGCCCGTCATTTTGCTGACACTCTTTGAGAACACAACGCGCCGTCGACCCGGGCATGGTCCATGGTCAGACGGTGAGTTGACCATTACGCGCTATCCGCATGCCCGCGCTTAGGCCTCTGCCTCGAATCTTGCGGGCAGCGGGGCGGCGGCGGCGGCGGCGCTCGCTGTTCGCCCCCGCCCCGCTACCGCGCCGCTGTTTCCGAGGGCCGGTCCATTTGAATGTATGCCTAAGATCCTGCCGCTCCCGCGCCGCCGCCGCCGCCGCCCCGCTGCCCGCAAGATTCGAGGCAGAGGCCTTACGGTGGCCGGAGATCGTAAAACATTTCGATACTAGTAATAAATTTCGATATTGACCCAATGGTCGCCAAGGTTCGGCCAAAGAAACCAGGGCCGCCGAAAAGCCCGTTAGATTGACGATATCGTCAAGATCGCGGGGAATAGATGGATAAGAGACGCACAGAACCGAGAGATATGGCATAAAAAGGGGGAGGCCTATACCCAGTGGGTATTCCGAGCTGATTTGATGATAATGATGATGACTAGTAATAATAACTCACCGAATGACGGTCATGTTATAGCGTACATAGAGCGAGGTGGCGCTAGTCGACTTGCATGTCTCTGTCTCCTTCCCACACTGGAATTACTCTCGCTTTTATAACGTCATGGTATGCCACATGACATGCTAGTAGTAGTGGTTGTGATATGAAAGTTATATCCAAACAAAAATATGTGTATATTTATAAGAATGTGATTCATTAGTATTCCGTTCTTGCATAGCCTGCCATTATACAACGTTAATGCCTTTGTCAAACAGACAGGCAAAAGCGAAGCGTTTCCGAGGCGATACCGAACCGAAGCGAGACGTCAGTCCGATAGTTCTGTCACGCTATCGGATCGCTTTCGCTTTTCTATGTGACTGGATTCAAACAATTCCATACATTACAAATAAAAACGTCACGCTTCGCATTTGTCACGCCTGTCTGTTTGACAAAGGCTTTAATAATTGCTAAAACTTATATTTATTTCTTGGTCTATGTTTGGACTTATTTATGTAAAAGAAATAAATGACATATTTTGACACCTGACAGAATGGAAGAAGAAAACGTGTTGCGCCTACCACAAGTAAATGATATAATGGCAGGAAGATGGTGATGGCTTTTTTTATTATTTTTTAATTATTCTTTTTTTTTAATTTTAGAACAATTGCTGGAAATCAGAAAATCAACTATGGCGTTGCTGATGTGCTCCGTCGCTGATGGCGTCACTGAAATAACGAAGAATGCCTTCCACATCATTTCTCCTAAGTAAGATTATTATATTGATTCCTATATCATTAAATAAAAATTCTAGTTAAAAGATTATAAATAATTTAAATGACTAACTTATGCCCGCGGCGTTGCATAAAATAAAGTTTGATAACTATTTTAGAGAAGCGTTATATCCTGATAAAAAGAATACTAATATTTTTAAGATGTCGTTTGAAACAAAAATCATATTATTATATCGTGGTCGCAAGTGCATTTCGCAACATTCGTCGCATGTCCCATGTAACAGAGAGCAAACCTATTGCGATCGAACGGGTACAAACCCAGGGCCTTAGTGTCCAAGCAAATAATCTTCATCGTCAAAAAATATCCACATGTTTGTAAAAAATATGCCTTTTAGGGTTCCGTACCCAAAGATTAAAATGGGACCCCATTTACTGAGACTTCGCTGTTCGTCAGTCTTTCTGTCTATCCGTCTGACACCTGGCCGTATCTCATGAACCGTGATGTATTTCTTTTGTTGCTGTAACAACAAATACTAAAAAAAAATAATTAAATAAATATTTAAAGGGGCTAACAGACATGATTGTTTTTGCCGTTTCGTATATATGAGAGTTCGACACGTACTTCGCCGATTTATTGAAGTGTAATCTTCTTTAGCGGCGTTGTGCACTTTTTTGGAATGGGTAAAAAATGTTAAACTCGCGTCAGGACACGTGACCTGATCGAAAATTCGTAAGACGGCGCAGGGCGCTTGCGCGAATGTTCGTGTGTGTTTATTACTATTCAAGTTTTCACTTCTGCCGGCACTCCCAGAGTGCAACCCGTCGTTTTTTTTTTACTAATTATACTTACATTATCTTTAATTTCAGGAACCCTCTGGTGCCTTGCAGTAGCATCGAGAAGTTTGATTTCAATGCATGGGCCGACGATACATGCAACGCCGATCGTAAAGAGTCTCCCAGCTTCTTCAAAACTCTTTTTTCTTGGTTCAAGAGGACTTCCTCTGAACTATTAAAAGCTCAGGAGTACATTCACAAGAAGCTGACAGGTTCTTCTCAAAATTAATTGGTAGTTTCGGCCTGTTCATGACTTTGGTCTAAGCGGTAAGCGGTGCGACGCGTAATTATTTTGTAAGTACGCGAATTCACTACGGGCTGCGCCTCGTGGCGTGTTTCAAACATTTGTATATACAACATTATTTTTAATATATGCGAAACCTGAATATAGTTTGTTCAGAATCAGTAACTGATTCAATTCCAATAATTTTTACACCATGTTATATTTTTTTTCAAAAATATTTTAATTAAATTTTATTACCAGTTAATTACAATACAATCACCGTACGGTTAGGTACCTATTACCAAGCTATTATCACGAGTGTATAACACAGGAGACGCGGTTTACGCGGGTATACCGCGAAATGAGCATGTTTTTGAACGGACAACCAGGTAATATACACACTTATAACCTTGTGATTTTTTATGATACGGTTTTAAAATTTTGTACATATCTATGTAGAAAATTATAAAAACATAAAAATACTAGACAGGTGTATCGGGTTTCGCATAAACAAAAAATAGTGTTGTATTTGATCTTACGGCTTGCCGCGCCGCGATAAGTCACTCGCTCACGGCGGCAAGGTCGTACAGGCAGTTAATTTCCACTTTTTTGTTTGTACGACGATGAAAGCTAACTAAAAGTTAAATAAACAGAATTGGTCAGATAATTCACACACTATAATATTCAATCAAATGTAAATCATGTTAATTTTTTAATGTTTATTGTTTTTTAATAAGTATTTTAAATTATAATCTTGGCAAATAAAGTTGAAACACTGCATTTACTTTTTTTGTTTTTTTTTCCGGTTCATGTTTTGCAAGCCAACGGTCTTAGCACGTCACGGGTAACAGCTGATGATGACAGATGAGCATAATGATATTGTTAGTTGTGAAACTGACTACCAAAACAAAGGGTTAGCAATCAACTCCAAGAACTGGCAATCACGAACCATGATTCCCAGTTATACAACTCAAGCAAAGTTGTCCTTTACTTTGCGAGGTTCCGCCAAAGAAAATACCAATTTTGTTCCCCGCTACCCCCAGAACTTTCCCGCGAACATTTGCCTCTGACAATATTTCATGTTATTTACTCTTTTAAGGGACAGAATAAATTTCGTTCTCTTCCAAAATTTCTTCGTGTTGTGTCCCCAACAGATGTTACGAATTTTTTTAAGAGAAATTTTATATTTGTATTTTTTTCCGGCTGAACTTATTATTTCCATGTACTTTTTCTTTCGGGTTTATTTCGGGCTTTGTTTAAGAGAGATTTGGAATTGTGTCAGCGTAGTTGAATTTTAATTTTATTTGGTTGAACTTTTCAGTAAATAAATAAAAGGAAAAGGATTTAGCATAATATATTTCTACTGCTGGGACGCAGGTTTTTTCTTTATGAGAAGGACTCTCATACTGTCTGATTAACAACCGCAAAGTCACCATTTCGACCAGATCGACGGCGCGTCGTGTTCCACGCCCGCCTCAAAGAGCTGTCGTCAGCAATCTGACGGGTCCAACCTTAGAGGGCCAAAGCCTGCCGGGGTCGCGGGACTGTCTCATCAAGTAACCGTGACCCTGGAACTTCAGGACAATTGAAGGATCACCGTGGATTTTAGTCCGTACAAATCTGACAGTCCCTTCCATCCCGCCCGTGGTGGTCATAATGGTTACCATTTGAAGATTTTACCACGATAAAAAAAACTACCAAAGGGGGGGGGGGAGATTTCTCTGAAGCTGGTTGTACACTAGACGCTGGTTTTCAACTGACTGTCCTAGTCCTGTCACTAGTTGTCTGGCATTTTGCTGAACTGACCCTCTTTGGCCCAGCCAGTTGGCCCCTATTTTTTGAGTCACACAATTTTTGTTTTTTGCTTATTTTTAAACAATGGTGCTTTTCAGTTCTTTATAATGTGGCAGGCATGTGCTGATAAACAATAAACATTTTTTTCTTTCGTACTCATAAGCCGTTATCAACCACGTAGGCCCAATTTGCCATGATACCCCATGTCTAGAAATTCAGGCACATGTTGGTTTCCTCCCAAATTATCCTTCACCGTTTTGTTTGCAGTATACAGCATCTTCTATATATATAAAAATGTTATGTTGGTTTGTGTACGCTTCAAAAACTCAAACGGCCTTATTACAAAAAATAAATAAACCTTGGTTTAAACCTGGTCTATCAAGTCCAGGCTTATCTGTAGAGCCACGGTTTAAATTTGTCCGTATTACAAAACTAAGATAAAACTTCGACTTAAGTACCGCCATTTAAACGATTGTCTAAACAATCAAATCCACAATGAGTAAGAACAATTAAATCTACCTTATTTCAATCCATTTTGGGTGTAAATAGCACAAAAACAACAACACAATGAAAAAGATGCTATGAGAAACTTTGACACACCTTTGACAGCTACTTCTGTTAGACCATGGTTTATCACAAAACCACGATTTGTAATAACGTTTGTATAAACCGTAGTTTTACAAGATTTAAACCTGGGTTTTTAGTTAAACCCCTTTTTGTAATAAGGCGGAAAAAGTTCTGCACAGATTAAGCTGAAATTTTAGCATGATATATAATCCGCATCAAGGATTGTTTTTATCTAATTTTTGCATCAATCACATATCCGCGACCGCGAAAAAACTGTTTTTTTGTGACACACCGAAGCGTGGCAGGGTACAGCTTTTTTTTTTTTTTTTTTTTTTTATCGTGGTAAAATCATCAAATGAGTCCTCCCACCCAGGGCAGGGCGGGAGGGACTGTCAGACTTGTACTGACTAAAATCCACGGTGTCCTTCAATAGCCCTCTACGTACCGGGGTCACGGTAATCCCTTGGTCCCGCGATCCCGGCAGGCTTTGGCCCTCAACAGGCCCCGTCACTATGCTGACACTCTTTGAGGCGCGCGTGGAACACAACGCGCCGTCGACCCGGGCATGGTCCATGGTCGGACAGCGAGTTGCCCATTACTCGCTGCCCGCATGCCCGCGCCTACGGTGGCCGGAGATCGTCTGGCGACGTCCGACGCCGTGGGCGTCTACCACTGCGGCTGGGGTGGAGGGAGGACGCTGTCCTCTCCCTCAGGCGGCCCGCCTCCTCCTTCACGAGCATGACTGCTTCGCAGAAGGAGGCGACCGCTTCCCACTCCGTCTCGCCCCGCAGCATGGCCTCGACCAATGCCGGGCGCGAGAGGTCTCCGCCTATCGCCGTCGTGAGGACACGGCGGTGCTCTGCCCAAGCGGGGCAGTCCTGCACCGTATGCTCCACCGTGTCCTCCGGACGATCCTCGCAGTGGTGACACCCAGGCGTTTCTTCCCTCCCTATCAGACACAGGAACCTCCCGAAACTTCCGTGTCCGGTGAGGACCTGGCAGGGTACAGCTAGTAATATATAACTATTATGTAGCTGGACTTATCCACTGATTTTCTCAAAATATATGAACATTTCTCGTAAACACCGGCTAATTCCTTGTAAAGCAGAGCATGTTAGTTAACGGCACTAAATTCATGAACTACAATATAATACTGTACAATACCTACTAGCGGAGGACGAACTTCATCCACCAGTTGCTCCAAGATCTATTGTATGTGAACGTTATCCTTTAAGCTACGTCAGGAGACTTGAATCTTAACTGCAATGCTGCTCTTGTTCAAATACAGTACAACTTTAAAGAATAAAGACGCTGTCTTGTTTGAAGACAATGGTCCCAAGATTCTAGATGCAGTGACATTGGCAACGAGAGAAATGTCAGAAGATAAAAAGACCATAATATAGATAGAAAGAAAGAAAAAATAGGCTTACTTGTCATAGAAACATCTTGGTAAGAAAAATAACAAATCTACACTCTATTTGACGAGTATAAGTCAGGCACCCTGTGGCCTGGCATTTTGCTGAACTGAGCCTATTTGGCACAGCCGTGAGGCACACGGTACCTACTTTTGTGTTCTTCCTTCTCCATTGTCTCGTAATTTTTCATTGTAATTGTGTGCCGAAGGCGTGTCAAATAAACCTATTTTCTTTCTTTCTTTCTATAAAACAAAAATTGTCGGCAAATGCTGTGCTCAGCGCTGATTTTCAATGATCAACCGAAAAAGAATCGTACCTAAGTACCTGTTCACTGTGGTTATGGACATACTAAATACTTCGAATGTGATTTGCACTTGAATTGTGGTGATTTAGTAGCGTTATTGCAGTTTTACGACACCGATAGCGGTACAGTGTATAAGACGGGGACGCGAGGTATAATGGTGACATGCACTCTTTAGGCACACTTAACACAGCACTAACGTAGCGCAAGCGCCATAATTCTATATGCATCATATACATATATTCTCCATGCATCACTTATTCGAATATCAGAAACTATTTATTCTAAAGAAGCAATTCAACTTAAAAATATTAATGGAACAAAATTAAAAAAAAAAACAAAATTCATAATTAAACTACTCCTAAAACAAAGCTGATGAATCCGTACACAAAACGTCTACTTAGCTGTACCATACACTTGAAGGTACATTAAACGCATCCCACCCACTTTGATAGCCGCGCTTCCTTGAGACTCGGCTAAAGTTTCTCAAAGTGTAAGCGACTGGAGGCATCCGATGGAAGGTTCTCGTTAGAGCCGCCACAAAGGCCCCATTGTACTGCGCAGACGGTACCAAATGAAAAATATAACTTGTTACTTGAGTGTTTGAGTAATGTTTCCAGACACGATGTCATGGATACTTTTGAGTTTTCCCAGTATTGCTGTTGTTTCCTCAATGTTTATATTATTACAGCTTTGTAAATGCAACGATTTTATTACAGTTGTTGTAACATCTTTCCTATCGCTAGTGATTTTGTGAAATGTAACGGACGTGTGTGATTTGATTTATAACCTACTGACACTGTGCACATCTGTGCACTGTGGAAATTCAAAAAAAGTTGGTTGTATTATGGCATTCATATTCATAAGGCAGACGTGTCTTATTTGAATTGTACTTTAATTCTAACTCTGCCCCACACTAGGAATTTCTGCTTTATCGTGGGATTCATTATTCAGAGAGACCCAGAACTTGTTGATCGTGCTAATATTTGTTATGTGAGGGGACCAATCCCCCGACATGTGGCGCAGCAGACAATCGCCCAACCACTGCGCCAAACGTGCCGTCAACTCCAATTCACAGTTCTACACAACGACAAAATATTTTCACTTATTTAACGATATTTTAGTAGATTTAAATAAATTATTTGCATAGCCTGACAGAACTCAGTCTAGTTCAGTTCTCGTTTGCGAGGTATCACTAACAAAACACCAGACAACTTCACCATGTAGCTGAGAGGGCGAGCATCACTAAAAATTCAAAGTGAGTGAACAAAAGACAGGGAACTAGCCTCATAAAACAAAACCTCGGTGAGGAACCAATAAACTATCCCGACGAAAGTTTAATTAAATTTTGTATTGTCTTTAAACTTTTGGTACAAGTTATGAGTAAATGGCGAGAGTACCGACTACCGCTTTTAAAATCTCACGAAAATAAAGGTGTCAATTTTCTACCCCTATTGTACCATTTTTTTAAAGTGGTATGTTCATCAAATGCTGAATTGCTGTGCTGCTTTTTGTGGTGGACTGGTGGACTCTCACTGATTAACTTTGAATTCTAAGGTCAAGGTGTGCCTTGACGAGGACGAATTTGTGTCCGTTAGATCCTTTTTTATGTGGTAAAATCATCAAATGAGTCCTCTCAATCTGAGTGGAGCGAGAGGGATCGTCAGACTCGTACTGACTAAAATCTAAGAAGTTCCTTCAGTAGCATTTTACGTTGCAGGGCCACAGTTTCTTGTTAGGACAATTCCACAACCCCGGCCTTAGTTTGATCTTACAACAACACATAAGAAGCTATTACCACTGTTCTGAGTATTTTTAATAAGACTGAAAATATATCCTTCGGAAATCGCTTCAGGTCTATCACTTGCACCAAACCATAAGTTATCGCTATACTTTGAAAAGTTTGAAGGAACTCTTTGGCTTGAACACTCTGCTCGGACTGAAAGCGCTAAAATTTAAATTTTATCATTAATAATAACTGTGAAAGAAATCTATCCGCTTCTCCATCTATACTAATATTATAAAGAGGAAACCTTTGTATTTTTGTATGTTTGTATTGAATAGGCTCAAAAACTACTGGACCGATTTCAAAATTTCTTTTACCATTACTTAGAGGGATTCTTCCGAATCCGTATAGGCTATATTTTATCCCGAATGGAAAATAACAGTGGTCGGCTATTTTTCTTGGACGCGCCTGGCGGAACAGGTAAAACCTTTCTTGCCAATTTATTGTTGGCAAAAGTACGACAATCTGGAAAAAAAGCACTGGCAGTTGCGTCTTCTGGAGTTGCTGCAACATTATTGAGTGATGGGAAAACTGCTCATTCCACCTTTAAATTACCGTTGGCTGTGTCTCTAGAGCAACAATCCGTATGGTATATCCGCAAAAATGGACCACTAGGAAAACTGTTACAGGATACGTCACTAATTATTTGGGATGAGTGCACCATGAGCCATAGAGCTCATGTAGAAGCAGTAGACCGAACATTACAAGAGGTAGGAACATTAGGAGCTGTAGTAACATTATGGGAGGTGTAAGTTTTGTTTTAGCTGGAGATTTTCGACAAACTCTTCCGGTTATAACAAAAGGTACACGTGCCGACGTTATTAGAGCGTGCCTTAAATCATCTCCTTTGTGGCTATCTATTGAAACACTCAGTTTGCGCACGAATATGAGAGCACACTTAAATAATAACCGTGATAGCAATTTTCCCCACAAAATACTTCAACTTGGTGACGGAAAATTACCAACTCCAGTCCCAAACAGCTCCCAAGTATTATTAAACAATGAATTGGCTCAAACTGTTCACAGTCTACAAATACTGGTAGACACAATCTATCCCGACATCGAAAATCTAAGAGAACGAAATTCCAATTAGCTCTGTTCGAGAGCAATAGTGGCACCGAGAAACGATGCAGTAAATGAAATTAACAAAATGAGTATTGAAAAAGTACCCGGTGATTTTAAATGTTTTAAATCCATCGACACCGTGTGTAACACCGAAGATACAGTACACTATCCACAAGAATCTTTAAACTCACTCAATCCTGCCGGCTTGCCACCCCACGAACTGAAATTAAAAGTATGTACGCCCATTATGCTATTTAGAAACAAACAATTTTTTTTTTTCAGAGAGTTAAAAAAATAAATGTCCACCCGTGCGAAGCCGGGGCGGGTCGCTAGTGATTCATAAATGGGAAAGTTTCCTTTAGAAGTTCATTAAAGTACGTTAGAATATGACATTGATTTGGATTGAACATTTTGGTTATGTCTATAGTGGATTTTATGATGGCTTAAATATAAAATTATTGACGATGATGAACAAGTTGGTAATTTAAAAAAACTTTTATTTTTAAACAAGTTTTTATTGTTCAAAAAATACTAATGACAGACAAAATATTCCTGAAGACGAATGAAACGACTCGATGGGTTTGCGGCGTTTCATTACAGAGTTCCTATTGCCACCTTTGAGCTTCATCATCAGATCAGCTCCATGTCATCAGAATATTGCAATGTCACGCGATATAGATATACGAATACGTGCAAAATTAAATAAAAGGACAGGTAGAACTAAATAAAAGCTTGTAAAAATTTTGGCTTTTAAACTATTGCCTCAATATAGCCCCGAAGAAAAAAGCCTCATGGTCTTAGATGGATGTCTACCAGCATACCGGTGCAATCGGAATAACTCTGAAAAACTATTCGTCGCGTCGTCTGACTCTGACAGGCTTATTGACTACCACTTGCCTTTTTATTTTTTACGTGGTAAAATCATCACATGAGTCCTCCCACCCAGGGCAAAGCGGGAGGGACTATCAGACTCGTACCGACTTAAATCCACGGTGTCCTTCAATAGCCCTTTACTTTTTTTTACGTTGCCCCAAACTAAGAATTTCTCCTGTATCGTGGGTGCGTTCACAAACATAGAAACTCACATACAAATACACCCAAACCCGGAACAACTACTTGCAGATCTTACAAATATTTGTTCCGTGCGGGCATCGAACCCGCGACACGCTGCGCAACAGTCGATCACTCAGCCACTGCGTCAATCGGTAATTCGTGAGTCCTGCGACCACCACCACTTGCCTTAGCAAGGACTATCACTGCCACTTGTATGGCTCAGCCGTCACCGTAGGTGGTCTGTAGTTCTATTGATCGGGATGGACTGCTAGAAGGTAGTTGTGGGATCCATCATCTATCCTCGAAAAACTAGCCAAGAAAAACTTTTTTTTTACGTGGTAAAATCATCACATGAGTCCTCCCACCCAGGGTAGAGCGGGAGGGACTGTCAGACTCGTACTGACTAAAATCCACAGTGTCCTTCAATAGCCCTTTACATACCTGGGTCACGGTAATTCGTGAGTTCCGCGACCCCGGCAGGCTTTGGCCCTCCAGCTAAGAAAAACTTAGTGAAACACTCTGAAAAAAGATTGTCGCTTGTCTAGAACCTACTTTAGCTTAGGATCATACGGATCGAACCCATATAGTCCCTACTTAATATAATGTTCTGTATCCTATGCAGATTTCCAACGCTGACTTAAACAAAGTTTACTAATATAACCGTGTAGTAACAACTAACACCATGCTTATCTCAGTTTACGTGGCTTAACGACGCCCCTCGGCTTATGTGATCATCAAATATGCATTTGGTGTATTAAAGTCACCCTTTTCGCATATCCCCCATGGAACTTATGTGGGTCACGCCTGACTGACCTCCGATTTTATATGAGAAATCTGTTGAATATTATTTGTTCAGGTTGTATAATTTTATTAATATTATTACTAATTTTTCAGCGGCTTTGAAATCAACCCACAGGAACATAATATCGAAACAAACGGTATCATAGGTGTTATTTTAGACTATAATAATCTAATTCTCGAGCCTCTTTTCTCAAGCCACTCTGACGTGATTCAGTAACAATTAAGCCTTTGTCAAACAGACAAGCGTGGCAAAAGCGACGCGAGGCGTTTTTATTTGTAATGTATGGAATTGTTTGAATCCAGTAGTCACATGGAAAAGCGAAAGCGATCCGATAGCGTGACCGAACTATCGGACTGACGTCTCGTATCGGTTCGTTATCGCTTCGGACTCGCCTGTCTGTTTGACAAATGCCTTAATGTCCATCCATCTGTCCGTCTTCCATCAAATACCGTAATCAATAGGGATTGCTACCCCTCGCGGTGGAGGTGGTTTGGTTATCTGATCATGTTCTCGGGGCAAACATAGCCAAACATTTAGCGGGGGATGCCCTTGCCCTGCAGTGGGACACAGTAAAGATTAAGATGTTAAAAATAAGAAACCGAATAAAATAAGATAATTCTATGCCGACATCAAACCCACGGTTTCCTAATTAATTATTTCTATATTCCTCTTACCCCACACATATGTCCTGTCAGCTCTAAAATTACAAAGACAGCAATTTCCTTCAAGCATAATAATAAGGTGGACTACCAAGAATGCTTCGCTCCACATAATATGACAGGGTTCCTCGAAGCTGTAATTACGGGAAGACCAAATATTAAATACTGAGACGTTAGTCATAGCACTGTCATTTGAAAAGGCGTGGCAGAATATTGTATGAACAGATGTATGGGGCAAATCGGTTTCACATGTCAATAGTTTATTTGTATGGTTATGTATAAATTGGTAAGGTACGAACTTTTTATATAAAACTCCCCCTTTGCCCATGATTTTTATGAGAAGAAAAATCAAACTATTCTTTTTCAAGTATACGTTTATCATTTAAGCCTTTGTCAAACAGACAGGCGTGGCGAATGCGAAGCGTGACGCTTTTATTTGTAATGTATGGAATTATTTGAAACCAGTCACATAGAAAAGGGAAAGCGATTCGATAGCGTGACAGAACTATCGGACTGACGTCTCGTGCCGGTTCGTTATCGCTTCGGACTCACCTGTCTGTTTGACAAAGGCTTTAGTGTATTAACTCCGAAATTGATCACTCTAACCTTATTTTATGATGGTAGCTCTAGGTTTATATTTAATAAGTTGAAAAAGGCAGAACAGAAACTGGGTTTCTTTAACCTTGGGGTCTTCAAGTCAAAAGTGATTAGGCATGTATGTCACCGTCCACCATATCCTTTCTCACTATCTGGCATGATAGATTAAGATTAGAAATTAAACGACTAAAAGTTTTAATGAAAAAGAAAAAACAAATCCTCATCGAAAAACTTAGAAACATTCTTCAGTGATCGTCGAAAAACAAAGATGGCGGACACCACTGGAAAACAAAATGAAGACATCGCTTGATTCAAGTCACGGGCCCTGCGAGGTATGAATACGAATGGGTGCGAATTTCCACTGTTTCCCTGTTAGTTTCGTCTTTAAACGTTGGTTTTAACATATCTTTTGTTTTCCACCTTTCCATCACTTGAAGAGTCGTAAAGTTGGACCCTGCTTCTGTGTCTGTTGTTCTGAATATTTGCGTCGACAGATTTGGTATTTGGTTTTTTTTTTTCATTTGAGTATGTCAAAGTTGAAATTGTTTCATGCCAGAACAATAAATAATAATAAATAAATAAATAAATATTCCACAACTATCACACAAGGCCATCGAGTCCCAAGCTAAGCAGAGCTTGTGTTATGGGTACTAGACAACTGATAAACATACTTATATATTTCTAAATACATACATATTATAGATAAATAACACCCAGACACAGAACAAATGATCGTGCTCATCACACAAACATTTGTCCTGGGTGGGAATCGAACCCACGACCTCCGGCATAGCAGTCAGGGTCACTAACCACTAGACCAACAGGCCTGTCGACAATATCTAAATCATCTTCCGTTCTATTCATTTGAAGGCAATCGGTTACACAGGAGTTTTTTTTTTAAATTGACTTTTAATAGATTAGTTTTAATTTCTTTAGTACCTTACGTTAGCTCTATGAACTGAATTCATGCAAAGGTTTCAAAATTACAATTATATTACACACTAGCTGTCGCCAGCATAAACCGAGATAAACGGTATTTCAGATAATAACCTATCCCTGACTCTTTCATTAATTCATTCAGTCGTTCTGATGTTCTTTCATTGATCCACCCAAACTTTCGTATTAATATTATTAAGAGTAATGATAGTAAAGATTGATTGATTCTTTTTCTTCGAAGTCGTACGAGCTATGACAATTACGTAACCTATATTTTTTATCACATAACTTTCATGTTTATTTTTAGCATACCCCAAAGGAAAAGAGTTCCAAAGAAAACATGAGAAAAACAATGTAATAAAATTCCCCACAAAATCAACGGGCGGGTCACAAACGACACGTGAACTTGTTGGAACTAATTCAATCACACTAGTGCAAGGTATCCCTAAGGATGGAAAGTTTGTAAGCCGCTTTATTTCTTATAGACTTCCTTAGTTTATGTGCCATTGATACAAATTGCTTTGGGAATAGGGTATTTTACAGCTTAAAAAAATCTTTCAGTCCGTCAGTAAGAATATTGAAAAATCAATGAATATTGACAAAGATAAAACGCTTCCAAATTCGGGAGCGGGGGCTTGTGACGTCACAACGCTTGTAAAATTGTGCCGACCGAGTGACGTTGTGTGATTTTTAAAAGCGTACATTTTGGTTTACGTAACAAAAGAAAAAATACGGGTCTAACATTAATAAATAAATAAATAAATAAATATTCCACAACTATCACACAACGCCATCTAGTCCCAAGCTAAGCAGAGCTTGTGTTATGGGTACTAGACAACTGATAAACATACTTATATATTTCTAAATACATACATATTATACATAAATTACACCCAGACACAGAACAAATGATCGTGCTCATCACACAAACATTTGTCCTGGGTGGGAATCGAACCCACGACCTCCGGTATAGCAGTCAGGGTCACTAACCACTAGACCAACAGGCCTGTCAAATTCAACATTTTTTTATAATTAATCTTTATTTCGGACTAATATATTTTTTAGATTAAAATAGCCTCATCATCTGCCTAGCCTTTTTCCCTATGTTGGGGTCGGCTTCCAGTCTGACAGTCCCTCCCGCCCTGCCCTGGGTGGGCTCGTTTGATGATTTTACCACGAAAAAAAAAGTCTCATATTGCAGCAAATTTTCTTTGAAAACGTCATAACAAAGCACTATCAACAACTAGTCGTATGATGTTAACCTTAGTGGTAGCTTCGACCGAAGTTTCGGCCATGTCCTTCTCTTTATCACGTAAATGGTCCAGCCAGGACAAGTTAGTTAGTGGTTGAAATTAAAAATTCACGACTCCCGATGTGTTGTTAAAAGTTATAAATTCAAAACTAATAGGGAGCAGAGTTTACATAAAGCCTTTGTCAAATAGACAGGCGATAGCGAACCGGACCGAGTCCGTAGTGATAACGAACCGATACGAGACGTCAATCTGGGTGCAGCGAACCGAGGCGTGGCAGTTGTATTAGCTGGCTTTTATGAACGACGTCAAAAAGAGCAAATACGCGTTCGCCACATCTTCGCATCGGTTCGGTCACGCTATCGGATCGCTTTCGCTTTTCTATGTGACTAGTTTCAAACAAATAAAAACGCCTCGCTTCGCATTCGCCACGCCTGTCTGTTTGACAAAGGCTTAAAAGATTTGAGTTCCAGGCCTCACATTTGCTGGGTTCAGATCTGTATAATTATCTTAAAATAAAAATAAATAAAAACATATTACACACAAATACTTGAAACTCCTTTGAAGTTAACAATATTCACCGAATATAGAAATGACTGTTGCATTTACCAAAGATTAATAAGTAAATCAAAAGAAGCGACACTTCTTATTTCTTCGTGCGTAAAACTTACTTTAACAGATACGAAATCAACGTTTTCGTACGTTGATTTCGTATCTGTTAAAGTAAGTTTTAAGTGTATAGTAATGTAAATAAATACACGTACTGGTATAATTAATCACACACCTTTTGCAATCACAACTTCAAGTTTATTTATTATTGCACCTGAGGTTCCACTCCACTACTCGGCTTCTTTTAACAGTGGCGTGATGCTATAATAGCCTAAACACATAACATTTTTTTTTCAATTCGAACCTGATGTTTCTAAGATTAGCACACAAATAAAGTATTAGTTTTTAATAAAGTATGAATTCTTTAGCCGTCTCAAAAATCCCATGACATAAAAAACAACTTCGTGCAATGTGTTTTTAATTAGGTATGTATTTTTTTTTCAGCGTTAGAAGTTCAGTTTTATAAATGTCTCCTATTGTGTAATAAAATGTTTTGATGTTTAAATACTTGTTAGTTTGGATTAGGGTTAAATTCTCGTACGGTTTTATCACAGCCATCATTCATGCGATCGCTTCTACACACATACTTATTCTATGTTTTCACACACCATCGCATACCATTAAAACCACGGAGTCTTTAATTTGACGACAAAATTACGATTCTGTGGAACCAAAAGCGTTTTAAAGTTCAAAGTTATTTTCTGTTGAAACGTTGTCACTGTGGCGTTAAACGTATGTTTTTGGTGTGCATTTTATTATGTGTTAGAAGATTGAAAACTCTTTGTTGAAACAGATAGCCATGATCACGGATAATCTCAGAACTAATTTATTTGATACATAATGGTCCGGTCAAATAAAATACGAAAATTATGATCAAATAAAAACAAATCTGCCTCAGCAGAATTTTTAAAGTTTTGTCAAAAATATAGCTCAGATTAAAATAAAGTTGTAGATAATTAAACTAATACAGAAAATTTTGACATTTCATCGTAAATAACTTTTTTACCACACGATGGTACGTTATTTCTACTGATGCACACAAGCAGTCTACCAGCTGTGTTGGAGTTTTTGTTAAGATATGGCTATTTTGACCAGACTTTTCGTTTTGTATTACTTTTTTTTCTGGGGAAACCTTCAAATTGCACGATCTTTGGGACCGGATAGTGTTGGATTCTTACTTCACTAAAATCACCATCAACACACGTAGGACCGCGTGCTGATGGTGATTTTAGTAACGCGAACTCTTAAAAGACCAGCTCCAGAACCCCCTGTGCAACGCTTGGTAAGGCTTGAGAAGACTGAATATTTCTCCCCTGAGCCTCGCTTTGCACGGTAGGTGACCGCTGTGCCGCCGTATTCTCTGAAATCACTTGTATACGTACAGACATACATAAATTCCCGCTTTTCCATGGGGGCCATTGGGGGTAGACATAGACCAAAGAACGCCATCTGCTACGATCCTTACATAGTCCTTTCGATTCGTCCACTACCATACACCTAGTCATACAAGCACGCAGGAACCTCACCAAACCATCTATTACTATAATAAATTAAACTTTTTGTTCTTAACTTTAACCCTTTTTCTTCTCACAAAGAGGCCATATTTCAACCAAAATCAAGAGGCAAATTGTAGGCTAATAAATAAAGTTGGCTGATGCCGCGACAAACTGTAAGCCCGCCTGATCCCTGCAAACTCCTTAACTCCGGGTGCCACGTAATTAAATGATTACCCGCCTTTACCAGCTTTGGGAGTTTACGGAGTTACCGCCTCGTTTTCTTTGATTGTGTCTTTTTTGTTTTGGCAAGTTTAGTTATTAATTAAGAGTAAGTATTGTTTTATCATACATTGACCTCCAGAGCTCTTCGTAATATGAGAAAAAAAAACTACTGTTGCATGCATTTTAAAAACAAAAAAGGAAAACTTAACTTTTGTTAAATCCTTTTTTCACCAAACATGTGCTATAGATGCCTTTGATATCCACTAGTTCAATGCTATGTACATATTTAACTTAGCTATATTTATCTCTAAATTAGCATCTTTCAAAAAAAAGTTAAGAAACAATTTTGCAAAAAAAAAAAAATTGCTTACCATATCCCGTACCGTAAAAAACAGCAACTCCCCAAGACCGATCTAATAGGAAACACATAAAATACAAACAAAATAAGGAACCTTCCTAATCTTAATACGAAATATTAATCTTCCTTTATTGCTTAGTCCGTAGTAGACATAAAAATATATTCCTTAGCCGATCTCTGGCTCTTCACTCAGAACGTCGGACTTGCAAAACGTTTCTCAAAAAAAAAATACCAAATTATTAATAGACCAAAAAAAGTGCATAAATCTGTGTTTATTTTCAAACTAGCTTCCGCCCGCGACTCCGTCCGCGCGGATGTCGGTCTTTGCGTGGATGGTTTATTTCCCCATTTTGAGTAACTCTGACAATGACATCTTAAAAATATTACGGCGCTGAATCCACTGCGGGTAATGCAACGTGTGTTCGCGGTTCTACAGAACAACGTCTTTGAATAAAACTAAAAAATAATATATTTTTTCTACGTATTTTTCCAGGATAAAAAGTATCCTTTGTTATGCCCAGGATAATAAGGAATAATTATACCAAGTCTCATCGAAATCGAACCGTTAGTTTTCACGTGATGCCTGCACAAACAGACAGACAGACAAAAATTTTTTTAATCATATATTTGGGTTTGGTATCGATCCAGCAACACCCCCCGCTATTTATTTTTTCAATATTTTCAATGTACAGAATTGACCCTTCTACAGATTTATTATATGTATAGATTATCAAAATATTAAAAAGCAGTGATAGCCGAGTGGTACGACCGTTAGACTGCCAAGTCAAAGGTTGCAGGTTCGAACCCCGGCACGCACCAATGTCTTTTAGAATTCATGTGCGTATTATAAATTAATTATCACTTGCTAAAAACGGTGAAGGAAAACATCGTGAGGAAACCAGCACACCTGAGAGATTTTTCAACGGTGTGTGAAGCCATGTCAGAGGCCTACAGGCGGTTTAAACTCTGACACCAGGTTGTTCATCAACCACACGATAAGAAGAAGAAGATCAAAATATTAAAAACATAATTAAACAGAATACTTTCCAATGTCAATTCGAAAATTTTGCTGAAAAATATTTGGTTTCTTAATACATAATGGGGTGAGTGGCAAGTCCCATACAATCAATCCGGTGTTGCATGAGGCTTGTTATTTAATTTTTTGAAGCTAACGCTCAAAATAAAAATTAGTTATGAGTTTATTTTATAAGCAAATATCGGAAAATTTTAAATACCTGGGTATCTGTATCCGTATACGACTATTCATCGCACTCTTCTTAAAATTTTGCAAATCAGACGCTCTGCTTCAAGACAGTCCATTGTAGGGGAAAGGCGGTTCAGTGAACAAGAAAGAATATTAGAATACCTACTTACTCGTACATTGAAAAGCTGGGACGAATTGAAAAACAACGCTTGGATATTGTATTTTTTTCTACTTTTTCTTTATTTTCAGATATTGCTCTTTATTGTACTGAAATACTTTCCACAAATCCATGATTTTATTTCAGGAATATGACATCATTTATCTCTTAAGTTTGTTATTTGTCTTTTTTTAAAAAACGTTGCCCCACACCAACCATTTCTCCTGTGTTGTGGGTTAACGCCCAGACCCGGAACAACTACTTGTAGATCATACAAGTATTTGCTGCGTGTGGGAATTTAACCCGCGACACGCAGCGCAGCAGTCCAATTGCTCAGCCACTGCGCTAACCGTGCCGTAACTTTGATTTTAAGATATTTTAGAAACAGTTTAGTTTTAACCCAATGTTGATAAAAGAAGACATCGGTTCACATCAGACAGATGAATGAACAGAAAAATAATTGAGTCCGAGATATAATAAATAACTGGCAGCTAACACAATTAAAGATGTTCCAAAGTTGGTCATAACGTCTTTAACTTGGCTTAAATCATTATAAAATAATTTATTAGCTTTTTGACAGATCAAAACAGGTTGGATTTCATCTGTTCCTAAAAATAGGAGATTTGCCTGCGGTTAGCTGAGGCTCACGAGGGCCCCAAGGCTCGCTTTCACCACCCTGCCAGAGTGCACTGTCTTTACTATGTTCCGTCGGTATGCTTTTTTTTCACATGGCATAATCATCGAATGAGTCCTTCCACCCAAGTCAGGGCGGGAGGGACTGTCAGACTTGTACTGACTAAAATCCACGGTGTCCTTCAATAGTCCTTTACATTCCGGGGTCACGATAGGTAGTTAGTCCCGCGACACTGGCAGGCTTTGGCCCTCTAAGAGAAGGGATTTTTATCCCTACAGCTCATTGAGGCGCGCGTGGAACACGACGCGCCGTCAACCCACCGTCTGTATACCCATACCAGCATTCCGTCGGTATGCTGGTACATATTCCAGTTTCGTCTGGGTGAGATAGGTCCATCTTAGCTGTCATATTTGTTTCTGGGTTCTATTGAGGCCAAGGGAAAACCCATAGTAAATTTAATAAATAGTCTGTGACACACGCAAGAAGCAATACATATTCCAATTCGAATAGGTATAACAAAACTTCTCAACCTTGGCAACAAGTAAATCTCTTCCTATTGAATTCACTGCGACAGTAATACGTAAGTACCAATCTTCATTCGTTCGTGAAAACAAAACGGAATTGATAAAAACAGAAAAAAAAAGAATCCTCCGTCGGTATAGGAAAATCCCATCTATTATAATATCTCATTCCCATTGCACGATCTAATTTCCTATTCATCGAACTCCATATTTCTGGCACCCTACTGTAAAACTTATTTAAATATTCATTCGAGATACACTCTGTCTTCTTAATCTTAAAGGAGATTTTCGATTGTCTCCTGTCACTAATAAGTTTGTAATCTCTTAAGGAATTCGATACAAAGTCCCCAAGATGTATTTTTTCCTTCGGTTTTGAGGAAAACCTGCGCGCTCTCGTAAGCCAATTCGAAATATTGGATTAAGATAAAAAAACATGATTTACAGTCGATTACGTAATGAAATGTTTTGCAAAAGGATTGTGTTTGTTTCAATTTAAAAATATCAGAGGATATTTATTTTGATTTGATAAACTTGTTTCTCCTTTTTTCCTGGCCTGCAATATTGCTTTCAAATGGATTGATATAAGATTTCAAATACGGTACGGTTAGGCATTTGCTTAACTATTGACTGCTGCGCTACGAGTCGCGGGTTCGATTGCCGTACTGAGTAATTGTGTAACCTACAAGTAGTTGTTCCATGTTTTGTTTAAATTTTCGTTCGCACCCACTTTCTTCTGGGTCAGTCAAATACATCCTCAATAAAAAAAGGGGTTAAGATATTTTAATGTCTCAAACTTAACCCAACCATCATTAAAATAAACAAAACACAAAATCAAAAACAAAACAACGTGACTCACTCCTAATAAGAAGTCAAACGCAGGAAATGAACTAGCAAACACGTTTAATTAACACATATGTAATTGCGACCACACTTTGCCGCGACTCCACCAACCGTTGCGACTTCTAATTCATTAGGTTCGACCACGCGACAAATTTGAAGGCAGACTTAGATGTTGTGGGGGTATTCTGGTGCTTCGTGGAAAATGTTAAGGAAACTGTTTGTATAAATAAATAAATAAATATTCCACAACTATCACACAACGCCATCTAGTCCCAAGCTAAGCAGAGCTTCGGGCACGCCGCAATCGCGGCGGTAAGACCCCTCTTTGAGGAGTGGCTGGATAGGCGTCACGGCGTCCTCACCTTCCGCATGACGCAGGTCCTCACCGGACACGGAAGTTTCGGGAGGTTCCTGTGTCTGATAAGGAGGGAGGAAACGCCTGGGTGTCACCACTGCGAGGACCGTCCTGAGGACACGGTGGAGCATACGGTGCAGGACTGCCCCGCTTGGGCAGAGCACCGCCGTGTCCTCACGACGGCGATAGGCGGAGACCTCTCGCGCCCGGCATTGGTCGAGGCCATGCTGCAGGGCGAGACGGAGTGGGAAGCGGTCGCCTCCTTCTGCGAAGCAGTCATGCTCGCGAAGGAGGAGGCGTGCCGCGTGAGGGAGAGAACAGTGTCCTCCCTCCGACCCACCCGCAGTGGTAGACGCCCACGGCGACGGACGTCGCCAGACGATCTCCGGCCACCGTAGGCGCGGGCATGCGGGCAGCGAGTAATGGGCGACTCGCTGCCCGACCATGGACCATGCCCGGGTCGACGGCGCGTTGTGTTCCACGCGCGCCTCAAGGAGTGTCAGCAAACTGACGGGGCCTGTAGAGGGCCAGAGCCTGCCGGGGTCGCGGGTCTTACCCATCACCGTAACCCCGGTACGTAAAGGGCTCGTGAAGGACACCGTGGATTTTAGTCAGTACAAGTCTGACAGTCCCTCCCGCCCTGCCCTGGGTGGGAGGACTCATTTGATGATTTTACCACGTAAGAAAAAAAAAAAAAAGCTAAGCAGAGCTTGTGTTATGGGTACTAGACAACTGATAAACATACTTATATATTTCTAAATACATACATTTTTATAGATAAATTACACCGTATGCGTACGTATTATTACGTATGCACGAATGATTTATTTGGTGGTGCGTGGTATTTTTAAGATTCTTAGAATTTGTTGGCTGTGAGCTGTCGTTGAGTTAAGGGAAGTAGTGAACCTCCTTCCAGTTTATTACGATGATGAAATTGTTTTTTTTTTTGAAAAAAATTGGAAAAAGTTATAAGCGTTTCACGTTTGGAGCAGTGGCTGAGCAATTGGACTCCTGCGCTATGTGTCGCGGGTTCTATTCCCGCACGGAACAAATATTTGTATGATCTGCAAGCAGTTGTTTCAGGTCAGGGTGTTTGTGTGTGTTTCTATGTTTGTAAACGCACCCACGATACAGGAGTAATTCGTAGCGTGGGGCGACGTTTTTTTTTTTAAAAAAGTGTGGTATAGAGGAAGGAAAAAGCATCTCTGATCGATGTTTGCCTGATTCGATATACAAGTGAATTTTTTTTTTCTTTAAAATAAACGTTGCTCCACACTAGAAATTTTTCTTGTTTGTCCTGGGTTCGTTATAAAATTTAAACTCACATACATTAACAGCCGGACCCGGAGCAACTACTTGTAGATTATAGAAATAAAAAAAAAGATGATACATTATAGAAATACATTATAGAAATACAGTTTTTTTTTATCGTGTTAAAATCATCAAATGAGTCCTCCCACCCAGGGCAGGGCGGGAGGGACTGTCAGACTTGTACTGACTATAATCCACGGTGTCCTTCAATAGCCCTCTACGTACCGGGGTCACGGTAATACGTTAGTCCCGCGACCCCGGCAGGCTTTGGCCCTCTACAGGCCCCGTCACTAGTTTAAGACAGTATAGTATTGAGTATCACAATCAACAAAAAAAAAACAACAGAATTGAAGAAAATAAATGCTTATGTGATTGTATTCATGATTTCCCCCACAAGTGTGACTTCAGAACGATATCCCATTTTCCAATCAAAATAAGGCGATGAGCGAGTGCAGTGTGAAATGCGGCAATTACCTCAAGAGGCTGTGTCACACATCCTGCTAACTCTTCAGCTAGGCACGGGACATGTTTCTGTGTTTGAAGATTTGTCGATACTTTTGGTGTTTCTAAAAATTATTTGAGCAAAATTGGTTTAACCCGACTACGGCAAAAAAAGGAGGGTTATGATTTTGACCGGAATGTATGTTTGAATGTATGTTTGTTTGGTCCCTCCTAACTTCTAAATTGCTTATCATTACATGACAAATGAGGTGTCGTTAGAAGCGTCTCAGTCGTCCGCTGGTTGTAGAGTAGGTGACGTGTCACCAAATTCAATATGGCGCCCGCTAGGGTATGTAAAGTCGTAACCGACAAAATAAAATCAAATGAAAAGGCTTAATTTGAAACATTTGAAATTCACTCTCTACTTTGCTTTTACTATTATATGAAATAGCCCCAAAATAGTATAAATAAAAAATAAGTTAAAAATAACTAAAACCCGACTTAAAAACGGAAATCACCTCAGGGTCATCAAAAACTACTGCATGTACACACATCAAAAGTGTCTAGGGATCAACATATATTTTTGCAATAACTTTTCTCCTGATTGATATTAATTAAAAAATTTTTTAAGGATTCATCAAATAAAGTGTTTTCGTTTGTCACAGTAACGATAAACCAAGTCACCTTTGCATTAATAAAGAAATTTGCCATTTTCCTAATAAAGGGATTTTTGACATTTGAACCACTAACACAAAAGTTCGAAAAAAAGACTGAAATAACAGTTTTCTTTAAAATTTTATTGGGTAACTTAAACAATTAATAATCCGTGTTTCTACCGCGAACACTAACAACACAAGAACATCGGTTTGGCATACTCAAAATGAGTTCATCCAAATCACGCTGTGGAATGGCCGCCCATGTTCGTTGCAACAACAAAAAAAGGCCTTCTTGCGACTGGATACCCTCCATATTCGGCAGAGCTCTTCTCTGTAGCATATCCCATGCATGCTCAATCGGATTCAAGTCTGGCGACTGAGCAGGCCAGGGCAGGACATTGATGTTAGCTGCGGCGAGAGTCTGTCTTACAACTCTTGCGGTGTGCGGTCGTGCATTATCATGCATTAACTGAAATAAGGGACCGATTTGCACTTGTAGAGGAACGATGACGTCTGATACAATCGTCTCAGCATAAATTTGAGCGTTGAGGTTGCCTCTGATCCAAATCAACTCAGTTCTTCCACCGATCCAAATACCCGCCCATACCATGATGGTTCCACCACTATAAGGATGGACTTCTTGGCAGGATTTTAATCGCTGTTGGCGTCCAGGGCTTCTCCAGTGTCGTATACGTCTTGTATCCGGTCTCATACCAAAACGAGACTCATCAGAAAAGCACACGAAACGCCATTGTTCTTCTGCCCAATTTCTGTGTTCAAGAGCCCATTGATATCGAATCCTACGATTGTGCATTGCTATAGGTGGTACCCGTAGCGGTCTTCGGGAATGAAGGTTCACTTCATACAAGCGGTTTCTGACTGTTTGGTCGCTAATTAAGTTCCCTGAAGAGTGATGAAGCCTCACGGCTAACATCATGGCGGTTATTGTTGGAGCTCTTCGAGTTAAGATTTGAATGTATCGGTCTTGTCTCCGTGTGGTGCAGCGATACCGTCCTCCATGGCGCTCAGCCACGGTACCAGTGCTTCGGTAACGTGTCCAAAGTCGACTGATAATACTCTGACTTGTATTCAGAGCTAAAGCCACAGTACGTTGCCGGGAACCAGCTTCTATCATTCCCACGGCTCTGAGCATTTCTTCCCTGCTTAAATGACGTCGCCGCTCCATAATAACGTTGGTTTTAATCAGTAGTAGGGAAACAGTAGCACTAATAATGTCTTCAATGCGTTGTATGTTTTTATAGGGAAAATATTGACAGCTGATTTTCATCTTTTACTCGAATTTGATTCACAGTTCCTGATTCAAATTATGAAATGCACCAAAAAGGATCCATATAAATTTATAAAATCATAAATTTATTACAAAGCCGCATCTCAATCTCAAGAAATCCGCATAAAAATGCTTGATCCCTAGACACTTTTGATGTGTGTATTTGAATGCAGTTTTTACGTAAAATACATGTGTCTCAACAAGAAGTAACCTTAATCACATGCAAATGAGTAAAAGCTAGTCCGAAAATGATTCATCTTTTATGAATAATTTTCGGATTAACCTTCTAATAAGCCAATACTCTTTTATTTGTTTTGAAAGTTCTTGACTATACGAAAAAAAAAATAATGTGATATTTTGATGTATTTTGTTACATAAAGGAGATTAAATTCAATCAGGTATCACACCTATGATACTTAGACAAAAATATTTCTAACCAAGCAGCTTTATCGATATATATTTGCGCACATCACTAAATTGTTCAGAGAGTGTTGGACACCGATGTCGGAACAAGTCTCACGGTTCTCAAACAGCGCTGCGATTTAACGCCCGAGTATTCCGACAGTCGTAGAACCTCGAATACGAAATCAATATCTGTTAGTACATGTGGTAGGTATACCACAATTCTGGAAGGAACACACATGGATAAGCATTGATAGTAGTTTGGTGAGTCTTTGCGATAGAGTTTGTGAAGATTACGATATGTGATATAAAACCTTGGTGATGATGAAATGTTTACTCAAGCAATAGAGTTGATAAACCGAAAGAGTAACCGTGACTCAGGAACGTAAAGGGCTATTGAAGATCACCGTGGATGTTTGTCAGTACAAGTCCTCCCGTCTTGCCCTGGGTGGGAGGGCTCATTTATGAATTTATATTTACTTAAAGGTTCACCCACAGCACATATATAAACACAAATACAATTAATCTTAGGTTACATTCTAACATATATGCCAATTACGGGCAAACACAACACTGACAAAACAGACGCCAGACTACTCTGCCGTCGTAACTAAGAATGCAGTAATCGCAAAATGGCGGTTACGAGATAAACGCAAAAAACATATTTCATATCATCTGACGGCGAAAATCATTACATAAAAAACATACTTAGAGTGATTTTTTTTATGAAAATATATTTTTTTCATGTACATGAACCTCTTGGGATGCCATTTCTGGAAAAAAATGAAAATCTCAAAAATGTCGATTACTGCATTCTTTGTTATCAGGGCAGTACTGCTTACATGCTAACTTATAATAGGTTTACATAATATAACAAAACAGAAAAAAACGAATTCAAAACTAAAAAGATGAAACAATAGTGAACATAGTAAGAAAAAATGAATATTTTAACACGATAAGAAGAGGAATCGAATAGATACGGAGTAATGAATACACAATTTACATTATGTTATTGTTAAAGTGTAACTTTTTAGACCCAGTGATTGATTTATGAATATATCGTTATTCTTTAGTTTTTCGAGAACTTTGCTTGTTTTGCGGGCTATACTATACATCTCACTTCATCATTTTCCCAATTGGACAATTAAAATTTGAGTAGTGTATAATAGTGCCTTTTCGCAACTACTTGATACTATTAATAGGTGTCCGAGACAAAACACTACCATTTTACCAAAGGAAAGTTTACCAGTAACACTTACACTTTACAAGCTAATTATTTTAATAAGCTATACCTTCCCATAGATCGTATATTTGCTAAGCCAGCCATTCATTTGTATCAGTTTATTTCATCGTTGCCGTCGCTCATAAAGTATCCTACACAATTTCTAAAGTTTCTCTCATTTTGCTTTTAATGAACAAGTACGATTATGACTGTCCATATAAAATTAAAACTTTGTGACTTTCGATGTTTCTTTATAGACTCACAGTTTTAAAATACTTTTCTTTGTAAGTTTCATATTATTGACAATAAAAAATGTATAATAAAATCTGATCTGCGAAACGATTCATCATATTAATGACAATAAACGCTCGTTAGGTAACAGCAAATTTATGACTAAAGATCTGATAAAAAGTACAACAAAACCAAAAGAAACTTAAGCATTTAAAGATATATATAATCGATTAAGATAATAATCAACATCAAGCTCCCATTCCTTACCATAATGACCATCATTCAAAAACCATCAAAATATTTGAATGGCGCAACCCGTTCCATCCATAGATAAACATCTGAACAGTTGATAAACACCCTATAAATAAGATTAGGCTGTTCACAAAGAATGCTGTCCCACGCTTTCAAGATAATGAAATTGATAGCAAAGCTAGCTGGTGAGATAACAGCCTAATTAGGTTATTTGTATTAGGAGATAAGGATTTCTTAAGTGTCGGTGTAATACCTCCTATGGTGATGGGAAAGTGGGAAGGTCTTTGTTTTAATGTTGTAATGGAGATAGTGACTTGGTGGCGCAAGTTACTTGATGACTATTTATGTCATGACGTTTGACAAGGGAGAATGGAAGAAGAAAACATGTTTCTCCAATGAAAATGGAATGAGAGCAGAAGGTCGATTAATTCTCTGCCACAGAAGTAATAATGCCTTTGTCAAACAGACCAGCGAAAGCGAAGCGTTTCCGAGGCGATACCGAACCGAAGCGAGACGTCAGCGAGACGTCAGTCCGATAGTTCTGTCACGCTATCGGATCGCTTTTGCGTTTCTATGTGACTGGATTCAAACAATTCCATACATTACAAATAAAAACGTCACGCTTCGCATTCGCTTCGCTTGTCTGTTTGACAAAGGCTTAAATGCCGCAAACTGGCACTATCTGCTGTCACTGCTGATACTTATAAAATCAGCAGCAACCGGTAGACTGACTTGTTCCACCTACTGCTGAGAGTACTTTTCCCTTTCGCGCTTCCTTGGACGTTGCGGTCTCAACAACGGCTTCCTAACGACCGTATGCCGGTCGTCCAATTAGTCTGGCTGTATTTTTGGCTACATATTAAAATTGTGTATTGTTCATCCCACCAGCATTATAGTTTTTATTAGCAATAGGAACGTGAGTAATATCAAAAGGAAATAAACGTATTTCTTCTTTAATTGATATTGATTGTATTTCTGTAATATCAGTAAGTATTTAAAAATTTATAAATTGTTTACCACCACACCTCATTTCAGAGAATCCTTTAACATTAATTCCTGGATGTTTAAACGTGAATTTTAACTGAATCTGTTTCGGGTTGGTTTATTTTATCAGATGCAACCTCTGGTTTACTCACATTATTAATTTGCAGCGAGTTTTGGCTCACAGAAGCTTAATGTTTATTTAGAAAAATATATTAATAGATTAATAGCCAAAAAAGGCCTTTTTCAGTAGGGGTCCAAACAGTAAACAGAAATCATAGAACCTCTGAAAAAAATACATTTAGTAATAAGCACTCAAGTTTCGAGTATTACGCACGAGACTTCCACGCCCCAATACAAAATGTCATGTGTCTAACTGTCAACGTAAAATGATACACGGACACGCAGAACTAGACTTGGAAAAATTACAGCTTTTACACAAAATAGAGCAAGACAGCTCTTCAGTTACAAATACTAGTGTCTCACCCACATACAAGTAGTCATTTGTCGCAGACTTTCACGACGTCGCCATTAAAAATCACAAGCCGCTCGTTAAGGAGTATGAAGCACGAAACCCCGAGGGCAGTGTCACTACAAAATAGTATTTATCGTGATTGATACTGCCTGTCTCCTTACTCGCCACATGCTAATTTATGCTAAAGTTACACAAAAATTTTGCATATCAAAACACTTGACAGTGAACCTTATGTTAAAGCCGAAAGAGTTCACAGAGAACGCAAAAGAGAACTAATTTGTGTTAAGTTACTGCCAACTTATAAAAGCACTCAAACTAAAGTAAATTCAATCTTATGCAATCGTGAAAGAGTTGATCGTGACAGTAAAGTGTAGTTTGGTATAACAGTAATCTAAATGCCGCCTGACCGTTTAATGTAAGCGTTAACTATGTAAAAGCCTTTTTTTTAAATGTTTTTGTTTGTTTTTTTAATTGTCGGTTTGTTTGTCGACGTTGATACCGAATATGATGAATATGTAAACAGCAAGGGAACATTTATTAATGCGGGTGTATTTTTTTTTGAATGTTTAAAAACTGATGTAGGTAAGTTTTAAAACGAACAATACTTAAATAGTCATTGACGACTTATTAATAAGGAACATAATTGAAAAAAAGAGGATGACTAAAGAAAAGATGCAATGGATTCTGTGTTACGAAAAAGAAGACAATGAAGTGAAAAGCAGACGGAGAACAGTTGATAATGAAAGGAGAAAACGTGATTGAACCCCTTAACTTGGAACATTGACGAGGTAGCTGATGAAGATTAAGCAAGACCAGGCTTTGAAAATAAATAATTGTGGAGAAGACACGGGGCAAAGACTAATGGATAAACCAGTAGTTTATAAACTAAATGATATACAAGTACAGGTCGATAAAAAAGCAAAAGAAAAAAAAAGATATAAAACACGAATTGTAAGAAAGGTATGAAAATTAAAGAAAACACTCCTCTTTTAATACCACTTAGACAACTGTTAATCTCACAAAGAAAACAAAACCCAAAAAACAAAAGAAATCCTGTCCTCTATTGTTCTTTTCAATTACTAGGACCTCATCACTATTAAGGAGAGGAGACCAAACCTCCAATTTCTTTAGCTCCTTATTTTTGTGTTATATTCCTTTTTTGTGCTACCTTAATTTAATTGAAAAAGGTTGAAGAGTTCGAGCATCCTTTATCTGTTACCAATCGTGCAGTGTCCCCAGTAGCGTTACACATAAGAAAGTTACATGAAAGCATTAATTACTTAGCCATTGGACATTGCTGGGGTGTGTGGGATAATACAAAAGTGAGAGCGGTTTCCTGAAGTTGTGTCATTGCTTATTTTAATAGCTGCAAGTGGTTTTTTAAGTGTAATATCAGTTTTGGAAACTTTTATGGTGATTTTGTTTGACCAAAACTCTCCAGAATTGTACATTTTCTACACATACTTCTTTTCTTTGCCATCGTTTTAAGAAAATATTTTATTTTTTCTTGCATATAAATGTCTGCAATTAAACTTTTTTGAAAAAATCGACGTCTTTGTATTGGAGCAAAAGTTTTTGTCAATCTGTTATTCCTCAAAACTCTTTAGTTCACTTGCTACCAATTTATTACGATCAAAAATTGTATTTCGATTTCACTGTAAAAGCGACGCCATTGCAAAACGCACTCCGCTCACCACTTCTCCCCCGGTCAACACCAAGACCACAAATGGATGGAGTCCATTTAATCTCATGGGATTTAATTGCAGCACCTTTCGATTCGCCGCCGGTGCCCAGCATTTATTGGTCGGAAGATTTACTGGCGACTCTGTCGATTACTGGGAGTTTCATTCTTTTTTTTTGGCGAAGTTTCGCAAAGGTAAAGTCGTAACCGCGAAATGTGGTGAGGAGTGTGATGTAGGCATAATGTGCGGAGAAAGAGCAGAACAAAAGATTTTTATGGTTATGAAGATGTGCATAATCTTGCAGGTACCATAACTATAACAGTGACCGCCTTCGGTCAAGGAATTTTGTCTTGAAAAAATATCAAAATAAAATGTTTTGCTGTATAAATTCGATTCCTGTAACATCAATTTTTTTTTGTTATTTTAACATGATAAAATCAGTAAATCATAAGTTTTTTAGATAATTCCTACATTCCATTCATTTCAAGGTGTGCAAAATAAAGTATAAAACCAGTTTACACACTCAGTTATGCCCAAACTTTAAATTATGTCATAAAATACTTTTCAAACTCTTACTCAAAATAAATATTACTCTAAAAAAAACGACGGGTTGCACTCTGGGAGTGCCGGCAGAAGTGAAAACTTGAATAGTAATAAACACACACGAACATTCGCGCAAGCGCCCTGCGCCGTCTTACGAATTTTCGATCAGGTCACGTGTCCTGACGCGAGTTTAACATTTTTTACAGATTCCAAAAAAAGTGCACAACGCCGCTAAAGAACCTTTCACTTCAAAAATCAAAATGCAGATAGTTTGAATTAGATCTCTGCCATCATGCGATACAGTAAGTCAATAAAGCGCTTTTTTTGAGTATAAGTAATGAAATAAAGTCGATATGAGTAAATTCAAAGGATGAATGGTGATGAATTTACTCATATCGACTTCTATAGAACCACACACTCTCATAAACACACAGGTACCAATAGTACCGTTACAAAATAAGCAATACCATTTATGGACTTTCCAATCCTAGTCAATAGGTACTCAACCATTTTCCATTAGCGAAAATTTCAAAGCTACACAGAAAGTCAATCGAATTTTTAGGCTAAAATGAAAAACAAATGCATCTACGCTGAGTATCACTTCATATTGGCAGCTTTTTACTGCATCGGGCGGCTTCGTATGAAGTTTGGCGGTAATGCTTTGTTCCCACCGCGAATTACCGGAATATTTTGTAAATGTGAAGCATTGTTGATGTCTCTTTGAGGTATGATATATTGTGGGCGTTGGCGTCGATATTGGACTGTTTCGGAATGTGGTTGGTTGAAATAAGGTATTGAAATATTTAAATGAACTCAAATTAACGTTATAATTTGGATAGATAGGAAATTAATAAAAAGTGATAGAATCTATTTAAAAGTCTATTATTCAATACTAATATGAATAGTGGGTTTCTTACTTATTGACGATATTCGTAAATAGCAGTCTTGAACTGTGCATAAGTTCTCAAATACAGAGAAAAAACAGGGCAAGGTCAATTTATTATATTACTAAGCCTACTAAGATCTTGTATAATCCCCGAGGACTCGTAAGAAGTAACTAAGAGGGTTGTTGCGTTGCGTAACTCAGACATAGAAACCGAGCTTGCTAACTCGTAATTTTGGTAGATAAAAGATAAAACTATCAATACATACTTGTGTATAAAAATTGATTATCTATTTACCGTTACAATACTGCAACGGTCAATATACAGGCGGAAGGTGAAAAATAAATTTCTTAAAAAATAACTTCTCATTACTTTTCTGTTACATAAAATGTGCTTGTAGTAATGTAAGTTTGTGTAGTAAGGGTTTTTAGAGTTAGGGCGAGTAGAGATCTTATAAATTTTTGACAGTGCGATGCCATAATTGTGGTTTCTCGTCTTAGCAACATTTAATTTTTGCATGAAAAATATTTTTGTTGGGCTGTAAAGAGGTTGACAGAATTTTATATTGTTTTTTGTGCAGTCACAGTTTCAAACGAAATCATTCAACGATCTTTTTCCCGATTCTTAAACAAAATTGATGATATCAAATGCACCTCAGGTGTGTTCCCTCCACAACCAAACGTAACACGAAGCGAAGCAAACAAAAGAAAAGGTGTTGGTAAAAAGAAACATACATCTGATACGAGTGTACGTGAAATTGGATCGCCCCAGTTTTTCAGAGAACCTAAAGGGAAAATTCTGTCCAGATAAACAGATTTAGATAGGTGAATTTGAATAAGTAGCTGTTGTTGTTACTTACTTTAATATTATTCTAGAGTATTTTAAAGTAGGTATGTCACAATATCGAAAAATTGTGCCAGTATTTTATGAACCCCACGGCGACGGACGCCCCACGGTGACGGACGTCGCCAGACGATCTCCGGCCACCGTAGGCGCGGGCATGCGGGCAGCGAGTAATGGGCAACTCGCTGTCCGACCATGGACCGGTGTGTTGTATACATGGATGGTCGACGGAGTGTCAGCAAAATGACGGGACCCCCTCTAGAGAGCCTAAGCCTGCCGGGGTCGCGGGACTGTACGAATTACCGTGACCCCGGAACATAACGGGCTATTGAAGGACACCGTGGATTTTGCGGCGACTCCGCTGGAAAAAGATAGAATTTTATAAAACATCTATAGCTATTATACTGCGACTACGCTCGCCCTATTCCTACTCCTTCAAGTTAAAAGCAAAAATTTAGCCTATAAACAAAGGAACCTGGAGACGGTCTATCTATGTACCAAATCGTAAAAGATTCAGCAATTTTATCGTAAAAGTCTACATTAAACTAAATTTCCTATTTTTAATATTAGTTAGAATATTTTTTCAGTCGAATAAACTATAAGATACTTCCTTCCCTAAACTTAATTCAAAGCTCAAACTTTCTCACATAATTTGCCCAAAAAACGGTTTCCTTAATAATTCAAAAAATAATCTTCGTCAATTTCTCACGGCCGTTAAATACGACGAATAATTGGAGACAGATGCAAACATTTACATCCAAGGGTGTGTCTAATTACTACAGAAATATGCCCCGGGGATTTTTTTAATTAATATATATAGTATGCACGTGTGAAACTATCTTATAATTATGATTTATGGATGGAAGAACGTTTCTTCTTCTAGTTTAGTACAATTTAGTGAGGTGTTCTTTTAAAATATTATTATGTGAGTTGATTGTGAACAGGTTGTTGCGGTGTTTGATGTTATTTTTTTGCCTTACTTCTAGTTTTTATAGGTCGTAAATAACTTGGTCGAAATTTTATTTTTCTTCTCTCTGAAAAAGAAAATATACTTTCTTGCTGGTCTTGTAGTCGCTGATAGTTACTCGATTTTTCAGTTAGCTATTTCTCAGGTCCATCCATGGAGTCTGCATGCAAACCTGTGAGAATTAAAAATGTAAGATTTATTTTTAAACGATGAGATATATTTTTATTTTTTCGGCTATATCCAACCATTCATCTATAAAAAGAGTTACCAAAAAAGGTCAAATAGGATGAATGGTTCTATTATTAATTTTGACACGATCCACGCATCTGCCCTGAAACCCTAGCGACATTACAACCAACACCAATTTGCGAAAATATCCCATTATCATGCCCAAAACCATGCTTTTTTCGGTGCTGGACCAAAAAAAAAACTTAATGGGTCCAAAATGACCCACGTCAACAATTTTGCCCCTAATTTTACTCTTAACCCGTCCCTGATACGGGTCATGGACGCGACACAAATTAATCCATTTAAAATACATGCACAATTCAGTCTAACATACCCATGCGTACTGCGTACATGAATAAATAAAATCCACAGTGTCGACCCAACGTTGGTGAGGGTTGATTTTTGGAAAAGTCCAATTTTGGTTGCGGTGGAAGGGTTAAGGTGACCTTATGTTATCTTTGTGAATGTTTCCATAAATTTCCCATATCTAGGGGAACTGGGTTAAGTTATTGTTAAATATTTTGGTGATACTGTAAATATACTCTTATCGTTTGTTTCTATTGGTGAAATCATGTCATAGAAAAGTCAGTAAGAAATGGTTTTATGTGTGAACGTCATCGTTCATTTATCAATCAGCTATTGCCTGCGGCCTCACCCGCTCATCCCCCGACAATGTTTTTTTTATCGTTCTAGTAGTTTACATAAATCCAAAAATAAAAATAATTTCCCTCCTTCCAATAATATTAGTATAGAAGTAGAGTTAAGGCACCGTGTCCATAATGAGGTTGAACTCGATTGTCTGACGTCTGTGTCAGCTAATGTCTACTTTCTATCAGAAAAAGAAAGAAAGAAGCCATTAATTATTTTGAGTTTAAAACCTGCACTCCATACAATTCCAATCCTCAAAATATAGTAAAAAAAAAGCTAATTAGGCCTTTTAAAGTACAGTATAAAAAGAGAAAAGCGCAACCAAACATACCTACTTGAAGAAGTCCTTTGTTAAATTTAAAAAAGCCATTAAAATTTACATATCAACCTACTCAAAAGCCTGACTTAAATCCAAACAGTCTCTGATAAGCATTTCAATTCATCTTTCAAATCAGTACGTCAACAAATCAATAATTTCCACACACCGCACGATCGTTATCTGATAGCTACTTCCTCATCAGATAGCTTATCTGCAACCATCGCCGGCATCGACACTTCGCCTATTTGCCTATCTAATAGATAAACACAGATAAAACCAGTGATTTTGATTTTATAGTTTATAAATTGATAATTCCGTTGTAATCGGGGTCTAAAATCTTTTTTATGAGGTAAGTTTGATGTTGTGGATGATTTTTGTAGTGAAAACATGATTTTGAAAAGAAATCATTGTAGGTTTTATAAGTAAGGGATAAGATTCGAGATGAATTATTTTACAGTCAGTGATTTAGAATACTTTAAGATAAAATAACTTGACAGTTTTTAGTTGTCCAATTATACTAACTTTTTCCCATGGCTTTGTCCGCCTCTTTCCTTCAGACTTTAAACCTTTATTCATTTTTAGAGCCTCGTCCATCTTTTTACCAGAATTCATACAAATCTGTTAATTAGGTCACGCTTAAAAACGTTACAAAGAAGCAAACTCAATTTCACATTTATTTTAATATTATAGTTAAGATGAAATATTCCATAAACAACACAAATCACCAAGATAAGATTTGTTCTGTGTCTGGGTGTAATTTATCTATAATATGTATGTATTTAGAAATATATAAGTAAGTATGTTTATCAGTTGTCTAGTACCCATAACACAAGCTCTGCTTAGCTTGGGACTAGATGGCGTTGTGTGATAGTTGTGGAATATTTATTATTTATTATTTATTATTTAAAAGACGTAACGATATAAATTTGATTCATCTCGAAATCTTTAACAACAAGGAAATCCAAAAGCATACGAATATCGATAGAACGTCAATCAAAATTTATAAAGAGCTGTAATACGATCCCATGGGCTCTCATTATTTCATAATAAAAGGTTAAAACCAGACAGTTCAAAGAAGCTTTTGAAATCCGAAACCTATCCTGTATATAGAAAATGCAAAATTAAAAAGACGAACGACGCTTGAGAACAGGAATAGTCAATAGTCACTTCATATTGTGTTTACTGTGTAAACCGCATGAGGTTCCGTGGTATAACGTTACCGATGCACCACCGACCGAACATAAATAAAGTGGGAATGAATATAGACGCATACAATGCTGCTTTTAATATAAAAGAACTTGAAGAAGACGATACAGAAACTGCAATGGATGGAGAACAAAGGGATGTAGTAGATGCGACAACTAACGGAATAGAAAACTTAGTAGATAGCGAAGGGATTGTATATCCTGCGGGAGCACGGGGCGGAGTTGAGTGAACTTGCCTAACCTAAATTGTCGACAATAGTGCCATTGTCTGAACGTTGAGAAATTTTCTTGATGGCTTTAAATTTGTCATAGTGGAGGAGATAGTGAGTGGGTAAATAAACTTGAAAGGGTTTTTAAGTAGGTGGTTGGTAAGTGATTACAGGATGTTATTTTATAAAATTATGTAGAGAATAACGGTTGATGAAATAATTATAGATTTTTTATCATGTGAATGACTTTAACTTGTTTAAGCTTTAGCGTTATAAAATCATCAAATGAGTCCTCCCACCCAGGGCCGACCAGGAAGGCTGTCAGACTCATACTGACTAAAATCCACGGTGTCCTTCAATAGCCCTTTACATTCCGGGGTCACGGGGTAATTCGTAAGGCTTTGGCCCTCTAGAGGGGCCCCGTCATTTTGCTGACACTCTTTGAGGCGCGCGTGGAACACAACGCTCCGTCGACCCGGGCATGGTCCATGGTCGGACAGCGAGTTGCCCATTACTCGCTACCCGCATGCCCGCGCCAACCGTGGCCGGAAATCGTCTGCCGACGTCTGTCGCCGTGGGCGTCTACCACTGCGGATGGGGTGGAGGGAGGACGCTGTCCTCTCCCTCACGCGGCCCGCCTCCTCCTTAAAATCGTTCTTAGCTAAGCGAAACACATTATTATTAACAAATCGGCTAAGACCAAATCCAGCGTTTCCATAAACAGTCAATTGATAATTTTAGCTACTGGGCAATTTGAAACCACAGAATTCCAAGATACTAAGATTGGGCATCTGTGGACATTCTCAGGCACCAAGATTAAAGACACTCAACTCCACCTAAGGCTCGTAATTAAGGCTGCGACAGCCGCAAATTGGTAGTCATCAATAACCAGGCTTATCTGTGCATAGTCAATTAAATTGCTATCTTGGTTAAATCTTGGTTAAGGTGACGGTGAAAGCTTGAAATTAATACTTTTTAAATGCATTTAAATTTTCTGCGGCTGTTATCGGATGTTTCTTTAGAATTTACTAGATTCTAGATATATCATTTGAATTGTTGTTTCATGATTTCATATCTATATGTTGTTCTTTACGTGGGGATGTTAGGTTTTGTTTCGCAAAACATAAGTTATAAAGTAATTCTCACTAACCAACGAAATTCACACACCGAAATGTCTCTCAGTCATAAATATTTTGCACAAAACACATTAGATAAAGTTAGGAAACTCTAGTAGCTTTAGCAGGATTATGGCTACGGATATTGGCAGAATGTAAGACTCCATTCTTAGCACCTTTTGAATAGTTCAGTAAGATATCGATTACTCGACTGGCGTAGTGTTAAACGCTCTGCTCCGTGCAAATGCTGCTGAGAGCTTACCGAATTATTTTAATCGCTGAGCTCGTCATTCTTAAGGAAATGTTATTTTTCTCAGAAAAAAAAAACGTTCCACAAGATATAGTTTCAATATTAAGACTCCAAAACCATTGAACACTGTCTTCACCTTCACCAATAAACGTGATATCACCTTTCCCAACCAAGACCCTTAACTCAGCGCCCTAATTAAGCAAGCACTAAATTTTTACGACCAACATAAGTTCCCGTAAACGACACAAAATACCCCTGAAAATAAAACCAGGACAATTGTCACACTTTGCTCGACGATTTTCGCGATTTTGGACGCGTTCCAATTTAGAGGAGTCGACATGGCACATGTCACTGCGCAGGATTTCCTTTCTTTTTAGGGTGTTTTTTTATCAACATGTTCGTGATGTTTTGGAAGTAAAACTGACTGCATATAAAGTTCATTGTTTTGATGGCAGACGGGGTAACCAGAAAACTGACAGTGGTTTATTTTTGTAAGGAAATTGAAGTTGAAATGTTAATGAGATTTGTTGTTTCATTGAGTTTGACGCCGTGGAGTAGTGAATGAGAGCGATGTTAGTTCATTAATATTGTTTCAAAGCGGTTGCGTTCACGTTGTGTAAAGATAATTAACAAATTTACTTCTGGTTAAGTGTTAAGGCTATTCAGTTTTATCCGATCTTTTTACATAGTTCATTGACTACACTCTGACACTTTCCTCTCCCATCAACTAGTTTGCCGCCCTGCTGTTGCAATAAATGTTTTGAAGAAATCTGCAGGGAGCAATGGGCGGATAAAAGGTTTAAGAAGAAAAAGGTACTGCTGCTTCATCTTATTGAATCGGTAACTTAGATTTGATCACACTGTTTGCTTCATGCTGAAATACTGATTCAAGTCCTGAAATTAGTGTAAGTCTTTAGTTACTCAATTACTTCAAAATCGCTGAATGGATCAGGGATTGGTTAAAATCTGGTCTAGTCTATTAAAAAGAAGTAAAACTTGAAATTTAGAAAGATTCATGTCTATCTTAATGTATATACTGTTGAATGCTACAACCACGCATTACAAAACTACCCAGAACTCACAAAGAGCATTGCAGTAAAAATACTCTAAATACCAACTGAACACAGACAGATACTACTCAGTCCCGACACTGTTATCTCAAACCAATCTGCCGCGTACAGATGTAATCAAAACAGCATCTGTCATGCCGTTAATGAGAGTTTAAAGAGCAAGAATGAACAATTTCGAGTGCAGTCGCCATATTTCTTTGTCTGATTAACATTTTACTGGGTTATGCGGTGTTGGGGGGTCTTATGACGAAAATAGACTCGTGAGCCTATGTGGAACAGTTGTGGCTGAAGCTTTGTTGGAATTAGGTCTTATTTATTGAAGACGCAATTCAAGTCTTTAATTGACATATTTTGGACGCCTTTGTGATATCCTATAATCTATTACGCGGTGTCCTACGTGAGCGACTCATACGACGCAACGCGATGCAACGCGACGCAATTCGATCTATTTCAACTTCTATTATAATATACTAGCTGTACCCTGCCCCGCTTCGCTGTGGCACAAAAAACTGTTTTTTCAACAAAAAAAAAATAGACAAAAACAATCCTTGATGCGGATTATAAATCATGCTAAAATTTCTTCTCATGTGACTGCGTCATTACGACTGCGGTTGTCAGCGAGTGTTATCCTCGCTTCCGGTAGATGGCGCGGTCACTGGTACAGAGCTGATCGTTAAAAAAACTGTTTTTTCGCGGATGCGGATATGTGACTGATGCAAAAAATAGATAAAAACAATCCTTGATGCGGATTACATATCATGCTAAAGTTTCAGCTCAATCAGTGCAGTACTTTTTGAGTTTTTAAAGCATACACAAACCAACATAACATTTTTATATATATAGATTATAAAATTTACTTCGTGTTGCGTCACGTTGCGTCGTATTTGTCGCTCACGCAGGACACCGTGTTACTCTGTCTCTGAGTGTTTGTGTATGAGACAATATGTACCCGAAAAAATCCCAGAAAAATCGCACTGGCTCTGATTGATATCTTACAGACACAGAGATCGAGCCAATGTCCCAGCAATGGGAACATTTGAGGCTTATCATGTCTTTGATAGTCTAGCAATTTTTAACAATATATTTGGACACCTCCTTAAAAATAAAAAATAAACTTGTTTGATACTTTTGATAAAGTCATAGAATTTCGGTCGCGGGACTTACCCATTACCGTGACCCCGGTACGTAAAGGGCTAGTGAAGGACACCGTGGATTTTAGTCAGTACAAGTCTGACAGTCCCGCCCTGCCCTGGGTGGGAGGACACATTTGATGATTTTACCACGAAAAAAAAAGGTCATAGAATTTATCGTACTATATATAAATAGTAACTACACTAAAAGATATGTGACAAAAACATAGAAAAAATCATTCTGAAAAGCGAAAGAAAATTCTTTCCACAGATTCAGCATTGGAATTTCAATCTTTATGGAATATATAAAAGTGTCGTTTTCCATTAAATGTATTATTATGCATCCCGTCCCGTGTTCCATCTGATTCAACGCTCGCAAGCTCTGTATGTATCGATTCAGGATAATGACACTTACAGTAAAGGGGACCATACACGATATACGCACATGATAAGTATTTCATGAATTCTAAAATTATTAAATTAGAAAGCATTAATAATAAAAAAAAAGTCTTTTGTTATTTTAAACTATAAGAAGATACCTAGGGATAAGATTTAGATTATATAAAAAATCCTACAAATTCCAGGTAGAGTTGTACAACGAAATAGAGCCTTTTTTTTACGTGGTAAAATCATCAAATGAGTCCTCCCACCGAGGGCGTTTACGTATCACGAATTACCGTGACCCCGGTACGTAAAGGACTATTGAAGGACACCGTGGATTTTAGTCAGTCAAGTCTGACAGTCCCTCCCGCCCTGCCCTGGGTGGAAGCACCCATTTGATGATTTTGCCACGATAAAAAAAAAGCTGCTGTCGTTGTATGTACAAACTCCTTTACAATCCGTTGCAATGTAATGTACCGCATTTAACACATATGTATGTGATTCAATGTAAGAGATACAGGAATAGTCCCCGCTCTAGTATGCAGTGATTCGGCTTTACATTGTACAGGCCTTATTGCGTATTCGTGACTTGAAGATTGTGGGACAATAGTGTTATTAGGATGTGACCAGGATTTGAAATAGAACGTGAAAACGATTTTCATTAACCAACATAAACAAGAGGAAGTTCTCAATTCGATCGATTATTTTTTATGGATGTATGGCGACTACTCCGTGGTTTCTGGTCATATCTGTAAAAAAGTGTACAATAACTTTTCTTTCGGAAGTCGGTAGAAAAAAAATCTATTAATTAAAAAACTAAGCCACCGATTTCCGAAAGAAACGGCATTTTACACTTTTTTGTGGTGGTTTTTCAAGAAAGCTATTTTTTTTTTGCAAAACGTTTTGATTTATATCATACAATTACCTAGTAATTGAATAATACATTTGAACAATTTTATATAAAAAAACAACCAAAAATCCTATAATCCTAATCCTTAGTTCTTTCTACGAATAAAAAAACAGTTCTGGGTAGACTTGATGAGTAGAAGGATTTTCATCCGTCGTATTGTGTAAACCATCCAAAATGAATACAACAACGTAATACCTGGAAAAAAGGCAGTTGCAGCAGCATGTGAAAACGACGGCATGGTTAGAGTGCAGTGGCTGCGATTGGACTGCTGCGCTGCGTGTGGCGGATTCGATTCCCGCACGGAGCAAATATTTGTGTGATCTACAAGTAGTTGTTCCGGGTCTGGGCGTTTGTGTTATGTGAGTTTATATGTTTGTAAACGCACCCACGACACAGGAGAAATTCCTAGTGAGCGGTAAAAAAAGCACAATATCGATTGCACATCCAAGTACATCATTACAAACACCAATTATGTTGGAACTCTTCTGTTGAAAGAAAAAAAATATTGCAAGCAGGACCTAAACCTTCGACCTTCCTATCCAGTTGCCGTTTTGTGAGGCTCCGGTTTATGGCTAATTTTGATTTTGAATTATTTTTGGAAGTCCAGGGATGGATTTAATGGTGAGTAAATATAATAAAAACAGCTTTTTTATGTATTGATTCTGAGGCGGTATGAAATTTGCCGAGTCAGCTACTAACAAATATAAACTTGAGAATCTTTCTGTATTTTAATCCTCTTCTACTTTCACATACTTGCTCCTCCACATTCAACATCTAATTACTATTTACCCACACAAAACAAACAAGATTTCCCAACAACACACCTCCATTGTCACTTAATCGTCTTCTTGTTACAAATAACGTTGTCCTAATCCGAGGCATCGCATTGAAGCGTCGACAAATATCGAGCCGCGCCGAGTGTACGGCAAACAGTTGATGCGTTTTACTTAATTGAATGCCTAATGACTACTGTATGATGGTAGGGTGTGTGCTAATGTAGTGTGTTCGGGGCGAACGCGAATGTTCGTTGGTAGTATTTTGTAAGTTGCCAGGGACTTGTACCAAACACTGGACAAAAAATATGTGTTTTTGTTTGCTAGTTATAAAATAGATGGAGCCAATAATGTCACCATGAGCCGTTGGGAATAGAATGGAGAATTCGAAATCATAAGCATGGTTGTGGCGGCTCAATTGAAAAGAATATCAGTCTAATTCGATGATGAAGTACTGAATCAGATGGCTGCAAGTTCAAAATGTGATTTAACTATTCTTTCGTAAATCTTTTAATCTATTGTTGAGTAGATTTTTTTTAAGTTGTCAGGTAATAATCTGTGGTTATAATAATGATGGCTACATCACCTAGGAAAATAAAAGTAAATTATGATTTTGTAAATGAACACCTTAATTTTCCAAAAAGATGCAACTGAAAATGATAACATTATGTTTAGGATGGCCTCTGTGAATAATGACATAGAAAAAAAATAAGTACGAAAATGGTTCTCAAAACTTATTAGCCGAAATTAAAAATAAGAGACATTTCAGTAAGCTTAATATCCTTATATATTAAGCTCTAGCTCAGATATTTCTCATTTGCTTTCGTATTGTAACTAACAAACTTAATGTCACTACTGGAACGCCCGAATTAGGACACACCCTTATTCGTTTATAGTTATGCCTATGTTGCTAAAGTAAATATTGTGCCCGTTTAATTGGATTTTATATTTGGTCTCGCTCAAGTTAAAGTGTTTTTTGTTACTTTTTTGGCAAACTCTGTACTTTATGGAGTAAAATTTCGAGTGTTATGGCGCGTCTCTTTTCAGTAAAATGTTGTAAAAAATAACTGAGAAAACTATCGAGTGAATTCACTAGCTATTTTAATTACTTTCGCGTGTATTTTGATTAAGTTTCAACAAATGTTACAATTGCAATGTTTAATAACTGAGTATAGCTGAAACTGGCTTTAATATAACAGCAGAATAATATTTCTATTATCTTAAAAATATTTGTCTATAATTTCCACCTTACACGCAGGCGAAGCCGCTGGCAACATCTAGTAATTTGATTAATAATCATTATTTATAATAGATATCAAAAAAAAAAAATCCTCAACCAAAAACCAAATGAATATTTTTACAAAAAAAAAACGAATTGGAGAAGAAATTAACACAAGTCATTTGAAGTTCATCTCATTTCCTTCACTTCCTTATTGCATTCGTATCAATTGACATCTGTCTTGCTTCCCCTTCTAATGCTGATGGACTTGCCAGCTGTAAAAATAATATTCATTGCGTATTTTTTTTAATGGTTTGTAAATTCAATAACTGAACCTATTAATGACATAATAAAATTCCATTAAAAAATCAAGCTGGTTGAAAATATGTCATAGAGATAGGTGCCGTATGTCGAATACCTCAGGTGTCATATTTTCAGCGGGTGTCTAATATGGACCAAAAAAAAATATAACTGAAATAATTCAAAACCTTGATACTGGTTTAAAAATAAGGGTGATTCTGAATACACTATAAAAATAAATATTTATAAAATACACTTCTTCAAAATGAAAATAAAACAATCTTTCCAAATCAATTTACCTCTTTTTAGTTAAACGTAATTAAGATATCAGAGTATTCAATTTTTTCAATTTAAATTATATTAAAAAAACCTCAATTAAGTGATTGGATTTTAAATTATAACGTATGAGCTTTTCTTGACAGGTTCTCACTTCAAAATATAACAACAAAAATCACAAAAATAACAACCAAACATTTTATCATAATAAATACAACAATTTACAGCCTAAATAATTAAATATATCTACTTTCACTCCATTTTCTCTAACAGGCGTTATTTATCACAAACCCAATTCATCTCAGACTTAATTTTTTAAAAGAACATTACTAAGATTTATTTGAGGCACCATTTAGCAAGTAATTAAGAGGTTCACCGTTACTTTTAGAAGGGAGATCGATGGTTAAAATGTAGACTAGGGATGCGCGACAACAGATCGTATCGTAAAGTCATATGTAATGTCGTACCGTATCGTATCATACTTTATTATTCACTGTAAGGATCAGAAGGAGTGGGAAGCGGTCGCCTCCTTTTGCGAAGCAGTCATGCTCGCGAAGGAGGAGGCGGGCCGCGTGAGGGAGCAGACAGCTTCCTCCCTCCACCCCAGCCGCAGTGGTAGACTCCCACGGCGACGGCCTTCGGCAGACGATTTCCAGCCCCCGATGCCGCGGGCATGCGGGCAGCGAGTAATGGGCAACTCGCTGTCCGACCATGGACCATGCCCGGGTCGACGGGGGGTCAGTTTCCACCGAAAAACTATACGTTTGGGAATGGAATAGTGCGCTTTTTTTTAAGTCACTATGTACGTATTGCCCATTGTACTTAACAGCAATACTAAAATGATGATTTGTGCAATGGCTTTCAAAAATCGCGGGCAATTTTCCACAAAAACTATTTTTATATTGGAAATAGAAATCACTCAATAATGTCTACCGTCCTGGCTGGAGCGGAAAGGATTTTCAAACTCTTACTGGCTTAAAATCACTTTGTTTCTTCATACCCTCTACGTTCCAGGGCTTCTGTGTCCTTTTATAACAGTCCTGGCAAACGTTCGACCCCACACGTTTGATAATTTCAAAATTCCGAAAAAAAAAGCAGGTACCTACGTTTTCGTCTGTATCAATCCGAAATATCAGAGTAATGTAACCCGTTGTATCGATACCATAAAGTATCGAATTGGATCGTACATCACTAGTGTAGAACAGTAATCTATGGAGCCGCAATATGAGTAACTACGGTTCAAAGAATTTTACTATAGGAATGCAGTAATAGATTTAACGTGTGATTGATTTAGTAAAGTAGAAACATGATTTATAAGTGTTGGGAGTGAATTAAAGTTTTTCTTTGTAAAACTAGTGAGTAAAAAATACAGACCAACATTTAATTAAAAATTCTGAGTAGAGATGTAAATTACAGGAGGATGAATAGTTAGAATAAAAAAAAACGCAATCATTTCGCGGTACAGGTATTAATTTGTGAAAATTTGCAATATTTATGTCGAATTTTCTATTAATTTTATCTTATTTTGACAATATGAGTTCTTCTTCTTACGTCGCAGAATTGCAAGTCTTATAAGTCTTATCTTGCTTTCGTAGTCAAACATGAAATATTAACTCATTCCATGTTCAGACGCCAGCAGGTCAACCTACCCCAATCTGTCAAATTTTACCAATCGAACAATAGCCTTCAACTATTGTAATTAGGATCAAAATCTATTAAAGTAATTTGACAGTTTGAGGTAGGTTGATATGATGTGTGTTGATATGTCTGTAGTATAAAAATCACACCATCTACTTATTTTCCCATAAAACGAAAATAAATGAATTTTCATTTCACATCACGTATAAAGTTAAATAAAAACTCTTTTCTTTTCCATCACGCCTCCTAAAACCCCATTTCACGTCGCAACACATTTATCAGAGTTCCACAAAGCTCTTAAGAAAACAGTTTTATTCAGAGCAAGGTAATTGCGACGCGACGTACGGAACCAAAGCAGCTGCGTCCCTTTGACTCCCTCTTGAAAGCTATCAGTGATATTACCTTTTTTTTCATACGCAAGGGTTCCGTGTTATTAAAATTTATTGAAATTATAGCCATTTTAGAATTTTTCAAAAGAGTTCCGAGAATATCGAAGTAATAAGCAACGATTCTTATTATGTATTCAATATCTTTTTGTTAATTCTTTTTCGAATTCAGTCGAAACGAATTTTCTTCTGTGTTGAATTTTGTGCCGACTGGATTTCATCTCACAAAGGTTTAACAACATAGTTATAAATAATACTTACTTCTAATATAACTCTTATTTTATTTAAGTTATAGTCACCAGTTTATACCGGTCCTGGAAAACAGAGAACATGAATATTGCGGCGCAGGAGAGGCTATATCCAGAAGTAAACTTGAAACAGTTGGATCGATTGATTGAATTCATTATTATGGATAAATAAATTTATCGATAGCGAGGGAGGTCCTTGCCTAGTAGTATAACAGTGTAGGTGAAAAAAATATTAATATACTAGCTTCCGCCCGCGACTCCGTCCGCGCGGATGTCGGTCTTCGCGTGGATGGTAGATTTTTTTTCTACGTATTTTTCCAGGATAAAAATTATCCCATTTTATGCCCAGGATAATAAGGTATAATTGTAACCAAGTTTCATCGAAATCGAACCGTTAGTTTTCACGTGATGCCTGCGCATACAGACAGACAGACAGACAAATTTTTTTTTTAATCACATAATTGGGTTTGGTATCGATCCAGCTACACCCCCCGCTATTTATTTATTCAATGTACAGAATTGACCCTTCTACAGATTTATTATATGTATAGATAAAATACTCTTCATTACACACCATATAAACAAATAGATTTTATAAATAATGTGACACAATGGGTGTGATCGCTAAAAGCGACTTTTTTTAAAACAACCTATAGATGGATTTGAAAAAGAAGGAGAAAAAATACTGTAGGAAGTCTGTGATGTAAAATGAAGACAAAAAATGTTACTGACTTAAGCCCTTGTCAAACAGACAGGCGTTACGAATGCGAAGCGTGACGTTTTTATTTTTAATGTATGGAATTGTTTGAATCCAGTCACATAGAAACGCGAAAGCGATCCGATAGCGTGACAGACCTATCGGACTGACGTCTCGCTTCGGTTCGATATCGCTTCGCTTTCGCCGGTCTGTTTGACAAAGGCATTATTCATGCTATGCCTCTATCGCCAAATTGTAGTCATAGTTATTTTAACCAATCAAATCATAATTAATTTTCTACCTGGCTACACTATATGACTGTATAACCTTGATAGAGTAGTCACAACAACATTTCCTGTCTTATTTTGATTGACAACACAGAAGCGATAAAAGCTAGACATACTACTAATAGTTATAATTGAAATACGGGAAGGCAAGATTAACTGATAATCGTGATAGATAATATTATAGCGATATTGAGTATAACAGTTAAATTTTAATTAGTATTGAAATTACTTTCAAAATTGACGCTGAAATATTTTAAGTAGTTACCTAGGTGGTCTAGAATGTTGAGAGAAATTAATCATTGTTCAAGATAAATATCAAAAACACGTTAAAAAATGAACGGCCAAACGAATGCTTATCAGAAATCGCTACTGCGACTCGCAGCTCAGACTGCCATTCACTTTTTATTCAATTCATTCGTCGATTTGGATCGTCTCATGAAATTATCTATTTTTACTCTGTAAGTGAAATCGAGGCTTTCACTGGGCTAGTCGGTCTCCATTTCTGTAAGGTTTCTCTTGAAAAAATGTCAATTTTACATGATTTCTGTTGTGGAAAGAAAAAATCTATATCGAGCAGGATTTTAGCATACGACCATCTGATTCAATAGTTTTTAACTCACAGCAAACAAATCTTACAATACGCTGCCGTAAATACTTACAAAATATTCAAAATTGGCCGAAAACTTATAGAAATCGCCATAATTTTGATGGAACTATTGAATTAGAAAAAAACCTAAATGACTTTTATCTGTAAGTTATTCTTAGGTTAAGACATAAACGAGAAAAATGTTTCCTCATGATACGCATACTATTTATTTATTAACCCATTGGCCAAGTAATCATTTATCCATACGTCGGCACACGTACCATCGACACAGCCAATATTAATCTGGCTGAGTATTCAGGCTGGGATTCCAATTACCTAAAAACGCAAGGCCATTCAATTTGGCCCTCTAGGCGCGCGCTTGTAGGCATAAACTCGCTATGAAGTATGTATGGAAGGTGGGCTGGGAACGATAGGTTGGTATTCTCGGTAAGGTTAGGCGATTCAGTTCTGAAAAATAATTCCATTCTGGCTTTTTTAGGCTACAACCTCGCTGCTAGAACACAAACGAAGGACGTTGTTCAAATGCCAACAGGTCAAACTACCCCCCAATCTGTCAAATTTTACTAATCGAACATAAACTTTCTACTATTGTGATAACGTTGAAAATTGAAGAGAAATGATTGAGGTTTTTTTGTTAAGAGAAAATAAATAAATAAAATAAAAGTAAATAAAAAAGGTAGGCGGATGTGCTGGCGTCTGTAATTTTAAGTACGATAATAGGACTATCTATGGTTCACAGTAGCTTTTGATTGTTGCAATATGTGTTAAAAAATATTGTACGTGTGTAAAATACTGTATTAATTTTGCAACAGCTTTAACTTGGTCAAGGTGTAAGTTTCGAATTTTCTTAACTGAAGAAGAAATCCCATAAGAACAGGACATCAGCAACGGGAGCACCCGCATTCTGTGCTCCTACGTTTCATATCGGAAAGTGACTTATCAAGGTCCGAGTTTCACGTGAACGTCGTTAGAAATTCACATTTTTGGAAACATGGTATTTTGTGTACATACCTGTACTTTTTATTGTGAAGCAGCCGTGAATCGCTGCGTCATGTACTTCTTTTATGGCATTGTGATGGAGTGATGAAAAATATCACGGGATTCTATCGACTTTTAGCTGGACAACCGCTGGTCTTAAATGATTGTACCAGTAACATCACCTTCATCTGCCTCATCCTTTTCCAACAATATTGGGGTCTGCTTGAAGTCAAACCGGGTGTAAGTGAATTTCAGTATTTTAAATGGAGTGGGTGCCTATCCGAACTCCACAAGTCCAGTAACAGGTAAATACAATATAAAGCGGTATTATTAGACTGCCTATCAGAGTGCATCAGTGTATCATGGGTTATTAAGGCGAAACGACGATTTTATTAAACTGGAACGAACTGGACAGCTATGACTCAAAAAGCGAGAAGCTTTGAAAGAGACATGCCTCCAGAATTGGGTGGCTAAAGATGAAGGGGAAGAAAATTAATGCGCAATAACTTTATGTTCGTTTCCCTATTGCCAGGTCAAGAATGAACTGTGTTAGACACAGTTGATACGATAAAGTTTTGTCCCTCAAAGTAGATTTTTTCTTCAAAGCTTTAATTGCGTCATTTCTTAACTCATCATCATCACTTCCATACTTTGATCATCTACATTGATTCCTACTTCAATCTCCCGATCTTTCTGATCACATCAAGTCCTCTGTAACTTCAGCATCTCCTTTAATCCGGTTGTACGTAAACCAATTGTGTAGGTATGGCGGTCACGAACGCTTTACTATGCAACCGCTGAGACAATGGCTGCCAATTAGTGGGGCGTGTTACGCTGTAACAAGACTTGGATGCGCTCGGGGATTTTTTGATGTAGTGCTTTTAGATTCTGTGTTTTTTTTTTGAGTATATTTTGTTCTAGGTTGTTTCAATCGATTTTTGAATCGTCAAGATGTTTAAAAGATGAATTTTGTTAATAAAAGACTGTAGGTATTTAAAATTTTGATAATAATTAGTTTTTGTCAATTCAATATAAAAAAATAATTTAAATATTGAAAATCAATTAGGCGACACATAGCGCCTTTTATTACTACCTCGTTATTGTTGTTTTCTTCGGAAACAACAATAATATTATTTTATATTGTACTAGCTTCCGCCCGCGACTCCGTCCGCGCGGATGTCGGTCTTCGCTTGGATGGTTTATTTCCCCATTTTGAGTAACTCTGAGAATGACATCTTATAAATATTACGGCGCTGAATCCACTACGGGTAATGCAACGTGTATTCGCGGTTCTACAGAACAACGTCTATGAATAAAACTGAAAAATAAGATTTTTCTTCTACGTATTTTTCCAGGATAAAAAGTATCCTATGTTATGCCCAGGATAATAAGGAATAATTATACCAAGTTTCATCGAAATCGAAACGTTAGTTTTCACGTGATGCCTGCACAAACAGACAGACAGACAGACAAAAATTTTTTTAATCATATATTTGGGTTTGGTATCGATCCAGCAACACCCCCCGCTATTTATTTTTTCAATATTTTCAATGTACAGAATTGACCCTTCTACAGATTTATTATATGTAATATAGATTATAAAACTTATTTTTGGGATGGGTATAAGATAAGAAATTACAATGTAAGCAGAAAACATTCAACAATCGATAAATATATGGGTAAGATCAAATATTTTCTGAATATTCTGAACTATGGGATCTTACAGGTGACCCAAATGTCTTGGCAAATATGGAATATGAATGCGAACAGTTGATTTTAGAATGTACCGGAAAAACTTACAAGTCATTATTTTCATAGTGGCAAATTTAAAAATAAATTAATCCATCACAGTCACTTTTTCATTTAAATCAACCAGGCCAAATTAATCAAACTCCGCCAATTACCGAAACCAAAACAATGCTAATTTTTCGGAAAATTCTGACTACGGAAACGATAATAAAAACAGATGACAGTACTAAACCAGAATTAGTATTCCACCGACGTAATTCGTTCGTAGTACATCAGAATGCAAAGCTCGGACAATTCTGTCCATCCAATTTAGTAATAACAAAACGGTAAGACGTACATCTTGGTGCCTAAAGATTAATTAGAATTGTAAATGATCCGGCCGGTTGGTCCCCTCGATCCTTTAGTTAACTTGGAATCAAAATGTTTATTGTAAACAATCCTTTTGAAGATTAAATCTGTATAGGAACACAGCGGGAATATTTATAAGAAATATTTAAGGTCGATGGCGATTGTGGTGTAACGGATGATTGTATCGAATTAGGAGTGTCTTTTTAGGATGTTTTGTAACATAATGTATGCATTTGATGGTACTGTGGTGTTTCTTAACAGAAATTTATTGATGATATGAATAGCATAAGGATCAACAGGAATAATTTTATTGACTAATCGAAAGCTTCATGTGAGCGCTTTCATATTCTTACATTTATTAAGTTACACTATCGATATGTAACCCAACGCGATCATCACAAAGATCATTTTTCTTACTGCTACAGCTTATGTCTTATTATGTTAAGATTTGTTTGTCATTAATATAGGTATAGAAGAAAGAACTCCCTATACCCAGCAGTGGGTGATCCTGGGCTGATATGATGATGATGATGATGATAGGTATAGAAATTCATTTTTTTAAATCGTTATACTATTCATGAAAAAAATATTACACCAATCAAACACGATGTCGTTTTATTTTTAATAGTATATACTTCAAAGCGCGGGTATCAAAATCGTTCCGCGCTTTTTAAACTTAGCAAGTTCATCTCCAAATGAAAATATCTACTTTATGTTCCTTACGAACGACTATCTTAGTCAAGTTTCGAACAATCGATTACCAAACGTTCCACATCCACCGATACAACTTAATTGATCGCTACCCTTACCAAAACTGAAAGCCTTCGACTTAATGCTTTACCGGCAAGAAAATTATCTTGGAATTTTTGCAGGCAGCTCCGGGAATCTGTTTATTGTTTTTGAGTTTGGCTCCTAGCAATGTTTTGGGATCAGCGATTCGAGAAATTACTTTCACTTTCAGTTCAAAAACTTTTAAAATGTTGATTCTCTTTGAAATTGTTTGAAATGGATCAAAAATGATACGAACCTTTTGGGAGTTGCGAATTAATTTGTTTAATTCGGCTATTCAATTATTTTGTGCAAAAGTTGGATGTGTCACCGGAAATAACGCTTTCGTGAACTTTTATTGCTCGTCAAGAATTTTAACAACTCAAGGGTTTACTTTTGAGCATTTTGCGATTACATCTACTAAAGTTATAATTTGTGTTGAAAAATCTTAATGTAAACGATATTTATTATTGTTTCAAAGTTTTGGCATACCGTCGCGACACTTCGCTGTCAGTAGCTTTTTTTTTTTATTTTAACGTTGTACTATCATCAAAAAAGTCTTCCCACTGGGACTGTCAGACTCGTACTGACTGAAATCCACAGTGTCCTTCAATAGCCCTATACGTTCCAGGGTCACGGTAATTCGCGAGTCTCGCGACCCCGGCAGGTTTTGGCCCTCTAGAGGGGGTCCCCGTAATTATTTACATATCTTATCACTATTTTAAATGCGAAAATGTGTGAGGATGGACGGAAGGATGGATGTTTATTACTCTTGCATAGAAAAGTATTGCTCAGATTTACATATTTTTTTTTTCTTTATTATCCTGGTATGACTTACACGCCAAATTCCGACTTACTTCAGAAACCCGTCACAAATAAACTTTCTACTCGTATTTCCCTACAACATCTAAACGATACAACTCACAAATTCCCCTCTAAGCCACATGCAAACTATTTGCAACCATCATTGAACGAAATTCCGATATTCGTGCAGTACACAAATCAGATAATAGCGTCTAGCGCAAGTTTGCACACTACTCGAGACACTGTTCAATATTTACTCGCATACTTGTCGGAGCGTGCGTGACGTCACCGGTAATCGCTATTTGTGAAGTTGGCTTGTGTTAGGCTTTATCATTTTTTGTATTGCATTCTGTATTGGTTAGATTAAAGTAGGCTTCGTTGGTTAATTTTTGCGTGGTACTGATTAAGATTAGGAATTTAGATAGTATAATCATGATACAAAACTGTATCTTTATACCACTTTTGAGCCTTGCACATGATCTCCAAACATTTATTTTGACCAAACTAGCTACAAGTTCAGAAACCAGTTTTTCGAATAATAATAGTGAACCTTGATGCCCAATCCAAAGCGTAGATCCCTTTGGAAAAACTATTTTCTATAGTATGTTAAGCTAGTTTCTGTGAAACTCATTGTAGAAGCTGTAACAAAAGTGGTACGAGTTGTTTACATAAACACAATTATAAAATAAGACAGCATGAAATACTACACACAGTTCGTAATGAAAGTTTAATTACTAAACATAATGTTGATGATGTTGATGTTCAATAGTATAAGGAAGTATTTTAAGATTACGCAATAATGATTAGCTTTCTTTCAAACACAGAGAAAAATGCTTTGAAGACAAATCCAAACACTGAATCACGCACAGACAGCAACTACGCAAGACAAGGAAGAACACACAACACATAATTACAATAACAACGTCTAAACCAAACAATTCATAACATTCACACAAAATTTCATTCCAGATTAACTGCAAAAACATTAACCACGAACATATTGTGTACATTTGTAATTGTTTGTGGACATTCAAGTGCTGTATTATGAGTGCTTGCATCTCTCTCGTCTATTATTGTTGCGTGTAATGGAACAACATGTTCTAACACACTTGCGTCTGTTATTTTGTTATTAGTGTTTAGTTCAGTTAGCTGAGCAGTGTCTCTTCGTAGATGATGAGTATTAAGTTCTTGTGTTTTGAAGTTAAGTGTTTTAGTATCTTTGTTGTTTTGTGTTAAGAAGACTATTTTTAGATGTGGTTGTGTATCATTTTTGACGGTCAGGTTACTTTTACTATTCATTTTACTAAATTATTTTAATATTTTTTTTATTAGATGTTCGCTCTTTCTTGATTAAAGTGCAAACGATTGATTTAAGGTAAACAGACAGAATGTGACTCTGGAGACGGTTATAGGTAAACGAAGTCGTAGGCTAAAGTTTGTCTTCTGATTACATTTAAATAAAAATAAGTAGTAAGGAAAAACCTACTAGTAACAAGTAACTTTACTCAATAATTACCATTTTTCATAACAAAGAACCCGTCCAACCCTTCGGGAATAATCTACAACACAGTAAAACCAACTACAAAACCACAATACAAAAACCAACAGTACGGTAACCGAAACCCTATAATTTCATTCTAACTTATTCACCGTCCTGCCGGGCGGACCAAAGCATAGACAAAGGAAAATAATGACACAGCAAAGAAAAGCGGCAATCGTCAAAGACAACGGTAATTGTCAAAGAATCTAGGAATAGAAATTAAAATATGGTGCCTATCATTTTGAATATGGAATTGTGTGAACGTGACATATGGTGGAATACACATATGAGTAGGTTCTGGACTATTTGCAAGCAGTATGCGGTACTTCAACTGGACTAAGAATAGATTTATTTGATCATATTCATTGTTTACTGAATTTATTGATATTAAAATAGAAAGGTGAGGTGTGATTGAATAAGTAGGCTTGAGAGTGAATTATCTTTATTGCGAAGCAAAGAGTAAACAATGTAAATAATTTTACCTCTATGATATCTTTCAAGAATTTTAACTTGAGATACTCAAAGTTTCATACCTCCATTTTTGTTAAGAAACTTGATACTTGACTCCCACCCAATGATGTGGAACACGCCCCGGAGGAGGTTTTGTGTAAGTAAATAGAGGGTCGCGAGATAAAAAAATCTGCAAAAATGTACGTATTTCTAAGAAAGTACCTAGACCTACTAGGTATCGTCATATTTGCGCTTGGCTGGCTTGTCGGTAGGATAATAAAGTTAGGTTTTAAAACTGTAACTTTTTAAACCTAACTTTATTCTTTTTACCAATCAAATCTTACAATAGCCACAAAACGCCAACAATAAACAATATCCCTTATGATTCGTCCCCACATAAATACATAAAAGTCTTTACCGTGTACTAAGTCTTTCTTGAAAATGACAGCGTGGATTCATGAAATATTCAATAGTTCGGCTAGAATGGCGAGTAAAATCGATAGCTTCTGCTATTTGAGGAGTTGATCGTAGTGTTATATGATTGGTATAGTCTGTTCCATTGTGTGTGTCTTTGTTATTGTTTATGAAGTCAAGTTTTTATAAGGGTATGAGGTAGTGTGATTTAGATGTTCATCATCTGCCTAGTTTTTTTCCAACTGTGTTGGCGAGCGACGATCTGATCTCCACCACCCAGTCACTGTGTAATCGATACTCCTTGCCAAGACTGGTTGTTAAACTTTCGAGCTTCTGACTAATAGTATCGATAGTCAAAGAACTTCAAATGACAGCCGGGAGCAAGAGTTTTAACAATTTTAACGTGATTTCCGAGGCATGGAGGAAATTTGCTATAAAAAATAGTCACCTATTCACGAATCGATATCGGTAAATGTGGCTTAATCCTTAGGATCTACATGTGCGGCTGTTTTTGCAGTTGTAAATTGATTCAATGAAGACAAAATTCAGTATTTATTTTCTATAGGTGACGTGTCCACCTACAAGCTTTTGTCAAACAGACTGGCGTGGCGAATGCGAAGCGAGACATTTTTATTTGTAACAAGCTTCCGCCCGCGACTCCGTCCGCGCGGATGTCGGTCTTCGCGTGGATGGTTTATTTCTCCATTTTGAGTAACTCTGACATTGACATCTTATAAATATTACGGCGCTGAATCCACTGCGGGTAATGCAACGTGTGTTCGCAGTTCTACAGAACAACGTCTATGAATAAAACTGAAAAATAAGATTTTGTTTTCTACGTATTTTTTCAGGATAAAAAGTATCCTATGTTATGCCCAGGATAATAAGGAATAATTATACCAAGTTTCATCGAAATCGAACCGTTAGTTTTCACGTGATGCCTGCACAAACAGACAGACAGACAAACATTTTTTTAATCATATATTTGGATTTGGTATCGATCCAGCAACACCCCCCGCTATTTATTTTTTCAATATTTTCAATGTACAGAATTGACCCTTCTACAGATTTATTATATGTATAAATATATGGAATATTTTGAATCCAGTCACATAGAAACGCGAAAGCGATCCGATAGCGTGACAGAACTATCGGACTGACGTCTCGCTTCGGTTCGGTATCGCTTCGAAAACGCTTCGCTTTCGCTGGTCTGTTTGATAAAGGCAACAATGTTTAATGAAAATAAGAAGGTAGTAGCGCGACACTGACACCTCTCTGTCAATAGCTTTACTAAATGGCAAACTGTTACATTGATGTTGGGATAATGTAAAATATAAGGCTTTTTTGAAAAACTACAAGTGCAGATGATATACATTTATGTTTTCCTACATATTTTCTAACATTTAAGACACACGTTTGAAATTTTTATCTGCTTCCTGTCGCAGCTTCCTTGTTCACGCTGTTAGCACCCGCGCTATTGTTAAACAAGTTCTGTGTGCGGGAGCTGTGAACATGTCGCCGCTTGTCTCATTACTGCTCTGTTTCTACAACATGTTGGCACCAATAATTTGTGGTGCTCTGTGTTTGATCTAGGGTTGTTACTTTTGCCTTTTCAAGGAACATTAGTTAGCCAATGCTGGGCTAAGTCGATGACTGTGTTTTGGTGTGTTTCTATCCGCACCTAAAGGTTTTAAAAAGTACAAGACTTTATTTTCAAATCTTTTAATATGATTCCAAAAACCGACTAGACAGCTAAAAGCGCGAAGAAAAGTAAACAAGTCACTGTAACTTCAGCATCGGTAAAAGAGGTTCGATTAATATAACTTTTTGGTCAGATTTATTACTATATCTGACCTTCCTGGTAAGAATTAGTTTAACATTTTAATATAACATTTATCCAAATAAAATAAATGATAAACTAAGAAAGAGACAACCCTACTGAGCTGTCAATACGGAAACACTGAGACTATTGTTTTGAATTTTAACACGTTCCAAAATAAACCTCGGTTACTTTGTACCCCAAGAGTTAGTGGTTTCAACAAAATAACTTTGGTACTAGAATGCTGTAGAATGGGTTAATTATTATTTAAACTTTGAAACTTGAAACTCTTATACAAACTTAGGCTAGTCATATTTCTGTGAGGTCTTTAAATACTGGGTGATTCTGTTGTGTGTTGGAAAAAGAAAAGAAAACGATTTGCATGCATTTCTGATATTTTGTTGAGTTCTCAAGCGCCACGAATGGTTAAAATTATACTACATGTCCTTTATCTCTTCTCGTGGGTGTTGAACAAAATAGTAATAATATCTTGGGACTGTAGATACGAGTATTATGGGAATAATTTAGATAATTTAAAGGAAATAGTAAAGAGATGCTTATGATTTTATATCAGGCGAAGTGCAATGCCGTGTGCGTATACTGAGTCCAATGTGGGTACCTTTTTAGCCTCTGCTGTGTGTTCCACGCGCGCCTCAAGGACGTCAGCATAAGCCTGCCGGGATCGTGGGACTCAGAAATTACTGTAACCCCGGTACAGAAAGGGCTATTGAAGGACACCGTGGATTTTAATCAGTCAAGTCTGACTCTGACCTCCCGCCTTGCCCTGGGTGGGAGGACTCATTTGATGATTTCACCACGATAAAAAAAAGCCTCTGCTAACACTGTTAGATCTGGGTGAGTCCAGGGCCTTAAGCATAACTAACAGAGGAACTATTTTATCCATAAAATCAACGTCAAAGGTCGCCCGTTTACTTTACGTCACAAAAACGTGAAAAGTCGTGATAAGGTCTCAGGTCGATGGTAAATAAATTAGCATTGATACAACTAAGAATATTTATTTAGTGAAAGACTGCACCATTATCTAAAAAAGCAAACAATCAGTGATCATCATCAGCCTAGCATTTTCCCAACTATATTGGGGTCGGTCCAGTTCCAGTCAAACTACATGCAGCTGGATATCAGTATTTTATCGACTGCCTGTCGGACCTCCACAACCCAGTAACTAGGTAATACGATACCCCATGGTAAGACTGGTTGTCAGGCTTAGAGCTTCTGACTAACAGTAACGACTGTCAAAGATCTACAAATGACAGCCGGGACCAACGGCTTCACGAACTTTCCGAGACACGGAGGAAACACGCTATGACAGATGGTCACCGCTCCCACAGATCAACCTCGGCAGGCGCGGCTTAACCCGGAAGATCGGCCTGTGCAGCTGTATTTATTTAGCCACGAGCTCCTCGGAAATAATCAGTGATGTTATTCATAAATATTTTTGTTAGTGTTATTTTTATCATTCATCATTATATTGACTATTTTTATTTGCAAATATGCACTCAGGAGCGTCATATTTTCTGACCGAACCAATAATTCATTTTCTAGCTGACATAATGCTAACTTATTGCTTCTTTAAAGTCATAATTTATCGACTTAAATGACATATTATTACTATAAATATTACATCGTTTAAACCACTGGCTATGATCGTAATTAGATCGAAACTTGTAGCTTTAGAAAAAAGTACTTTTTGATAAGAAAACATATCAGTGTTAAAAAAAAAATGTTATCATGCTTCATCATCTGTAGTAATTTACTTATGTATTTAGTTTTTTGGACAGATAACAGACAATACCAATGTATCTTATGATTCGAAAAACAACACATTATTAAAATTATCCTACGATTACTAAAACTATAAACCACAGTTATACAAAAAACTTGGTACATACAATACAGTCATATACAAAATATAGACACCTACGTGATAGTATTGAATTGAAAACCGGGCTAATAGAAGTTGCACACAAGAGAATAAAATTGCTTATAGAGTGACTGGACGCTACAGTATAATATGAAGCTGCGACTTGTGTTCAAGTTTCAACGTTGAAAAGTTCTGTGTACTTTTGTGGAACGGATTTCTAAGATAAAAATAATGTTTATGTTATAACATTTTACTTAGATATATGCTAATCGGTCGCGGGACTGTACGAATTACCCCGGAACGTAAAGGGCTATTGAAAGGCACCGTGGATTTTAGTCAGTACGAGTCTGACAGCCCCTCCCGCTCTGTCCAGGGTGGGAGGACTCATTTGATGAATATACCACGTAAAAAAAAGAAAAAGATATATGCTAATTAATATAATTTAATAAATTATTTGATAATGGATTATTATTAAAAGTAGAAATAAAATTGCAACGAAAATCCTAAAGTATTTTTTGTTGAATGTATGAATTTTCGTCAAGTCCAGTTTTTAAAGTTTATTATAGTCCGATTACGTTAATGATTTTATGGCTATAACGTAATGTCACCTTGAAAATTGTATTACTTTGTTAATTAATAGAAGTGCTGAAAGTATTGCTTGAATTAATAAATGTAATTTTAAGTATATCTGTCTTTCCTTCTTTAAAGTGTCATTTAAATTATGTATCTGTCACGGCTAAAGGTAAGTGTGAACCTAAACTTAAGATTAGCCGGCTAAACCTAGGTTTATCTTCGACGAAATGTTAATGTTAGTTTGTTCTATCTTTAGCCGGCTAAACTTAGGTGTAGCTGCAGGTCCTTGGCTAAAAATGTAGAAGGAAATGGAAAAGGAAACAATGTAATAATGTTTACTATTTTGACACGAAAACTTTATTAAAAAATAATCACTTTCATTACACATGAGCGAGCGAAGCGAGCTCGGGACTCGCTGGCACCCCGACTCGGACAATTTAGGTTAGAAGAGGATGGCGGGGTCTGAAAGACCCCGCCATCCTCTTCGTGGTTATTTTTTTTTTTAAACCACCCAGAAGTAGGAGCCCCGCGAAGCGGGGCTCCGTCGACATGCTGGGAAGCGTGGACGCCCCGCGAAAGCAAGACCATTCCATTTCCTTCATTTTTAGCCAAGGACCTGCAGCTACACCTAAGTTTAGCCGGCTAAAGATAGAACAAACTAACATTAACATTTCGTCGAAGATAAACCTAGGTTTAGCCGGCTAATCTTAAGTTTAGGTTCACACCTACCTTTAGCCGTAACATATCGATATATTGAGTTAACTGAAAAAAAACCATTGCCAAAAGATATACTTTCATTATAAACCCCTTCTTTCTCCAATTCACGTAAAATCTATGAACCGCTATACGCGTAGGCGAAGTTTCAAACTTCCACTCGTCCTATCAAATATCAAGCCGTTGGCATGCAAATGAAAATGTAAGGTTTATTTGAGGGTTTATTATTGTAGTGCAAACTTGTCCTTAAATGGTAAAGTATTAAGGGCCATATTTCCCGGCATAATGTCACCGAGGTAGATATTGAATAGAGATTGTATTATTGATGGGATTAGATTCAATCTTGTAAGCTGGGTGGTTAGGCAATACGTGTAAATAGGATAGGCGCCTTGTTTGGAGGAGGTAGAATGTTTGGAGTTGAATTTCTAGTATGGGATAAAGGGATATTGAATTTTTTGTGAGTTACAGCTTTAAGTACAGAGGCACTTGTTTTTAAATAAAGTTTACATCATAATGGTTTGCATAGTCATAACTCTGATACAGTTTAACGACAATTGGTTGTGCGTACAAGTAACTGTCACGGCCCGTCAAACGATCCACATACAAAGAGTCTTGTACTATACCCTACTATACCTTTACCCTTGTACTATAGTTTTAAATTTGTTTTGTTTCATGTTCTGTTTCGTGTGTACATAAATAGTTAAATAAATAAATAAAGAGTTAGTTTTTTAATAGTTTCTCGATGCCACCACCGCATTCGAACTAATCTTCGTCCATTGAAGTACGATTATGTCGAGTCCTGGGCCTTAACCACTCTTTCTCTTTCGTGGCTGTAGCCATAAGTGTATTATACCAATCTCTTTAACTTTTCTAAAACAACTATTTTAAGATCTCTTTAACAGTGAGTGACTTACCAATACTTTATTGTCTAATTATATATCATCTTTTGATCACCTTATCTTTCAAAAGCGATTATAAGGGAGCACATATTGAAATTCCAAGGTCAATTCAGGTTTACAAAAATATTGCTGGATCACTCAACTTTATACATTACACCCTTTATATTTCTTCCATACCAACACCTTGTTACTTGTACTTAAAGTCCAGCTTTATTCTATGACTCATCGTCAGGAAAACCTACCGTTATTCACTGTATCATTATTTCAGCTTAAGCAAATATTATGGTAAGCAGTCTTAGAAAGATCGCCCACGAAACGCCTTTACCTTCACTTGATCTGTCTCTCTCGTGACAAATGAACATCACCGTGAATACACCGTGTTTACCGTCTTTATTACAATAATGAATAATATAGATAATATAAAATATAAATAATAATTTACAGATATATCCTTTATTACTTTACTTCATCTTATTGAAAGGTAAAATAATTCGGTACTCTTGCAATCCAATTTTCTTTTTTTTGAAGTGAGACTTAAAAACTTCTTTAGCGGCGTTGTGCACTTTTTTTGCAATGGGTAAAAAATGTTAAACTCGCGTCAGGACACGTGACCTGATCTAAAATTCGTAAGACGGCGCAGGGCGCTTGCGCGAATATTCGTGTGTGTGTGTCACTTCTGCCGGCACTCCCAAAGTGCAACCCGTCGTTTTTTTTATTAAGCTGTAGGTTTGATGGGTCGACGGCGCGTTGTGTTCCACGCACGCCTCAAGGAGTGTCAGCATAGTGACGGTGGTCCCTGTAGAGGGCCAAAGCCTGCCGGGGTCGCGGGACTCACAAATTACCGTGACCCCGGTACGTAAAGGGCTATTGAAGGACACCGTGAATTTTAGTTAGTACGAGTCTGACAGTCCCTCCCGCTCCGCCCTGGGTGGGAGGACTCAAGTGATGATTTTACCATGTAAAAAAAAGCTATAGGATTGACCGATGATGTGATCGACGGTTAAGTATAGGATACATTTCAAGTTTTTGTAACTAAATTAAAATAAACGTTAAAACTAGTAAACGTTAAAGGTTAATTAATGGGTATAGTTAGTTTCTTGTCTGCTGGTCCAAGTTGCCTCGACAAAGTTATTAGGTCAAAATTCATCCTTCCATCCTGATCGCAAGTAATTTGGAGGTCTTCGTCCCTATTTGTTTTGTCCGTCTGTCATCATTTCAGTAGTCACCCGTCTCTAGTCCTAACATCTTAGTCCTATGTCGTCACTTCTATACTCTTAAGCCTTTTCGAATAGACAGGCGTGACGAATGCGAAGCGCGACGTTTTTATTTGTAATGTATGGAATTGTTTGAATCCAGTCACATAGAAAAGCGAAAGCGATCCGATAGCGTGACAGAACTATCGGACTGACGTCTCGCTTTGGTTCGGTATCGCTTCGCTTTCGTCTGTCTGTTTGACAAAGGCATTAAACAACCTCAGTCATACTACTGAGTCAGAGACAAACAGAGAGACGCAAAAATGAGATCAACCAAGAATTTATCTGTGGTAACGATGTCTGGATAGCATGAGTAACTTGATACAAGTTTGACTTCAAAAAAAAAAACATTTTTTTGAAACGTTTATCCACACCAAGAATTTTTCCTGTATCGTGGGTGCGTTTAGAAACATAAAAACTCACATGACAAACAAACAATCACCCAAACACGGAACAATTACTTGTACATCATACAAATAATTGCTCTAATCGAGCTATCTAGTATGTAGTATACAATTTAGTAAAAGAAATCACAAAAATAACATTATTTTGCGAGCAACATAATAGAAAAAGAATATTACTATCTGGAAATCTTCCTCAGACTTTTATAGACATGTTTTCTTTGCATAAATTAGGTTGAATCCACTAAGTTTTACGATATATCGGTCATATGAACAATCCATTTACTGGCAATGGGTAGGGAGGAACGTAAAAATGCTATCTCGATGTAAGTATTGGGTTCACTATGAACTTACAACTTAATCTGTAGGCGAAAATAAGGTGCAAGTGCGAAGAGCAGAGCGATTTACCTTTTTTTAACGTGTTAAAATCATCAAACGAGTCCTCCCACCCAATGCTGGGCGAGAGTGAACGTCAGACTTGACTGACTAAAGTCCACGGTGTCCTTCAACAGCCCTTTACGTTCCGGGGTCACGGTAATTCGTGAGTCCCGCGACCGCGATTTACCATTTACGTCAACTCTTAGTGGAACGATTTTAGAATTTCAACTATCTTTTTTTTCGTACTATAGAACACGTATACGAAGTACTACGATAGAATATTGAGTTCGAGCTAAGAGCTGACGTTTTTCCATATCGCTACCAGTCTGAGCATGCTTATTATGCATTGCCGCCAAAAGAGATAAAAAGTTGACTTACAGAATGAGCATGTAGTAGTATACCTAAGTCCAAGTCTAAATCGAAGTCGAAGTAAAAGTCGTCGAAGTCAAAATTGTAGTTTAAATTGACTGACTAATAAATTTCTTTGTGGTGTGGTAACAATCACAACTAGCTTCAACAGTATTTTTGAATATTGTGCGCCTATGTACAGACAGCCTTCAGTGACGTTGTCTTAAATTATGGAAAGATTCAGCACACAAACATTTATTTACTGTCAAATATTTTACCACTGGAACCACAATCTTCTGTTTCTCCTCCATCGAACCGCGCCAGATTTTTCATGCCCTGTTCACATCCCAAAATTCTCTGCCAACAACAAATCCGGCTTCCCTCGACCAATCAATTACGGATCACTCCGTCACGAATATTCGCACGACTACCGATCCACTTGGACCACATTACAAGCACCATTGCACTCGCTCACGACCCTAAACGGGACCTAATTGGACTAGTGTCCCAAAGATGTCCTGTTTCTGTGTCCTGCTTTAATAATCTTGTTTTAGGGGATATTATAATAATTGTCTTGCGTTCGTCCACGTTTTCGCTCTCTTCACCGTTTTCTGCAATTTATCGCCGATAAAGTTTATGCAAAAACAAGAAGCCTTTAAACATCTCCAGGGTGCTCTCAATGACAAGGTATCTGGAGCCCTACATTGCAAAGGACAACTTAAGAAACAGAGTGGTTTAAGTCAGAGAGTGTGATAGTCCCTTCTGCTACACTCAAAGATCCCGACAAAAACTTTGTTTCTCGTTTATTAAAGAGTGAGGATTATTATATGGTTAGATTATATAAATAATAACCTAACACTAAAGTACCTAGCGGAAATTTCATATCTGAAAAATCATTTTGGAGTATCGATGGGTATCCTATTACCAGATCCTGCCGATCAACCGAAAATTTTGGCACCTAAATTGACCTAAACATGGAATCGCTATTAGATATTCAGCACTTGACTTAGCGTCAATAAAGTTGAATTTCCAACAGAGCGTCTTATTACGGATCACTCCGTCTCAAATGTTCGCACGACTGCCGCATCACTTTGACCACGTTATAAGCATCATTGCACTCGCCCACGATGGAGCGATCCTTAAAAATGTCGTAGTTGGCGACTCAGAACACCTTTGGGGTTTATGGTATAATAATAATAGATTTATGTTTTTGTTATACATAATTATTCGGTCTTTCTATCCACCACCAACTAGTGAATTTAAGAACAAAAGATGCAAGTTCGTAAACAACTACAAAAAGCAGCAACAGATGACAGCAAAAATCCACAGCATCAGCTGCTGTGGATTTTGCTTTGGTTAAATTTCGAAACCCTCAAATTTTAATAACACTTCATCATCATCATTTTAGTCCGGTATGGTGATACCATACCCATTGCTGGTAAATGCCTCTACCTTTTTCTGCCATACATCTCAATTTCGGGCGTCTCTCATGCATCTGTTAGCTGGGATTTTGACGACATTATTAACCCAATGCGCTTTTGGACGGCCCTAGTTTTGTCGACCGAACCTTGGCCACCATCGTTCAAAACATTACTCTATCTGCAATCTCCGTGACTAGGCAGATGTGTTCCCTAAGTATAATTGAGACGTAACACAAAATTACTCCTAAATTAACACCTTAATAAAGACACGCTATTCGATTTTCAACACTCAGCTAAGCGCTAGAAGTTGAGATTCCAACTGAATGCCTTTATAATCACGGATGACTTTGTCTCAAATATTCGCCCGAGTGCCGCGCCACTTGGACCACGTTATAAGCCTCATTGCACTCGCCCACGAAGTCTAAGAAATGTCTTACTTAACGAAACAGGACACCTTCGGTCCTTATTGATTGAACTTCGGGTTCGTTCTTTGTTTTTTTTTTTTATTTTTTATTCTGGTATATTAATTAGTGTTCACCTAAAATTAGAATAGACCGAACTGTTCTATTTTCATTAAGTCTCCTAAACTTATCTGTTTTGAGGAGTATCTAGTTTATAAGGTTCAATATGTAGCTTTTTTAGGTGGCAAAATCATCAAATGAGTCCTCCACCCCTGAAGGTCTTCTATTCCTTCGGCTGTGTTATATGGCCTTTGGTCCTTTTAATACAGTCCTCCATCAGTTTGCTGATCGCGCCTTGACCTGTCTTTTATAATCAAGAGTGTGGAAATCAATGATATTTTTTTTATGTTGTATACTGCGGTGCGGCAATCTTTTGTATACAACAATAAGCCACTGTTTTGTCCGAAACTTATTATCTGCTAGTGGTTTTTAGCTAGCGATAATAATGATGACAGGAATAAATCTTTACTCTTTAAATTTTTTGGCGTCAAGTGATACAAAAAGGTCTTGCCTTTAGTTTCATAGCAAGATAAACATTTCATTCCAAAATTCCACGTCCTGTCAGACATACTCTTATCTAGAACAATAAATACTAATGTATTATGATTATTCTTGGACCACATAATAAGGTCCATTGCACACACCCACGACTTCACGACCGGACGCGGTCCACGAGCGAAATGTCTCACTTAATGTAATAAGACACCTTAGGCATTTATTATTTAGTTTTTGTTTAATGTTTGGTTTTTTGCTAGTGATAATAATCATTATTTTCTTTTTGGTTATTTACTAATTAGTGACGTAAAGTTAACTGGTAAAAATTTTAGGACTAAAAAATATGCTTGTTCACTAGGACGAATATCATGCATCGGGGACAGGAGAGAGTGGGAGGGACTGTCAGACTCGTACTGACTAGAATCCACGCTGTCCATCAGTAGCCCTTTACGTTCCGGGGTCACGGTAATTCGTACAGTCCCGCGACCCTGGCAGGCTTTGGCCCTCTAGAGCTTAGCCCCGTCACTTTGCTGACACTCTTTGTGGCGCGCGTGGAACACAACGCGCCGTCGACCCGGACATGGTCCATGGTCGGACACTCACTGCCCGCAGGGATAGTACAGGCTAAGGAAAACAAAATAGAAAAAAAACAAAATTGAAATATTTTACATTATTAAAACTACAGTTTGTAACGGACTCTGTTAGAAGGCATGAGGATCCTATGGGTGGCTTGAGAGCGGCATAAATGTCCAACAGTAGACAGAATTTCCAGCTGGATGGATATTTATAATAATTGATTTATTTACTTATTTGTCTTGTAATACTCACTTTTGGTATCAAATAAAGGACTATGATTATTCTTGGGCCACATTGAGCACACACCCACGACCAGACGCGGTCCTCGCGCGAAATGTCTCACTTAACGTAACAAGACACCTTCGGCCTTTATCGATCTCACTCGGCAATGTTCGGTGTGGGATTTAAATGTTATTTGTTGTGGTTTACTACAAGTAATGTGGAGAGAAATCAGGAGCACAGGCTGTGTTTTTGACCTTGGATTTTTGTTTTTTTTTTGGTGATTCGAAGAAGGGTTTAAAAGGTTTCTGAATTTCTTACTTTATAAAATGTAGGTATCTTTACTTTCTGAATTTATATAAATGTAATTTGATTATAATTATAAATTAAAGCTTACCCCGTTACGTACGAATAATTAAAAAAAAAAACATTCTAAACTGAAACTCATTTTCAAAGAACTTAAAGGACATTACATTGATTTGATTATTTCCATAAATATTTTTTTGTACATTTTTAGTGAGCATAATCAATTCGTAGGAATCATTGGACGACCTACTGAAATGTTATTAAAATTTTACATTCATTTCTATTTTATTCGAACCCAAAACTTATAACATGGGAATTCTCATTCAGTTTACAAGTAATTTCAATATAATACATTACCTATTACATAATAATATCATGTTTTCTTATAAACAACTAGCAAACTGGACGAAAACGGACATCATTTGCATTATTAAAATTGACATGCAACGGGAACATTTTTAATACCTTGTTTAATATATCCTCTACCACAAGCTGCACCTAATAAAAAAGATAAAGTTCAACTACAAGATGTTATCAATACATGCTTGCTCCTTTAATCTCATGATTTTATCAGCCACTACTAACATAAACTCAAAAAAAGCAACTATGCAAATTGTAGTTTTATTTATTCAATTTACATTGGTCAATTAAAAACAAGCAGTAAAAACAATTGCAATGCAAATACTTGCCTTATTAAGTCGACAGATAAACGGGAAATAACGCTGGTTTAAGGCGTAACCTGCAAGCGAATATGTTAAAGAAGAAAAATGCTTGTTGTACTTTCAATATGAAAGCCGACAGCTACAGCAGTGACACTAGGTGCCATACCCGAAGGTGCCTAATCTAAAAGTGCGTTTACTCTAGAATTAAAAGCGTAGCCGCTATGCGCTCCGTCGTTTGCGGTGCCAAATGTAGACTTACAACGAACCTACTATGACCGTTGTCCCTTTGTATCTATACATATAATAAATCTGTAGAAGGGTCAATTCTGTACATTGAAAATATTGAAAAAATAAATAGCGGGGGGTGTTGCTGAATCGATACCAAACCCAAATATGTGATTAAAAAAATTTTTGTCTGTCTGTCTGTCTGTATATGCAGGCATCACGTGAAAACTAACGGTTCGATTTCGATGAAACTCGGTATAATTATACCTTATTATCCTGGGCATAAAATGGGATACTTCTTATCCTGGAAAAATACGTAGAAAAAAAAATCTTATTTTTCAGTTGTATTCATAGACGTTGTTCTGTAGAACCGCGAATCTTCTTAATTATTATAGGCTTAGCCGTATTTGGGTCCAATAGATATTTATAAGATGTCATTGTCAGAGTTACTCAAAATGGAGAAATAAACCATCCACGCGATCACCGACATCCGCGCGGACGGAGTCGCGGGCGGAAGATAGTTCATCATAAAACCGATAATAGGCGGACTACAGCCTACCGCTGGTAACTCAGTCCACACACAACCGTTTAATATCAAAATAAGTACAATGATTTGCAACAACATTTCTTAACTCCTCGAACCGCGATATTTTCACATCTTACACCGCTTTAATGCGATTTGTTCAGTTTTAAAAGCGCCACTTTACAATCGCAATGCTGCAGTGACGTTTATTGCTTTGACTTTAAAACCAGCTACGAAGTGTACCTAGATCTATGCTCTCTTTGGACTGAATACTTAACTGGCCAGGCTCCTTTGTCCTTTACACTTTGTGTAAAAGAGGCAGTAGAAACTAAACATGTTTTGTTATTCTTTAGCTACAGTTTTAGGTCATACAAAGAATACTCCTTTATAGGTATATCATTGTTTATAATAATTTTTATACAAGCTGTCCCTGGAATTATTGATCAAATTCGTAGACATACGATGATATTTTTATTGTTCAAAGTTATGACCACTTTTCTTGTTCGGTTAGGAAACAAATGTCATATTGTAATTGTATTAAATTCTTTAAATTTAAAACTTAAATGATTAAATACCTCTAAAGAGTCTCTATGCCTTCATGAAGTTTCTTTAACCCATGGTAAACTTTCGCTGGTGTGTTTTTTTCGGCCTGACCCGCAACCATTCTGTCGTAGACCAACGCCAAACAGTTTTTACTGTGTTCCACCGGTGCGCAGGATTTTTTGTTCTTTCTTGATGAACTCGCTCCATGGTATCCTCTAGGCTCGATTGAGGCCAAGAGCATATAAATAAAAAGAAAAAAAAACTTTTTCTTCCCAACACTGTCTAAAATGTACTCGCCTTACTAAACAGAGCACAGTACGCAATCGCTAATCGACATGGGTTGTACAAGCGGCTCCAACTAACGTCACTGCACTAAGTTCTTTCCTTGCTTTTATTCAGATCCTATCTGCCTGTAATGGATTTGTCAACGGCTGATTTATCTAGCGCATTTGCATGTCGAGGTGTTGCTCGTTTTTTGTTTAGGTTTATTATGTCTTGTTAGTAGTGAATACCAGTTAACTGTGTATACGTGTGATGCCAAGAATATTTGCTGCTGTTTCCCATAAAAAAAAGTCTAGGCTAAGTCTAGATGACCGGGATTCATTCGCAATCAACTGAACAAGTCTTTATGGGTTAATGTAAACGTCAAACACTATTTACTCTTTACCATCGCGCGGTAAGTAGTTCGTTCGTGTCCCTCATCTAAAATAACCTTATGGTCGACATCTTTACTTAAATGCTATAAATAAAGTAGATAAGTAGGAAACCATAGGTCATTTATAAGATAGGGAGCACACAAGTTTCCCACTACAACAGATTTTCTCAAACTCCTTGTCACCAAACAATAAATCAATCATTTGCTAGCTTATTCAATGTTGGTCGCGGGACTCACGAATTACCTTGACCCCGGTACGTAAAGGGCTATTGAAGGACACCGTGGACATAGTCAGTAGGAGGCTGACAGTCCCTCCTGCTCTGCCCTGGGTGGGAGGACTCATTTGATGATTTTACCACGTTAAAAAAAGCTAATTTAATGTGACGTTGTATAATTGTAACAAAAGAAGTACAGTTGCATTTATTTATTTGTACTTATACGTAATCATGGAACAGTAAATTATCCTAGATAAAGAACATAAGTCACTACACCGAATAATTACCACACACTTCCTCAATAAACCGACAATGCAACTTAATAAACTGCAATCGTAACTATCACGATTACCTAAGTATAAAACAAAGATATCAGTGAGCTTACTTTCATTGCTGTGAAGGAGTATTTACTACCATTGCGAAATAGTCCGTTATCTTAGGACTTATCATAGACAATAATGGGTTTCGTGATGGTCTAGTGATGGGGAGAGTTTGGGAATAATAAGGGAAAACAATGGTACGAAAATCGCTTATAATTAGCAACTTATATGGTTCTAAATATTGGGAAGTGATGAACTACATAACCATTGTATTCAAAATGGTGAAGGAAAACGTCGTGAGGAAACCAGTACATCCATGACCCAAAATTTCGAAGACATGTGGCATCTAACAACTCGCACAGGGCCCCCGTGGTGGATTGCACCCTACTCGCACTCCTCGCTTAATAAGATGCCAAGCCACTTCAAAACATTAAACTGTAGACTATTAAAGGTTAAATTGTACAAGTGGTTAAATGAATGTAATTTTTACAGCTTAAAAGAATTCATGGATAAGAAAAATTGAATTTTCTCACATTCTGTAAAAACAATAATATTTGCATGCTATGTTGTATCTTAGCTGAACATGCTTGAACTCTTACTATATTTTATTTTACACCATTGTATACCATGTTTAAAGTAAATAAATGATTGATTTGATTTGATTTGATTCAAGGAGGAAGTCTGTAGCAGTGGGTACATTATAGGCGGATTACATATGCTATGAAGCAGGACCGCTTCCAGTTAATCATTTGCCAAAACGACAAGTATTTCTTTCCATATCACTGTTTTAATTTATTCTGCAAAATGGCGAGGTTACGAGGAATTAAAGATGGAAAACAATGAACACGGTATACGGTCAACGTTCTCGAGTGCTGATTAAAAAATAACGTACTTACAAAATTTTTAAAGAGTATGGTGATGGTTCGGTCATGTTGGGACGATAAGTGAAAGCGACTAACAAAAGGAACATATTAGGCAGATGTGAGTGATAAAGCTGGCAGTGGAAGCCCTAGGAAGACCTTCTTCAGCCAATTCCCGTCGAATGCTGGATGTAAGCTTTCCCAGAGAACGCTAACCAAGAATACCTGACATTATTTTCAAAACTGCTTAAAGAAAGTTAGGTGCTTAGTACTCACAATTGTCTTGCTTGCATGACCAGATGTATTCCCTTTGCCAAACGTACAGGCGAAGTCCGAAGCGATAACGAACCGATACGAGACGTCAGTCCGATAATTCTGTCACGCTATCCGATCGCTTTCGCTTTTCTATGTGACTGGATTCAAACAATTCCATACATTACAAATAAAAACGCCTCGCTTCGCATTCGTCACGCCTGTCTGTTTGACAAATACTTAAAGGCTTAAGAGTGTAGATGAGGTGAATAAGGAATATGTCAGAATCGAAGCAAGTGGTGCTCTGTCGTTTCTGTCTACAAAGGGAAAAGGACGTGAGTTCATGTATGTGTGAACATCTTGCTTAATAGACTTTCAACTGTAGTCATCTAAACAGGCGATTATTTAAATTGCAATTTAAACTCTATCGCCGCCCATCACTACTATTGATCCAATCAAAAGAAATATCCCCGTATTTACGACTAGAACGGAACAATACGAGTTAGAGTGCGTCGTAACTTAACAATTGACTTAATTCGATAACACCGTAACCGGATTACGGTGTAACAGCCTTATTGTAATGTGCGGTGATAGTTTTCAATTCAGCCGAATAAATACTTTTACATTTATGTAGGTATAAAGTGCCTTGTGTAATTTGAATCCGAATTTTTATCATTATCTTTCAGCCCTTTAGCTCTTTCGCATTTTTTTCTTTATTCAATAGGTGCAGTACTTTGTTTTTTTCCTGATATTTCTTTTCTGTTTTGATCGTAGTGTTTACTTCTATCCTGGTCATTCTTCTTCTTTCACGTATTAAAAAAAACGTAGGTATACTATTTAATGAAATTATAGACAAGATTTGGCAAGTAAAAATGGCAACTATTCAAATGTTGTACCTGCTTCGCAAACAGAGAAAGTATGAACATAGTAAGTTAACTATTTTATATGCAGCACCTTTATGTGTGCAGAGTTTAGCTTTCCCAATCCTGCGAACATTGCAAAGCTTTTGAGGTTTATTGTTTACGATTGAGGTAATTCTTAATTTACATACAACACTTTCCCTTTCTGTTAGTTGTATACTTATACCACCACAATTTCTTGTTACTTTTAAGTTTCTACCAGCTATGCATATTACGTTCTTAGTTTATAAATAAATAAATAAATAATAAATACACAAGCTCTGCTTAGCTTGGGACTAGATGGCGTTGTGTGATAGTTGTGGAATATTTATTTATTTATTTAGGTATAGTTTTTCAAAAATCGATCGTTGAATTTTTTATATTGGGAACACATTGACTCATTTTTGAATTTTGACTTGCGGATAGTTTACAACCTTGTTGAACAGTGAATACCTAAGATAATTTATATCTTGATAGTTCGATCTCGTGGGAAAATTAACACCCTATGAGTGGGGCAAATCGCAGATATAATCTAATACAAATACATAATTTTTGCGCCATTTTGCTTCTGTCTCCACTGATGGTAAGCGATGATATGATTGACGGTGAAGCACGCTTATAGAAGTAACTTATTCACTATTGACTTTAAGACCGCAAGGTTTTAGCTATCAGAAAATATAGACATCGGCAGGGAATACCTCTTCTTAGCCACAACAAAATTGACACAACTAATCTGTGTGAAACTGGGGGTCTAATATCTAAGCACGAAATTCGTAATTTGGGCCTTAGTTACGGACGTTTTCTATGCCCCGTGACATTGAGCCCGAACTAAGAATTAATTATATTTCGATTTGACAGATAGCTCCTTAAAGTCAGCGCCACTACTCCTGACCACATCGTTTTAATGCAATTTGAAATAATGTTATAGACACTAGCGCCCCGTCAAAAGGACTTCAGTAGGATCGTAGAATATTATACGTCCGTAAATTTGATTTTGACGTTAGTTACGTTCGAACATCCGTAACCGTAACTATGTCTTCGTTCACCGTGTAAGAAAGTAGACCCCGTGTTCAAAACTGGTCTCGCTAAACTGCAATCTCAGGCTATTTAGAGATTTTAACATCAGTATTACACCTTATTGACTGAACGTTTCCCAACAAAATTATACAACCAATGAACGAAAGCATATTTCATTATCAACAGTCCACTTACAACAGCAGCAACCTGTCCCACAATCCATCAGAAACCATTACCGTTATCAACGTTGCTTTGTCTCTTATATTATATTATTCCAACCAAGGCTAAATTCCGGCTCACAGCCACATTTATAACAAGTAAACTGTCAATATAAACTACCCATAACCGCAGGAGATATTTCACTGAGTAAATCACAGTATTTCAACTTCTAAAAGCCTTTCATCTGAGCATTGTCTCGACTGACTTGGAAGTCTAAAAATTAGGCTAGCCAAATCAAGATAAAGTGTTCAAGTAGAGATTTAAAAACGGCTATAACTTTTTTTCTGCGGTGTAATCATCAAATAAAGTCCTCCCGCGGAGTGGGACGGGAGGGACTGTCAGACTTGTACTGTCTAAAAGCCACGTTGATCCTTCAATAGTCCTTTAAGCTCCGGGGTCACGGTTTCCTGATGAGACAGTCCCGCGATCCTAGAGACAGTCCCGCGACCCCAGACGGCTATACCCTGAAGTGTGTGTTAGCAGTTCTTATTCTATAACAGTTGTTACTTTGTCAATATCCCGCATTCGGGTACTAAAAATTAAAAAGTTTTCAGTTTTCAGGCAATCAGTGCAACTACGATTAAGAATTAAATCGACCATGTAACTGAACAAGATTGTGTTATACTCGACCCTGTTCAATTGGTGGTTTAACCGAGTTCCATAGGCAATCCATTTGTTACCAGATTTTGAGCCAATTAAAATCGGTCACTTTAAACGAAGAAGAAAATAGAAATTGATGCCTTAAATCTCATCAAATGAGACAAGTTATGTTTGATAGGTGTTAATACTTTAACATTCCAAAAACTTAAGTTGATAGACCCTGCAACCGTATTTACCCGTAAACCGTCAAGTAAAGCCTCTCTTTTCATATTCTCTCTGTTTTGAGTAATTACGGACCAATTCACGTCGCGTTAAATCTCGTTTTTTTTCACAGAAAATACCTAGTTAGTTTACTGCTCATCTTTACACTGTGGTACAAACTACCCATAACAAGAGTATATTATCAAAGAAAATGTAACGCCGTGACCGAATTCCCGCTACCGATGCAATAAAAGATAAATGGTTAATCAATTTGGAATAACATTAGTAAGGCATTCGTGTTTTGTATTTATTGAGCTTAAGATGTAGTTTCGTGTTCTAACATAGATTTCCTCTTAGTACAGGAGTGTTGTGCAAACGTAAGTGTTGGGAGTGTAGTAAATGAAACTGCTGATGGCATAGTTAGAACTTAAAATGGAATATTAACCATCGTAATCCTAATCTTAACTAATGTCATAAATGCGAAAGTAAGTTCGTTTGTCTTACACACACTAAAGCCTTTGTCAACAAGACAGGCGAAGCGAGGCGTTTTTATTTGTAATGTTTGGAATTGTTTGAATCCAGTCACAGAGAAAAGCGAAAGCGATCCGATAGCGTGACCGAACCGATGCGAAGATGTGGCGAAGGCGTATTTGCTTTGATTGACGTTGTTCATAAAAAGCCAGCTAATACAACTGGCAAGTCTCTGTTTGCTGCACCCAGTTTGACGTCTCGTATTATCGCTTCGGACTCGGTCCGGTTCGCTATTGCCTGTCTGTTTGACAAAGGCTTTAAACCTCCTCGTTCTGAAAGCATATACGTTGTCAGGTATACAAAAACTGGCGTAACCTTTCATCCGGAACAAAACTACTTATCCTGAGAAAAATAATAATAACTTTCTTATGATAATAATAGATGGCGCCACAACATGACGTCTTTGACTGTACTTGTTGTACTAGCTGTACTTTTTTTTTCATGGTTATGCCTTATGGTTTTATGAGACAGCTATACGAAAATAATTGCATTGTAAGACTCTGTTAATTTTTGAACAAATCTAAAAGACTATTAAGAAATCATCATAAAATCTCAGTCTGCGGTCAATGATTTACTGTTTTAGGTGAGAGGTAAATAAATCCAAATCCAAACTAATATTATAAATGCGAAAGTAACTCTGTCTGTCTGTCTGTCTGTCTTTTCTTCACGCCTAAACTACTGAACCGATTAGTGTTAAATTTGGTACAGACATAGTTTGGAACTTGAGAAAGGACATAGGATAGTTTTTAACCGACTTCAAAAAAAGGAAGATTGAATTTTTTTTTAATGTTTGTTACCGCATTTCGACCGACTGGGTGAACAGATTCTTTTTTTGTTTGAAAGCTGGTGCTTCCCGTGTGGTCCCATTGTAACCAAATCAGGATCTGATGATTGGATCTTGGAGAAACGAGGGCAACCCTCAAATTTTATAGGCTCACCCATCGTTTTTCGTAAATCTTATGAAGTAATTTAAGTACTTGCGTATGGTAATCATTATCTTATGTAGCTGAGCTGATGATGGAAGGTACAACTCCTTAACAGTAGTTTGTTACCGCATAACGACCGACTGGGTGAACCGATTTTCATAATTCTTTTTTTGTTTGAAAGCTGGTGCTTCCTGTGTGGTTCCATTGTTACCAAATCAGGATCTGATGATTGGATCTTGGAGAAATCGAGGGCAACCCTCAAATTTTATAGGCCCACGCATCGTTTTTCGTAAATCTTATGAAGTAATTTAAGTACTTGCGTATGGTAATCATCATCTTATGTAGCTGAGCTGATGATGGAAGGTACAACTCCTTAACAGTAAGGAGTAGGCATCGACTGATTCATTGTTCGCATATCTCCGGAACTTCACGTCCGATTTAAATAATTCTTTTTTTGTGCTAGGTATCGTTCAACTTAGGGAATACTGCAAGTTTCATCAAAATCGGTTCAGTAGTTTTTTGAGATAGGGAATTTTATTAGCTTATTGTGTACATGAGGCATGTTATTGTCAGTGCTACGGATTATATTATATGTATTTGGCAAGAATTTGGGTTCAATATTTTAACTGAAGTCGGTGGCAAAAAAACAATGAAATGAAAAACAACAAAGCCATCGACTTCCGAAATAAAAGTTATTTTGTAGATTATTTTACCTTTTTTTGTGGTTCTTTTTGAAGGCGGTTACATTTTTTTTTGAAAAAGTTTTTTATTATATATATTTTTACGGGTTAAGCTGCGCTTGCCGAGGTTGGTCTGTGGATGGGTAAAAAGCACTTGGAAAGCACGTAAAGCCGTTGGTCCCGGCTGTCATTTGAAGATCTTTGACAGTCGTTACTGTCAGAAGCTCTAAAGTCTGATAGCCAGTCTTACCATGGGGTATCGTATTACCCATTTACTGGGTTGTGGAAGTCCGACAGGCAGTCGCTCCATGTAAAATACTGATATCCAGCTGCATCTGGTTTGACTGGAAGCCGACCTCAATATAGTTGGGAAAAACGCTAGGCAGATGATGAACGGAGTATAGATAATTCTATTAGTACTATATGTCGAGTGGTCCTAATGCTCGATAGATGGCAGTGATCGCGCAATGATGTCGATCGTTACACGAGTTCGATCGTTACACGGGACAAAGAAGATTCCCTCTAAATATTAGGTATAGATATTCGAAGATTGTATGAAAACTAATTTTGAAGTTAGAAATCTGGGATGTACGATGTGAAGTTACATAAAAAAATATAAGTATTAAAAAAAATGTCACGTAACTTAATGAGGCAGACCAAATTCTACGCGAGCGAAGCCGCGGGCAAAAGCTAGTATTCATTAAGTCTCGATTTTTTTCCGACAGTTTTATTAAATGCTATGAAATACATACAAAACAACACCTGCTTACTGCATCTTTGTATAGATAACTGATTTCCAAATAGTTTTTGACAATGTTTCGTCGGTGCGCAGGAGTTTCAGTTGCTTCTGGATGAGTTCGTTACCTCTTAGGTCTCGTCTTTGCTTTGATAGATTGAAAACATGATCAAAGTCATTCTAATTAAAAAATATGGTGCAACAAAACAATTACAGTTATTAAACAAACTTCGATTGATTGACATAAACGTTTATGAACACAGTTTGACATATTTCAACAAATATAACAACCGATATTGAAACCACTCGCTAAATAATACCGTGTGAATTTGAACCTGCAGGCAAAGTAGACTAATCAGAGAATAACTAACAAAGATAATGGCGCTAAGAGAATTTTAGCACAAGGACACGCCACTGATCAGAAAGGAATTGGTCGCAGTAATATTGTAGTAGACGTAATATCAGTTTATTCGAAACGTAAATAACGTAAATAATAACTTTAAACGATCTTTGAATATTTATTTGTCATTTCTGTCTAGTATGGAAAATCAAATTCGACAAACGTAGTTTGTAAAATCCGGTAATGTCAGTAATTTTGTATTAAACTTACTAAAGTCATAGTAGCATGATTTCGTAACTTCTAGTAGCACTTAGACAAAATTACATTCTATCAACGACAGCGATGGAAATCCTCTCGAAAGTATTTGAGGACGTATTGCGAAACTGCGCCCTGGAATATACTTATAAGTTCTAAACTAAATTACAAATCCCTACCAGAAACTAAATAGGTGGATTACTACATTAAAATCAACTAAAATAATACGTAGAGTGAGGATCAAAACTCCGCCACGCTGTCAGCTCGTCGATGGTAACACTTATCAAGCTAATTTTGGATTCGTTTTTGTAGACATTTAATAGATCACACTATATAAGAGTAAGCCAATCTTCCATTCTATGAAACCGCCTTGTACAAGGTACAAGTAATGTAGGTAAACAAGTAATAATTTCACACTTCAACAACTAAGTAGCTCCCGACATAAATGGAGTCCATTGGCTGCATAACAACCGGAACCAATACTAGAGGTTCCAACTTAATCAAGATCAAATTCCCCGCATTAAACCACAGCCAGATAAACTTTGAGTAATTTATATCTTGGTACGACTTTAATCTTTTCAAATTCATTCACAAACTTATCAACAGTCATTTCCACTTTAGTTTTTCAGGGGTGATGCATACAAGTTGAAGTTATTTAAAGTACTTGGAAACACCGGCCGTGTTTTTTACCTGAAACGTCTAAAACAAACTCAGGACACAGTCTTTTTTAAAGTCTAGGCATTACATTGGTCAAATCATACGGGGACCACGCAGATGACTGAGATGATCTTTTGAGGAGAAAATCACACAGATTGCAGTGAACCTGTCCAGTCAGTGGAAGTATTTGTAAGTGATCATGTAGCTCGACTCTTAATTCAAGGAGCTCAACGATACGACGAACAACACCAAAGAAAGGACATTTGGGTCCTTTTGCATATATTTCACAAAACGTTCCTCGACTTAGCCCAAATCGTGCCGAGCTAATCCGACCATGATTCGTTTGCGGACTTTACGATTCTGAATAAAATATGATAGCTTCGGCTCGGCTTAGTTGTTCATCGACTACTGCCGAATCTAATATTATTAGGTTGATTCGAACAAGTCCTTAGCACCCCTAAATCATTCTACTTACTTCTTCAATTGAGTTGTCACTTCGACTTCCCTAGACGTTACATAAGGTGCCACCTACATAGCATCAGATATCGTAAGTAAGCCACTTAGCCGAGATTACGAGTGAAGTGAATTAATCTCGGCGTGACAAAACAGGATGCTGAGTCTTATCTGAAGCTAGCGATGGAGGTATTGAGGGGAGCAAGTTTAAAAGGTGTCGATTTTTTTTTTTTTTTTTTTTTTTTTTATCGTGGTAAAATCATCAAATGAGTCCTCCCACCCAGGGCAGGGCGGGAGGGACTGTCAGACTTGTACTGACTAAAATCCACGGTGTCCTTCACTAGCCCTTTACGTACCGGGGTCACGGTAATCCCTTGGTCCCGCGACCCCGGCAGAAAAGGTGTCGATGTAGAAAAGTAGATAAAATGTTGAAAGAACTATGAAGGTGTTTTCAGATCTATGGATATTGAAAATAGTTGCCAAGATAAAATGCAGCTAGCTGATGTAATGAAAATTTAATTTCCTTCATAGAGTTTTGGAGAAAGTATTTAATGCTTAAATTATGTCGGGGAATGACCGACTAGGTGGACAAACGATCTCGTTAATGTAGCTGGAATAATCTGGATAGCATCGGATCCAAAAATGTATAAAGTGTACTAGCCCTGCGGCGATGGCAAAATAGACAGACGACGAGGAGAGTGTTCGTAAATTGAAATATGTGTGAGGCAATTACTAGACATAAAAATCTGCTTGTAATTCCGATTATGAACAAAATCCACAAATCCAGCAATCGAAACCAATATTCCAGCCAAAATGGAATTCAATTGGATAAGTGGGGAATTTTTCCGACATCAACAGGAAATTCTACGAACGTACATTACCGAATACCACCAAAATGTACAGCCGATACAATTATATCATCGATACTAAACCGATTTCAAATTACTCGGAGGCCATTTAATAGTCGGTAAACACTAATTCAATTAATTTCGATGTTAAATTCCGTATCGTTTTAATTATCGCGTCGATAGGGTTGTTAGTACGAATGCTGTGGAACTGCGAAATTAAATAATGAGGATTTTTTTTTAATGACGTTCAAAATTGGAATTAGATTTAAATATGTTAAAATTCATGAAAGAAAACATTGTGAGGATAATGCTAGTGATGTTAATAAAACCTATCAAATAAAATGATAAGTTGACAATACATAAAAAACTGAAAAAGATGAAAAGAAGTTAAAGACTACGCACCATGTTCAGAATCCGATACAGATAATCTTGTGTGAAATAGTAACAGGCAGCATCATTGAGTTGTTTCATCTTCAATTTTAAGAAAGTATAGAGGCACCAGATGAACAAGTAGGCCATTTAACATTTAAGGAGACTGGTCAATATTTACTGGCGTGCCTATTCCTTGGTTTCAACAAAAACTGGCATTAGACATTGGTAAATGCTTAACCGTCACAAAACTGTCCTTACAAAGAATGCCTGCTGGTTCTTACTTGTAGAAAGCTATGCTATTTTAGGTAATCTTAAAAACATCAGTGAAAATGCGGAAACTACAATTATAACAGTACAAGCAATTAAAGTAAGACCAACATAAATTATACTCGTAGAAATTTCATCATAAAACTCAGAAATGAAACGAATGTTTATAACATCCTTAATGACGCCGCAAACATCAAAACATTATAATCCATCACATCATACATTTTTTACTGCTCCATATAATTCATACTACAATTACATATTATAATTTACGCGTTCTACCTTAAAAGTCGTTTACGCCCGCGTGGTTTACACCGCTGCGGTAATAATATAGTAATGACTGCAATTAAAGAGCTTAAACGACCAGTGTCTAGTTACTGTTTGACAGTAAAATAGAGCTGTTCAGAAAGCTAACTGTTCGTGTCGGGCTTTGATACGTCTTAGGCTACCTATCTTTTATAGTTGAGAAGTGCAGCTTCAGTGAGATCATCTTCATGCCCTTGCCTACCATTTTACCCTTATTACCACTTACTCTAGCATTCCCTCCCTTCTTTATTCTCTCATTCATGAATATTTTGTTTGTCCTTCTCAAACAAGACAATTATTCAATATTCATAAAAATATTAGATTGATGAGTTTGTATGCTACATTTTGGTAAGCCATCATCACACTCTAGCTTCGATCCCAAGATCTTGATAGTTGCAAATGTTGTGTGTGTGTTCATCCTTCTTCGCATGTCAACCACTTAAACATTAATCATTCTGACGTTCTCTTCTTTCGTTGTTCCTCTTCTTCTCATTTATTTGTTTATTTAGTATTTACGTTATTGCAGCATAATTATTGACTTGGATTTTACTTAATAGAAAAGTGACACTTCTGATCTAACATTTTCCTTACTGTAACGAATATTGCAAGTGGATATTACTAGTAATTTGTTTTGGCGCCACTCGTAATAATTGTCCCAACATTAATGTATGCAGTTAATCGATACGTGTCGATTTTACTTTACCGCTTAAGTAAAGAGATTGATTATGACACGCAACTAAGTGACATAAAGATTTATGCTGGCAACGTTGATGGAGTTGCAAATTATAAGCAGTTAGAAACAGGAATGTTGAAGTATTACGATGATAAAATTTTAGATATGTTAAGAGAATTTATGATGGAAATAGAAAAGGTAGTAGAGTAAACTTGTTGTTATGCATGCTGATAAACTTATCAGATATCTTTCGCTACTAAAATTTAAATACTTGTTACATATTCGCGTAACACGTGAACCGCTGATCGCGCGTTACCCTAATTACCGCGGATTGCAACAGCGGAGACACGAGTCGCCGACGCAGCTCAACGTGATGCAGCCCGGCACCGGACATCGCGGCCTTCGCGAAATCGTCACTTTTGGCACAGCATCGGTCAACTGTCGACATCTTAGTTAATATTTTACATTGTAATTTCTGTCATTAAATTTAAGTTCAAATAAATTTTGTATTTTTTTCCATCCTCCGGCTACAGCCTTCGTAATTGGCGCAGTCGGTAGGATACTCGCGGGCCGGTTCGCGAGAGTAAATTGCTAGGATCGCGAGTCACCCGGGTGGCTTCGGGCACCGTACGAGTATCCGGAATCTACAAGAGCTGCAGTCCAGAGGAGTATCCAGACATCGATACAGAAGAGGTACAAAATCATTGCAAGTAAGTACTTTAGAATCGCTCTAGAGTCGCTTCCCTTTTTTTTATCCTATAAGATTCCAAGATTTTCCATCCAAGGCAATCTCGGTCCCCTAGGTTAGGTAATAGAATTAATATTTTAGACGCTAATAGAAATTTAGAGGCAGAACAGGAGGATAGTAATAGTTCATATATATCAAGTATGGCTGACTCAGTGGATCAAGTTTACAAGGCCCTACGATTGTTGCCGGAGTTCGACGGAAACTCGAACGTATTAACTCGATTTATAAAACTATGTGATCAACTAGTACAGCAGTTTATGAGAAACGGACCGGAGTTTCAATTAGCTAATTTAGCATTATTAAACGGGATTTTGAACAAAATAGTAGGACCCGCATCGCGTACGATTAATTCGAATGGTATCCCGGAGACTTGGGAGGGAATTAGAAGTGCTTTAATAAATAATTTCGCCGATCAACGCGATGAAACATCTTTATATAATGACTTGGCACTTTTAACGCAGGGTTCGTCCACCCCGCAAGAATTTTATGAGCGTTGTCAAAACCTTTTCAGTACTATTATGACTTATATCAGCCTACATGAAACGATAGCGAGTACCATTGAATCGAAACGCACTTTGTACAAGAAACTCACGTTACAGTCGTACTTACGTGGTCTACGTGACCCGTTGGGCTCTCGCATTCGTTGCATGCGGCCTGATACAATAGAGAAAGCCTTAGAGTTTGTGCACGAGGAAATGAACACGTTGTACCTGCAGCAGCGCAACGACCATGTTCCCGATAGGAAGACGCAGCCTCAGGTTAGTCCAAAAATTCCTTATGGCTTTATGCCACCAATTCACGTGGCACCACCCACACCGCGTCCGTCTAATTTGCAACCCCCAGGATCTTTTAATATGCCAGGGCCATCGCGACCACCTATGCTTCAAGGACAACACCCTGTCCCAATTTGGAGAAACCAACCCCCACAAAATCGCGGGCCCACACGTACTCAACAAATGTTCAGTTCTCCACCGCCTAATTATATACCCCAGGGTCAAGTTTTTAGAATGCCTGGTCCCAGGCCAACTACAAGTAACACCCCACACCCGATGAGTGGCGTAAGTCACTACGTGGCTAAACCATTCGCGCCGCGCGCGTCCCATGATTGGTCCAAATCTGGGAATCCGCCACCCTCGAATTATTTCAGAACGCGGGAATTTAACTTTAACGATTTTAATGACCAGTTGCAGTATGACAATTATAGCGATTATTTTGTTAGCGATTATTACCCCCAGGAATATTTTGAGTATCCCATTTACGCGTACCCGAGTGAATATGTGTATGAGCAACCACAGCGTACAGATTCTTATGTTATAGTCGAGGAAGTTAAGGATCCAACCCCGTCTGCTGAAAAAGAGGATTTTCAGAAGGACCCCAAATCAGACAAGTCAAAATAGAAATTAATTTGCAAACGCAAAGGCAATTACCATATATTCAGATTTCAAATCCCCCGCTTAAACTATTAATTGACACTGGCGCAAATATGTCTTTTGTGAGTCCCGAAGTTGTTCAAAAATTCTTTTCCCACATACCGTGCAATTATGATCCCTTTGAAGTAACGAATATTCACGCTACCACAAGGAGTGATTACTCCATTACTTTACCGTGCTTTCAGGAATTTAACGAGGCAGGTGATATAACTCTTTTCGTTTATGCATTTCATAAATTTTTTGATGGTTTGATCGGCTATGATTTATTAGAAAAATTAGAATCTAACATTGACTTAAAGAACAGATTGTTGATAACTCGTAATTCTAGTAACCCTTTATTAATGTACGACTCTCGCAATAGTAACTTATACGAGGATATAATACCTGCTAATTCATCTAAATTAGTTAAAGTTCCTATAAACTCTGCGGACGGTGACGTTTTTATTCCTGAACAATGCATTTCAAATTGTTTAATAAGTGATTGCGTTACAACAGTTAGAAATAATAGAGGTGTAATAGAGGTAGCGAATACGTCACGTCATGACGTAGTCTTTTCTATGGATCGCCCTATTAGTGCTGAGTTGTTCAATGTCCAGTGCACGCGCACTAAACAACAGTCCGACCGCGTAAAGGAAGTTTTGTCTCGTCTGCGTACGGATCATTTGAACCCCGAAGAAAAAGCTAATTTAGAAGTACTTTGCGCTCGGTACGCTGATGTATTTTATATTGATGGCGAACCATTATCTTTTACGAACCAAGTAAAACACTCTATTCGAACTACAGATGATGTGCCTATCTATACGAAAAGTTACAGATATCCTTTCATACATAAGCAGGAAGTCCAGGATCAAATTTCTAAAATGCTAGAACAGAATATCATACGTCCGTCTCAATCTGCGTGGAGCTCCCCCATCTGGGTAGTTCCCAAGAAAGCCGACGCCAGCGGAAAAACCAAATGGCGCTTGGTAATAGACTTTAGGAAATTAAATGAGAAAACTATAGATGATCGTTATCCTATACCCAACATTTCGGACGTCCTTGACAAGTTAGGTAACTGTCACTATTTTACCACCCTTGACCTCGCGAGTGGATTTTATCAAGTGGAGATGAACCCAGATGATATTCACAAAACTGCTTTTACAGTAGAGCATGGACACTTCGAATTCCTCCGCATGCCAATGGGTTTAAAAAATTCTCCATCAACCTTTCAACGGGTAATGGACAATGTCTTACGGGACCTTCAAAATGTCGTGTGTTTAGTATATTTGGATGATATAATTGTGTTTTCAGTGTCCCTTCAGGAACACATGATTAATTTAGAAAAAGTATTTCAGAGACTTAGGGAATCTAATTTCAAAATACAAATGGACAAATCCGAATTTTTAAAGTTAGAAACTGCATATTTAGGACACATTATTAGCAAAGACGGTATTAAACCTAACCCGGATAAAATTATGGCCATCCAGAAATTCCCAATTCCCAAAACGGCAACAGAAATTAAACGCTTCCTAGGTCTGTTGGGTTACTATAGGAAATTCATTCCAGACTTTGCTCGTATAACAAAACCTATGACGCAATGTCTGAAAAAAGGTTCAAAGATTGATATAACTAATCCTAATTACATCAGTTGTTTTGAGAAGTGTAAAACCCTTTTAATCAACGACCCAATCCTGCAATATCCAGACTTTAGTAAAGATTTTATACTGACAACAGACGCATCTAATCTTGCCATTGGTGCTGTTCTCTCTCAAGGTCAGATAGGTACCGATAAGCCCATAGCATATGCATCGCGCACATTAAACACTAGTGAAATTAACTACAGCACAATCGAAAAAGAATTATTAGCAATTGTGTGGGCAACCAAGTACTTCCGCCCGTACCTATTTGGTAGGAAGTTCAAAATTGTTACAGATCACAGGCCCTTACAATGGGTAATGAATTTAAAAGAACCCAACTCACGTTTAACCCGTTGGAAATTAAAGTTAAGCGAGTATAATTTCACTACTGTCTATAAGCAGGGTAAGCTGAATACCAACGCAGATGCTCTGTCCCGCATAGAAATTAATAATGAAGACGCTAACTCTATAGCAGTTAACACGTCTGAAAAACCCCCTTCAGTAATTGATTCCACAACCGCAACAGCTCACACAAGCGCTGAGAACCCCATATTAGAGATACCAATATCGGATGAGCCTCTAAATAAATTCCACCGTCAAATATCATTTATAATCGTGGGAGACATTAAAAAACGCCCAACCGTGTCTAAACCATTCGAAACTCATACCAAAACTACTATACAACTATCAGAGTCAAATCTGGAAGAAGAAGTAATTAATGCCGTAAAGGAATATGTTAATCCCAAAGTAAAAACTGGAATTCTTATACATCCCCCTCTAGCCATGTACAGCATAATTCCGATTATACAAGACAAATTTAAAAGCTCCGCCTTAAATATGGTCTTAACAAAGAAAGAGGTAGAAAACGTTAAAAATTACTTGGACCAGCAAGAAATTATTCGTAAATACCATGAAGGAAAAACAAATCACCGTGGTATAACCGAATGTTTCCTTGCTTTATCACATCGTTATTATTGGCCTAAAATGAAAGAAAATATCTCGAAATATATTAATGAATGTAGTATCTGTGGACAGGCAAAATACGATCGGAACCCTATTAAGCAAAAATTCTCTATAGTTCCTCCCCCAACCAAACCCTTTGAAATTGTTCATCTTGATCTTTTTACAGCACAAAACGAGAAATTTCTTACTTTAATTGATGCTTTCTCGAAATATGCACAAGCATATCATCTCAGAGATGGTACCGCGTTAAGTGTCGTCCAAGCACTTTTAACGTTTTGCACCCATCATGGCGTCCCCTACACCATAGTTACAGATCAAGGACCTGAGTTCACTAACGCATTATTTTCGGAGTTCGTCCGTCTTCATAAAATACAGCATCATAAGATACTTGCACATACCCCTAATGATAATGGCATAGTAGAGCGCTTCCATTCTACTATTCTCGAACATCTCAGAATCCTGAAATTAGAAAAGCATAATGAACCTGCCGTAAATCTCATGCCCTATGCAATTTTAGGTTACAACAGCTCAATACACAGCTTCACTAAATGTAGGCCTATAGACTTAATCACAGGACACTTTGATCCCCGTGATTCCCTAGATTTAAATTTATCGGAACATTTACTGCAAAATTACTTACAAGACCACAAAAAACGACTAACACAAGTCTACGATATAATAAATGAAACCTCTCTTCACCATCGGACTGAATTAACTGAAAACAGGAATAAGGACCGCGAACCTGAAAAAGAGTATGTCCCTGACCAACAAGTATTTGTCCGCAATCCGTTAGCTAGCAGACAAAAATTAGCTCCACGTTTTACCAAAGACATAGTCCTAGCCGACCTTCCCATACATATTTACACCAGAAAGAAGCGAGGTCCCGTTGCAAAATCTCGTCTTAAAAGAAGCCCTAAGGAATCTGTATTGTTACAGGATGTTACTGCTACTACTACTCCAAATGACGCAAGGACAAGAAGTAATGATTGATCCTTTAGGGAACGGCCCTGGAATACTTCCGTTTAATCTAGGAGCGACGCGCATCATTTCCCATTATCACTCTTTTCTCAATTATGTCAACCTCGATAGTATACAATCTCAAATAGATACAGTTAATACCAGAATGACTGATGTTAGACACACATTAAATAATAAGACATCTCTACTATTCGAACCGCACATGGATTACCTTACATCCAAACTAGTTAAGATATCTGCCCAGTTAGAGTCATTTGAACATAATCGCTATAAAAGAGGACTCATTGATGGCCTCGGTTCTGTAATCAAAAGTATATCCGGTAATCTTGATCAAACTGATGCAATTAAATACGACAACGCCATAAAAATCCTTAAGGAAAATGAGTATAGGATTCAAGCTCAACTTAATCAACATGTTAGTTTATCTAAAACTTGGGTTTCACAAAATGCCAACTTATTAACTAATATAACTAAAAATCAAGAGTTAATAGGCAATGTTTTAAATCGGATAATAAATAGTACAACAGCAAATCTTGATTTAATCCACTACGCCCACATGGCTCAACACTTAATTATCTTAAGTGATAACATAGATAATTTGTCCGAAGAACTCCATAAACTAGAGTATACTTTAGCTTTTATACGCGCACTAAGCACACCGCACATGGTAGTTAATATAGCTGAAATTAAGAACATGATACAGAAACTAAGGATTCTATATTCAGGCGATGAGATCCTTGAATTAGAATTAAGAGACTATTATGACGTAATTAAGCTAGGCTACTTTTATAAAGATAATCAGATAGTTATAGTATTTAAGGTGCCGATTGCCTTCCCTCCAATCTATAACCTTTATAAACTGTCCATTGTCCCTAACAAGAATAACAAAATCCTTTTACCAACCTCACCTTTCATTGCGATTTCTGGTCAAGATTCTATGTACATGGAGGCTGAATGCCCGAAGGTAAATTCTTTGTACCTCTGTGAAGCTAAATCAAAATACAAGGCCCGAGATAATCCCGATTGCATCCAGCATCTGATCTTCAAGCAAGAACTTCTCCCATTCTGTAAACTGTCTTCAGTCGCATTGAAGAAAGAAGCTGTAGAACAACTCGACGAGAAGCATTACACCATCAGTTTCCCACATCCAACCAAGGTGAAGATATCATGCGGACAAGAAACATATAAAACCCTGGAAGGAAGCTATTTGGCGATCATCCCCTACAATTGCCACATCAAAACGCCCGAATTTACTATAGCAAACTCTAACAATCACATCAAAGGTTTCGCTCTGGAGATTATGCAATTGCCCACAATTAATGAAGATTTAGAGACGTCGAGCGAATCACCAATCATACTAAACTCTGCAAATCTAGAAAATCTGCACTCCATTAACACAAAGATCATGCAACAGGCACCAGCAAAACTCAATGAAGTAGTTGATCCAGCTCTCTACCATACTACAATTCCAATCTATCTGATACTAACCGGTGCAAGTGTACTCATTATCACACTGACGTACCGACGATATCGAGCGAAACGCCTTCAAAGAAACCAAGCTATGCAAAATGATGACGCAACATCTCCAGGAAATTATGCTGAAATTCAAGAATCGCATGGAATCAGTCCCAGTAAGATAAAAATTGACCACAGCAACATTTCATCATCTCTCTCACACAAGATTTCGAAATAGTTGCTTATCTTCGGGGGGAGGTGTTACATATTCGCGTAACACGTGAACCGCTGATCGCGCGTTACCCTAATTACCGCGGATTGCAACAGCGGAGACACGAGTCGCCGACGCAGCTCAACGTGATGCAGCCCGGCACCGGACATCGCGGCCTTCGCGAAATCGTCACTTTTGGCACAGCATCGGTCAACTGTCGACATCTTAGTTAATATTTTACATTGTAATTTCTGTCATTAAATTTAAGTTCAAATAAATTTTGTATTTTTTTCCATCCTCCGGCTACAGCCTTCGTAATTTACTCGTAATTGTTGTTATTGTTATTTTTTGGAATATTCTTTGGCTTTATGACAATTGAGCAAAGTTTTAAGTATTTCCCACTTCGATAGCCATCTATCTTTCTTTGTCCATGTTAGATTCAGATTTGTCGTTCCATTTCTTCAACGCTTTTTTCAACAGCTTCATTATCACCATGTTTACAAAGTTCAAAAATCATCAAAATCAATACATTCCCAGTGTATTTTACAATGTCAGAACATGGGTAGTAAATTGTCCAATCGCTCTGGCAACACGATGTGTATTTTCTATACGCTATTCAATATTCGTGCGGCATAATGAGGTACAGGTAAGGGGCGGGGTCCGGTGTATTCAATTTAGTCGATGGTTAGAGGCGCTTGCGGCTGTGGTTTGCTGGCTTTTTAAATACATTTAACGGACATTTTTGCTGTGAAATTGCCAGGTTTTGAGACATACGTTTGGTGATACATTTTTTCTAATATTTTTCCCAGTCTACCATATTTTCCGCTTGATACCACGGCTGGTTAGAGGAGCTCGTGGCTAAAATAAAAATAGCCGCACAGGACGATCTTCTGGGTTAAGCCGCGCTTGCCGAGGTTGGTCTGTGGATGGGTGACCATCTGTCATAGCGAGTTTCCTCCGTGCCTCGGAAAGCACGTAAAGCCGTTGGACCCGGCTGTCATTTGTAGATCTTTGACAGTCGTTACTGTTAGTCAAAAGCTCTAAAGTCTGACAACCAGTCTCAACATAGGGTATCGTATTACCCAGTTACTGGGTTGTGGAGGTCCAACAGGCAGTCGCTCCATGTAAAATACTGATATCCAGCTGCATCTGGTTTGACTGGAAGCCGACCCCAATATAGTTGGGAAAAGGCTAGGCAGATGATGATGACCACAGCTGGTTACCACGCTGAGTGATTGAATGTTGCGTTGCTTGTCCCAATTACGAGTAGTTATAGTTGTACCAAGTCTGACTGTCTGTGAGTATCAATATTTGTTAACTCACCCACGATACAGTAGAAAATGTAGGGCTAAGTATTCGAAAAATCAGTGTCAATCTAGTGATTTTTAAGATTAAATAGGGTAAGTTTACAGCGAGACCAGAGAGGAACACAACAGAACGCACTTCAACATATTCACAGGGCACGCCTTCCAACATAGGATGGATAAGCAATGCGGTAATGTTGATGCCATAACTTATCAAGGGTATTGTTTTATCCACGGTGTCCTTCAATAGCCCTTTATGTACCTGGGTTACGGTGAATTCTGAGTCCCGCGACCCCGGCAGGCTTTGGCCCTCTACAGGCCCTGTCACTATGCTGACACTTCTTGAGGCGCGCGTGGAACACAACGCGCTGTCGACCCGGGCATGGTCCATGGTTGGGCAGCGAGTCGCCCATTACTTGCCGCCCGCATGCCCGCGCCTACGGTGGCCGGAGATCGTATCAGTATAGCACCTTATTGGTAGAAACAATAATTATGTCAGTATCATGGATGTCAACAGTTTATTATAAGATGCTACTATTCATGAACCTATACAGTGTTACTCTAAGTGTGGATCTAATCAAAAATGGGCGAGGTCATTTCCAATCTTTTTACCTCAGAGTAAATTGGTGCTATTTTTTAGGATTCAAAACTTGTGACTACTTTTCGTATTCAGCTTTATAACAAATGGCTAGAGATTGAAATCAAATTAAATTTTCTAATTTTAAAACTAATCAGAATATTTGTGAGATAATCCGTGATCATCTTCAATCGGAAGCACGACTAGAATTCCTATGAATCAAATAACTATGTAAATTGACAAAGGCGTTTCCACCGTCCAAGTCCACATTTCTAAACTAGCCACTGTAAATTCTATAGTTTCTCAGAATACACACTGTAACGTAAAAACCCATAAAGCCATAACACAAAACGCATTTACCATTCATACACATTTTAAAACGATATTCGATTTCTGAAGCACTTAAAAATTCACAACTTGGAACCCCCACAATAGGTTTCTATAAAGAAAAACCACGGCTAACCAAAGGCTACCGTGGAGGCGTGAATTTTTTATAGCATGGGGCGCCATGCCCCTTAGAAAAACACCGCCTTGCTAGGGAAAAGACTAATAAACGACGGACGCTATCGCTGAACCTGGATCGAAGAAATTATGATGTGGTATTGAGATGTATGAAAACGCAGACACAAAAAGAATGAAAGAAAGTATAAGTAGGAAGGGACCTGTATTTTTGGTACTGTATTCTCTTAGTACTACTTTGGTACTGTAGTCTTAGCACGAGTGTTCACTTTTTATAACGCACATTACGTAAAGTAACGGACCCTGGACGTCAATGGTTAAAACTAGTTTCCCTTTCGTACACTTGAGGCTCTTTTTCATTCCTTTCATCATACAATTTATAATGTAATACTTCAAGTACGCCACGGCCAAAGACGGAGAACTCATCATAGGGCAAACAAGCCAAATCAAAGGCTCTGGTTAGGTACGATATGGTAATATCAACTACTGCCAAATCTCATGAAATCTTTTGCCGTGTCCACCAAACCTGTCTACCACATCTTACCTTCGGAACACAACACAAGAACCATCTGTTCGTTCTCAGGGGTCCTACGCGCAAACGAAATGTTAAAACCTGCACCGGTAAGCCAGGAAACAGCCCGAGGCCTTTAATTTGTGGAACACCATACAATATTTATGGAAATATCGATGTCTTTGTTTAGACATTCTGTGGTTTATGACAAAGAGTGACACAGAATGTCCACTTTGTGGGCAAGTATTTTGTAAAAATGGCATTTACTCTACCTATACATTTTATTCTTGAAGAAGATGAATAATCAATTTTGCATTTGCTTACATTACCGCTAATTTATCTGCAAGCAATATGTGGCCACAGCGGGTTTCCTTGTAGCTGAATTGTCTATTTAGAAGAAACAGGAGATATTTCTGCCGTTATGATTAATTTTATCATCATCACCATTACATCAGCCGCCGTTTGTGCTGGTGGACGTAATCCTCCCACAAACAGCTCTTTGGGGAAGGATTTAGACCTTGGACAATATACATACATTTGCTACCAGTCACTTTCTTCATCATCGGTCTATCGTGTCTCATACATCATATGATTCAAACCTTCTGTCTTTTTCCCTCTTCGTCGCTTTACGAGGAAAATTCTGACAAAGTTTTATTGGTTTGTATTGATGATGTTTTTTATAGGTTCGGAGGGTAAAGAATGCCTTAGGCTTACCAGTGTACTTGTTGAAATTGAGTTTACAATGTAGATTAGTATCGTTTGAGGGATAAGTGTTGTCATGATGTTGAACTAAAGGGTCAGCTATTTGTTGTTGATGAACTACATTATCTTTGCATATAATTTGCTTGTTGTCCTTCTTTTGTTTCGAATTTTTAGGGTGTTCATTGGTGTTTTATACTTTAGTAAAATGTTTTATTCTTCCTTTTACATTGAGGTACTTCAATTCAAAGAATGAGAATATTAAAACATTTTGAACAGAATCTTTATTTTAAATCTCTCTCTTTGATTTTCTGTGAGATCAGGAGTAGACGTGACACAGTGGATGGACACACAGGTCATCAAAATTGATGGCTACTGGGATGGCGACATATAAGAAAGGCATACAAAACGGAGTCGTGGTACACAGACCCGAAATTAATTGAGATAAGGGATAAGTAGATGAAGATAACCGCTTCAGCTTTAGAACTTACTGGGTAACTTAGCACTGCAAAAAATAAAACGATAGGTAGTATAATTACACTACTAGATCCGATAACACCGGACTTGATTGTTGTCAATACTCTATTCAATCACTTAAAGATTTCTTGCCAAGTAAGTGCCCTTTTCAAATATCTATAAACTTCTTGTTCGCACATCGTCGACCTTTACTACCGTAATCATCAATACTTTAAATTGTTGCTAGCAATACATCAATATCATCTACAGTATCATATTCTGGTGATGCAAAAAACACATGGCCATCATACTAAGACCCTTCTGTTATTCCAACTTCAACTTTTTGTCTTTCAGTTAAGGTGAATTTAAAGATTCTGGTTTGGTTACATGTATCAGACATGGAGTAAGGTAAGGTATCATCAATCATACAGCTTGACACATCAATACAGTGAGCAAATACTTGGAGTAACTGGTCCCAGTAAGAAATAGGTATAATCCTATCAGATTTGTAAGCATGTAATTTGTATTGCGTTCCCTGATGTCCAAGTGTTGAAAGAGTTGGTGTATTTCTGGCTGGTTTCTTAAAATAATTGATTATTAGGGAAAAGTTTTAATAATGGTATCTACATTAATCAGATAATTGCTTAACTATCTATTGTCTCTTGAAAGCGAAGATACAAAGTTACAATTAAAAATAAAAATTGTTTTCAAAGTCCCAAAAATTTGAACATTGTCAATTTAGCTAAAGTCCTCTTTCTGCCTAACTATAATTTCTATAAAATTGTACTTAATATGCACAAAAAATTCAAATGAGGCACAAAATACAAATAAGCTGGACCTCTCCTCTTGTAGGCAGGAATTATAGAGATCTAATAAATTAATACGAGTAAGAAATATCTAACAGCCCAGTCGGGCACTTTCCTCAAGACCTTTTCAGCGTAAATTCTTTCTGCAAAACCGACACCTCATGCTATCACAATTACGGTCAACCAACAAATATATCATCTACATACTATGATGCATAATGACTCTTCATATTTCACCCAAGCCAGGCCATAGTGAGCTACCGTTTAAAAATTCTAGCAAGGCATGCTTATCAGTAAGGTATTAACCCACTTTCTTCGGTTGACTTACAGCTTATGGACTCCTAGTAGATAAGCGTTTGATACACAGCTATGCGGCTTCCTAATCCATCTTTTATATTAGCTAGTCTTTGGTAAGTGATGACGTTTAGCTAAAGTATTCGGGCTTGTGTGTCAAATTAAAGGCGATTAGAATGTTAAATTGTGGTAATTATATATGCGGCATCGTACATGGAAACATTTTAAAAAATAGTAATTGGAGTATCTTTTGGTGGCATCGCAAGACAGTTTCTGGCTACCGCAGGCACGAGCTTACGAACAGCGAGTAATACTCGTAGGTAGCTCACAGTCTGATCAACTCTAAAGTTAGCAACGAATTCTAAAAGGCTCTACTCTACTCCTACTGTTGCTTACATTATACTCAGTATTTTACTCATCATCTATCAAAACTAGACCTTATGTCTCTTTACCTTAGTCCATTTGTCTAACGACAACACTCTGCTCTATTTTCTTTTAAAAAACAAACTTAAACCTGCTCATGGGAACTCGATCAATTCCTATGATCCATGTACTATTACAAGCAACATTTTTTACAATATCCATCAGTGTTTTCGTTACATCATTGTCTTACCCGATAAGGTGCCCTCCTCAATCTTCCTTAGCAGACTTTAATTCTGTAAGTAGGCTGGCATCGTCATCGACGTAATAGCCAAGGTGCATAAGAACTGTAAGACATATAGTCATCTCTTTCTTTCTTACAGCTTTGGAGTTGCGTGTGGGAAGGACAAAAGCTCCCAGATTAAAATTGATTGCACGGACATTGCCTTTATCTGCGGGACATGCCTCGATTGATTCTTCATCAATCTTTATTCGCGGTGTTAAAAATGTTTTCTTTTTTGTCTCATTTTAGTGAATTGCGTTTTTGGGTTATTTCGTTATTAAAAGTTTTTTTTTTGTAAACGTATTTGTGGAAGCTTATGCAGTTGATGTACGCCTTTTAATTAAAGTGTATTGGGTTTTTGCTAGATTTATCGAAGGCTTTTTTTATGAAAAGAAGGAAAATAAACGTATACTTTGAGTAAAAACATTGAACTTGTTCTTGGTTATAAATGGTTCATAGTCTTGACGCATAGTAGAGAAAATATGTCTGGCGAAGATTGACGAGCAGAGCCGACCTTAATAAAAGACGATAAGGCTAAGCCTACAAAGATGGACACCATAGAATAAGAGTCATTCATGAGAATATCATGCTCAAAAAAAAGAGGGCCACTAGAAGAAAAAAAAACTTTACAATTACAAATATCTGTAAGACTCAACAAATCCATTAATTTAAAAATCCCAACTAATTTATCCAAGATCGCTCGAACCACGACTTTTACAACGGCCAATAAATTAAAAAAAACTTAAACATAGCCGTATCACTTTACGAAAGAGGCCACCGGGCGTTATCAAAAATTTATTACTTCATAAATTTATAACAACTTGAGTGCACTTTGTAAATCTTTATAATGTGGCGTGATGGAAGAGGTGCATGGAGCTCTAAAGCTCAAATATTTGAAAGGAAATTGTGTTCTCTGGCGAAATGGCTTTTCAAATCTAATGCTTGAAGGCAACAAACGTTCAGTTTTATTTCTTGTCATTTATGGTGATGGCAATGGTCGTATCGCTTTTGTAAATTTTATTTATAATGCAAAAATTTATAAAATATGACAAGAATATCATTATCTTCTGAGTTAACACAAATCAATCGGCAAATTTTCTAGGATTGACACATCAGTTTAGATTACGCAACAAAAGATAAAAAATATTGGTTCAATATTCAAAATTTGATAATCTTACTGACTGTCTATTAGATATTTTAAATCAAATTGCCTTTTGATTAATAATATCAAATCATCAATTAATCACCATCATCCAAATCTAGGCTTTGCACACAAGTAGTTAAAGACCTCTCTATGCTTTTTTCTGTGCCAACCTCATCCAAGTTTTACCTGTAATGGCAAGATAATTACAATATCTAAATAAACCCGAAGATCGTACTAAAAAAAAAGAACATGCTGATCTCTACTAACAAAGTAAACTACACCAGCAAATTGTTTAAAAAATAAGTACCCTAAAGTACAGACGAACCAAAAAGTAAATGTAACAAGAGCCTCAGGCACTTGTTAATAGATTTCTTGCGGAAATAGGTACCATCGTTAAGACAACTGAACGTTTAAGTAAACTGCTGCTATCTTTTAACCTAACACGTTCAACACTCGTTTTGCGACTTGCAATGGCACTGGTGTCTAGGAATGATCCACACTGGTCCTTTTTCTACCAATAATCATGCTATTCGTATCACAAAAACCGGCCAAGTGCGAGTCGGACTCACATCTGCAAGTAACATAATATAAAAGTTCTTGTAGTTGGTTGTAACTTTGAAAATTCGCCTCTATACCGCCGTAATCCGCCCCATCATGACATATGCCGGTGTCATATTCGCACACTCCCATCCCCGCCACCTTTATAAAATGCAGGTCCTTCAAAACCGTTACCTCAGGAAAGTCACGGGAGCCCCGTTCTATGTCCGCAACGACAGCCTCCACCTCGACCTCAAAATCCCCACCATCCTCCAGTTCATGAAACGCATTTCCAAGCGTTTCTTTGACTCTGCCATCAGGCACCCCAATCCCCTAGTCGCAGCGGCCGCTCGATACGAACCGTCTCGTATCAGCAAAATTCGCCGACCCAGGCATACTCTTGTCACCCCCGACGACCCCATCACTCTCATCCAGGAGAGCAATAGGGAAACTAGTACGCTCAAGAAACACAAGCGTAAATCGACCCCGTCATTCCGTCCTCGCCGCCGAGGACGACCGTCGCGACCGACGTCCGAATCAATGCCCTCCCCGTCCCTCGCAAGAGCCAGCCCGCGATGCTGAGCCGTAGAGTTTAAAATCAGTCCCTAAATAATGTATCATTGTGATCCAGCCTGTCCCTTGCTGTCCTCTCTCAGTGACGCCCTAAGCCGAGGTCCGAACCCCACAGGGGGTGCCCTTAGCGTAGCGGTCACTTAGTTTGTAGTAGTGTTGTAGTATTAAAAAAAAAACTAGTTACTTGATCTCGTTGAAACCAATTTTCGCTGATAGTTTGCATAGTCATGTACATTATTTGTTTTCTTTTTAGTTTTATCATTTTTTTGTTTTGGAAGTCACAGGGAGATTGTCTCCCTAATTTCATAACAGTCCTAGTAAACATATTCCATTGCATTCAAAAGAATTAGAGGACATTACAACGTTAAACATTACGTATGTGTTTCATCGCTGGGACAAACTGGAAGTGCAGTGTAGAATATTCCGGTATCCATGGCCTTAAGGCTACAACAGACAGGCAGTTACTTATGGCCAGATTTCAATGGGTCTTACACGTTGTTAGCGTAAACTTGCTAACAGCAGCTACGAATTGATCTACAAATTGGATTCTTATTTCTTAGTGTGATAAGTACTTAATCGTTGAGAAGGAAATCATTAATCTATGTTCAAGAGGTTAGTATTTATAGTGAAAATATTCCTATGAAGGGGATAAGTAATGTGGGAAGACGGTTGTCAAAGTACAAGTTTGATGTGATTTTCCATCAGAAAAATGATGAACTACTTCAAATTATTCTTCAATCGTTTTTATATTCTTTACATTTAAGCCTTTGTCAAACAGACAGGGGCGCGAAGCGAGGCGTTTTTATTTGTTATGTATGGAATTGTTTGAATCCAGTCACATAGAAAAGCGAAAGCGATCCGATAGCGTGACAGAACTATCGACTGACGTCTCGCTTCGGTTCGGTATCGTTTCGGACTCGCTTCGCTTTCGCCTGTCTGTTTGACAAAGGCATTAGGGAGCTCAATTTTCATTCTTGATCACAGTATAACCTTTCTACTGAATTCCATATTACGCGTTGTCTGTGAGCTAGTGACGTAACATTTTTGTTTTTACGAGTAATGGTTGAACAATGAAATTGAAAAATTGTCATCTGCACCTTGCCTTCAACGGTTACTAAACACAGAAACTCACGCCTGTTTCCCATGGGAGTGGACAGAAACCACAAAGTACAATTCGCTACGAATGCTACAATCCTTACATACTACTTTTGCCTCGTCCAACCCGCATGCTTTTATGACCAGATGTATGAATGTACATCTGGTCATAAAAGCATGCAGGTTGCGAGTACATACTACGCAGTACGCACACGACCTTCCTGAAGAACCTCGCCAGTAAGGTCAGTGTAGTCTTCATAAGGAGGAGCTCGTGGCTAAATAAATACAGCCGCACAGTCCGATCTTCCGGGTTAGGCCGCACATGCCGAGGTTGGTCTATGGATGGGTGACCATCTGTCATAGCGAGTTTCCCCCGTGCCTCGAAAAGCACGTAAAGCCGTTGGTCCCGGCTGTCATTTGTAGATCTTTGACAGTCGTTACTGTTAGTCAGAAGCTCTAAAGTCTGACAACCAGTCTTACTATGGGGTATCGTATTACCCAGTTACTGGGTTGTGGAGGTCCGACAGGCAGTCGCTCCATGTAAAATACTGATATCCAGCTGCATCTGGTTTGACTGGAAGCCGACCCCAATATAGTTGGGAAAAGGCTAGGCAGATGATAACTGTCAATACTCGTAAATGCAACTAAAACCAACTCGTCTATCTCTCCTCAGATTTAACTATACAAACTATGAAACTATCGCTAAATCAGTATATTACGGTCATTTTGTGTCTCTAAACAATTCATTAAGATTGTATCTTCCAAGATATCTAATAAAATCTTATATTCAATTGTTTATACTCAAAATAAAACTTGAATGAACAAAGCTCGCTAATGGATGAAAACTTTTACTGTGCAATTTTCAACTTTCGGTGCTGACATCGATAGTTGAAATTCCAACACGATAATAATAATAAAGCATTCAGTTAAGTGTCGCTTAGTGTCAGTGAAAATGTGCCTAAGTCTTGCCGTTAAGCTGTTCTCTCATTAACGGCTTTGGTGTCGCTGAAGCGAGCAATTTTGGGATTTGAAAAGATACTTTAATTTGACGATTTATTAATTACCGTTTTGGGTATCAAAGAGTAAAATCAATGAATGAGTACGATTTCATCTAGTTTTGGAAAGTCTTTGAAGGTCAAAATATCTTTGGTTTCTTGGAATTGAAGAACATTGTCGGCACGGTAGCGTAGTGGTTGAGCGATTGGTCTGCTGCGCTGCGTGTCGCGGGTTCGATTCCCACACGGATCAAATATTTGTATAATCTACAAGTAGTTGCTTCGGGTCTGGGCGTTTGTGTATGTGAGTTTATATGTTTGTAAACGCACCCACGACACAGGAGAAAAACGTTGCCTCGCAATAGGTTTATAAAAAAAAAAACGTTGAAGTAAGTTGAACCCAAGGTGATAAAGATAATAATGTATAACATAGCATAAATGTAGTTTATAGCCGTCGGCCGGTGCCTAACTGCGAATTTGTTGCAGGGTTGAAATTCATTGAATACGCTAGTCGTACAACAAAAACAGCTTCACAAACATTAACATTGGATTTCAACACAATTGTTTTAGAAAGACCTACGAGTAATTACTAAAAATAATCTGATCAAATGGGGTACTAGACTCATCCCAAACACAATGCCAGTGCGAAGCCTCTGTACAAGATATGTCCCACCTACTTTCGTGCCCATCCTGCCCAACCACCTGCACCTTCCAGGATTTGAACGAGGCAAATGACAGAGCTGTGTGGGAAGCTACGTATTGGTGGGATACAATTTGAATACATCGACCCGCAAAGAAGAATAAGATCGTTGTTGTACCGGTTTTTCTAAAAATGTCAGTATTATTATAACATTATTGGTTAAAGTATTCTAATTAACGCGATATGTGTAAAGCTGTTAACTCATTAACGGTAACCTTTGAAGCGATAAACTGTGAAGCTCTAAATACTTAACTTTAATTTGACGATTTATCTGTTCCTAGTAACAACCGATAGCCAAAGATTAAGTTAAAAAAAAATCGATAATTTATTTATTTTTATACAACGGATTTGTTCTTGACCTCAAACTAGATCAGAAGCAAAAATGAAACTTACGATGTAGCGGCTCAGCCAGTAGTAGGGGAATAGTGTATAAGACGGGGACGCGGGGAATGATGGGAAATTACACACTTAAGGCAAACTTAACACAATACAAACGTAGCGCAAGCGCCTACAGGACGCCATTTGTTAGTAGCCGCTTGCAAATGACGTCCTGATGGCGCTTGCGCTACTTTAGTGTTGTTTTAAGTATGCCTAAAGCGTGTATGTCCTCAATACACCTCGCGACCCCGTCTTATACACTGTTTCCTTAATTAGAATTCAGCGCCCCGACATTGACAATAAAACTGTTTGAATCCGGCCATAACGGTGGTCGTGAGCCAGCTCAGATGGTGCCTACCACCGCAAGTTAGAAGCAGCGTGTGGTGCTGTACCAGTGGATCTCACCCATCCCAAAACTGTATACCTAATTTGCCCAAATTGTTTAATATTGATTAATGGAAATAACATCTATACATATAATAAATCTGTAGAAGGGTCAATTCTGTACATTGAAAATATTGAAAAAATAAATAGCGGGGGGTGTTGCTGGATCGATACCAAACCCAAATATGTGATTAAAAAAATTTTTGTCTGTCTGTCTGTCTGTATGTGCAGGCATCACGTGAAAACTAACGGTTCGATTTCGATGAAACTTTGTATAATGATACCTTATTATCCTGGGCATAACATTTATAGATACCTTTTATCCTGGAAAAATACGTAGAAAAAAAAATCTTATTTTTCAGTACAGAACGCGAGCTCAACAGCAGTAGCTCAATAGAGGGATCTCCTTAATTATATAGTATTAATAATTATTAGTATAGGCTTAGCCGTATTTGGGTCCAATAGATATTTATAAGATGTCATTGTCAGAGTTACTCAAAATGGAGAAATAAACCATCCACGCGAAGACCGACATCCGCGCGGACGGAGTCGCGGGCGGAAGCTAGTAAATTAATAAAATTTAAACGGATGAACATCCCGTATAGTTCTACAATTATAAACTAAACAACAAAAACCCAAAAGTTTTTACTTCTGGTTTTACGTCAAGTCAGTCAGTAAGTCAGACAAGTTAATATGGCACCTTTAGAATTAAAGTGGCCTAACTAAAAATTTTATGAAAATGACTTTTATGCATCGAACGACTTATAAACAAGTATTCTATTAGATTATTAAAAATAAACCGGCTCTTCTAACATAGAAAAGAAAAAACGCACTGTTTCCGCCTATTTTAAATCACGCTCTTCCCCGCGTCCCTCGGTATTTAATTAATAAATACCATATTCCCAAAAAACTGGAATTTTGGATTACGAACACCACCACTTCTATTCTAAAGGTGCGATATATTTTCAAAATTAGGCACAGACCTATTGCTAAAGAACAATATATTCTCACATCTGAAGTATACTTACTCTTTGCCCCAAAAAGACGTTAAAATCGTCTTCCGACACACTTGATTGACATTTTTAATTAACAAATCCCGCTCGGGACGTACAGAGCGCACATTATTTCTTTAATGGTCCCGCCGAATGATCGATTGTCTGACTTCGGGACAAGTCGCCAGTCGCCAGATTCGGCAATCGAGCCAAATGTTTCGATTCCATGTTTTAAATTCGTTGGCTCTTTTTTTTATTTCATTGTCGTTTAGTGCAGCCATGTTCTTAATTTGAAGTTTATTTTAATTCGTTTTATTTACCATTTTTTGTGTACAAAGTTGGATTTAGGTGATGATTCTTAAATTGTATTTATTACACAGAAAATACACAATCCCATGGCATAATAACGAGCCAGGGGGTCTACTCTCTTAGTCCGTCAATGAGATACGGGACCGTGCAAAAATCATTCAAATTTTTTAGTGAACCCTACTTCCTATTAGTTTTAAACTCAAACATCTGACAACATACCGGGAGTTGGTACTTAACTGTCCAATAATGTTGTCATCAATTTATAGTTCGTACCACGAACTAATCTTTTGTTCGCCCGATACTTCGACAGAAGAAGCGGGTTTCGCGCTGAGATAGTACCCTAGTCTATTACCTTCACGAATCCAGATTAAGTGGCTTTAACTAAAAATGTATGATAGAATAACAAAATAACACTTTGCTCGACCTGCGAAACGAAACCAGGACAGCAGCAGTCGCGCTTAACCACTAGACCAACAAGAATAAAGCTTTATCGTTATGTTCTTTTTATTGACAGTTACCTCTTTCACAAAAGAAAGTTGTAACTAAATATTTATTTGAACGTTAATCGTAATAGCCCTATTCCATCCGTCCAAAATTTCCCAGATTTTCTCCCAACGAACATTTACAAATCTTTACAAGTAAAAAATGGACCATAAGTAAACAGTTCCCATGTTCTATGGTAATGCACCCATGTCCGGAAGGTACCAACCTTGTTTTATTTAAATAACCCGACCAGCCCATGACATGTACCATGATACCACAACTAATGTATACCGGAATTATTTTACTCTTTCCATTGGCGGGTTGACTTTGTAACTTTAGTTTCGTTAATAAAGAAGACAGGTAATGTATTGTGTGTTTTCGTGTAAAATGACTTGAAAAATTTCTCAGTAAAGGTCGAAGATCTTTTAACAAAAATATATCCCTTTTTGGTGTATTTTAATACTCTCATACATATTTAAAGCCGTAACGCGTTGGTCACGATTCGTTTGACGTTTTAAATTATACGTACAATTATTTTTATTTTAGTAATTTCGAGTGGATGCACTCGTAAGTTTTATGTTTGGTTAATTCGGATTAATAGGCTGTCTCGTGTTAGTTATGTGAGGCTTTTTTTTTATCGTGGTAAAATCATCAAATGAGTCCTCCCACTCAGGGCAGGGCGGGAGGGACTGTCAGACTTGTACTGACTAAAATCCACGGTGTCCTTCACGAGCCCTTTACGTACCGGGGTCACGGTAATCCCTTGGTCCCGCGACCGAGTTATGTGAGGCTTACGGCTTTCTTTAATCTTTGCCTTTCGCCACGATTGGCGGAGTGGCTGAGTTATTTACTGGTGCACTACGTATCGTGGTTTCGATTCCGGCACGGACCAAATATTTGTATAATCTACAAGTAGTTGTTTCGGGTTTGCCTGTTTGTGTATACATGTTACAATATTTGTACTCACGTTTTTTTTTTTATCGTGGTTAAAATCATCAAATGAGTCCACCCACCCAGGGCAGAGCGGGAGGGACTGTCAGACTCTACTGACTAAAATCCACGGTGTCCTTCAATAGCCCATTACGTTCCAGGGTCACGGTAATTCGTGAGTCCCGCGACCCAGGAAACGTACTCATGATACTGAAGAAATACCCAGTTACCATTTAAAAAAAAATCTTCTCCCATGTTTTTTTTTTAATAGTTCATTACCTGAATAATATCACAGGTATACCACGACCTCGATTAGGATATTTTATATCCCGGTACTTCGATCATATCCGAACTCCACGCGGTTCAAACCACGAGCATAAGTTAGCAAGTACATGTTGAAATAGAAATACTTTCTCTGTCAATGTAATTCATTATTTTGGGACAATTTATAGCCTTCTACAGGCTTGTTCAAGTCTGTGAGGTCTGTGTTACCAGTAATGGTAAGTTATGTCTTTGTTGTCGCCATCCTTCCGCCACAGGCCTAGGCCCCGCTCGGTCACTATGGGCCTAGAAGGTTTTTGACTCTGAGAAAAACATACAGAGCAAAAGAAGTACGGTAATTGATGCATTTAAAATAAGTCTCGTGTTAACACTGTTTCTAGTTCAAAAACAATTCCCAAATATGCATTAAAACTATCAAAATTACTCGTAAAACTAACTTTCGTAACTGAAGTTTAACTTAATATAACTTACATTTAAGTTGAGGTTAAGTAAACTATTCCTACTGTTTAATAGCGGGCCATTTTTCTTTATTTTATTCGAGTTTTAAAGTTCAAGTTAAGCAAGAATATGTAAAAGCTTAACTTTCTATAGTTAATGTTATGTTAATCTTGTATCAATGGAAGAATCAAATTAGGTGAACTACGTTTTTAAATGTTTGTTTGATTTTAAATTAACTGATCGTCTAACTTCCTTATACCTCGTAGCAATCGAAGTAGCAAGTCGCTTTAGTTGAACAAATATTTGTATTAACGAGATTTAAACAAGAAAATCACACTTTTATTTCAAACCTACATCATCATTTAAATAAAACTATTTCAAAAGAATTATTTAGGTTCACATTATTGCTAAAATGTCAATCTTTTATCTCCTTTCTCTCTAAATATTATAACACCTTCCTCGTATAACTTTAAATCGCCTGAAAAATAAAACTTAAATGTTTTCATAAATAAATTAACGATTGTTTTCATTGTTTATGTTTCCATAAGAACAGAAAATTTACTTTAAAAAACACAGAAATACATAGCCAAATCTCTTATACCTATCAAGCTACTTTTCTAACAATAAGAAGTCGAGTTATTTATAACTCCGTGCCCGAAACTATTATACTTTTTGTCTCGATTCGCCACGCGCAATAATGTCTGTCCATCGCCTTCCTCCGGCGGAACAAAGTGAGCATTTTTTTACATATCTCTTTAGATCAAAGTCACCGAACATTTTGGATATAGAGCAGATAGATGCAGAAGGCCAGTGTTTTAAGAATAGTATTTCATAACAATCAGAAGTTTAAGAACTAACTTTATTCGCGATAATGAAATGAAATGATGTTTATTTAAAAAAGACGTGTAAAAGTGTTGATATAACCTACTTGAGGTTATATCAACACTTTTACACGTCTTTTTTATAAAACTAAAGTAAAGTAAAAAGGTAAAGGATAACGGCAAAGGTTAACTTATAATTTTACTATAATAAAACTACTGAAGCTAGCATGACTTTTCACGTTTTTGAGATGCAAAGTAAACATGAACTTTGATGTTAATTTGGTGAAAAAAAATAGTTCCACATTAGTACATTAAATGCACTTTTTACTTTTCCATAAAATAAACGCTGTAAATTCTTCAAGTAAAGTACGGAATTCTTGTGCCTCTGTTTTTTAAGTCAGGTTTTCTGTTTATTATCATCATTGTCAAGATAACTTTAGAAAGAAAGAATGAATATAATAACTTTACAATGCAAATAGCCTTATCACACTATATTATAACCATTGCTGCAGAATAACCATTCCTCTCTGAAAAAAATTGAAGATATTTTAATCGCATACCAAAGACAGAACTCATATAATGTAGAAGTGAGCCTTCTGACTTCCCATCATTTTTACAAGTATCTTTCGGAAGAAAAAAGTCGCAAATGCGATTTAAATTTTAATTTGAGCTTGAGGTTTTTTTGGTGGCACGCCCCCTCATTCTATTATTTATAATTCGCCACATGGTGGGTCGTCATTGTGGTCTAAATGATTTTAGGTTTCATCTTGTAAATAATTAAATTACTGCGTGCTTTTGAATGCTAAGATTAGATCTAGACTTGATTGAATCTATTTTTATAGTTTGGAGTACGCAGAAAGTAAAAAAGTGTTTACGAGAAAAGCTAAATCAATTATTGTTACTGTTAAACTTAGATGATGGTCACATTTCATTTGATTAATTTGAACTAAGCCGCAACACTACCGCGGGCATGCGGGCAGCGAGTAATGGGCAACTCGCTGTCCGACCATGGACCATGCCCGGGTCGACGGCGCGTTGTTTTCCACGCGCGCTTCAAGGAGTTTCAGCATAGTGACGGGGCCCCCTGTAGAGGGCCAAATTCTGCCGGGGTCGCGGGACTCACGAATTACCGTGACCCCGGTACGTAAAGGGATACTGAAGGACACCTTTGATTTTAGTCAGTACGAGTCTGACAGTCCCTCCCGCCCTGCCCTGGGTGGAAGGACTCATTTGATGATTTTACCACGATTAAAAAAAACAGCCGCAATACAATACTAAAGATAATTTGTGTATTACTTTTGATAATATTGATTACATAATAAAATGTTTGTTTAACCTACAAGTTACTAGTTGTTCCGGGACTGGCTGTCTGTGTTTAAGGGTAAAAGAAAAATATTAAATATTTTTCAACGCATCCACTACTCAACAGGATAAATCGTAATTCAGGGCAAAGCTTTAAAAATTGAAAAAAATACGCTGACAAATTGTACCATTTGTAACACTAATACTTAGAAAAACTAATATCATCATCTGCCTAGCCTTTTCCCAACTATATTGGGGTCGGCTTCCAGTCAAACCAGATGCAGCTGGATATCAGTATTTTACATGGAGCGACTGACGGTCGGACCTCCACAACCCAGAAACTGGTAAAAAAAATACTGGTAGAAAAACTAATATACCATTTTAAAACTAAAACTCAATTAAATACACCCAAAGGCTATTAAAACTAAATTACAACACACCTATTTCTCAAAAGCAGTCACTTAATTACCAAAAAAAGATTTAATATACAACCTGCATCTAATTCCAATCATGCTAATTAAATCTAATATTAAACCTTGGTTTCGACCGACGGAATGTTTAAAAGCCGCATTCCCGCCCACACTGTGGTCTTCGTTATATCTCCATCTTATTATCAAAACCACACACCTTTATAATTGCGACCACCGGAAAGACAGAAGCGACCACACTTTGTCTTTATGAAAGACTTGGTTTACCTGTGACTTCGCTCGATATACTGCCGAAAATAATTATCATATAGTACGAGAAAGTCGTAAATTAGCCTACTAGGAGTTGACCTTGGATTTGCTCGTTTTAATAATTACAGATGATGTCAATCAATTTATATATCGAACAATATTTTTGGCAAGAAATAGGTTAGGTAACAAAATTTTTGTATGAAACTCATTCAAAATTCACTCATCCCATTTTTCCTCCTGAAAAGGTAACATTAAACCATTTTCAAAGTGTCATCTTATATTCTAGTACCAAAATTCCATGTCCACAAAAACCTAAACAAACCTGTTTTTGTTGTACTATTAAAGTTACGAGGATACTCTATACTGTAGCTTACCATAAGTAAAAGAATTTTCAAAACGGAACCAAATCCCAAAATAACTCACAACAAACTTACAAACACACCAAAATACAAACTTTATCTCATTATAATATTAAGTACCTATAGATACATTTTCGACCACACTGCGTCTGTGTGTAAAAGCTTAAGTTGTTCCGGGTGATAATCTAGTTGTTTTAGTGATAAGAATCAAAGGATGTTTGGACCACCTGTTTGTAATTAGACGGTGTCTTTTGATGTTTGTTTTACGGCAAATTGTAAAGTTGCATAAGTAGGTAAACGAGGCAAGTTGTAGTGGCAATGGGATGGCCATGTTTGTTGAAAGACCGATGACCGAATGAACAGTACTTAAGTCGATACCGCAAATTAAGTAACAAGCTGAGTATTCTTTCAAGCCAAATTTAGGCACTAGTCACCTTAAAGACAGAAGTGGCTATGATAGGCTGGAACATGAAATTATGGTGCAACCTGAGGGAGCAAATTTCTGGTAATAAGACACTAATTATAATAAAATTATGACCTGAATATTGAATTTGTTTAAATAAAAATATAGCGGAAGCTTTGGGGGCCGTCGTACGTAAACTAACATTCAAAAATTGCCGAGTTACTCAGAAATTTTGTAATCAATTTCCCTAAGAATAAGGATGGAAGCTCCTTTAACAAAAACTCAATATTATCCATACTACAGTAACTAATGCTACAACAAATAAATATAAATCCTCTAAACGTTTCTCAAACACACATACACAAACAGGAGACAAAAGGACACATAATCTTAGTCCAATCCTCGGTAAGACAAGTAAGACAACGGCTGGTACTTCGGGAAGTGAGTCAATATTGAGTCGAAGCGATTAAACACAAAACAAACAGGTTTGCGAGAACGTGCAGCAAGTTTGGGTTCCCAGATGTAGGAATCTTTGGGTTGTTGAGTTAGAAATTAGGAGCATCCGTTGTAGAATACAATTTAATTTTACCATAGCTTTTGCCCGTAGCTTCCATTGCGTGGGATTAGAATTTGACAACCGATTAGACGACACGACGTAGCGCCATCTGTTATCATGAGAACGTTATTATTGTTTGTTTCGAAAACATGATTGTTTTTTGGGATTAAAGGTACGCTTTCATACGTACGTACAGTATGCGTTGTCAGGTTACCAACATACGAGTTCATACAAAATTACAGGAACATCGGTTCATTGGTTTAGACGTGAAAAGATAACAAACATACTTTTACATTTATAACATCTATATATATAAAAGGAGTACTGACTGACTGACATATCAACGTACTCACTTCCCTCTGTGCAATTGCGCCGTGTAGATGTGATTTGTATCGCTGCCGTTAATAATTACGTTTTTCGTGTCTCGTTATCAATTACCGGCTCGTGAATTGATCCTAACTGTGTGCCTTTGTGTTTAGTGTTGGTATTGTAAGTTTTTCAAGTGTTATTACGCGTATTTAATTGGTAAATATAGTTTTAAATTAGTTCATCAGCGCTCGGTGAGTACTTTTTATTTTTTGGGTGTGGGGGTACCGCGTAAAGAAAAAAAAAAGTCTTGTTGTTTCGTCTTGTTTTTACGATCTGATTTAAATCGTTTTGTCATTTTGATTTAAAAATGTTGTCCAGTAATGATGATCCGCCAGACCGTGGCGGGGGGACTTCGCGACGCGTAAATAAACCTCCCAGGTCACCGACCTCCGCTTACTCTAAACGCTTGTTTACCGAATTGTCTCCGTCTTATTTAACACCTGAAGATAGGCCGAAGAGACAACATCTGACCGATTCTGCCGAAAAATCGCCGTTATCAATAAATAATGTCAGTAATTCAAACGAAGACTACTGCGATTTAGTTACTCAGGCATCTGCATACTTGTCAAAAATAAACGACCTCGTGAGCGATCAAGGATCCCGTATTAATGTAGCCAATAAATCCGCGATTATGGACATGACACAGCGGATTACGTCCATTGTTTCTTTGTTAGCCATACGGTCGTCTTCAAATGAAACAAAGTTAGCAAATATGGAGCGCGAATTGGACAAAGTCAAATTAAATAATAATGTCAGTATTGTTAAAACAGATTTCAACAAAGTTTCTTATTCAGATTCTCTGAAACTTCGTCTGCCTAAGGTCGCTCCAGTGATGGAGTCTAGACCACCGCTGCCGTGTGTAATAGCATACCCCTCCAACGAAAGGTCAGCTGAATTCGCGACTTCCTCAGCCACTAAAGAAGCGCTTAAAAAAGCAATTAAGCCAACTGACGACGGTTTTCAAATAGTTGGCATGAAAAAAATCGCGAAATCGGGCGTTGTATTACGTGTCGCTAACGATAGTCAAATAAGTAAACTTGAGTCGGTTGATGCTATTAGGACTGCCGGGTTAAGACTTGAAAAACCGAAAGGCCGCAGGCCACGTTTATTAATTAAAGACGTCCCATCCTCAATGGAAGACAAACCTTTTCTGCATGCGTTGTACCGTCAAAATATTAAAGACGAATTGGCAATTAGTGAGGAAGACTTTATTAAGTCGACAAAAATTATACGTAGACGTGCATTAGATAATGGCCGGAAGTGGGTAGGCATTGAAATCGACAACGCCATACGAAAGCATTTAATTAGTACCAAAGAGAAGCTTTTTATTGACTTCGCGACTTGCCGATTTTTTGATGATATCGATGTAGTTCGTTGTTTACATTGCCAGCAGTTCGGTCACGTGAAAAAATACTGCGTTAATAAATCGCCTACCTGTGCTAATTGCTCTGAAGCACATGAAACAAAAGAATGCCCGCATAAGGATAATTTAAATTTTACACCAGTATGTGCGGCGTGTAAACGTATTAAAAAACCGTTTGACCATCGATGCGGGTCCCAACAGTGTACCACCTATAAAGTTAGGCTCGAACAGTTAATACGCAACACTAATTACTAATATAATGGATAGTTTAATAATAGGTCAATTAAATCTACACAACGATAGGGTGGCGACTTCTGAATTGGACAAATTAATTATCGATTATAACTTAGATATTGTATTGGTTCAAGAACAATACCAAAACACGCGCTTACGTCACAAGGTAGTTCAGTTGGATAACAAGGCACGAGCCGGAATTTACGTGTCACGTTCTTGTAACTATACAGTAACGTCTTTACGAAACCTCATGAATCGACACTGCGCGGTTGTGGAAGTCTCATCCGCTAGTTCTAAAGTTTACGTTGTGAGCTGCTACTTTCAATATTCAGACCCTGTTGGTCCTCACATACATAATCTCCGTCACGTCTTGCGGTCACTCGCGGGCTGCAAAGTTATCGTAGGCGCAGACGTTAATGCGTCCTCGTCCCTGTGGTATGGCAAAGTTCGGTCCACGGATTACGAACGGCGCTGCGCTGTTGAAGACTTCATTGCTGAAATGAACCTAACTATTCACAACACCCCCGACGCACCACCTACTTTTTGCAGCCAAATGGGCGAATCTTGTATTGACGTCACACTTTCTAGTGCAGACGTACACTTGGATAGGTGGCGTGTCCTACCGGACGCGTCTTGTAGTGATCATCGCTTGATCGTTTACGAGTTTGTTCCGGTTTCTATTCAGGGTTCCTCACATGTCATTGGTAATTTTAGGTACAAAAGTAAAGGTGCTAATTGGGAATTCTTTAGATCGCTTTTTGCATGTCACGCCAAAGAGTTCACTCGTGATGGGCTGTCAGCCGAAGAAAGTGCTGAAATTATGTCAGACACCTTCACTTACTGTGCTGACATTGCCATTGGTCGCGGACCTATGACCAATATACGTAGATGTAATTGGTGGTGCGACTACCTAACCGAACAGCGTAAAACCTATCGTCGAGCGCGTAAACATCTTAATAAGCTTAAAAAACGCCAAGTCACCGGAGACTCGCTAACCACTGCTTTAAATACATTTAGAGTTGCCAAGTCCCGTTACAGAGCATCGGTTGAAAAATCTAAGGGTAATTTGTTGCGTAAAGTAGTCGATAAATTAGAAAAAGAAGGTCCGTGGTCTCCTTTATATCATGAGTTTAAAGCCAATCGATCGATCGACCTCGCGTATGTTCAGAATATTAAAGTAAATAATAAACACACCGCCGGTATTGAAGAAACAACGGAAGTTTTATTAAATACTCTTATCCCTGATGATTCACCTGTTAATGATAATGACTACCACCAACAAATTAGAGCATGGGCAACAGTCCCGCCTGAATCACCAGCGTCAGACCTTCCATCCACTGACGAATTAATGAATGTTGTTAGGAGATTGCCCCTTAACAAATCATCAGGTGAAGATAAAATATCTAATCGTATGATAAAAGAAGCGTGTAAAACAGCGGGTGACGCGTTATTAACTGTTTACAACCGGTGTATTTCTGAAGGCGTTTTTCCTCGTATATGGAGACATGGCTTTATACGAATAATACCTAAAAGCGGCGACAAGCCACCAGATGACCCTAAGTCATACCGGCCCATAACTTTATTACCATCTTTGGGAAAGCTCTTGGAGCGTCTTATCGTCCCACGATTGTTACCGGACGGGCCCAAATTCCATAAAAATCAATTCGGTTTTACTATCGGGAAATCAACCGTTGACGCGGCACTTTCTGTTAGAAAAATGGTTAATACCTCTAAACACAAGTACGTAGTTGGGATCTTTTTAGATATTTCCGGGGCCTTTGATAACGCGTGGTGGCCAATGCTACTACTTAAAATAAAAGCTCGTGGTTGCTATAATAATATATTTAATCTCCTTTGTTCGTACTTTTCTAATGGATCCGCGAAACTTAAACTCGGACATCATTCCATATCGAAACCTCTCACCATGGGCTGTCCTCAAGGTTCGGTTATCGGTCCTTATTTATGGAATCTAGGCTTCGATGATTTCCTCGCGATTCCACTTCCAAGTGGTTGTTCTTTAACTGGTTATGCGGACGATGGCCTTCTGCTCATTCAGTCGAGTACTCGTGCTGGACTCGAGAATTTGGCTGACACTTGCCTACGATTAATATCACAGTGGGGCGATCGTAACCGTCTGACCTTTGCACCACATAAAACCTATCAACTCATTTTAAAAGGTGACCTTAAATCGTGGCCTAGTATTAAATTCAATAATGTTCCCGTTAAGAAAAAGAAATCGGTGTGCTATCTTGGTTTAGTCTTAGAGAGGAATTTCACATTCATAGAACATATAAAAACAGTTGGTGAAAAAGCTAAAAATAATTTTTATGCCCTAACGAGAATATCCAAATCTACTTGGGGTTTGTCGTTTTTAACCTTAAAAACTATTTATGGTGCTACTTACTTGGGCTGTATGTGCTACGGAGCACCTGTTTGGGCCGATAGGGCCACCATAGGGGCGGCACGACGTAAATTGCTTCAAAGCCAGCGCTTGGCTTTGTTATTCTTAAGTAAAGCGTATAGAACCGTCAGTACTGAAGCTTTACCGGTACTTGCTGGTGTTCTTCCAGTCGATCTTGAAGTACAGCGACGTGCTGCAATGTACTTTTCCACACGGGAGACCACTGATGCTGATTTTCTACCTCAACGTGACCGTGATAAGATATCTAGATTATTCAAACCCCAGAGCGACGTCTGGGAGGATCTTTTATCCGAATGGCAAAGTAGGTGGGATAATTCTATCAAGGGGCGGCACCTCCACCAGTTCTTTCCATCCGTTCGTGAGCGGCTGGCTAGGACGTGGCTGGAGGTGGATCACTGTGTTGCCCAATTTCTCACGGGACATGGTAACTTTAAAAGTAAATTATTTTCCTTCAAGCTTGTTCCCTCGCCTTTTTGTCAATGTTCGACATCTGACTGTGAATATGAACAATCAGCACATCATATTCTATGGGAGTGTATTCTTTGGCAGAACGAACGTAATATTATGTTGAACACTGTTCAGACTACATCTGGAGTCATTTACTACTCGGACCTTGTTGAAACTCGAACAAACTTCCGTGCGTTCAAGCGTTTTTGCCATACCTATTATTGGAATCAAATTTAGCAGCTCACAATTTAGGACCCATTAATATTAGTAGTCATTTTACCCGTGGTGCTAGGCAACTGGGCTTCTCCCAGTTGTAATGTCCCTTTGTGCCTATTGGCCTTGTTTTGTTCTGTCTCCTGCTTGCATGAAGGGAAGTGGAAACATATATTTTTTCCTACTCCTCCACTATTCTTTTCTGATTAATTTCGTTGCAGGATCCAAGACAGGTAAATTCATTCTTCGGGACACGTCGAGCTTCATTGTCTCGGCCCTTTTCTGGTTGGTTGCCACTGTTGATTCTGGCGCACAGGAGTTGCAGTGGTTAGGGAATAGTGTGGTGGGTTTGTCCCAATAAAAAAAAAAAAAAAAAAAAAAAAATATCAACGTACAGCCGAAACTACTGGGGCTAGGAATGTGAAATTTTGCACACGGCTTCCTATTATAATGTAGGGGAGCACTAAGAAGGGGTTTTTGGAAATTTAACCTTTAAGGGGGTGAAAAGGGGGAATTAGGAAAGTACGTAACCCACGCGGACGAAGTCGCGGGCAAAGTGCTAGTTAGTTACAAAATTAGAATAGGAAGATCTGATAAATCTTCGATTCCAAGATTAACGAGCAGTATTTACACGGTGTTTTTTTTAGCGTGGTAAAATCATCAAATTAGTCCTCCCACCCAGGGCAGAGCGGAAGGGACTGTCAGACTCGTACTGACTAAATTCCACGGTGTCTTTCAATAGCCCTTTACGTTCCGTAATTTATTTCAACGGTGTTAGTAAAATTATGAGAATATTATAAAACACTTTATAATGTTTGCTTTTTTAATAATACTAATATTACTACTCACTTGATTTTCAGTAACACAATCTCGCGTTTTCTTTAGAATATTTTCTTTCAATTACTACACTACTTATCTGTATTTGCCATTTCCTTTCATACAAATTGTTAGCTTCGCTATTTCTTTAAATAATAAGTCATCTCCGTAAAGTTTGTCATAATTTTCAACAACCTCTGTTGGTACTGCTAAATCTCCCATAAACTTAAACGAAATCTGCAACCCTGCAACACTATCCTCCCATCCCTTTCAACTCATTAATACATTAAACACACATTAAGATGTGATTGTAGATGTTTGAGACAATGTCCTATTTGCAGACCGTCCTCTGCAAACGTTGAATAAATTTAATTTTAGGGGCTGAGCGCACCCTTGTGGATTGTGGTTGTAGTTATACGAAGATTTGGTGTTCTGTGATGATTTTGGGATCTCTTGTTTATATTTATTAAGTTATTCACTGTTCTGGTTTAAAATGAGATGGCTGGAGAACTATTAGTGTGAGTTTGGGAAGACTGAAGAATATGGATCGTGTGAAACAAAAATCTATGAAACGTTGCACGTTTTCAACAAATGAAGATTAAATGGATAAGGCTAGAAAAAGAGTAAACAAGGAAGATGATTGCTCACGAGAGCAAGTAAAAGGTCTGTGCCAACTCCTCAAGTAAGTTAACATTAGAGAACATGATAAAACAACGATTACTGGGATTAAAGGGACTAAGTAATACAATGCTAAAACGGTAATTAATGTAAAAGAAAGAACGATTGAAACAGTAAGTTTATTAACTGTGAGAAAAATAACTTGCAAGCTATCTACGATCTCTGTTAGTAATTAATTCAAAGAAATAGCTGCATAAACAAAAACAATAATTACATAAAGAACTGGCTGCCAGATAATAAAATGTCAAATTAACACACAATTTCTTTTTTTTTAAACGAAGAAAAAACATCTTCGAAATATACATCTTCAAAAAATATATACAACCAATAAAAGTGTACCGTTATACAGAATCTACTAATTGGTCTTTGAACAGAAATGACATCAATCTGTAAAGTGAACCCATGTGGGTCTTTGACACAAACCAAAGATGTTTCTAATGATATTATTCAGTTTATTAACAGTTTCCACAAAGCGGCGACATTTTCTATAAAATGACAGGCGGACTTCCGTCACGTTTATCACGACTACGGTGGTCATCGGTGGATTAAGTTGTAACGGATATGTCACTTAATTGATGGAAAGTATTTTGCCTATTGTTAGCTGTTGCTACTGGATATTCAGTTGCAGTACCAAACTATTATTTCCAAAGAAAAGCTGTTTAAAATGTGTATATCCCACATTGAAACAGAGCTTAATTAGCAAGGGCTTGAAAAGCTAGTCTGCTGATTTTCAAGAAATGTTCGTGTGTTGAAGCTTGGTAATTTTGCTTTAAACTCGATCCAGGATATCCACTGGATCAAAGTATCACCTTGATTTTAATCCACTTGCTTTCAGATACCCTAACTGTTAGCCCACATTACGCATTATTCTCATGACTTCCAATGCTAGCTAGTGGACCACAATTATCCTGGTTTGAAGACTATTGTGGTCCATAGTAGCTGATTTACAGCACGTCCTGCCATCTTCTACGGGTTTTACAGCGTCCTCTTTCAAATACGTTAAACATTTATAGTGACGCATCTGTCACCTTATTCAGACTTACTCTATGTATTTGTCGCCGTATTGCCGCCAATGCAGAACGCCGCTTCTTTTGATGTCTCATCGGCGCGTGCTCACGGAAACCCACGAATGTTAACGATTATTCAAAATTCAATAGTTCTTTTTTTTTTGAAAATTCGAATACAATGAGCTCGTTAATTTAGTTTGATTGTTTACGTTTGTAACATGTTTTATTCCTGCCTAGGTGGCGACATGAGCACGAACGAAAAGGCTCTGTCTCTAATAGATTTCCAACTTTCAGCTCTAGAACATAAAGTTGAAATACTTTCAAGACCACTGAGCGTCTTTGTTTATCGTTTTCCACTTGTCTTGTCTATTGCACGATTTTTACTACACTATTTACTATGCGATTTTTAAATTCGTCATTTTCTTTGATATCCTAATCACATTCTCTACTAAAGATTTATTTGTTCCATAAACCATAATTAATACAAACGATTGATCCAATTATTCCATTCCCACCGATATCCAAATCGCCCTCACTGCACATTGGGCAACTTAATCCTGTTAATTGTTAAACATCGTGTTAATAGTCGATGACAATTGTAATAGTGCTGTCCGCCCCCATGCGGGCGCAGCGTAATGATGTCAGTCTTTTGTGTTGATGAGAAATTAGAGGCGGTATATTGTTTTTTCACGTTTTTTTTTTTTTTTGCGTGGTAAAATCATCAAATGAGTCCTCCCACCCAGGGCAGGGCGGGAGGGACTGTCAGACTTGTACTGACTAAAATCCTCGGTGTCCTTCACTAGCCCTTTACGTACCGGGGTCACGGTAATCCCTTGGTCCCGCGACCCCGGCAGGCTTTGGCCCTCTACAGGCCCCGTCAATATGCTGACACTCTTTGAGGCGCGCGTGGAACACAACGCGCCGTCGACCCGGGCATGGTCCATGGTCGGACAGCAAGTCGCCCATTACTCGCTGCCCGCATGCCCGCGCCTACGGTGGCCGGAGATCGTCCTGCGACGTCCGACGCCGTGGGCGTAGACGCCCACTGCGGCTGGGGTGGAGGGAGGACGCTGTCCTCTCCCTCAGGCGGCCCGCCTCCTCCTTCACGAGCATGACTGCTTCGCAGAAGGAGGCGACCGCCTCCCACTCCGTCTCGCCCCGCAGCATGGCCTCGACCAATGCCGGGCGCGAGAGGTCTCCGCCTATCGCCGTCGTGAGGACACGGCGGTGCTCTGCCCAAGCGGGGCAGTCCTGCACCGTATGCTCCACCGTGTCCTCCGGACGATCCTCGCAGTGGTGACACCCAGGCATTTCTTCCCTCCCTATCAGACACAGGAACCTCCCGAAACTTCCGTGTCCGGTGAGGACCTGCGTCATGCGGTAGGTAAGGACGCCGTGACGCCTATCCAGCCACTCCTCAAAGAGGGGTCTTACCGCCGCGATTGCGGCGTGCCCAGACCTCGGTTGCGACAGTCGCTCCCTCCATACTGCCCTGAGATCACGCCGGAGCTCTTCCCGCCGCGCCTCGACTTGTCGAGGCAGCGGGGATTCGCCCCGACGCTGCGCCTCCACGCGCCATTCATAGACGCGCTGGAGGGCAGTCGCCTCCAGATCCCAGGGCAGCAATCCTGCTAGGAGGTTGGCTGATTCGCCGGCGATCGTGCGGTATCCCCGGATCATTCGGATAGCCATGACCCTCTGGCATGCGAACAGCTTGAGTGGTCGCGTCCGGATGCTTAGGGCCCACACGGGGGCCCCGTAGAGGGCCATGGACCGCACGACACCGGCGTACAGCCTCCGGCAGGAGGCATTTGGCCCGCCGAGATTGGGCAGGAGCCGCTTGAGAGCGGCTGCTGCCCGGTATTGTGGTCCATAGTAGCTGATTTACAGCACGTCCTGCCATCTTCTACGGGTTTTACAGCGTCCTCTTTCAAATACGTTAAACATTTATAGTGACGCATCTGTCACCTTATTCAGACTTACTCTATGTATTTGTCGCCGTATTGCCGCCAATGCAGAACGCCGCTTCTTTTGATGTCTCATCGGCGCGTGCTCACGGAAACCCACGAATGTTAACGATTATTCAAAATTCAATAGTTCTTTTTTTTTTGAAAATTCGAATACAATGAGCTCGTTAATTTACGTTTGTAACATGTTTTATTCCTGCCTAGGTGGCGACATGAACACGAACGAAAAGGCTCTGTCTCTAATAGATTTCCAACTTTCAGCTCTAGAACATAAAGTTGAAATACTTTCAAGACCACTGAGCGTCTTTGTTTATCGTTTTCCACTTGTCTTGTCTATTGCACGATTTTTACTACACTATTTACTATGCGATTTTTAAATTCGTCATTTTCTTTGATATCCTAATCACATTCTCTACTAAAGATTTATTTGTTCCATAAACCATAATTAATACAAACGATTGATCCAATTATTCCATTCCCACCGATATCCAAATCGCCCTCACTGCACATTGGGCAACTTAATCCTGTTAATTGTTAAACATCGTGTTAATAGTCGATGACAATTGTAATAGTGCTGTCCGCCCCCATGCGGGCGCAGCGTAATGATGTCAGTCTTTTGTGTTGATGAGAAATTAGAGGCGGTATATTGTTTTTTCACGTAAGTAGGATTTATTAATGCAGCAATTGTGTTTTGTACGAATTATATCTGAACAGAGGCGTTATCATGAGTTGTCACGTTTTTGTGACGTAAAGGGAACGGGGATTTTGACGTTAAGGGGCCTTTTACAGTCCACTAGCGCCGCCAATCGAAAAAATGTCATAACTCGTAAATAGAATCAAAAATACAAAATGTGGTCTCTTATTACTGTAGAAAAGGCAATAACGTAATTTTGCTAAATCTAAATCGTGCATTCAAAACATAAACGGCCGTTTTTTAGCTATATTTCAAGTGTTGACAATGTGTTATAAAATTACGTTATTGCCTTTTCTACAGTAATAATAGACCACATTTTGTATTTTTCTGGGGCAACGTTTTTAAAAAAAAAAAAAAAAAACGAAACTGAAAGGGCCAAAAAAAAAGACTAGCCAATAGAAAGTTGGTGCCACCAGTGGTTCATTTTAGCCAAAAATCGAAAGAATATAATCCTTTGTCCAACACTATGGGATACCGTAGGCTTAATGAACCCTATCAAACAACCATTTACTTAGCAGTCCATTAATTCGATCGATTAGCTATCGAAACTTGCTTTAAATAATCAATGTTTAACCTACCCGTATATTATGGAAAACAGGACCAATGCAACAGACAACCAGTCAATAACAAAAACACAAAACAAAGTTTATCAATCGCACAATAACTACTCAATTACTGTCACAGAACAGCTTTTGATATTTTTATCAATCGCGCCATATTTACTGAGAATACAAAATGATTGATCGACGTCAATCGAGTGTGACAATGCTAGGATAATAAATCGATTTATGGAATCAATTGTGTAATGAATTATGGTACAATGTATTAATAAAAGGTCGTGTATTGGTTCTTTTGGTTGTCGTTTTTTTCTTTGTGGTGTTTAATTTTTAAATTAATTTTTGGCCCACTGCGCCAATATTTTACATAAATAATAAAACATCAGTGAGGTGGGCCAAAAAGTAATCGCAGGTTTAGGTACAATTTAGTACTTTGGTACGTTTTTTTGCGAAAATCAATATCAGTATTCCTCAAATAATTAAATAAATGAATCTATAACAATAAGTAAATAATTAAAAAATGAGTAGGTATTGTTTTCGACGAGTATGGGGTACGTGCTAGAACTTCAGGTATAAATATGCAAAAAAAAATTGAAGAAGGCAAAACATATCATTACATGGCCCAGAAATGGAACTCAATATCTTCTGTTCGACAGCACCCTCAATCACTAAAAAAACCTTAGAAGTTTCACTTACTCACCTACAACTGTCTATGAACTCAGAACCTTATTCATTATGCCAAACTAGGTTTCGAGTAGTAGTCGAAGTTTAAGCGTACTTGAGCCAAGTTTGACATACTTGCATTAATTGCGACTACCTTACCGGTTAGGTATCATTAACTCGATCTAATGTATGATTAATGACATAAGGATCACTTGGATTGAATTATGAGGTGCGTTTAAAATGAGCTGCAATGATATATTGTAGATTGATAAGCAGTTTTGCCTCGTTGAATTTTTGTACTAATGGTTTTTTTCTACACCTACGAAAGTTTATATAGAAACAAAAATGGGAAATGTCTTTGACCAACAGATGGGCAGAATAGTCTGACATTAAATACTTGTCTCATGTTTTGCTGATTAAAGGTCTATCCAGACAATGACATATCAGAACCGTGACTGGGACGTGAAAAGCCCGTGACTCGCAACTTCGTCAGCTCTAAAACTCCGTTGCCGGCCCGGTTACGGACGTATGTGAATGAGTTCTTATATTATGTATGCACCTTAATTTTTTGAGCACCTAACGGGTCATGACCCGTCCACATCCCGTGCAAGTCCCTGATATATATGGATATACCATTATTTTGTATTTTAGCACACCGCCACCATTTCGACGACATTTTCACACATCAAAACGTTACGTATTAATACAGCGACTTTCATCAGAATGAATAAAAACTTCTCAGTAACAACTATCGAATATCTCTTCGATTTTTCCCTCATTATATTTATTTCCAGCGTAATTCTACGTAGATTCTACGCACTGACTGGAATTCATCAACACAGTTGCGATTATTATTCATCTCGCATGATAAAAATGTTATTGACATTTACGAAGAGAGATCACTGAACTGGCGACATATTTCTTTTATACCAATTAAATGCTAAAAGTTAAAAAAAATCTTAAGCCGGTCACCCACGATGACATTTTGCATCGACGTAGTCGCGCGTCAGTCTCGCTACTTTTGGCGGTTATTATCAATGCTATGTTGCGTTAATTGCGATACAGATGCTATGTTGCGTGAATTGGGATACAGAATCGTTAATTACATCAGGCAAATCATAGCCACTGTATCGCATTGTATTTTTACTTTTAGCTGTTGCACGTATTTGCGAAGCGCATTTTTTTTTTGTTTACATACATGCTCGCGTTTATCATCCAGGATTGTAATGACTGTGAGTATTGTATAATTATGATCTACGACAGCATGCGGACGGTATCGAGTTCATTCTGTGACATTATCGCGTCGGAATCGCAGCAAGAAGTCACAGTGGGCGACCATCTTTACATTAGACTCACGATTCACTTTTTTCCTACTTTCGGACGCAATGAAATTTTTACCTACAATGGGTGATTCCAATAAAAAGTATTCTGAAATACGCTATCACATTTAGAGTAGGGCTTATGAAATTGTGATAAAAAGTTTTCAAATACATTTCTGTTTTTTGTTGTTCGATGTTTGCTGGTCACGCTTTTGACCCCGCATTGGGCGTTGCGCCGTGAATTCTTTATTAGTTTTTTATCTGTTTAGGGAATAGGTAATGTTTGTTTGGAAATAGGGAATTTAGTAATAGCGGTATTTCGATGTGTGATTCATTCGAAAACTAATATTTACTATTACTCCAAATGAAATAGTTTTTTTTTTAATTCAAACAACCGGCATTATATGGGTTAGTAATCAGGTAGCTTTTGAACTTGAACTTACATGGTTTTCATGTGACGAATTCTCTGATATTTTCGTAACATTCATAACAGTATGTGGGGAAAATTCTAGAAAACCTTTTTTTAGGATCGTTAAATCATCTAATGAGTCCTTCTTCCCCCTACTCATACTAATATCAGACTACCTAAAATCCACCCTATTCCGTCATCAGTAATTTGCGTTCCACGGCCATGGCTACCTTTAGAAATGGTCTTACGACCATGGAAATAACTTGTGGTGTATGCCACGATTCGACATCTTGTTGTATGCTACGAATATCAATGACGTGGTTTATTATGTACGTCAATATTTTGCAATGACGTCGTGCTTCAAATTAAAGCAATTCCATTATATTAAGATAAGACACCAAGGCTCTCAATACACAGAATCCGTATTTACAAACCACCACTTAAATATATTAATGGAATTACACAACAAAATAAACGAACGAGAAAACAACAAATAACTGAACGATTTACATGCAACATAACTCCACAACAAAAACCGAATGCCGTCAGAAATTTAATTGAAAACCGACATATCTCCAGGATTTGTAACAAGGAATAAATTGGCGTTCACATTTGATAGAAACGGTCGACTCAATCGAGATTTATCTCGATCAATATCCACTGACGTTCCAATTACATTGTACAGGTACAAGTTGTAAAGTCACTCTGGTTTACTGTTAAAGAACGTAGACATTTATACGGTTAAGTCATAATTTTGGAATGGTTGGATTTGATTTTGTATTTTTGTGTAGGGTCTTGTTAATTTTTTGTTAGAACTTACCGAATCAATTACAGTGCTTGAAAATAAGGAAAAAGTGGAAATTGATATTAGGAGATAGTAATTAAGAAAAAAAAAATGGATACAAAAAACAATTATCACAATAAAATAATACGAGTATGCAAATGTCATAGAAAGAAGAAATTATGAAGAAAAATGTATAAAGTGGTATAACATAAAGATGAACGTAATAAAAGAAGGAATTCATTCTTTTTTTGAATACTTTTTTTTCGGAAACAAAGTAAAATATAGAAAATATACAGTCATATTGCAAGAAAACAAGTCGAAAAATAAATGGATACACGAAAGTAGTAGGTAGTTCAAAGAATAAGAACACGAGTAAGTTTGCTTTTACTCATTACTGTACCTCCATAGTAACTCTAAGCTCCACCGTAATAGACCAACCACTTCGTACAAATAATGTATATAGCCCCTTACAGAACACTCATTTAATTGTAACACGCACAGATTTACGACGCATACGAAATCGGTTATCTTGTATCTGTCGCGGCATGATTTGTTTTTGTTACACTTATAATATATGGAGCCGGTCTCGATCTGAGATACGGACAGCATTGTAATACAATAGTGAGTAATTATGATTGAATGTACTTACTTTCAATATGGTTGTTCGGAGAGGTCAATGAATTGTAGAGAGGTTGGGTTAAGTGAACTGATGATTTGAGTTGACGCTGTCAGGCTATCACTGGCAGACACTTTTTTTTTATCGTGGTAAAATCATCAAATTTGAGTCCTCCCACCCAGGGCAGGGCGGGAGGGACTGTCAGACTTGTACTGACTAAAATCCACGGTGTCCTTCACTAGCCCTATACGTACCGGGGTAACGGTAATCCCTTGGTCCCGCGACCCCGGCAGGCTTTGGCCCTCTACAAGCCCCGTCACTATGCTGACACTCTTTGAGGCGCGCGTGGAACACAACGCGCCGTCGACCCGGGCATGGTCCATGGTCGGACAGCGAGTCGCCCATTACTCGCTGCCCGCATGCCCGCGCCTACGGTGGCCGGAGATCGTCTTGCGACGTCCGACGCCGTGGGCGTCTTCCACTGCGGCTGGGGGATTGGATTATACTGGAATAAGCGGTAACAGTCAAATCCTATGTGTTATTTCAGAGTATAATCAATTTATAAAGCAAATTCTAACTTGACCTGTCCAAGTCGAGGGTGCCAAAACTCCTGAGATCACATGGCTCGCTCTAAAGACACAGAACAATCTTCTGTTATTTTATTACATGATTCTGTTTCAAGAATAATTAATACCCTTTAATTTATAAAATAAATATGATTTGATCGTTGAATTTATTAATTGCCACGATATAGAAACAAATACAGCTGCACAACAGACCGCTGTGTTGCAGCCGGGTTTGGGCAGACCATAACTGATTTAAGCCATCCGCGAGATAATACAGCACAGATTATGGATGTCTTTTTTGCATCCGCGTTTATTTTTAACCTCTCGGCCTCTCGTTATAATTGAAAATGATAAAAATCAACGTCCAATGAGCGACTGTCTGTTATGTACAGACGTGTGTACGTAAGGCGCTGGGGCGTTTTCGCTTATGTACACCCGGGTGTACGTAACGCGCCCGAGAGGTTAAGAGCCCAGGTCAACGGTGCGCGTCCACGCTCGCTTCAAAGAGCTGACGGGGTTCCTAAGGAGCCAAACGCCTTCCAAGGTTGCGGGACAGTCTAAGCAGGTTATCATGACCCTGGAACGTGAAGGGTATTATTGAAGGCCATCTGTCATAGCGAGTTTCTTCTGTGCCTCGAAAAGCACGTAAACGGTACCGACTGTCATTTGTAAATCTTTAACAGTCGTTACTGTTAGTCAAAAGCTCTAAAGTGTGACAATTAGTCCTACCATGGGGTATCGTATTACCCAGTTACTTGGTTGTAGACGCCCGATAGGCAGTCGCTCCATGTAAAGTACTGATATTCAGCTGCATCTGGTTCGACCCCAATATAATTGAGAAAAGGCTAGGCAGATGATGATGAAGAGTCTTCTCTTTCGCTCCACCCAAACACCACAAAAATCCTTTCAACTGTTCTGTTTTTTTTTTATCGTGGTCAAATCATCAACTGAGTCCTCCCACCCAGGGCAGGGCGGGAGGGACTGTCAGACTTGACTACTGACTAAAATCCACGGTGTCCTTCAATAGCCCTTTACGTACCGGGGTCACGGTAATTCGTTAGTCCCGCGACCCCGGCAGGCTGTGGCCCTCTACAGGCCCCGTCACTATGCTGACACTCCTTGAGGCTCGCGTGGAACACAACGCACTGTCGACCCAACTGTTCTGATATGGAAGAGTTACAAACATCCATTAAGATTAAACCTGAAACTAAGCTCACCTTTTCACCTTACCCTTTATGACCTAAACGAAAAGGCTTATGACCTCGCTTCTGCGAACCACAAAAGCTCCCACAATGCGGTACTTATAACCATTTCTACCCTTTATTACAATCATTTACTTTAAGTTACTTGAAGATACTATCTAAAGTTACTGAACAGACATTTAACACAATCTAATAACATGAACTGTGCATTAGTAAGCAGTCGAGTTATCTAATAGCTGAAAATGGAGTTTATCGTTAAGTGTGCTAAAGGTGGCTGTTTTGTTATTACTGTGAGCTTAAATACTGAAGGTTTAGGGATACGAGAAGCAAATTCATTACGTCTGAAGGTTATAAAATTTTAAGCTAAAATTCATGTTAAAAAAAAACGACGGGTTGCACTCTGGGAGTACCGGCAGAAGTGAAAACTTTAATAGTAATAAACACACACGTACATTCGCGCAAGCGCCCTGCGCCGTCGTACGAATTTTCGATCAGGTCACGTGTCCTGACGCGAGTTTAACATTTTTTACCCATTCCAAAAAAAGTGCACATCATCTTCCTGCCCTTATCCCATTTTACTTGGGGTCGGCGCAACACGTTTTTTTCTTCCATTCTCCTCTATCAAACGTCACAGTATCATTCACTCCTCTGTCTTCCATATCATTCCTTATACAATCCATCCATCTCTTCTTTGGCCTTCCTCTTCCTCTCCATCCATCAACATTCATACTCATCACTCTCTTAGTCACATGAGTGTCATCCCTCCTCATCACATGTCCATACCAAGACAGACGATTCCCTTTAATTTTTTCTGTAACAGGCGCCACTTTCAAACTTCCCCTTATAAACTCATTCCTTACTTTATCCATTCTTGTCACTCCACACATCCATCTTACCATTCTCATCTCCGCTACATGCAAACGTTTCTCATCCAACTTTTTCACAGCCCAGCATTCCGATCCATACAATACAACAGGTCTAATCACGGATTTGTATATTTTCCCCTTTAACTTGAGGGGCATCCGTGGGTCGCAAGTTGTTCCGGTGACCTGTCGCCATTTCATCCATCCCGAGTTAATCCGGTGTGTTATGTCCCGGTCTACATCGCCATCTCCTTGGACAAGCGACCCGAGGTACCGAAAGTCGGAACAGACTTTTATGGGCGTTCCGGCAAGTGTAATGGGCACAGGACTGGAGAGACCGCCAAAATCGCAAAACAAATATTCGGTTTTGGTTCTGCTCAATTTCAGGCCAACGTTCTCCAGTCTTTGCCAACACGCCTCCAATCTGCTCTGGACCTCTAGGCCGCTCTCGGCAATAAGCACAATATCATCGGCAAACAGCATACACCAGGGGGCCTCCTCCTGAATGTCCGACGTCAGAGCATCCATTATCATCAGGAAGAGGTACGGGCTGAGAGCCGACCCTTGGTGCAAGCCAACCGCCACATTGAAGCTGCCGCTAGTGCCCGCTGTAGACCGAACTTGGGTACTGCATCGACTGTACATAGCACGGATCAACTGCACATACTTCCCAGGCACACTTTTCTCCTTAAGGGCCCACCACAGAACCTCACGGGGCACCCGGTCGTATGCCTTTTCGAGGTCGACGAACACCATGTGCAAGTTTTTATGCGCACCTCTGTATTTCTCGCACAGTTGGCGGATAGCGAAGATAGCATCCGTCGTGCCCCGACCAGGCATAAAACCGAATTGGTTCTGTGAAATTTCGCTCTCCTCTCTCAGTCGCCTTTCAATAACTTTCTCCCAAACCTTCATACTGTGTGACATCAGCTTTATTCCTCTATAATTATTGCATTCCAGCACATCACCTTTGTTTTTAAAAATGGGCACTAGCGAACTATTGCACCATTCGTCAGGTATGGCTTCTTCCAGCAACAGCTTATTGAAGAATAAAGCTAACCACGTCCAACCATACATCCGCAATATTTTCCACACTTCAACAGGTATTCCGTCCGGTCCTAATGCCTTACCATTCTTCATTCCACTCACTGCATTCCTCACTTCATCCACACTTATTTTTCTTACTAATCCCTTATTTACTGGTTTATTTTCAAGCACACCACTCCAGTCATTCTCCTCATTCATCAGTATTTCAAAGTAACCCTTCCACATATTCACAATTTTCTCGTCTTCTGACAGAATCATTCCAGCATCGTCTTTTACGCACTTTACTTGACAAACATCCTTCGCCATTCTCTCCCTAGCTCTAGCAAGCCGGTAGAGTTGTTTTTGGCCTGCTGGAGTATCCAAAGTGTCATATAGCTTTCCTTGGGCATTTGCTTTTGCTATAGCCACAGCTCTTTTGGCTTTTTTCTTAAGAGCATCATACTCACTCTTTTTTTCAGCTTTCAAACTAGCACGCTCATTACCAATGCTCTGCCATTCCTTAAATTTCTTCTTTTTTTCCCTCAAAACATTCTGTATCTCTGTCGACCACCACCATGTATCCCTATCTATCGTGCCCCTGCCTTTCGTCTCTCCCAAAACATCTTTTGCTGCGCTCCTAATACACCGAGCCATCTCATTCCAACATTCATTTACGCTTTGGCCGTTCATATCACCCATCTCAATCATTTTATTTACCACTCGCTCTCTTAATTCTCCAGCACAATCATTCTTCTCTAGCATATGCCATTTTAGTTTAGGAGGGGGACGCTCTTTTTGCTTTAGAAGCCTTACTTGTAAGACTACTTCCATAACCAGGAGTCGATGTTGTGAGACTAAATCTTCTCCCGGTAGCACTTTGCAGTCTTTGACGAGCTTTATTTTGTTGCGTCTAACAAGGAAGTAGTCTATTTGCGTATTATGTGTCCCACTCTTATAGGTTATTAGGTGTCCATCGGATTTTTGAAACCAGGTGTTGGCTACTGCTAGATCAAATGCAGTAGCTGATTGCAACATAGTTTCCCCCTCATTATTTAAATTTCCAAAACCCCATCCCCCGTGTACTCTTTCATAACTTCCTTTCATTCTTCCCACATGCCCGTTAAAATTACCTCCAATAATTAATTCCTCATGCGCCGGGATGGTTATTAAAACTGTATCAAAATCCTCCCAAAACTTCTCTTTGACTCTTTCCTCACATCCTACCTGGGGAGCATACACACTTATCACGTTCAGTACAACATTCCCTAACATTACTTTCACAACTATCAATCTATCATTAATTCTTTTTACATCCATCACACTTTCTTTCAAATTACTATCTAACACTATTCCCACGCCATTCCTTTTTCCATCACTTCCACAGTAGAAGAACTTGTATCCCTCCCCAATTTCCCTCGCTTTTGTACCCTTCCATTTAGTTTCTTGCAAGCACGCCACATTTATTCTTCTTCTTTTCAATACATCCGCTAACTCTCTGGCTCTTCCAGTCATTGTCCCAACATTCCAACTGGCGTACCTCAATCTTTCTTCCCGGGCTCGCTTCTTACGTCGCACCCGTCCGGGTTGATGCGACAACCCTTGTCCATTTCCCGCAGGGGCCGGGTGCTGCTCCTGCGCGTCGCCTGCGGGGTACGCCCTAGCACTATCGCGCATATCAATTTCTCTCAACATATTGCTTAAAGATTTGGCTTTGCTTTTATAGCCGGCCGCCTGCCTGACACTAACCCTCTTTGGGAATGCGTTTGTTGGTGGTTTACCCGCCACCATTCGAGTGACCCAAGGTGCTTGATAGCATACACTAGGTCTTAAAGTCCATTAGTCGCCTTTTACGACACCCATTGGAAGATATGGGGTGTAGCCAAAAGTAACAATTTGCAGTTGAATGTGTATGTCAAATATTAAGTCAAAATAATCCATACTTATACAGGCACTAAATAAGTACGTATATGATATTAATGTTAAATTATTTATATATTCGCCTTATCTGACGTAAAATGACTAGACTAACGAATTTCAAATTTAACCTTTCGTAGGTACTACATCTGCGAGTAGCACCTAGATACAAATATGCTATAATTTATATGATTAATAAATATTACATTAATTCAATTAGGTAGTTTATTACTTTCGATAAATTTACTTTTACAAAATATTTAATCTATTTAAAAAAGTAACATAAATAATAATACATAATGTTCAGAAATTCTCGTGGACCAACATTCAGAACACACTACAAGTTAACGTTCTATCTATGCGAACCTGTTGGTGTCATTACGATAACCCGGAAACCAAACTGATAATATAATATTGCCTTATACCAAATCGGTAAAGTATCACAGAAATTAACCATACCTAGCTAAACTATGATGTCTTCATTAATAAACATCACGAAATATTACGAAACACATCAAGATTTGGTCAATGTATACTAAAATATACGACAATGCATTCACTAGTCACAAGTGCCAAGAGACAAACAAATTATATTTAAATAGATAGACTTAGGTAACACTCAAAGCTTACCAAAGTATATTGAAAACGAGGCCAATTAAAATGAATTATGATTAGGCCTTGAAATATTTAATTTTTATAAACTAGAAAGAAAAAAAAAGTGCACAACGCCGCTAAAAAGTTTTTACTTCAAAAAACTGTCTAACTATTAAGGTTCATGAGATATAGCCTGATGAGAGACGGACTGACTGCGGAGTCTTCATAATAGTGTCCGTATTATCCTTACAAAATCAAAATCAAAAGTCATTTATTCAAATTAGGCTGATTTATCAGCACTTTTTGAAGGTCAATTTTTACATAAGACAGTCCCCCAAAGCGCCCCCCCATTCGACACTTCCTAGTGTTTTGGCTGGGAAGAAGAAGTGGCGGAACAAACTCCCCAGCAACACATCTGTCTGTACGGTTAGAGGAACCAAGATTGTATACAATTTAATAGAACATTCACATTATACATCAATCCGAAATTACATCCCAACCGTGACTAGAAGGCACAATAGATAAACTAGGACCAATGCAGTAAATAACAATTTAATGAAGTAGAAATAAAATAACAGAACCAAAGGTCAGCAAGTCGACCAGTCACCACAAGCAGCACCCGTTCACGAGTACGCAAGCAATGTAACTAAGGGAGCATGACAACTTACTGCCGGTTCCTCCGTCAAAAACACTAATAAAATAAGATTAAAAAATCGTGGTCGATAGTTTATCATAGTGCAAAACTGTTTATTCAAATAAGAGAATGAAATAAAATAAAAAAAAAGCTAATCAACATAATATAAAAACAAACACAAACAAAAAAAAAATATACATAAAAATAAAACTAAATGACTTAGCTAAGTCAAAAATAAATAAACAATTATATGAAATCATATAACCTGTCGGGAAAATAAAAACTGGAGAAAAAGCATGAACGCGGTCTTACTTTCAAACGAGCGTCCAACTGCTCTTGTCGTCTATGTATTCGTTTAACGAATAATATGCCTTGGAACAAAGGATGGTTTTGATCTTATATTTAAAGGCATTAAAAGGTAAGTCTAGCAAAGATGAAGGCAGTTTATTATAAAAAACTATACCGAGACCTACAAATGAGCTGTGAACTTTATGAAGCCGATGAAAGGGAACACGTAATTGGTGCTTATTTCTAGTATTAAAATTGTGAATATCACTATTTTTGGTATATAGATGTAAATTTTGCCTAATATACATAATGTTGGCAAAGATGAATTGAGATGCCACCGTCAGAATGCCAATCTCTTTAAACAAATCTCTGAGAGAAACCCTAGCACCCAGCTGATAAATTGCCCGAACAGCTCGTTTTTGCAAAACAAATATATTTTGAATATCAGCGGCTTTTCCCCACAATAAAATGCCGTAGGACATAACGCTGTGAAAATAACTAAAATAAACTAGTCGAGCTGTATCAACGTCCGTGAACTGTCTTACTTTTCGGACAGCATAGACGGCCGAACTGAGCCTTCCCGGATTTGGGTACGGAACCCTGAAAGGAAAAAAGAAAAAGAAACAATATACAAAAGAAAAACACACTTATCTTTATTTTCTTATCAATGTAGTTTTCACATTTATTTAAGAGCGATAAAATGTTAGGAAAGCGTCATTCATTTTATTATATTTATAGCTAACAAGAACAAAAAGTAAAATGTGATGTCCCGGGCAAAAGTAAAATGTGATGAAAACGTCGATATTTCAAAACAAAAATATGTCTCTAAATCATTTGCCTGTCGTTTGTGCAACACATTTCAGTCTTTTACCAGATCTTGAATCCGTATGAATTATGAAACTTTTGGACACAATTTATAATGAGCAGGAATTATAAGCTGAAGCTTTATGAATAATTATTTTCATTAAAATATTGTAAATTTCAAACATTTTAATTCCCTGGTTATTTTAAAAGGAAACGTTTTGACGTTTCACGTAATTTTAACTTCATTATTTACATTTGTACCTTTCCGACCTTTTTGATCCGAAGTTGGATGAAAAGGCTATTTACCTTACCTGCAAGTTCGTTTTCTGACCTATTTTTAATGCTTTTAATTTGTACAAATATTGGGAAATATATACCTATTAAAGTACTTAAATTTTCTGTTTTGTATGAAAGTAACTTTTCCTTTTTAACTCTGTTTTTTTATTATCTTTAAATATTTTGTAACTAAAATACGAGTATATTAAATTATAAAATGAAAATCCTACATTTTTTTTTAAATAATATTTTAATGTATTAACATTTATATTTAGAAATATTAAATGTTGTATTTTTTTCAGGTTTCAGTACATAGTGGGCTAGTCATAATATTTTTCTTTTTGATGAACTTTACTGTAAACTTTAAGTTCAAAGATATAACTAACATGGGATTGAAAGAAACAACCATTTACTACTACATGTTATTTTGTATCTCCAAGATTACAAACTATATTGTCTTTCAAGCCTTTATCAAACAGACAGGCGTGGCGAATACGAAGCCAGGCATTTTTATTTGTTGTAATGTATGGAATTGTTTGAATCCAGTCACAAAGAAAAGCGAAAGCGATCCGATAGCGTGACCGAACCGATGCGTGTTTGCTGTGTTTGACGTCGTTCATAAAAAGTCAGCCAATACAACTGTCATGCCTCGGTTCGCTGCACCCAGTTTGACGTCTCGTATAGCTTCGTTCGGTTCGCTATCGCATGTCAGTTTGACAAAGGCTTCAAGGCTTACGATTTTTTCAGTTTAGATTGACACACTAAGACGAAGACATTTTACTAACACTAACTGCCTATCAATCCGCACCCTCATCAATCAAAGACCCAACTCCAAATTGGCTCTTTTTCAATCGTTTTTTCATCCACCTTTGTACACCTGTATCTACCCCCTTTCAACCACCCGTGATAGAGCCAGCTCATCAACTACGACCCTACTCTACATCGTAAATGGCTCTACAAGAGTTCCCGACTCTTTGGTGAGCGGCGGAGCATTAAATAACTGGTAGTGTTGTGAGCATTCACGTTGCGACTTCTGATGATGTGAGTCGCAATGTATGTGAAAGTAGGGGTCGCGGAAATGATGTTACGGGATCTACGTATAGCATTTTGATTGTTTTTTTTTTTGTTGGTTTCGTAGCTTTGTAATGATCTGATGTAGTTCAGAGATAATTTGTCATGGATATTAAAAGCGGGGAAAAATAATCTTGATTGATGTTTACGTATAAACCATTAATCGGATAGACCTCATCAAATCAATGATTTTTTTTTTCAGACTCATAACGATCTAGCCAAAAATACTTATAAGCAATTATGTTTTTGTATTTCTTTATAGACAAATTTGAAAGAACAAGATCGAATTAGGTCATCTTCTTTCAAATTTCTCATCTTTTCGCAAAAAAGTGATGAAGACATGAAAATTTAATCAATTTCTAAAAATATTTTAGAGAGAAGAAGGTGTTATACCCACTTTTCCATATAATTTTGAGATTTGCAATCCCACAATTTCACCTTTTTTAGCAGATCATCAATATACTCAGAATCATTTGGAAGCCATTTTAATAATATTACATGTATGGCATTTACATAAATTCGAAACGTTGTAATTGAACAGTTTCCTGTATCAGGTATCTCTTAATCGTATTTTGTTCGATAAAACTCATTTACCACGAAATAATAAACACTGAATCTAATTTTACTCGTGATCTGGAAACCCTATTAAATAATATGAAACTATATGCTCGAACAAAAGAAAACAATATTGCAGCAAGGATACCATGAAAATGCAGCAACTAAAAATTCGCAACATATTTCCCGCACCATGTATGGAAAGCCTTAGAACTTTATGAAACACCATCTATTAATTTAACAAAATGTGTTTGGTAGATGTAACTACAGTTTTAATTGAATTTCATTATTTTGGAAACGCCTAGGTACTCGAAGAAATGTATAGTCAACAAAAGAGATGCAGGCGCAAAGTTTTAAACGGTTTTTCAATGCTGTGTTATAAGTTTTGAATGAACCAATGGACATAATTAAATGGCATACAGTCAAAGATGCATCATACATACAATGTCATAGCATACAGGAAAATTGTTTAAAATCTCTTTTGCAGACCGTACATTTCAGATAGCAGTAAGAATGGAGGCATTATTACAAGCCTTAAACGAAAACATTTTGATGACTCTAAACCAATGTATTTTGTTTTCAAACAATGTGTCAATAAAGTTTACACCCACAACACTTTCCCGATTGGAAAACAAAACAAAAGACATACAAAACAAGTGAAAAGCAATGCCTTATCACCATTACTTTTATCTTCATTTAGTCGGTTGGCGCAGTAGCTGAACGATCGACTGTTGCGCAGCGTGTCGCGGGTTCGATCCCCCATTTTTTTTACGTGGTAAAATCATCACATGAGTCATCCCACCCAGGCAGAGCGGGAAGGACTGTCAGACTCGTACTGACTAAAATCCACGGTGTCCTTCAATAGCCCTTTACGTACCGGGGTCACGGTAATTCGTGAGTCCCGCGACCATCGTGAGTCCCGCAACCTCGATCGAGGCGACCAAGACGATTTATTCCCTTTATGTCGAGTCCCGTTATGTCGAGCCTGGAAGTCTATTGTTCTCCAAAGTATGATATTTTACGCCTTCTATTACCTTTATGTCGAGTTTGGTGAACGGGTACAGTCAGGGATGTAAATTAAAAGCCAATGGCATAAAAACATTGTTTTATTATTTGTTCTATTACTTATTTTCATATATATATCTGATCTTAATCTAAATAAATAACAGTATAATCATCACTATTGTTGCAAATGTTAAACAGCATGTCGACGGAGCCCCGCTTCGCGGGGCTCCTACTTCTGGGTGGTTTAAAAAAAATAACCACGAAGAGGATGGCGGGGTCTTTCAGACCCCGCCATCCTCTTCTAACCTAAATTGTCCGAGTCGGGGTGCCAGCAAGTCCCGAGCTGTCTTGTGCATTTCATTGGACGTGACTGTACTTCTAAAATATGATATTATTAAATCGACATAAAGGTAATAGAAGCGAGACAAGGTTTTCGGCTCGACATAACGGGACTCGACATAAAGGGAATAAGCCACCAAGACGACCCAGTGTTTCATAGAACAAATATTTGTATGATCTGCAAGTTTTTCCGGGTCCGGGTGTTTGTGTTTGTGACTTTTAAGTTTGTAAACGCACTCACGATACTGGAGAAATTCCTAGTATGGGGCAACCCTTTTTTTTAAACCCAACCATTTCGATAAACCTATGTAGGTTTTTGTGCGTAAAAACTGGGATATTCTTGTTAAAATTGAGTCAATCCGTCTTCCAAACAGCCTGTTCAGTGCTAACATTTCGAGCTAGTATTTACTAGTTTAAACCTATTCTCATTCGCAGGAGAAATGTCTGAGCACCGTGAAATAATGCCAAGATTTAGTTGTTAGGTAAAATGGGTACAACACTAGCAAATGGTGTAGCTATCTGACATTTATTTATGAAGTGTTGTTCTTGTCAATTTCGCTTGTTTTGGATTTTGTGGACAACAGTAACTGGTGACTTGTTCTCTGAGCTTGTACGTTCTTGGTCAAGGGTTTGTTTTCTGGAGGGAAATCTCCCCCGAATTTATATACAGAGAATAAATAATCTATCTCGGTGGTAATCTTGATCACGATCATGAATAAATCAACGTACAATCGACAAAGTTGACTCATGACCCACTTATATTCTTACAGACATTCAAATACAATTAGGTCTACATTCGCGTAAACATACATATCCATGGTAACGACTTTGATCTCTGTCAATTTGACCGAGATGTCATGATTCAACTTTGTCAATTGTACAATTGTACGTAGTCTTCAATATTATGAATACTTTTTATAAATTTTCGATTTCAGTGTCACTTTTAACTTTTTCCATTTCGCGCTCTAACTTCTAGTGATAAATTGCTCTGCCGATTTATATTTTTTATGTGATTACTTATCCTTAAATACATAGGTTTGTTAACTTTTTCATTTTTAAACGTCATTATTTTATATAGTTCGATTGCCAATTTTATTGATGGGGGAAACGACATAATAAAAGAAGCAATAAAAATGTCAATAAACGTTCAATTGAAGCCGTTAGAAAATCGCCTAGAAAACAAACTGTTTTCAAAGAATTGGCGAGTATTGAACAAATTAATGATCTTTCGAAGATTCTCCTTTAAACATCGTTAGTTTACTATTACTGAGAATTATTAACAGTCTTAGAGAAACCGATGTTTAGTGCTGATTTTAATTACCTAAAATCATAGACCCAGTCCTTTAGAACATAAACATTAATAGCTTACCTTCTTTGAAATAACAGTACCGAACTTTCGTCTAGTCGTATCAAAGCTCATGCCGCGCACGCGCCAAAGCCGGTAAAAACATTGAACACTGTGTGTTCCAACTACAGACACAGTGTCACATTTTCAACTTTATTTTGCTACGATTCTTCAAGAAATTCATGTTCTACAAAGTTCTGTGTTAATTTTGAAATATCTACAATTGTTTTTCAAACTCCTTTGAATTCTAGTGGCTGAGTCTATTTTTGGATTGGATTTTATTTTCACATTTGTCACGTACTTTTGTATGGACACGATCTTTACCTTTAAAGTTAAGTTTATGTGCTATTACAAGTCTGCGTGTGTCTTTAATATTGGCTTTATGTGTAAATTATTATAGCAGGTGGTCCCACAAAAAATTTATGGCTTTTAAATTTTTCACAATCTTCAATTGTTATTGGATATCTGATATGAAAAATGATTCATCAATCTTGAGTGACTGTCTGACGTGCAATTAATTTTCAGATTGCGAGTTGTCAGATGTCTGAACTTTAACATTTTGCTGAATAACACTTCGATCATACGTATTGATTAGTCACCATTTAGGCTCGACTTATGAAGAAGATACACTCTTCAGAAACTCCTTAACTACATAGTATATCACACAATCCTAGTATGTGAGTTTTAATATACTACCAAAGAGAGGCACAGTGTTACACAGAGCCGAGTGTTTCATAAACCGAGGTGTATTCAAGTTCCATGGAATCGCCAGTCGTTTCCAAGCTTCTGTCGCCCAAGCCCGCACGATCGACTTTTTGCTCCGACTTTTGATCACGAGAAACATTTTGTTTTTTCTTTCACAAGTGTCAGTGACTAAAAAGTATTAAACTGTATTATCGTAACAAAGTGGAAGTGTTGTGTTTTTTTTTTGCGGTAAAAGTTTGAGGATATTGGTGAATGAATGGTTAATGTGAGTATTGGATTGATGGTTTTGTTTTTCGTGTAGAAGGCAAAATAGGTGGAAGGGAAACAAAACTTTATTTCTGTGTTACAAAGTTGTTATTAAGAAATAATAAAGCAAGCTGTCTTAAAGAAATCTCAAAGGAAAATTGCTATTATTGACTGTTATTTTTTTGCATGTTGTGGTTTTTAGTTGTTGTTTTGGGCAACACCAGAGATTATGATTTTCTAATAAGATACAAAATGCGCCAGAACATGATTGTTAGCTATATATTTATTTGCAGAACATTATACAACAATACAGTTACAACGTTGTTTCTTAGGACCTATAAAAAATGAAAAACCATAGACAAAAAAAAAACTGATATTAAGCTACCGAACAGATTTATGGTCAATACTATTAAAAATCGCTTTAGAAATAGGTATGAATAACTTTTAAGGCGATTGCCTCTTTTCTATGTCTATGCTCTCTAATTGTGCATACTCACGACGTCGCGTCGCGTATTTTGTACTGTTTACCAATGAATTGATGAGTATTCAAGTGAGATCCTGAACAATGTTTGTCATTGTAAACTTGTGGTGACATGGTATGCTTAGTGGTTTTTGTAGGTATTACATTAAATCAAGGTTTTCGGGAATAGTACTACGTTAGACCAAATTTTAGGGTTAGCAGTGGAACTAAGCACTGAAATGCTTAGTTCTGTTTGTTGATTTCCAAGTATATTCCATCTTAAATCTTAATTCGTTTGATAATATACTAAAGAATGTTTAAAAAACTTTATTTTTTAATAAATACATATTTTAGCAAATAGCTAGTTATATTTAAAAAAAATGCGTTTAGCAATAATCAAGGACAACGTGATTGATTTATGCGATGCTGATTGACAACGTGTTGCAGATGAATCTACTATAATTATTATCACATTATTGTATATATGGCAAAGTGACTATTATGTAAAACCAATCCTCCGAATTTCTTTTGTTTTAATTTTTCTCTTCTGGTCCAAATACACATTTTACTAATGAACAATTTTTTCTTTGTAAGTACATACTTGTATTTTGCGATGGAAATGAACATTTTTATTTACAGCATGGTCAACAACATAACATGGAACGGAACGCAGACGAATGAGTGAAAGGGAAGATAGAAATAAATTAAAAAAAGAACGGAAGTATAAAATGGGTTTTCTAGAAGAGAGCGAACGGAGTGGACGTATAAAAGACGATAGATATAATAATTTAACATAGTCTTGTGGTATATTTATAATAAAAAACACTTGAAAATTTAAAAGAAGTTTGACCACAACATCCCAATCCCCATTTATTTATGTCGTGTTTTTTTGCCTTATGTATGTTATGAATATGTGTCAGCATAGTGACATGCCGGGGTCGCGGGACTCACGAATTACAGTGACCCCGGTACGTAAAGGGCTATTGAAGGACACCGTGGATTTTAGTCAGTACGAGTCTGACAGTCCCTCCCGCTCTGCCCTGGACTCATGTGATGATTTTACCACGTAAAAAAAATGTTTGTTATGAATATGGTTGCGATTCGCAAGCCAGTATACTCCCGAGGAGCATGCTAGTTTCTAGCATGCAAAAAAACATCCTCTTTTGGTAGCATGTGTAATTGTGTACCTTTACGCTCATATTATAACCTAAATTTCATACAGGATGCTGTAGAATTTACGCACAAACTTGAATACTGGCTGTTAACAATAAAACATCGGCAAATAAGTGTTGAATAAGCGTAGTGTTGTAAAATGCCTCACACTGTATAAGTACAATGACGTTAATGTTTTGTTACAATGTATTTAGTTTCTTAGTTGGTACTAAAATGCGGCATTTTACTTTAAGATTCGTTGACTCGGAGCATTTTAATTCTGTGTTGACTGCAATAAATTGTAGCTTTACTTAAACTTGTATAGTGTAAACAATTACTGGGATGTTTCATAAAGAATTTCTTGAACCCCATCTATTGGTAATATCATAAACTCTTTCATTCAAAACTTACGGTAAGACATTATTTCATATATCATACTTGTATCAACTTGCTCAAATAATAACACCGTAATATCTCCCATTATCATAATCTGCCTAGCTTTTTCCCAACTATGTTGAAGTCGACTTCCAGTCAAATCGGATATGGTTGTATGTATCAAAATTTTACATGGAGCGACTGCCTATCAAGCCTCTACAACACAGTAACTGGGCAATACGATAGATAATACAGTAGCTGGATCACAAGATTTCAGTATTTTATTAACAGCGTACTTGAAGTATTTAAGCCTTTGTCAATCAGACAGGCGTGATGAATGCGAAGCGAGGCGTTTTTGTTTGTAATATTAGAATTGTTTGAATCCAGTCACATAGAAAAGCGAAAGCGATCCGATAGCGTGACACAACTATCGGACTGACGTCTCGTATCGGTTCGTTATCGCTTCGAACTCGCCTGTCTGTTTGACAAAGGCGTTACTGCGTTTATTGTATGGAAAAATGGAACAGCGCCTCTAGTGTACGAAGAAGGAACTATTTTTTTCCTTGAAATTAATGTCAAAGTTCCAGTTTACTTTTCGTCTCTGAAACTGGAAATTCATGATAAGGCCTCAGGTTTTCAGACAGTAACAACTGTCAAAGATCTACAAATGACAGCCGGAATCAACGGCTTATATGTATTATATGTATATGGCCCGGAATATATAAGTATATGTACACAAAAGAATACCAGTCATTGTACCATAACAATACCAGATCGATGATAACATAGGGTTACTAAGTACTAATTTTAGTGCAACTTGTACCTTGTTTTTTTTTCTGTTTTTTTTTGTTTTCTTTGCAAAGAAGGAGCTGAAAGCGAAGCATGACCTTTATCTCTAATCATTTAAGAAAGACAAAGTTATTTATATACATTTCACGATTTTGTTCGCCCAAGTACGGCAAGGACTTACAAGTAGCCGACTGAAGAATAGAAAAAAAAAATTCTTCATTTCAAACATAACCATGCTTAAGGCTGCTTGTCAACGTGAGAGGAAGCAAGGCAGCGGAGAGGAAAAATGGAGAAATATTAATTACTAGTTGTTGCCAGCGGTTTTACCCTCTACGACCCAAATATTTTTTTTAAACGTTCCCTCACACTAGGAATTTCTCCTGTATCGTGGGTACGTTTACAAACATAGAAACTCACATACACAAAACCCCAAACCCGGAACAACTACTTGCAGATCATACAAACATTGGTTCCGTGCGGGAATCGAACCCGCGACACATAGCGCAGGAGTCCAATTTCTCAGCCACTGCGCCAAACGTGGGAACATAAAATTGGGATAAAAACTATGTGTTAATCCAGGTTATAAACAATCTGTGAAGGTACCTACTAAATTTAATCAAAATCTGTTTAGTGGTTTTTCCGGGAAAGAGTAACAATCATCCATCCATTCATCCAAACAAACTTTCACATTTATAATATTAGTAGGATTTAATATTTCTCTGTTTCTCCGCTCTGCTGCCTCGCTCCGCTCCTTAGGATAGACAGCCGTTTTTTTATCGTGGTAAAACCATCAAATGAGTCCTCCCACCTAGGGCAGAGCGGGAGGGACCGTCAGACTCGTACTGACTAAAATCCACGGTGTCCCACCGTGTCACGGTAATTCTCGAGTCCTGCGACCAGGATAGGCAGCCTTAGATTTAAAACGATAGATATCTTTCTAGATTCTATATTTTTTGTCTATTCGCATACTATTCAAATTATTATACACAAGAAAACAAGTTTGTGATCACTTTTAAAAATCGAAATTCTTTTTGTTACGGTAGATTATGATTTCTTATTCTTTTTAGATTATTAATTTAAAAATATAGAATTGAAAAAAAAAAAACGTGAAACCGTTTCCATAAAATTTTTAAAAAAACAGCTTATGCTAGTGATCACAATATTTGATGTGTGTATTTATGCTTCTGCCTTTACAGCTCGACGTCTGTCTATCTTACCGGAAGACTTCAAAGCGAATACAGACGAACAATTAAAGCTTTTTATATTAACACATTTGGCAATTAAAATTATTCGTACTATTAATATTTTTTACTTCGAAACTAATATTATTATCACTAATTATATCTACAGTTCTTTGGTTAGGAATTGACGAGTCATGGGCTATTGTGCGTGCTATCGAAAGACATGAAGGCTAAAGATTAATTTATTATGTATTTTGTACTTTAAAGAAGTATGTGTATGGCTTATACGATAATGTTTTACGAGGTTAAAGTTTTGATAAAGTGATAATGGCTCGTGATTTGCAAAAAAATCTTAATTGGATATTATATGACGCAGTAGGCGCATCGCAATAGAATTCCATGGAATTCCTACAATTAGCTCTTAACAAAAAAAAAACACATAAGATCTACAAATAAGGACTTTTTATGTATCGTGGTAAAATCATCAAATGAGTCGTCCCATCCAGGGCAGGGCGGGAGGGACTGTCAGACTCGTACTGACTAAAATCCACGGTGTCCTTCAATAGCCCTTTACGTACCGGGGTCACGGTAATTCGTGATTCCCGCAACCACAAATATGGACTTAGAAACATAATTCTGTTGATCATAATCAACGACATTATTCTGTTTAACTAGACAAAGATCTAAGATCCTAGTCCCTATTAGTATGTTTGCTGGATATGAGGTGAGTGGGATCCACCTCCTAGTGGTACTACCCGGGAAACGGCACCACAGGGACTTGTAACATTTTTTTTTTTTATTGAAAACAGACAAACTCCTGATAGAGCCTGGCTGGTCGGGCGACGACCTAGCCCGAAGTTTGTGACCCGCAGGCCCCTATTTACGGTGGCCGGAGATCATTTAACGCCCTTCGACGCCCGGCTGCTCTTCTGGTACGGGAAGAGTGAGATGCATGCTCTCTTTCCCGCTCTGCCGCTTCCTTAGCGTGCATCACTTCCTCACAAAACGAAGCGACGGCATTCCACACATTTTCACTTCCGACAATAGATCTAACCACAGCCGGGAGTGAAAGATCGTCCGTACCAAGCACTGCGACCAGGTCACGGCGCTGCTGATCCCAAGCTGAACTCTCTTGTAGAGTATGTTGTGCCGTGTCCTCGAAGCAGTCCACACAGTGATGGCAGGCGGGAGTCCGTTCCCGACCTATGCGACGCAGGTACTTCCCAAAGCATCCATGTCCCGAAAGCACCTGCGACAGCCGGAAGCTGAGGGCGCCATGTCGCCTTTTTAACCATTGTTCCATGACTGGTCTTACCGCCATTATTGTGGCGAGTCCCCATCTGGGTTGCGCAAGGGACTTGTAACCTGCCGTAGCGGCAGAGTGATCCCACTGATGGCTGTACGCCTGACCAGGCCCGCTTGGATAGTGACCACCGTCTTGTCAGAGACTGGAGCCAAACAGTTTATTGTTACCAGTAGACAGCTGTCCTAGGTGACATGCTGTAACTGGGAGAGGACGGAGCTTGCAAAGCCGCTGGCAAAACATAGTCTTACATAAAAACAAATATCCCATTTATTCAAGTTCTAATCAAAACTTCATATTTGACGGTACGGTTGACGCAGTGGCTGAGAGATCGACTGTTGCGCAGCGTGTCGCGGATTCCATCCCCGCGCGGAACAAATATTTGTATGTTCTGCAAGTAGTTGTTCCAGGTCTGGGTGTTTGTGTATGTGAGTTTCTATATTTGTAAACGCACCCACGATACAGGAGAAATTCCTAGTGCGGGGCAAAGTTAAAAAAATACCGAAGTCTTATATGACGTCGTGGTGTGTCAAAATCCGTTATTTAGCATTATTACTAAACAATATTCAAAACATAGACCTCACAACGTCCCATGTCATAGAACAACATTAGGGACTTCAGTTCCGTAGAGTACCTATCTATATTACGTAACCGGAGTTTATTAAACGATTGATTGATGTGACAGCTACATTTAGTCGCCGCATCATAATCGGTCATCCCAAACGAACAGGGAAATGATAAGAGTAAACTTTTAGATAAAAAATATTCTATATTATTAATTTTGTTTCCAACCGTACATAGTTGTATTGGGTCAGAGCAGCACATGCAAGTTATTACATTAAAATTTATTACCATTCATAAATCTTCATAAATGTTTCCTGATAAATCGTATTTAATTACTAAAATTGGGGCACAGATGTACTTACACGCGGTTACAAGTAGTGAAGTGTTAGTTTTAATCGATTTGTCGATGCTGCTGACTGTACATAATCGACTAAGTACTTTTCAAGTGTTCAGAGTACTGCTCCGTTACGCTGGTCATCACGTCATGAGAGCATTTTTTTTATCGTGGTAAAATCATCAAATGAGTCCTCCCACCCAGGACGGGACGGGAGGGACTGTCAGACGTGTACTGATCAAAATCCTTTAAAATACCTTTCCGTTCCAGGGCCAGGGTTACCTGATGGGGTCTCATGAGGGCCTATGTTCAATTTTCGGCTCGGCCAAAGTGTTAAGGACTAAGTTTTTTTTTTTAATAAATGAAACTCTTCCAGCCAATCCTTAAACCTAAAATTGTGCAATACTAGAGGCTAACAACTAATTTATTACTCAGTATTTAGTCCCTCAATACAGGCATTTCTTGCTTGAAGGGATTCTCCAATCAATAATATAATCATGTCTGTGTATTATGTTGGAGAAAATGTTTATTTTATTTATTTATACATAAATTATGTAGACCTAGAAATTTATGTCTACATAATTTATGTATAAATAAATAAATAACTACAGAATTAGGAATAATATCAAATATCTGTGTAAAAAATTTTGATGTGCAATCATATTTATTCTTGCTCTCTTGCCCTTACCTCAATTAAAGGAGTCAATGCAGAATACGTGTTTTTCTATAATTAGGAATTACTCGTCATCTTAGCAGTCAACGCGTTTTATACCATTATCAAACATACTGCGTTTGTTAAAAAAGGACAACCGAAAGTACACAAGGGGGACTTTTATTCAGTTGACAGTTTCTTTCTTCGACTCATTTGATGATTTAAGAAATTATAAAACAAAGGAATTGTGTGTGTTGCAGAACTGACGCAACTTGTATTAGCATAACCATGTACATGAATAGGCAAGACCTAACCCAGTAAACAAAAGAGTTTCTAGGTAGTCATTCCATCATTTAGGACGCTAGTAAATTTGTATTGAGCAACATTAATGCCTTTGTTAAACAGTCAGGCGAAAGCGAAGCGTTTCCGAAGCCGAAGCGAGACGTCAGTCCAAAAGTTCTGTCACGCTATCGGATCTCTTTTGCGTTTCTATGTGACTGGATTCAAACAATTCCATACATTACAAATAAAAACGTCACGCTTCGCATTCGCCACGCCAGTCTGTTTGACAAAGGCTTAAGAGGTTTATTTGTTATGAATTTTTATTGTTAGTTCATTTCCATTTACTTAATGTATTGTGTTGAACGCAAAACACATGTTTTACCACGTATTTTCATGTAGACATGGACATGTTTCTAATACCTGTAATATATAATTTAAGATACATCACTATGTTTTAATTTAATTAATTAATTACGCGAAAGGAGTATGTAAGGATCGTAGCAGTTGGCGTTCTATAGATTAAGCCTGCCCATGGGAAGACGACTTGTGTTAATTTATGTCAAAATTCTAGCATTATTTTACGTCTGTGTCATTTTTACCTTTTCATACCTGCTGTAACAAAATAATCCCTCGCAATTACGCCAAAAATATCAATTTCTCTGAAACATACCAGTACCGATAGAATCATTATTTCCTAACAAAACGAACGTCTAAACTTGGAGTTAAAATTAATTTCCTTCGTTCATTAGTGCGGAGCTCTGGGTTCTAACAATTAACCGGGAACGTCGCGTGCTTGGCAACTTGTAATGAACGGCTCAATACTTTACCAACTTTAGAAGAATTACTTGTTAAATGTCCTTAATGAGCTATCGATAAGGGTTTTACTGTCCTTATGGAATTTATTAGGTCTTTTGATAATAACTGTTATTTTTCGGGAAGGAAGACGTTTTGAAAAATGATTCTGTTCCGGGAAATTATTGTTGTCGTTGGGCAGGACACAGTGGCGTCCAAGGAGTGGAAAAAGAAGTGTTGGCCGTCCGGCGACGAGATGGGCAGACGAAATTGTTGCCCAAACATGTTTTTCTTAAATTCAACTTTCTCTTTAACCAACTCCAAACTCCAACAAATAGCAATAAGTTGAGCCAATGTATCTGCGTTAACAATGGCATCCAAAAAACATTGGCCAATGTTAAATTGTTAAGTGTTCATGTCAAGACTACTGATCAGTTTTTAAATTAAGCTGCGTTTTTCTGAAGAAGTGATTATGTAAAGTATCAACTGTTACTAACCGTACAAATAATAGACACCACACACCGCGTTGCTATTCCGAGCACTCAATGTCAGGTGTAAAAGCACTCATTTCATTGCTAATGCTCAACTTAAGTGCTCAACTTAAAGATTTATTACGCATAAGTTGAGCACCATTGTCTAAGAGAACAACAATGGATACTTTAATTCGTATAACTTGATTTGTTTGACGCTTCTGTTTAGACATTTTACTAGCGTTTTACGCAAGTTGCGGATACTTGGAAAATGTATCTAGTGATTAGAGGAATGTTAAGTTTTGAGCGACGATCGTAAAGTGAGAAATATTGAGAGGTGGTTGGTGGTCTATGGGTAAGTAATAAAAACTAGGTCGTTTTTCAATGATAAATCATGTTTATACATATTTATTAAGTATCTACATAAATATTTCGCGTTTGTCCCCAAACGGGAAGCATTTATATGTAAAAGAAGGTACATATTTCTTTCCAATTTTCTGAAAACAATTCATTTCATGTGACTAACGCTGCCATGAGGACCTTGAATACGATTATCGATGTTTAATCTGTAAAAATTGTATTGGGAGAGTTTGCAGATGAACTACTTAGAATAAAATTGACACCCGAATTAATAGCTTATTGTTGGATATTCGACGCAGCATGCTGGCAGATCTAATCTTCAACGATGGGCTCAATGTAATCGAGCCTAAAGCCACTATAATTCAAGTACCACAAAATACATTGTACACTGACCACGTTTGAAACAAGTAAGTGCGTATAAACAGCTCTGTCCGCCCAACAGACCAAAAAGGTTCTACAACAAGAAACAAACACTTTTTCACACCAAAACCCGAAACGAAACTGCCCCAGTTGAATCGTGATCTCCATTTTACGACCCCGAAAGTTCGTTGTCTGAATAAATAAAATTACCACAGTTAGAACAATGAAGTATTGTAAGCGAAGGGCGATGGCGTATGTGTTAATTTGTTACTACATCGACCTATATGAGCGCAGCGGAAAGATGTATAGACGATATTAGATGAGTTGAAGGTGAGGTGTGGTGTGAAGTGGACCATTGTATTGATTGTAATGAGTTGCAGTTTAAAAAAGGTATGAAATTAAATGATATAGTTATAGCAGATAGTTAAAGATAAGGAGCAGTAACACAACATTATAATTATTATCACCTGAGTTAGGTGTAGTTATACCAAATAAGTAGTAAGTGAACACCAGATACCTTAACACCAACAAATGTTTGAAATCACCATGTTATGGGAGCAAGTCTATTGCTAACAACCGTCAACAAATGCAGAATTTGTAACTGATTCAAAAATAATTTTGATGAACATCTATGCAACGACAAACACATTACTTAGATTATTTTGTTAAATTTGGCTGTCCTTATTTCAGAATTCCATTATTTTTGGATGAATGAAACCTTTATTTTGTTCTTGGTGAAGATTCTAATAGTCTGTAGAGTTCTACAGTGAGTGACGAAAATATACATAATTATCAGTTTTCATTATCACTGGTAATCAATCAGTTGGTAATCGACTGGGAAGAAAAGTTCTCGAGTGGTAGGCCTCCCACCTATTGGGTGGACCGACGACATCGTGAGGATCGCGGGCAACCGATGGATACAAGTGGCGGATTGTCTGAGGTGGAGGCCTTCGTTCAGTAGTGAACGTCTTCTAGCTGATGATGATGATCTTGTATAGCTAAATCTAGTGTTAACATTTTCACATTAAATGCAGAAAGGGAATACGGTGCAACAAGGTCTACCTCATACAAACAATAAACCTCATATTCTCACATCCACTCCCATTAAAAAACGACACAAACCAACATACATCGATATCTATCATCTACTCAAACAGAAACGCTCGAAGCGTACACAAAAGAAAAAAACGCTCTTAACATGCATGCCACACAGTTAACAGGCATCGAACTTCGATCAATAAAGTGTACCTATGGTACTGTCTTCCCATGGTGATAATTAACATTAACGCTACATGACTAATTACTCGACATATCGAATGAATGGAAAAGCAAGTTTATTGTTTTTTTTTGTGTCGTGACTGGCTACTTCCTCCACATTTTTAGAGTTCCGTGTCTCAAAAGTAAAAAACGGAACCATTTTAGGATCATTTCGTTGGCCGTCTATCTGTTAAGACCATTTTTATCAAGAATGCGTAGAGGTATCAAGCTGAAATTGATACCAAATACCATGATGTCTTGGAAATCATAAAAAATTAACCTTCTCAATCAACTCTAAATGCGATGCATTAAAATGAGACTCACAATTAAATCTAAAACAAAGCTCTCATAGCACAAGCTAAGGCAAAAGGCCAAAAATTGTTAAAATTTAACTTCATTGCAAAATAAACATGTTCCAGATTTTTAATTGAACTACAGTAATAATAGTTTTTTTTTTTTAACTTTGCCCCACACTAGGAATTTCTCCAGTACCGTGGGTGCGTTGGCAAACATAGAAACTCACAAATACAGACACCCAGACCCGAAACAACTATTAATTATGTAGGTCATACAAATATTTGTCCGTGCGGGAATCCAACCCGCGATACGCTGCGCAGCAGCCCTATCGCTCAGCCGCTGCGCTGACCCAGCCGTCGAAGTTTCCAATACCCCATCCATTCCATCCGTTAGTGTCAACTACGGAACCCTGCATTGTGCATGTTCCGACACTTTATTGATCAGATTTTTAATATGTATAGGTTCCGTGTCGGAAATCGTACATGCGCGGCTATTGACAAGGGCTAAATACATCAATTAGGAATACAATGGACAGCTATTTCCATTGACATATTTAAATGTGTCTGCTTGAGGCGCCACTGCCATAAAAGTAAATGCAAATAAGCTCCCTAGTTGTTGAAGGAATCAATTCTAGAATTCGCAAATAAACTGTGACTTCATCGAAGGCTTTACAATCTAAAGTTGCTTTGAGAAATCCACGATGAGCATCGGAATCTTTCTATTAAAGGTTTTTTGAAGTGAAAACTTCTTTGGCGGCGTTGTGCACTTTTTTTGGAATGGATAAAAAATGTTAAACTCGCGTCAGGACACGTGACCTGATCGAAAATTCGTAAGACGGCGCAGGGCGCTTGCGCGAATGTTCGTGTGTGTTTATTACTATTCAAGTTTTCACTTCTGCCGGCACTCCCAGAGTGCAACCCGTCGTTTTTTTTTTCAATAATCTTCGATGTACCTGGCCAGGTGTTGTAAAATGTGTTATGATGGATAATACAGGATTTGGAAATTCCATCGTTGGGACAAGACGCACATCCAAAGTCCCGATGTAGACCACTTAAGGTTTTAAGTCTCTTCATAGATAGGTTATCCCACCGTAATCAAATATTCAAATATATTTGTGATAACCCGTGGATCAGACCGGAATAGAAATTATTATAATTTAAAACAGATCCTTCAGGGTATCAATAAGGACGTTTGGAACGGAATTTTATTAATCGTTGATATTTTTTCCGACTCATTCTACGAGTACTATTTTCTACAAGCTGCCAAAAAACGGAATCCCGTAACAAAAATTAAACAGCAAAAGATCTAAAAACCTCAATCAATCAATACGCCACAAACAACGGCAAAACACATTTTGCTAAAATAAATAAAAGCAATCACGTTTCTAATTTCAACCACGTCAAATTAACAAATGGACATACGAGAAACGAATACATTGAAACAGAAAAGATTATTAATGATGGTATTCATAGAATGAATAGACCATTGAACAGATGCCGCTTTCTATAAGGTTTATTAGTAAATTGTGTTCTACTGAAACAAATTTATAATTGAAGCTAGTGTATTAGCTTGTTCTTGTATTGGCAACATGAGTCTGCTTGTCGAGACATGGGCATTCATAAGTAACTTACAATGTTCAATTGATGACAGAAATTCAAACATGAATAAATTATGTTTGTGTCTATTCATTAGAATCAATAGTGCGACGATAGTAATAAACTTGATCGTTAAAGTGTTTATTCGTCCGTGATATTATGGGCTTTAGGTAAGAGGAGCGAATATCGTCTCATCCTTTGCAGTCTTTAGGGAAATCAGGTGCGCTATAATAAGTTTTCTGAATACATGAGGCAGTCTTTGTGATCTGTATTTACCTCAAATTGTTGACAATTCAAAGTTTTCAATATACAGAAAATTTATAGCCTACTTTGATGAAGAGAATTTTGAGCCGATGATTCAATATCTAAAAATATCAGTTGGTAAAAATCTCTTTTAGTATTACAAGAATCCTATGCCGTATTACGAGAGGAGAGGTTTGTTTTGAACAAATAAATAACAAAGATAAAAATATTAATAATGAACAAACAGATTACTTGGAACTACCGTTTTCCTTTGTTCTAAGATCTTACGAAAATATTCTTATTGCAAAAAGAACTTTAAGTGTGACATTTTACAATTTAATTGCCACGGAAAATTCAGACTCCAAAAAGAAGACAGAATATATCCGCTCCGCAAGAATAAACAGTTTCTTTGAAATGATCACACAGAAAAAATCTTTGTCTCCAATATGATTCATTCATGACTCAAATAACATACTTGCAAATGAGATCATGTAAATAGCTCTAACTATCATAAAGACTGCCATATCAGTACTAATAACAATATAAGTTCGACGCCCTTTCCGATATACGTGAGGGAAATAACTATGCATAGCGAACCAACAGTATATAAACCATTGAAGCGGTCACCATGACCAATGAAGTAGGAACTTACGACCGATCAATAAAACCTCCAACAGCTAAGGTAATGAAGAAAGAGGAAGCTCAAATTAAAGTGGCACTAGAAATACCCATAGTCGAACGTGGATTTATAACGATTGTGTGCAACGGAGACGTTTCTTCGAAACAAAATAACTTTGAAATGTGTCGAAGCATGACATAATGAATTCTCGTTTGTAAGTGGCCATTTGAACCGTATAATCGAATAGTGTAATGTTATAAATATAAATGTTAGATGTTTTATTTTTAGAGGAGAATTCAGTGTTTTCGTTCTCAGCTTTGAATTTATTGGTATTTCTTCATGGTGGTTTGCATATTCATAAATTACGCATTGCTTAATATTTTCTTTGGTTATGTAGTTATTTCAGCATCATTTATTATCATTAATTCTGTTTTATCTTGCAATAAAATGCATCATTACTTTGGTTCATGGACCCACAGTCAAAACACACGGCACCGGTTGCGAAAGTCATTTAAGGAAAATGAATTGTGCTCTCTGCTTATCAATCCTTCACTTACTCACGATGACTTAGCACCCTGCCTGCACTTATAGACAATCATAATCTCACAAACTTGGACTGTCGATCATTCATCGACATAAAGATAAAACCATATTTATAAATCTATAAGCAGAGGTTTAACTAAGTATTTTCTGGACACCCATTGTTTGCCAGTTATTTTTAAGTATTTTGCGGTAAGACATTGAGATCACATGTCAAACCCCTTGCAGTTTAACTCCGTGTGAACGTTGACTTAGGGTTTATACTCAGCACTTGTGGTCACTAGACCAATAGGGAAGTCAACCTTAGATGAATACATAGTATTGAAGTTTCTATGAAGCAGTTTTCTTTATCTGCACAGTCTACTTGATGAATTGCTAAACGACATAAATGTGTCACCGAGCTTGCCCTCTATCATGCATACGATGCGCTATTGACCCTAAAAAGCTCTAAAACAATAAAATATATAAACGGTATATTAGTTCTTGACAGCAGGACATTGTCGTCGAGTTGTTGGTAAAGCGTTTACAGCGAGCGGTCAATGTGGTGACAGCTTTGATTGAAGCGATGTTAGCCGCTTAGGTGGAGATATCCTTTACACTGATACGTGTGAGGTTATACGTGTTGAAACTATAGACCTGGTTGAGGCTTTTGATTTAGTATAGCTTGAAATTTTGTTGTTTAAATCAACAGGCTCTTTATACCAGTTTGAGATCTTATCAACAGCCTTTATTAGGCATTTCAAAACATTACTCATGCACACCCTACAATTTTCTCAACTAGCCTCATAAATTCTAGCTATTATAAACAAATTACTATCAATTTTCACTCCTTTATCTGCCATTGCTTAATGTTAAAGCGTTATTGTTTACGATAATGCTGGACCGGACAAACATATTGCACCTTTATCTACCAACATTCGACATTTGACATCGCTATCTTCGAGAAAGTGTCATACAAGCAGTTGTTCATTCTTATCTGTTGAATTTGCAATTAATGCTTGGTCATTTAACGTGAATGGCGTTCTTACAATGGTTTCATTGTTCGATGTTGGATGCTATTGTCCTTATTTTATTGCTTTTGTACCGTCTTGTACTATGTTCTGTTTTTATTTTGTGATGGTTGTTCCTTCATCTTTTTCTTTCTCAATAGGGCTTTATGCAGTAGTTATTTCATGTTATCGATTCTGTTTATAATTTATGATATTAACCTTATATGCCTCTGGTTCTTAGTCATTTTACAGTTTGCTATTTATGACAAGTTTTTGGGCGTGTTTTAATAGCTGATACTTCTCACACATATGTGTGAATGAATTATTGATCATAGTTAGATGATATATAAGATGATGATGATAGTCATCTTACTATACCCAATAAATTTTTAAGCCTCGTTCAATTTATTGTATCTGATATCAAGTTTGTAAACAACCTATCCAGAGGTGTTAAAAACACTGATCATAATTCATTATTAATTCTTGTTGCCTTTGCTTCGTGCTAATTAAGTGATTGGTGCGAAGATAAATTAGTATTATAACGATTATTACTTATTGATTTATTCGTATGACATAAAACTGCAGAGAGCAATTAATTTACTAAATGGAACTATGGCCGGGAAGCTGTACAAATGAGCAGAAACGTTGGTACCGATGTTTTATTGGTCAAACATTTTCTACAATTTTTGTTCTTAGTATTTCAAAGCGAATGGAGATTTCTTGGAAAGAAAAGTGCACAGTAACTGTTTCCTTTAAAATGTTTAAAGTTTTGTTAGTTGCCTTCTAAGAATTTTAGTTTTCTGTGTATTTACTAGTACCCTTAGGTACACACGGCTGCACCTCAGTCTGCCAAAGCAGTATAAGCTGACTGCTGAATATGTGGAAAGATCATAAAAAGCGGGACCATTTTGAACAGCTTGATGTGTAACCGTGTGTACAAGTGTGAGGTCGTAAAACCCTAAACGAAGAACAGTATTGCCATTGGCTAAACATGATTTTAAACACATAAAATCATGTTGCTATTTGGATAAAAATATTTTCTCCTTCTTGGCGTGTTAAAGATGGCAAGCAAGTGTTTACAAAGTCGATTCAAGAACAATGTTCCAAGAACACACACAAAGCCCGCCGCGAATCGCATTGACACTGTCTTAGCAATTCAAAATAGACAAAACGGGAGAATCAACAACCGAATCATGTAGATTCAAATTTTATCGATTGGAATCAAACATTCCCGTAACAGTACCTATGTTTATTCAAATCACATCGATCCTTTACAAACGTACCATTTGGAACTCAAATATTGATTCTGGTCAAAGGAGATTATTTGATCTCCACTCGCTTCGTTCGGAAGTGATTACTTTCTTAGAATGGGTGTTTGATGTTCGACAAATATTCGAGATGAATTTCGGGGCGTATTTTTTGTCCACAAGTGTCAATTTTTGATGTAAAATGTTTGCGTTGGAGCTGTGCAAAATAGATAGGACGCTTTTATACAATTCACAAGGTGTCTTCACCGGAAATCCTGACATTAGCGACCTTTAACATACTCTTAATTTTATCTTGTATCTCAGTTGAAATTATTACCTATCGTTTTATTACTTCATTATTAATTTGTTGACTTAGTACTTTTTTATAATATTAAATAGACTTACGTCTCATCTCTTATTCACAAAAACAGGTTTCAAATTATAAATATTTAATTAGCTGCTCTCTGCCCTTCGTACTTAAAACCAGGCCAGACTTCATAATTAGCAAAATTGTTCCAACAAAATTACCTAAGCTTAAACTCGGCCATTAGGGCTGGAATTTTATTATCAAATTGTCTTTCTTACCAACAAAACAAGGATGAGATGCTTAGGCATTGTAATCTCAACTAACTGACTCACTCGACCCCTAACAAGATTCCAGAGAGCACCCACACAGTTCTGTTGCCATTTGCTAATTTCTGCTTTGTCTAATTGCTAAGAATAGCCGCGATTACACTACGACACGACTTGTATTTCTCTCGACTGTCTTCACCAATCCATTGCCAAGTTCATTACCATCTTCGTTCTCTAATCTGGTGTTGGACAAGCGATGTAGAGGTTTGAATTCGAGATTTCCGTCTTTGGTTGAATCGTTGCGGTTCCGATGCGGGGTAGGGCCTAATTGAAAGTTACTTGGTGGAGTGACAGGGGCCGTTAAGTCAGGCAGTGGCCGCAGCTCTGTGTTGTTGCTTGTCAGATTAACGTGCCTCCCTTGGCGCCTTCGCGTTTAACTGTGTAACAAACTAGCATTGTCTAAAGGGCAGGATTTCTGGAGTAACGAGGCTCTGGTTCTATCAGTGATTTTGTTACTTATAGCTCCTGTTTGTTTGTTTACTTTGAACTGACTAATTGAATAGTGAACAATGGTGTTTGTTTGCTGGAGGTGACATTAATTGATTGTTGTTATTCATCTGCATTTGCAATGTCTATAGAAATTATAAATCTGACTACATTTTCATTATGACTGCATAGTAAGCATCAGTCAATGTTTAATTGGGTATCAATTTCGTCATGCTTCCATAGGCATTGTTAAAATACAGTTTACGTCAACGTCTAAGTTCAGACGCCGTCGTGCGTTCAATGTCACGAACACGCATTACAATATACGCACTTCTTATGCCACTGAATTAAGCAAGCAGACAGGCGATCAGGAAGTACCTTAACCTCACAGACAGTTTAAAGTAATACATTGAATGTGCTCTGAGCTTTTGATTGGCTCGTGGCCGTTGGTCGCACTAGTTCTACTACAAAGCATGATGGCTGGATAGTGGTCCCTAGTGAACACTAGATGGCGGATATCCACTATCCAGTGTCCACATAATGTGTTCCTATGATTCTAGTGGGACTGAGTTATTGGGTTTACCCATATGGAATTTCGGGTTTGAGATATCTTTATTTCCCATAAGAAATTATCACTTACATGAGAAATATTTATAATTGAAAAGCATTATTGTCGACTGACGTACAGTTTTCGCAAAACAAAACATTCTAAAAGACAAAATCATAAACTCAAAAATCAAACATATCAAAAATACTTAAAAATGTAGGGTAGATGCTCGAAATTTCGCATATCAAAAATAAACATACACGGAACACGCGCAACTGGATGTGGTATGTAATGTACTTAGGTGCGCTCGCTTTATTTTTGTTTAAAATATGTGATTTTAATTTCTCATTAACAACCCGGAGTCTATATAGACTGATGACAATAAGCTCACTCCATTAGATAAATCTTAAAATGTTAAACTGGTAAATTGTGACCGTTACAGTATACCTCCGTTTAGACGTGATTCAATTACAGCAGTTATGCCCAAATTGTTCATACGCACATACCTTATACCCATGATCGATAAATATAATTCGTTTCACAACAAGTGACGACCCACTTATCTTCACAAACTTTCATTCGTACACAGCTGACAATGTTCCGGTGTAGTTACACTTAAGTTTCCACAATGAAGGAGAGTTGACAATTTAACAGTTTAATGACTTGGACAAGTTCTGGCAAAACTTTGGAGGAACTCGTCGCGTTTGTTTTTGAAGGATTGGGTAGTTTGGGAACAAGGGTAGAAAATTATGAAGTTATTTATGGTTTCGTTTCTAGGATTTGTTGCTTATCGAAGCTTTGTTGACTTTCAAGAGTTTTGGAGAACTATTTTAACGATATTGTTGTGTTTACAACGTTAAATTGATTATTCGGTATAGTAGGTCAGTACCAAATTTTGTAAAGGAGACACAATTAGATCAGTTGAGCTGTTTTTAAACTCATTTATAGTCATTTCGGTTCTGGATAATCCATTATAAGCAATCGGCCTCCTCTATTTTCTGATATACTTTTTGTACTCAATTTATTATTGTCGATCAACTTGTTCTACTGTGACATAGGTCTCCTCTTTGTTAGAAAGATTAATTTCAAATTTTTGACACCAAGACTCTTACTTCTGGGCAAAGATTATTGCATCATAATTATTATTTAAGTTTCACATCACAAATTAACACATTGCGATCTCAGTTACTGTCCCTAGTCTGAATACGGTTTTATTTTTACGTGGTAAAATCATCAAATGAGTCCTCCCACCCAGGGCAGAGCGGGAGGGACTGTCAGACTCGTACTGACTAAAATCCATGGTGTCCTTCAATAGCCCTTCACGTTCCGGGCTCACGGTAATTTGTACAGTCCCGTGACCAGTCTGAATACGGTAAGACAAATATCGTGCAAAGCAATTAATTTGACAAAACTATTGTTTTGCCTACAAACGACACTTACGCCACCAAAGCAGCACATAATTCGTTTGATAAGCGTGGGCTAAGACAACAGACTGCTAACAAGCTAAATAATGATTACAACTAATGCAGCTGGTAGTATTGCATAGGACATGAATGAAATACCGCCCTCATACAAATTATAGTTTGTATAAATGATAGTTCATTAAACAACACTGTCCATGTAGCGTTTAATCTCGCTTAGCCACAATATATAAAAGTCATCCACATTTTGAAGATGAGAAATACAGACCTTTACTTTTATGACCTTTGGGTGTCAAAATAAAATAAAAAGGACAAATTTGTTTATATGTAGAGGTAATGTTAAATGACCTAAATCCATTTTTTTTCTCGTGGGATGATACTCTATACCTGAGAGCAGAGCTATAAAAAGTGACATCCAAAAGTACATGGAAATCATATTTCAGACAACTCATTTTCAGCTTTTACCACCCATCAAATCAACCGAATTCTGTATTTACTTAAAATAACGAAGAAAGACCACACAGAATTCGATGTCTTGAAAAAACTTTTCTAACCAATAAAACTTGTGAGGCCGTGAATTTATTATAACTACGACACTGACTCTATAAATGAGCGTGTTGTTATTTCCGACCCATAAAACTACATATTTCTTTCATTCGTCTTAAACAAACTAACAACATTATTTATGTACATTTTGTACATCTAAAATTATATTTATCTTTACCATAGGCTGAATAACAAACGCACTCTCAAAGCTGAAGCGCCATCGATTAAAATAAGTAAGCCGTTTTATGTTTGATTTAGTGATGTGCGATACTTTACAGTATCGATACTTCACAGTATCTACATAGTATAAAGTCCGGAAGTAGGTTATCTCCGGCCCAAGCCGCGATATAATTGCTTACTGTCTTAGGGTTGTTAGCTAAATTTTAATTCAGTGCCTATAAATTGGCAAGGGTCGGGACATTCTATTTTTTACTTGTATTGTCTAGGTACGGGCTTTGTACGGTCGATTTTACTTAAACGATGAAACCTTTCATGATGAAAGAAACAGCGACGGGCCAGCAAACGGGCGCGTATCTATTCGAATGTACCGGTATCGAAATTAATGGATTCTATCACACTACGTTGTCCTGGATTGCACGATCAGTAATTACAAAATAATGCAAAAGAAGGACACAAAGGATGTTCTGGAATATTGCCTCGACAATGCAGACGGATTTATCTCAAAGGTGAGATACATTAACAAAAAAAAAAATACGATACATGCATTTAACAAACTATCCATTATCAAGTTTCGCCTTATCCTATATAAGTATGATGCGATAAAATTCAATTTCGAAACCATTATAGTAAAAAAAAGACCCTAGAATATTATATTACTTTTTTCGTAAATCCAAAGTATCGATACAAATACGAGTTTCGGTACAAATACGAAAATCTCATCGTACATCCCTAAATTTTGATCTTACAGCGTTTTTCTGTAAACAGTTCCTGACTGTTTGGTTTCAGATCACGATCAAAGAGCAGGTGGATTCAACGGCCACCTTGTATGTATCAACTTTCATTGATTCCACGTTCCGAGCAAAGGGATAAATTATTTTTTTATATCTATCATAGCGAAATGTTTCTCTTTTTTACGCTATAGGTTTGCTGAAATTGTTTTTTTGCGGGTGTGTTCGTTTAGGTAAGTGATTTCGTTGAGGTGTTATAATTTCAAACATCTTCAAATTAATATAAATTCAAACTATTCTGCAGTGGCCATGTAATTTTCTTCTACTTGGTTTGTCCTTGAACTCAAATTATGTGTTTTGACCCGTAAGTCGCCAAATAAGCTCTATCAGTGTCTTCGTTTAATTACTGGAATATCGCAGTTAGTTAAATATATATTTTCTACAAATTACAAGCCAAAATCGATAATGATATCCAATAGACATTCAAAAAAGACAGAGAGATATATTCGTAAACTTTCCATTTATTATTACTACCAGTGATTATTTCTTACAAATTGGCAATTGTCGAAGTCCTTACCATCAATTCATTCACTATACAACTATTAACGAACAAAGCCATAACAAAACTCCTTTACAATCCCTCAATCAAAACATCATGCAAGCAAATTCCCGATCATTTAGTCCAACGTACAATAAATAAGTCAATCAACCCATCCTCTGCACAACACAAGACAAACGATAACTGACATGACGGAATTACTCAACAACTTTATTTGGACACAATTGTTAATTTCCTCCAATGAAATAATGGGCTAAATCCTCTCGGTAAAGTTTTATAATTGGTTGATTGGATGCTGCGGAGAAAGCCGTTGAGTCGTCGTCGTTAGAGATTTTTTTTCCTTCTAAACATGGTTATCGTTTGATCAGGATGCAGTTGTTACAGTCACGTTTTGTTTTGGCTGAGTTTGAAAGTTTTGTTTCCTTATTTTGTGGTGATTAGATTTGATAAAGTTTAATAGAGATTTCTTACATGGCATGAGCTTCAGCTTATAGTGCTTTTCCACAGGTCACAAGTTTCCTTTCAATAAGAATGATTGGATGCGTTCATGCAAATCCAGGTGCGGGTCAGTAGTTGACAGATGTCTATGAATTTTTGTTTCTGGAACATTTCAGTTCTTTCGCCATCTTTTTTAACCATTTTTAGAACATAAGTGGTGATTACATGTTCAATTTCGGTCAACGTCACCATTTCATTCTGTGTTCTTTCTTAAATAAATTGAAGCACTACGTGGGAACTTCACTTGAATATTTTCGCTATCAATTTCTACGTTGCTAATCTTCCAAATTGTCGACTTTTACTACTCAATTTAAACAGAAAATTGTTCAACGACGAATAAATAAACCGTTAACTTGGGATAACAGAGAAGATTTTCGTAAAATTCTCCATGGAATAAGCGTCTCATGTTTAACAATGTTCTCAATTCCCAGGAGCAAAGTTTAACTTGTTTTAATTAGTAAATAGTTTCAAAACAACATCCAAACTTTTTCTATTTATAAATTTTACGATTTCTGAACTTGAACATTCAGATTATTTTTGGTGCTTCTATAAATTCTTGTCTATGACTTGATTTGTTTTGAATTCTCGACCTTTATAGTTCTGTAGATGAGAAGCCATTCTTTGCATGGTTACCATTGTGACTCGAATTTAGATCATTGACAGTTTTGAAAGGTATTCAGAAGTCCGAAGATTCGAAAAATAGTCTCACCAAGGGGTATCGTATTACCCAACCAAGTTAATGAATTGCGTTTTAGACACCAGAGAGACAGTTCTATATTAACTGGTATACTTGATTGTTCTATTAGACCTATCTATTATTGTAACACCTTAAACTGATCATAACTTTACCTGCCGGCGTTGATATTATTCTCGATATTAAACCCTATTTCTGCTAAGGCAAAAATGTTGGTCGAAACCTTGGCTCCAACATTTGATTCAACATCTAACCTTCGACCATTCTCATTATCCGCATTAGGAATTAACAGTTCGGAAACCGGTTGGTACGGTCCAGAAATTCCTTTGTAAGCTTCGTTTGTTTCATCTTTTACTATAATTTTAGGGCAATGATAATGCGAATCCGGGACTTTCATCAGTTTGATATGTTGGCCGTGAATCCTTTACGGAGTAACAAGTCCGTTGTTTGAGGTTTCTCTTTGAACTCTTATTTTGGGTTATTCATATTTAGTTCTATTCAAAGAGTTCTCAGGTTTAGCTTTATCTTCGTTTGTTTCTATTACTTACTTTTTAATATTAGCACCTGCATTATTTGATAAAAATACCTCATCAATTCAGTGTATTATCTTTCACATTGCATGCTAACCACAAACCATATCCAAATCGATACTAGTTTGTAATCTGGCAGCAAAAGTACCAGTTTCCAGTACTCCAGTACCCACATTACATTATACATTTTTATTCTGTATACTAACTAAAATACCCGACACGTGTTGCAGACTTAACATGTAACCGAGTTCCATTTTAAAAGAATAGCGTCATCCATTTTTATAAGCCAAGCACTGCAGCAACGCGCTGAGCCGAGGTTCAACATGAAAACAAGGCATAAGGAACGGGTTACTAGGTCAGTATTAATGCAATGCACCATCTAAGTGCAGTAGCATTAAATAAATTTGAATATTTTTGTATTGATATCGTTTCTCTTTCGTTATTGGTCGTGGAATATCAGAATTGTAGATCGAAATGGAGCAGAGGGGATCGTCCGCTTGTACTATCGGGACGGTTTTCTTATCGCAAAATTTATAAAGCCTATAGATATTGTTTCCTGACTCGATGTTGGTGTGTTAGATTTGTCTAATGGTACTTGTAAGACAAACAATTCTGTGCAGGATAAGGACAGAAAATATGAAAATGGTTGTATTCTGTATCAACCTTTTCATATCCTTTGCAATTACAGCCTCGAGATGCTCTCATACATTCAATATTGCGACGATAAACAAACAAAAATGACGGAACAAACAATATATGCACATAAGAATGCTTCAGCTTTGAATCTAAACCTTTGTAGCAAATGCTTGAAGTAAAACAATCCGGGCTGTTGCGAAGAAACGCATTATCATATGCAACTATTCTCGAACAGGAAACTTGTTATGCAATTTTTGTTCTGAAACTATTTTTGAACAAGCGCTAAGCTTTTGTACTAGTTGGGATTTTGTTTCACGGAATATCAGAGGAGAAATATGATTAAACAGTTCCAAGTTGTTTGAAAACGTGGCAAGATTTTTGAAATTATACTTTTTGAATCATGGGTGGCCATTTTGTTATTGGCTGACAATTTGACGGGATACGTTGATCCTGTTTATAGCTCTGGGGATTTAAAATGACAATTGAAGAGCGCCACTCTCATTTGTTTCTGTCAGTAGATTTTTGTTTTGCTGATGAATGCAAGGATTTATTTTTATCATTGCATTTTGTTGGCGTATTGCCAAGTTGCATTTCGCTTTAGAAAATTGTCCATCTTCTACATTGTACCTATTATGTTACATTAGAATTGTTCTCTCTCTCCAATTACCTCGTTTATCAAAAATTTATAAACCAAAAAACAACTAAATTATAGCAGGTTAAATTTAATTTGATATAACTGAGGTGTAACATTTTAAATGAGCTAAAATGTATACTGCCCGCCTTTCTAACACAGATACATATTAAAACACGTACGTAAAGCCGCTGCATAATAATTCTTCTCATCAAATAATAAAGATATGGTAATGCGTCACTCCAAAGGTTACAGACGGAACCAACGAATATTTTATTCCATCCCGAGTTCAGAAGCTCAGAAATACTGGTAGAAATTTCCATGTGAATTGTAGCTAGGATAATACAGCCGAGTCTGTCAAAACCCTTCAGGCAACGCCAGTTGCTCTCATATTCAGGGACCATGATCGTAAGGTCACATGTATTATGCATTCGACTCGACCTACCTCGTATCCGAATCAATCCAGGAATGTTTGGCATAATGCCCGGAATGAAATACGTTTGTGTAATGAGGGTAGATTTTCGGTTATGTTCTCATGTTTCGGGGATGATTGGAGATAGTTTTGTGTTCTTATTTAATCTTGGGAGTTTTTGTATTATCTTTGATGGGGTTGGCTGATTTCGTTTACGTTTCACGTCTTCATTCATTTATGTGTATGTTATTGTTACGTACAAATATGTTAAAAAGGTATTGAGTTTCGATTTGCGGTCACAAATTACAATTTCATTTCTTTAGAATAAAAACGTTGCCCCGCACTAGAAATAAATCCTTTGTTGTGGGTAAGCTTAGAAACATTTGCATTCACAAACATAACAAGCAAGCCAGCAAGTAGCAAGACTACTTAAACACGCAGTGCAGAAAATATGCCGAAAATCTTGTGACACATTAATTTATGAGGGTACCAAAGTTCTAACCACAACCAAAACTACAAAATGTTGTTAATTCTCATCACAACAGTTATGTTCACTCTCAGCCTCTAAATTGGTTTCAGTCCCAAATCTTCAACGCATTTACGTATTAAGATTATTCAGACCCTGCTTACGTAGCACAATAATATTCTAAACACCATACCGGAATCCCATATCAGATCTATTCTCCATAAAATGTAAACCAATTCCATTCATCGTTAAACCCCTTTATAGGAGCTATCTTATTTTAGGCTATGGCAAATTGCTCCTAATCTGCGACTCCCTTCGAATCCGGATATAAAACCCTTAGGTTATTATCAACATTGGCATCTATGGGGAGTAAAGCGATGAGGCGATTAGCAAAGTTCCATGGTGCGTATGTAAGCGTCAGATAAGGTCTCGATAACGCTTTGCATGGAAACATACGTGATTTGATGCTCAGCAGTACCGGGTTCAATAAAAAAAAAACATTACTCGATGGACTTGAAGAGGTAGATCATGCTAAATTGAGTTGAGGAGTATTTGTGTTTATTATTTCAAAAATACATCAATTCGATCCTAAGCAATCCACCAATCTTCGTTACACAGATAAAAACACCCAGAGTTGGTTCTGCAGTGCAATATCAATACCATAAAAAACCACTTGTAGAAAATATTTGTTTTACTTAAAGCAGAACCATTACACCCTAAAATACCCAGCTGTCTCTAATAAAGATCACTTGATTAACACTCCTTTCATTCCTCTACAAAGTATTTTCGCTTATGAATATTCAGTAACCGAACCGCCTCTGTGAACAACATAGTTCATTGATTACCAATGAAATACAGACGATGCGAACCAACCTTCCTTCTTACTATGTTTTCGCATTAATGCAGATGCTTCCCGTTTCAACTTAACCACGCGAAGAAATCCTTACCTCATTCACAACCGAACCGGCTTGTACAACATACATCGCTTCCTTTTACCTGATAAGGGTGACATGTGAGCGACTAAAAACATTAATGGATTTCCGTTTTAGTAAAGTTGCGGTTCTATGGCGGTATCGCGTGTGGGGTTAACGTTATGCAAATGTTAGTGCTGTGAATAATTATTTGTAGAGTTTTATTGCTTTTGTCGACCTATAGATAAATAGTTTGCAACTGTTGTACAAATGCTTGAGTTCGATGAGAATGTTGTGGGTGTGAGAGAAGTTCAAGATCACTTATACACACATCAAAAGTGTCTAGGGATCAACATATATTTTTGCAATAACTTTTCTCCTGATTGATATTAATAAAAAATTTTTTTAATGATTCATCAAATAAAGTGTTTTCGTTTGTCACAGTAACGATAAACCAAGTCACCTTTGCATTAATAAAGAAATTTGCCATTTTCCTAATAAAGGGATTTTTGACATTTGAACCACTAACACAAAAGTTCGAAAAAAAGACTGAAATAACAGTTTTCTTTAAAATTTTATTGGGTAACTTAAACAATTAATAATCCCTGTTTCTACCGCGAACACTAACAACACAAGAACATCGGTTTGGCATACTCAAAATGAGTTCATCCAAATCACGCTGTGGAATGGCCGCCCATGTTCGTTGCAACAACAAAAAAAGGTCTTCTTGCGACTGGATACCCTCCATATTCGGCAGAGCTCTTCTCTGTAGCATATCCCATGCATGCTCAATCGGATTCAAATCTGGCGACTGAGCAGGCCAGGGCAGGACATTGATGTTAGCTGCGGCGAGAGTCTGTCTTATAACTCTTGCGGTGTGCGGTCGTGCATTATCATGCATTAACTGAAATAAGGGACCGATTTGCACTTGTAGAGGAACGATGACGTCTGATACAATCGTCTCAGCATAAATTTGAGCGTTGAGGTTGCCTCTGATCCAAATCAACTCAGTTCTTCCGCCGATCCAAATACCCGCCCATACCATGATGGTTCCACGACTATAAGGATGGACTTCCTGGCAGGATTTTAATCGCTGTTGGCGTCCAGGGCTTCTCCAGTGTCGTATACGTCTTGTATCCGGTCTCATACCAAAACGAGACTCATCAGAAAAGCACACGAAACGCCATTGTTCTTCTGCCCAATTTCTGTGTTCAAGAGCCCATTGATATCGAATCCTACGATTGTGCATTGCTATAGGTGGTACCCGTTGCGGTCTTCGGGAATGAAGGTTCACTTCATGCAAGCGGTTTCTGACTGTTTGGTCGCTAATTAAGTTCCCTGAAGAGTGATGAAGCCTCACGGCTAACATCATGGCGGTTATTGTTGGAGCTCTTCGAGTTAAGATTTGAATGTATCGGTCTTGTCTCCGTGTGGTGCAGCGATACCGTCCTCCATGGCGCTCAGCCACGGTACCAGTGCTTCGGTAACGTGTCCAAAGTCGACTGATAATACTCTGACTTGTATTCAGAGCTAAAGCCACAGTACGTTGCCGGGAACCAGCTTCTATCATTCCCACGGCTCTGAGCATTTCTTCCCTGCTTAAATGACGTCGCCGCTCCATAATAACGTTGGTTTTAATCAGTAGTAGGGAAACAGTAGCACTAATAATGTCTTCAATGCGTTGTATGTTTTTATAGGGAAAATATTGACAGCTGATTTTCATCTTTTACTCGAATTTGATTCACAGTTCCTGATTCAAATTATGAAATGCACCAAAAAGGATCCATATAAATTTATAAAATCATAAATTTATTACAAAGCCACATCTCAATCTCAAGAAATCCGCATAAAAATGCTTGATCCCTAGACACTTTTGATGTGTGTATTTGGCTTAAAACAAAATTCGTGGGTACGGTTTCTTCCAGCAATTGTCATTTTTACTGACCTTTTGGATTTGAAAGCATTTCAAACAATATCTTGTTGTCAAATCAAAATTGAATGAGACTTTTTTCAAGTTAGCTTTTAGGTATATTTTATCAGACTGGCAAGAAATAATCAAAACTTTAATCCAAGGATTATAATTGATGAATATTTATTTCCATTCTCACTTGATTGCTTGGGAAATTAACTATATATTTAACTAATTATTGAAGTACTAATCAAACAACTCTCGCCATTGCATAACATTCGATACTCTTTAGTTTCCCAACAACCAATGTTTATTCATTAAACAGCCACAAATGCTGATGTTTTCACTGTAAATACTTAACAACTCGCAACTTGTTTTATAGTTTCTTATTTTACACCATAAGCCCATGTTTGGGTGTCATAAAATGTCGCTAATTCTTATTATTTGTTCGCGAAACTTTCAAAGAAGTTTTACTTTTTAATACCTTGTTTGTGGTTCGGTTCGTGACTTTGTACTAAACTATTTACTTCTGTAGGATGGTCTGAATATTTGTTTTTGTTTTTTTAGCTGCTATAACAGCAGTGTTTTCCTTGTAAGTATATTAAGCTAGTTAAAAATGATCTATGACGTTGCTTGTTACATTTTTCTAAGTTTAGGGCATAGCCACAAGTTACACAATAACCTGTTACCCTTTTTTTTTTTTTTTTTTTGCGTGGTAAAATCATCAAATGAGTCCTCCCACCCAGGGCAGGGCGGGAGGGACTGTCAGACTTGTACTGACTAAAATCCACGGTGTCCTTCACTAGCCCTTTACGTACCGGGGTCACGGTAATCCCTTGGTCCCGCGACCCCAACCTGTTACCCTTAAAAAAGTTTGGTTACTAATAGAAGTACACGAAAAGAAAGATGATTACTCTCCATTAGGTAGAAGAAAAGTACGTATAATGAATGCTGATAAAGCTACTAAAGCTTCTGTCATGCCTCCTTGTATCATTAAAAAAAAAAAAAAAAAAAAAAAAGATCGCTTTTAAAATGATTGCCAACTACACACATCAAAAGTGTCTAGGGATCAACATATATTTTTGCAATAGCAAGGATGAGTCTCGTTTTGGTATGAGACCGGATACAAGACGTAAACGACACTGGAGAAGCCCTGGACGCCAACAGCGATTAAAATCCTGCCAGAAAGTCCATCCTTATAGTGGTGGAACCATCATGGTATGGGCGGGTATTTGGATCGGCGGAAGAACTGAGTTGATTTGGATCAGAGGCAACCTCAACGCTCAAATTTATGCTGAGACGATTGTATCAGACGTCATCGTTCCTCTACAAGTGCAAATCGGTCCCTTATTTCAGTTAATGCATGATAATGCACGATCGCACACCGCAAGAGTTGTAAGACAGACTCTCGCCGCAGCTAACATCAATGTCCTGCCCTGGCCTGCTCAGTCGCCAGACTTGAATCCGATTGGGCATGCATGGGATATGCTACAGAGAAGAGCTCTGCCGAATATGGAGGGTATCCAGTCGCAAGAAGACCTTTTTTTGTTGTTGCAACGAACATGGGCGGCCATTCCACAGCGTGATTTGGATGAACTCATTTTGAGTATGCCAAACCGATATTCTTGTGTTGTTAGTGTTCGCGGTAGAAACACGGATTATTAATTGTTTAAGTTACCCAATAAAATTTTAAAGAAAACTGTTATTTCAGTCTTTTTTTCGAACTTTTGTGTTAGTGGTTCAAATGTCAAAAATCCCTTTATTAGGAAAATGGCTTTCTTTATTAATGCAAAGGTGACTTGGTTTATCGTTACTGTGACAAACGAAAACACTTTATTTGATGAATCCTTAAAAAAATTTTAATTAATATCAATCAGGAGAAAAGTTATTGCAAAAATATATGTTGATCCCTAGACACTTTTGATGTGTGTATTAGGATCCTCTCATCCCTAGTAAATATGAGTACTAGAGAATAATTACAAATTCTAATAAGACAGACGCATTGTTGCCAAATGCCTGTCCCATACCACGATAACAATACATTTTAACGAGACCACCTACAGATGTCCACATACTACTCGATTGTCAGCACAACGTTGACATCTTCATAATAAGTCCAAAGAACTAAAGGACTATTTAATAGTGCATTCATTGTTCATTATAAAACAATGCGTTTAAGAGTTATTGTTCCGCCGTTTATTTATATTTTTATTGCACAAAGCTCAGCTCTTTGTTATGGCGATTTTCATTATAGATGTTTGGCGTAAGTTGTGAGAGACTCGATTGGATATTAAAGAAATTAGGAGACGTATTTATTACTCTCATATGACTAATGCCTTTGTCAAACAGACAGGCGACTCCGAAGCGATAACGAACCGATACGAAATGTCAGTCCGATAGTTTGGTCACGCTATCGGATCGCTTTCGCTTTTCTATGTGACTGGATTCAAACAATTCCATACATTACAAATAAAAACGCCTTGCTTCGCATTCGCCACGCCTGTCTGACAGAGGGTTTATAGCCATACTTCGCCCTTGAAAGTGTAAATGATTTCAAGCGGGCATCCTGACGCAGCTGTCTGTACCGAACTGAAGTAGGAACCCTTTTTATGGTGTATGATAAATCATCAAATGACTTCTCCTGCCCTGGTTGGAGCGGAAAGAACTTCGGTTGCCCTTTGTCTTACAGGGCCACTGTAGATATTGCTTAGACAGTCTCGCGACCTCGGCAGGCGTTTCGCCCCGTCACTTTGATAACAGCTCCTTGAGGAGCACATATGCAGCATGGCTTAGAATTTTTAGTTTATTGACCATTAATATATTTTTTAAGAATAATCAAACATTTAGATAATAAAATCACCTCAAAAACGTACAGTGTCCTCGCGCACCTCTCATTCCTCAAATGAATCCAAGCGGATGCCTTTGTTATAGCGATTTTCATTGTTATCGATTCAATGAACGTAGTTTTTTAAATCGATTCGTTGCGAAGTGTTGAGTGTTATGTTATGAATGATTTATTTTTATTCTCCGGTACAACACTAGTCCATTTAATTCCTTTTGTGTCGTTTCCAAATGTGTCGTGTCAAAATGTTTTGGGATGTGAGTAATGGCGGTTTAATTGGAATCGTGAATATGTATTGTAGGAATTTGTTCTGAATTATGTTATCGTGCATGTTCACAATGTTTTGCTTGAATATTTTAGTTATGTTGTGAAAAAATATCGTAATTGACTCATAGTTAGGTATATTACCTGATTTATGCTTGGTGTACAGTGTGTAAAAATTATAACTGACCTGTCTTTGCATTTTATGGTATAGAGTTTTTAGAATCTAAATCGATAAAATTTTATCATTCCCTAACATTCGATTTATATGAGCACCGTGAGATTTTTGGAATATGTTAGTGTATATGTGTTATTTTATACTTTTCTAATTTTATTAATTTGTGCTTAGGTATGTCAAAAGTTTAAGAAAAAAAAATTAAAATAATTTATTTGACTTTTTATTCGAGATAATATAGTTTTTTACAGTCCAATCATCAATCTACGTATTTCGAGGTCACGTTTTTCATTTAATATTTTTTATAACATGTTTTTATATTTTTGCAAATGTTGCCATTTTCGAATTAAAATAAAAAAAAACAGAATTCATAAAATAGCATACCTAGTTATTAACAACATCAGTATTTAATGCGATTTAGAAATAACGTTTGTAAGATAGACGGGGCTTAGTGCAAATTGATCAAGTGATCAAACGAGGATTAGGGGAGACCATCCTTCGGCTTGAATTTCGGACGCAAGCGAAATTTCTATTAAGAAGCTTTACGAGTAAAGCCTTTGCAGGGTAGAATGATCAGACTAATATCATGTAGTAGATACTAGCTAGATAAATTGATGGTCCTTTTGTTAATATTTTACTATAGTATCTTAATATAATTTATTGTGTAAATCTCTTTCTTGACGATGATAGATGAAATCTATTAATGCACATACTATACAGTTTACGTAATTACCAATTAAAACACACGACGGTAATAAGTTTCAAAATGAATATATTATTTGACACTTGCTCCACTTATTATAAACAGACAAGAAAAAAAGCATAAGCATAAAAATAAGAAGAATACAATTACCCTATATGAAAATATCAAAATTTCAAAAATATTTATAATATTTACAGCTGAATCTCGTTCAAACCCGTTCGATTTCGGGACAGTCCCAACCAGCACAAATAGCTTGACACCCTCTCATAAGACTATTATCACGGCGCTAATCGATTTGAACCCCGCAGCACCGTATCGGGCCATTCAACCGTTTTATTTTATTGTTCGTACCCACATTTCTCATAGTCTACCCCATGTATGACACTACAATAACATACTAACCAACTTAACTAAAAATAACCCTTATAACTAGAACTGTAAGGTCTAAAACACTGGAAAGGTAGGAAGAAAAATTATTTGAGAAAAGGGCATGATTATGTCATGTTTGTTAATTTAGAAAATGGAGTCATCGTTTCGAATTACGTTTTAAAAACTGTTGCGTTCCCATGATACGGTGTGAAGTTGAAATGTTTACCAGGGGTAATTAATATTATTTGGCAAATAAAGGGTGAAAAAGTTATTTTATACAAGTTTTTGTATGGGTCTTCCATTAAACTATTTGTGGTATATTATTGATTCAATTAAGTGCCAGATAAAAGATATCATCCATTGCGTATCGATTCGATTCTTTTAAATTTCTGAGTAATTGTTAGGTATGTAGGTACTTAAGTTTTTTAATAATCCGCAATTATTTGAGTGTCCATCGCTTGTATCTGCGGTCTCCTAAAGATCTCCAGAAGTCATTAAATTACCAAAACAAAAAAAACTGCCAAATCAGTTCCACACACCCATAACTAGCAGGCTAATTGCCTACAAAATTAATACCCTACCCCGCCCTAAATAGACCAAAAAAAAACCATAGACATCAGGCCATTAAAACGAACCCCCGCCAAGAATATTTTACTAAACTAACGCTATTATTTTTATTTCAATGAGACTTGCGGCACGTCATCGACAGAGAAAAAATCCACCAATAATAAAATTATCGGGGAACCGCTGGGCTATTAAATGCAGACCGCCCGTGTAATGTACCGGCCCCGAGCGAACGGAGAGATGGTGGGCATAGTCAAGGCAGGCGCGTGATGATATAGAGCAATTATTAAAAAAAAGCCAAAGATTTATTTTGGGGAGGTGAATTTAAAATAGATTTTAAAAGAAAATTTGAGAGGAGTGTTCGTAAAATTGATTACGAAGATAAAGATGATTGAGTGGAAAATGTCTTCAATTTGAAAGTGCAATTCAAAACGATGAAACTGAAGAAGAAATAGCAGAATGATGAAGTAGAAGAAATCGTTCAACAACTATTACTAAATAAAATGTAAAACTAACAAGATTAAGATAAGATTTATACTACGCAAATAAACATGCTGTAGAAAGCAGACAGCACTTAGAAAGTCAGACAATCCAACAAACTAGAAATACATTCAAATCTGTATCAGAAACACAATGAAACAAAAAAGCTTATGATAATCACCATACAGTTAATAGGTGATAAATAATTGATTGATGAGTTAGCACTTGTATTGTTCTCCTAAGAACACAATGGAAAAGATTACGCCTTAAATGGCGTGAGAGCACTCTCAGAGTCTTGCTTATCAATGAATTCTCATGGTTCTAATGAATTACGTACTTTCTTAGTGACTGTTCCTAGTTCTTATGGTATGTCTTTATTGGCAGGTATGAGAAAAACTATATTTGAAATGTTAGTGTTACGATGGTGTTTATTGTTTTCATCTCATGATTCAAAACTAGTTGTAAAGTTTCCAATTTCACATGTATGAGGACTCATTTATGTTATCCTGAACTGTCCCTTTTTTTTGGTAAAAATAACCTGTCAATCCTTCCAATAATTTTGACGTGTCTTATACAAACATCTGTACAGTAAATATCTCTAGTGGAATTTTTTTCGAAGAGACCGATACTCAGCATTGGGGAGTCCCCCAATCCCAAAGTCGAAGAAGAATAGAAGAGAGAATATTTTAACTTGAAATGCAATGGAAGATAAATATTAGGCTAGATAGATTAACTAAAAGTGGTAAAAAATCTAAAGTGGTAAATTTTGTCTGTTTAGTTATACTTCTCGGCGATGGAAATTTGGGTTATTCTTATTCTTACTGAAAAAACTGTTTCAAGCATTTTAAATACCCTATTTACTCATAATATGCTAAAATTATTATGCAAGAATGAAAGTATCACTTATCTATTCACAAAACAAATAACAATAATTATGATGTTGTTAAGGTATAATATTAATAAATTAAAATATAATGAAAAGTCACGCGACGTGGCATGTGAGATGTATGTCATTTAGTAGTAAATTATTTTTTGTACTTTGAACATCTCGTTTATACGTAAGATTTCAGTTTTATTAGTTTTATGGAATGTCAATGAAGACTACTCCATTTATTTTTATATGGTGCTGTGATTTTTTTTAGATAAATACTGCATTTGAAAATTGTGATCAATTTTTTTGTCACGGCCATGGCTCGTAACTCAATCGTGTGTAAAATCGGTATAATTTATGGTTTAATTCTGGCAACACTATTTTTTATTTTAGGCCTAGCAATACTATCAAACGTCAATCAGTTATGTCAAGATGGTGGCTTAGAGTTTTTGTGACAGTTATTTCTTCATACATTTATTGAGTTTGGTCGAACATAAGCGTCAAAACCGTGTCTACAATATTCAATTAAAGTATTTATATATACCTTTATATTTTGCATGTATTAATTAGTCAGGGTGAGGCGTACTTACAGTGATTTAATCAACATTATAGACCGAGCCGGTTTGAGGTTATGTGAGCCACGATTCAAAATTGGCACAACCATAGGAGTCACAACCATAGTATATGATACCATGGTTGTGACAATTAGTCATGGTCGTTACTTTTTTTACAGTTACTATTTTATAAAATAAATATTAACTTAGTTAACTTTATAAAGGTATTTAAAACAGCGTCGAGAAAAACGAAAAGCTGAGAAAAAGATTAAATTTTTTTTTGGTTTAACACCGCGACAGAAACCGTGGCAGTGCTAAAACTATTTTTTTGTTTGTTTTTGTGTTTTTCTACAAATTAAGCCCGGCAAACCTAATAAACGAAGTATTTGATATGTTATCTAACGATTTGAAATAAAATTTACATAATAATTACAAAACACTGTATTTTTTTTTCCATGACACTAAAAATAAGAATAACCCATTTAGCCCAAACTAAACTGGTTTTAACATGAGCTTTAACGTGCAGTCTAAGTGTGCAACCAATCATCATAGTACGTATAAAGCTTTGTACTCTAAACAAACACAAATACTGTCCCAGCAGAATTACAAAACAATTCAAATTAACTTCTAAAACACGTAAATTGCAATTGTTGTTTTAGCTCTGAAGTAACTTGTATTGTAGTTGACAGTCTGCTCTATTTTCTCGTCAGTTTCCAAAGCAAGAATTAAATGTTAAACGACTTTATCTTTTAGTTATTATGAAATTAGATTGGTTGTGCTTGATAAAATTGCTTGAATGGAATAATTTACATGACTGAAAGCATTTACAACACTATTGTGGTTATATCCACTATCATTATTACATCAAGAACATTTTCATTTATAAGTTTACTTGTTAAAACTGCTTGAATAAAATAATTTACAAAACTGAGAGCACTAACAACTATATTGTATTGATTTTCATCAACTGTTGATTATTATTTTGTAGTTTCAGTTATACTGCCATTATAAACTTTGTTCATAATGGTAGACAAAACAGGTTGTGTAACGTATATTTTTTTTTGTGGCCAGCATCATCATCATCATCAGCTAGGGAAAGTTGGCAATTGTCTATGACTTTTCTTCTAATAGCTTCACTTTAAAGTCTTAAATTTTGAACTCTTAAAATAAAACTTTTTCTACTACCTTTTCACCGCTGTTCTTCACTTACAAAGACCACACCTTTATCGATGGACTTCGTGATATTTATGCTTACTTTATGCAGTGTGGTTGCATGGTATGGTGTAGCTGCAAAATTCACAGGGTTTAATTCATTTAACGGTTCAAAAACTAAGTTAAAGCTTGTACTGATACACGTGTTAGTTGCTACGCTACGACCATGGACACTGTCTATATCTATTTCAGTATCTACGTAAGTAGGTAATGAATGTATTTGTTATTGAACTACCTTTTAGTAGAATCAATGTTTTATTTAAGTGTAAGTATTCTTGGGATTAAACATTATTATTTGTTGTTGCTTTAATAGAAAAAAAATTTATCTCTTTTAGTTCTGTACTCTTAAAAAACTTTTTAAATTTATTTTTTAACCAAGCAAAATGCAATAATGATGGTTTTATACCCCGAACACCCCTAAGGGGTGAAATTGCACCCGTTCACGTGTTCAATTTTAACACCCTTCCTCTTGCAAAGGTGACTGCAGCTAAGAGTGGGTTCAATCGACAAATGAAAAGTCTCCTCCAATTAATTAGCGGCGGAACCCTTGCGGTACAGTGTGAGAACTGGGTTTTTGGTCCAAATTAGAAAATGTAGCGATTGTATTATATTATTTTAGATTCCATGCCTATAAGAAAGTTCGAATGACTTTGTTAACTGATCGATAATATTGATAAACTACAGAATGAAACTCCGAAAAACAATGGGTTTGACTGTTTGTCTATTATGAATTATGTTAGTTCAAATGTAACGCACTAAGGAGCACGTTCATAAAAAAAAAAGAAGGAGGTCTTCACTAAGCAGTAATGTGCCATTACTAATCATGTTGATTTGAAAATTGATAATGTTCCATCCATCTATGGAAAATATATTGTTTCTATCAGTTCCCAAAATGTTATTAATTCTACAACAAAAACAAAAAGTAAAGAGTTAACAGAGCGCTATTAACACAGCAACTGAAGTCATTATCCTATCGCTCTTGACTTGTACCACAAATTGGCACTCATCGAAACTTTATAATGAGTTCATTAAGTCTCGTTCAATCTTTTCGATAATAACTATTGGATTTTTTTCCAGAAAACTGTTACGTCAATGTTGGGAGTTTTACAATCTGCAGACTTTAATTAATACTGCAGATTCCTAGTTAAAGTTTGAGAAATATTTTCCGCGAAATAAAAATACTTTGTGAACAAGTATCGTAATCAAAATATTTTGTGATGGACTTGAAAAGAGCAAAGAATTTATGTTTGAAACTTATAACTATGAAGATGTTGGAAATTTTATTATTAATAATTACCATCAAAATATCCGCTGTGGTGTCGACAACGTAGACGATACTACATTAGACTTCCAAGAGTGAAGAATGCGTTCTGGCAAGTAGTGTGGGCAACCTACATACTGATAACAAGCAGAAGAATTAAAATGATTGGTTGGGATAAAGTTGATGGGAGAGGCAGGTGTGTTTTGGCTCAACTAGAGAGAAGACTCTGCCCAGTAGTTGAAATGAGACGGTCAGAGCTGATCAAGTCATGCCAACGTAAACATAATCATAGAAATATTTGACAGCAGCACGTACTGTAGTGGCGGAGCGATTGACTGTTGCAGTACCCATCGCCAATTTAATTCACTCATTTTTTTTTATCGTGGTAAAATCATCAAATGAGTCCTCCCATCCAGGGCAGGGCAGGAGGGACTGTCAGACTTGTACTGACTAAAATCCACGGTGTCCTTCAATGGCCCTTTAAGTACCGGGGTCACGGTAATTCGTTAGTCCCGCGACCCCGTTAATTCTCTCATGGAACTGTTTTTTAGTGTCTACAAGTTCTGGGTAAGGCTATTTGTGTACTATGTGACTTTAAATGTTTCTAAAAGCACCCACGATATTTGAGAAATTCTTAGTATGGGATTGTACCCCGACAGTTGAAATTTCTCCAATGTAGTTAATTTTTTTAACGTAGTTTATTTTGAAAATAAAAGAAAATCTTTCGAAGATAACAGACAGTACTAATACTACAAACATAACATTTCAAAGCAAACCAAATCATGATACATCATGCATAATCTAAACGAATACCTAACGATACGTTCACATACAGCAAATCCAATTCGAACATATTAATTCACAAGCTGATAGAGCGCAGGTGTTTGATAATCGTGAACGTTACCTAGAAGTAAATTTACGATTTAATAAGTGTAAGTAAACATGTGGGTTGAACTTTAGGGTTGTAAGGAATAGACACTAAATGGGTAATTACTAACCAAATTAGGAGTCAATCTTGACAGGGTCGCGGGACTATTAGGTAGCCGTGACTGTGGAACTTAAAGGGCTATATTGAAGGATCACCGTGGATTTTAGTCAGTACGAGTCTGACAGCCCCTTCTGCTCCACCCAGGGTGAGAGGAATTATTGGATGAATTTACCAAAGTACAAAATAATCATGTTGGTATTGTAGGTATAGGTTCTGCATCATATTTTGGAAATTATGGGACAAAGTAGAGCAGGTATCTAACATCACAATGTTCTATTCAAATAACTATAAATTCAAGATTCGCACAAGACCACAATTCAATAGTGGAAAAAAGTCTAAGAGTAGAATTTAATCAAAAGTGTCAACTTAAACCATTTTCACCACGATAAAATATTTTTAAAAGAATATAAAAGAGCATTTTCACTGTCACCGCCGACGCCGAGGCACCGACATTGATGCAATTCAAATTTAGTTTCATAAAAATTGTATTACAGTGAGAAATCGTTCAGAGTGTGAATTTTAAAGTAGTATCGGTATTGGTTATTATATACCTTGGATTTATATCGGTATTCATACCTCTTAAAACATAGACAAATGAATCAAACGCAACATTATATCAGATCTAATATACACAAAGGAGTTAGATAGAGATGTATCTGATTGGAAATAATTTTTGAGCACAAGTAACTGGTGGTAACATTCCTCCAGTTATGCTCAAATCTCACAAAATAGACGACGAGCCTATGGTCACAAACCGACAAAACATCCGAACTCCTTGCTTCGTAGAAATTCCTGATGTAAAAACTCAATAACAATTTAGCCAACCTGGATCAAACTTAGGATTACATGCTCAGTAGTCGTTCTTCACGTCTTCTCCGCCAACGAGGTTAACACACACACACGTATAAAAAATTCTCTACAGTTTACCCCACCCACTACTTCAACCTTGTCAAAAAATTGCACAAAGCATTTCACAGGCTGTTCTCATTTCGCACTAAATTTAAAGGGTGTTTGTTAAGTCAGAAGCACGTCACGTGCTCTTAATCGTGTGCCACGCGTCTCGACAGACGACGTGACGATTTCGAGACGAGCACACATTTTATTTTCGAAGGGCGGATGCTTCAATTATTTGCATACGCTCTCGTTGGGGGGATATATCAAGTATTTTGGTGTTCGAAGATGACAGTATTTATTTGATACTTATGAGCAAGGAGTTGAGATGCCTGTGAGTGACATGTCGGATGATTTTGCGACAAACATGAGAAGTGTTTGGAACACAATTTTTTTTCAGATCCCGCTGTAATGTTGGCTGGTTTTTTTTTGTAGAATATAATTAAAATTAAAGAAGTGATAATCAATAAAAAATATAGTTTGTTTTTTATCTTGTCAAAGTTGAGATAGCAGAAGACAGAGAGCTTTGAATAGACGTTTAAAAAATAAAACGTTTTAAAAAAAAGAGAATGAGTAAAAAGCATATTTACTCGACAGTGGGCAGGCATGATTGCCAACAAGAACAAAATAAATTTCGAAAATACTCTTAGTAATACAATTCTTGCTAAAAACTGTCCCCAAATTCTTACAAAGTATTATTACACATCTATAAACATTGTGATCGAAAAAAGGCCGTTGGGTTTCAATATTATCTAAAGTAATCATGTTAAACATTATTTGCTTAACACTTCAAACCCCAAAAATCATCGCAAAATTAATTTCCGATACGTAATCGAACAGCCGAAACATCTGTCAAAAAGTGTCACAGATTTAATAAAAAAGTCACACGCCAAAAAATGTTGCAAATAAAAAAAAGCTTGCGATATTACATGCTTCTGTTTGATAACTATGTTCAATTTACAATGATTTCCTAGAAGTGTTAATACTGGGGTAAGTTTATCAGTTCAATCGAGCGTACCTTTATGACTATCCATTGATTACACGGTAATTTCGAGCCGGTCTTTATCTATGTAATTGACCTAGATGTGCCTTAATGTGCGGTTGGGGACGCTAACAGATCTATTTGGACATAATTTGCGGGACTAATTTATCGCTGTTTACTTGTTTTGGGTTTAGGGTGCTGTTACGTGTCAATATAAGTTATGGGTAGTCATTGAGGTGAGAACGGTTGATGTTAGATTACTAACATCAATTTGATAATTATATCAAGAAATATACTGATACTGATAAATGTATACATATTTCTACATATTCATCATAGTCAATATTAACGGTCTTGTTCAAGTACCTTTACCATTTTTATCCAGGTCACTTCTGCCATCAGGAAGGCAGGTGCTGGCAGCTCACACATCTGGCTATACTATGATGCTCCTACCATCAATCATGTTTACCCAATTAACTTATGATCCTTACTTTATTTCACGACATTCTAAAGTTTTGGAATTTTTCTATTTATAAAGTGCTGGGCAATTAGGCAAAAATGCCGAGGGAGACTTAAAAACTACTATTTGACCTATAACTACGATTTTGGGGAATTGGCCGGAGAAAACTACATATAGGAAGGAATGGAAACATACTTTAATAACACTTAATCCATTTCACAAAGAAGATTATCTCAGCAACTCGTCCTTAACCATCTTGAAACATCGTCAGCTCTAACTGGACCTCGAAGTGAGCGATCACTTACAGATAAATAAAATACACGAAGTAATTCATATTCCAGATAATAGAACACTATTTCAGATAATAAGCAGGACCTCAGACCACGACCTGACTCAACTTCGCTCGTATTAGTATCGGAAGGTGTCACTCAAATGATACAATATTATGAAACGGTAAATTTATGCACATTTGGTCTGAGGAACTGGTTATGCTTACGAGTTCACGATTGTAAGTGGGAGATAGAATTTCAAGACACGCATACCTTTGCTTTTATGTAAGACCAAAAGGTTATTTTGGGGATATTACACTATCCTGGATCGGAATAGTTGGAAGTCATGGGGAGAGGTCTTTGCCCAGCTGTGGGAAGACACAAGCTAACAGTAAAACTACCGCAAAATTTGTAAGCCGGGAAATAAATAACTTTTTTCTTGTAGCAAATAGGTGTCAGCAATAATAATTCAATATCTTGGGTCGATATATATAATGTTCCTATTTTTTTATACTTAAAGAATTAGGCTTGCTTTTGACCGCAATTTGACTAGTGGAAAGCGATGAAGTGGCCCGAGGTGGGCACCCTCTTGCTTGAGATCATTGTCTGTTTTAAATTGTCATAATCCATGTCCCGAACATACATTTGATGGTAGTTCAATGTCTCCCTTCAAGATAACTGGACTGTCATCACTACAAGATTCTAGATGCTCGCTTCTTTAATATTCTTAACGCATTAGCACTATCGGTACGGCTGCGACTCCGATATTATTAATGCATAAAATTGTTTCAAAGCTGCACTTTATATCAGCACTGTAATCTAAATTGGCTTCTCGGCAATTTCCTAGAAATTTTACATCGATAGCACCTTCACAGGTGATTTTTACGTCTTTGAGTCTGTTTGCCATAAATTCGTATTTAAATAGTTCTCCAGCTTTTAGTACTACGTAACCTACATTAAAGATTTTTTTCGTTTTCTTCTGTTTTTCTTTCATAATTATTTATTCTACACGTTCACTTTATACTTACTAACCAGCCTTATATTTCTCTGACACGCCAAAATAAGATTAACATCTCCCACAAAAATTACATGTCCCGTCACCCAGTTAGCTGTGTTGTCACGTCGGTAATCAACGGCGTGTCTGTGTCACGTCGCTTATCAACTGAGACAGGACAGTGTGGACGACGCTTATGGTCTTGTTTTAGTTGTTGTGAGACAAGAGAAGCTCCCATACTTCAAAGTACAGTACAAATTCTTCTTATTAGGTTTAGTTTTGTTTTAATACTGCACTTATAATTATATTAGCATCACTAACGTTAATTAACGACATTAACTAGTTCTTGAATTTCAACAAAATTATTTATCTCCTGATTGACAGCGATTTTCACTCTCATTTCCTCACACAATTAAATATATATTACCTACCTCTGATCGATATTAGGTATGTCCTTGTATATTTTTAGTGTTGTCTTTGATATCTGTGTCTGCAATAAAGTTATATTATTATTATTAAATCTTCATTCATATTAAAATAAGGTTTGCTATTTCGTTACGCCAAGTGACGTGTGTAAACTGTTAATTTATTTTACATATCACTTAGTTCTTCTTAATCAGCTATTACACTATGCCATCTACTTCCCATCATCATAAGCAGAAGGCAAATTCGATCAACATCTCATACATTAATTACACAGGTCGTCATATAGTCAGCTGTCACGCCAGTAATCAGCGGTTTGTCGCATGTCACGCTGGCATATTAACTAAGAGACAGTTAAGATGATGGTTTGGTGAACGATATTAATTTTGGTTTAGATTTTAGAGGTTTAAGTGATGATTTGTTGTTTTTTGACGTCGTTTCATGCTAGGGTTTTCTCCTGTTTTGTGTGTAGGTGCACTTCAAAACACTTGGACATACAGCCGGACCTGGAACAATTATCTGTTGGTCATAGTAGTACAAATATTTGTATCGTGCGGGAAACGTACTCGAGACCTACAGCGGATCAGCTTATCGTTTAGGCACTGCGTCAATCATGTCGTATCAATATGAATTGTGAAATGAATGAGAACGAAAACCGATCAAATCTTAACCAAATTTTCATAGAGAAGAACGGAAGATTATGTTGATAATGTTAAATAAAAGAATCATGGCAAGAATCTTCATAAAACATCTAAAACTTCTCAAAACAATACGCATATTCCTAGTTTCCATAAAAAGAGTCGATCCATCGTACACGTATTGTTGTACACCTGAAATCGTTTCAATAAATATACGAGGAAAAAATAGCACTGTATTGCTTTAAAGCTTTAACAGGGAACGCAATAAATCCTTTTCATACAATATAATTCAGCTGACATAAAAAGCGGAATTTATAAAAACATTAATTCAGTACAAACTGCATTCGCTTTGGTGTCATCCGTGTGGAAAGAAATTGAGCAGCTGGATTGAGTGCCGTCACAAACACTGTTTATTCTTTTAAATCTCGGATAGACATTTTTATAAATTCGTGCCCACATTATTGTCTTACTTTTTTTTTAACAGAGTTAAGGCCTTACCCAGAAAATATAATGAACCGTAAAAAAACACAACAAAATAAAGTCAAGCGTACCTGAAGCAAATATGTTAACGTTTGATATCAAGTAGTGTATTTTAAATACCTGTTATGATGTATAAGTTCATGTGATGGAAAGCAAAACTGTTGAAGACTAATAAAAAACCTACAGAAGTCCCACACATGAGTTCATAGCAGCTTACGGTCACTGATAATTAGACCAACAGGGCAGTCGGACAGTCGGTGAATGGTCGACATATGACCCATTTTATATGCCAGAATAATGTTAAAGTGGATCAACTAATTCTTAATTTAAATCTTCCAAAATATCTCCAATAAAAACAACCATAACCTACCATATTCAAATAAATCACTAATGATCTCAACCAAACAAAACCTCACCTACTCACACCCACCCAAGCCCACATCAAACTGACAGACACACAATTAAATTCCCCACGTCCAACTGAACACGCAAAACAATTGCTAAAACCATATCGCGATACGGAATACCGAATTCCGTACTCAGTTCGATTTGTTACAAAAGCTAAAAGTCAGGGCTGTCGCACACAACGCACCTAAATTACGCGTCGTACCGTTCACCGGTACCGTGACACTCGATTTGATATGACACGTGACAGCTTATTTCTATTGCGTCGCAACCCTAACGCTGTTTGGTGGTACTGCCGTGTTATTAATAGCTGCGAAATAATTATTTTTTGGTTTATGTTGGAAATGTTTGGTTTGGTATAATTAAAGTTGATGAAGTTTTGGCAGCGAATGAAAATGAAATAGTATGAGTAGTGTTTTCAGATTGTGTGGAATATATCGAAAGATTTTGCAGTGGACGAAAAAAGAAAGGCTAGTTGAGATGAGATGCCTAAAAGAGAAGTATGGAAGACGAAGACTTTGCTGACCGACCCTAAATACAATCGATTGTTGAGGAATGAGACTGATGAATGACAATGGTTATCATTTTAGATAAAGAAAAACATGTAGCTATAATGTCCACTTGAAATTTTAAGCAGTAAAGTTAAACAAGTCCAAAATTATGCTCAAAATAAAATTCTTCGTGTACTTGGATGATATATTCCGCTACAGCAAAACGCGAGCACTGACCATAAATAAGAGTGCAAATAAATGTAGGAGGAGACGTAAAAAAACAAACACACTTAAAACCAAGGGGAAACACTAATTTGCATATGGAAAATAGCCACATGTGACGTCTGTGCTGCAAAAATTCACCGGATCGATATCTGTCCGGAGTCCAAAGGGTGCCATTCTAACGCCCTAGCTGAGTAAATAGGATTCATATGAAATGATATGTGTATGTAGGGAGCTAATTGTAGTTATTTATGATCAGTTTTAAGGGTTCGTTTTTGAGTGTATCGATTGAGGGTTGGGTATTCAAAAACAGTTGTGGCAATTGATAACTTTTTTCAAGGGTGTTCGTGTGAATCGTTTGATATTTTGATGGATTTCCCTTTTGGGTTGCCCAAAGGGTTAACTTTGGATTCCAAATATTTTAAATAGGTACTACTTTTTTAGACTTTTCTGTACAGGTTGTTTGTTAGTTACGTTTAAATACATGACACCCAAAAACTGACAGTCCTTTAAACAATCTTGAAATTTATTTCTACAAAGTGATTTAACTTGATCTTTTGAATACACAATAACAAAGAACTAAAGCGCTTACTGCCTAAGTAAGCAAATGATCGGTGTTTATTTAATCCTTTCAAACTTTTTCTACCCTTAGGCAAACCTAAATTGTAACGCTCGTATTAAATAAATTCAATTAATATTCGAACAAAATGTACTCCGATCACAACATTGAATCGGTTGAAACATGAGATCAAAATAACGACCGCGCAAATCACAACAAAACATAAAATACACAATTACAACCAGATCTATAATTACTTAAAACTGTAGCAGTACTAAATCAATTCTTTATAAGAGAGTCAAAATCATGAGGGGTAAGCATAAAGGCAACACTTCATATTTGTTATTACGAGCCAGCGCGGGAGGGGGCCATTCATATTCAAATCACTTTCAAATCTACAACTATTATTATGCCCAAAGCATTGTGTTGGTCCTTTGGGACCTACTTTATACAGGGTCCTCCAAATCATGCCCCGTGTAAAGTATTGTTAGAGACACATCAACCATACAAGACACCGCGTGGGCTAAACACTTTAAAAGGGCTGCATTTACAACCATTTAAAATATATTTACCATTCATACCGTCACCACAAAGAATTTTACGATTCCCGTAACCATAATAAAAATCAAATTACAAATCGCCTAATAAATTATATGAAATTACGCAGTCAATAGACATCCATTAGTAATAAAACATTAGTGGTGCGGATCTGTGAAACGAATCGGCTCCTTTAGTTAATAATTTATGTGACGCTAAACATTTTTATGTTTAGTTAATGTCGAATACGATTCCGATATCGGGTTGTCTAATGCTTGTGGCGCCTGGATTCCGGGCCGTGGGCGGACGTCCCGATCGTAAAATTTTGTCCCGCACAAACACAAACTTTTAGCACCCTCCCCTAGTATTGTTTTTTAAATAAACATGTTCAGTTTTGTTGAGATTAACTTCGGTAGTTTCATAATATTGACTCGTTTTATGTTCATCGTTGATGGGTGTATTAATGTTGAAACGAGCTTTTATTCTTCTAATATAACCATTGATTTAAAGTGTATCGCTTCATGCTCATGTATGTCTGGCAAAAGGTAGTCTTCACTGACTAGTTATAAATAATATTCGGTCGTCTTGTGAGTCAGCATAATTTCTAAAAAAGTTTCTAACTTGTTTTTTTTTATCTTAATAAACAGTGTATTTCACAAGGATGCGAAAAGTTACATGCGTAGGTTGTATGTAGGCGCTGAGTATAAAAGAAGTTTACAATTTAAAATCGTTCACTAAAATAATTTTCATATATCTATTTAATAGATTTTATGCTGTCATAATATCATTAGTTTTGAATTTATGGTTTATAATAATCCCATTCGTATTGACTTCTAACAATAAAATTTGGTTTATGAAAACTTGTGTCAAAGATCAGACCCATTTGTTTTGGAATGGTACTTTCACAAACGTACTGAGACAAAACGGGTATTCTTTTTGTCATTCATGAGATATTGTCATACATCAATATTATTACACTACAAACTTTAAAAGCCTTTTGTTAAATCTTGTTTGTTTTGTTTCAGGTGTGGCTTGTGACTAATTAGAAGAAACAATTTTGGATATAACACTCTAAAAGTACGTAAGATTGAAATTGATCAGTTATTGTTTGTATTAACAACCATGTATACTTTTTTTTTTTACTTGGTAAAATCATCACATGAGTCCTCCCACCCAGGGCAGAGCGGGAGGGACTGTCAGATTCGTACTGACTAAAATCCACGGTGTCCTTCAATAGCCCTTTACGTACCGGGGTCACGGTAATTTGTGAGACCCTCGACCAACCATGTATACTAGAGTAAGTCAATATTTTCAACACGTTCAATAATTCTTGCAGGTTCACGGTTATAGCCACCATGAAAGTTTATTATATTTCATACAATGATAGATTTATTGCGATAAAATCAAACAACAAAGATTCCCATCAAGACCACACCATACAAAGTATTTAACGATCAGTATGCGATCCAAGTACGAAACAATCGCTTACATCATTGTTATCATCTATACAAACATTTATAGAGTAAAATAGCCATGATACCCGCCATGATTCCACATTATAAACACATATCAAGCAGCATTTCCGTTGATGGTGTTAGAATGATAAATTCCGGATAGCGAGCCATTGTTTCAGCCAACAATGCTGGCAGACAAACAAAAAAGGGGACGACCAAAGATGAATAAATGTAAATCGCATTTGAGACACTCAAAAACTGGTCTAAGCGCATTTTTATTTTGTTTCGTCATGGGTCAGGAAGGCACGGGTTGTTCGATGTCGGTAATAACAGTCCATTGATATTGTAGCTGTTTTTCCTCATTCGCCTGTTAACTCTGTGTTCGAGGTTCAAGAGGAAATCTTACAAAAAATTTGTAAATCGTCAAAAAAAAAAACAACGCTGTTTTCTCGTAAGTATATGATTTTAGAGGCTTATCCTTGAGCACCTTGTCTTTTTCTTCCTTATATTTTTAAGACGATACAGCTAAAAGTTTATTTATAAAAGCGAAGAAACCTCTCTATGGACTTTATTTTGGTAGCCTCGATATTGGTTACATGTTTGAATATTTCATGAAGATTTCCCTCAGTACTTTTAATTAAATCGCTTTACGTATACTGTATCCAGGTCACCTCGCAAACTTCGTTGTTTCAAAGCGAAAAGTTTGCTTTATTCGAAAACAATATTGGTCAACAAAAATTTGAAAACAAAAATGCAAAATATGGCTAAGTACAAAAATTAGATATTTATCAAGCTTGGAATTTAATAACAAACTTTATGATGGTCATAGAAAATATTGAATTTGCTGTCCAAATGAGTCCCTTGGCACGCGTGTATGGTTACAAAGGGACATACAACAAAATTATTGCTGAGTGCGTTACATAAAATTGAATTTGATATGCCAGTGTTAATTTCGTCACAAAAATTTGAACATTTATTTTTATGGACAATGGATTTATCAGCAATTTGGTGGGCCTAAGTATCTATAACCTTAGAATTAATGATAGTTCTGTTAAAATGTAGGAATAACTCACTAAAGCACTAAGAGACGGTTTTTTTTATTCTACCAATAAAACATTTAGAAACTTTAAACCTACATTGCTGAAGGTAGAGCTTTCATAGCAGCGATAACTGCATGAGTCACTTCATGTCATTGTTGTAGCAAGCACGACTGGGGACGGATATCCTTTGAACCTAACTTGGCTAAGATTATAGCAAAATAAATCAGGTATGGATTTGGAACTGTGCCCAAATGTCTTTTATCGCTACAGTTCTAAAACAATGGCTATCAATTCAGAGGGTGACAGAAAAATAGAACCTGCAGTAGAATTTGTTCAAAAGTCTTGCAAATCAACAACACAGTGCATATTATCCTATGAATCAGAATACTGTTTCGTAAGGTCTTACAAGACTTACAATAGTACGTAGAACATAAAATAATAAACCAGAACATTTTCACGTCCTGCCAAACATTTGCAGAGAAGTTCATAATAAAATATCGCTACAAAAGCAAAACTAGGACACCACTAAACGAGACTCTGTTGAAGCAAGCGGAATTTTAAGAAATTCAATTTCTCGCAAATAGTAAAAACCCAACAACGCTATAATATTTGGCAAGATACCAATGAAAAAGGAAATAATATCGCGGTACAGAGAGTTCGTAGTAACAATACTACAGAAAAAGTAGTTGTTCCGTTTTCTTAATTGGAACAGTAGCTTGAAGAATTTTAGGAAGTCGTTGTACAAGAATAATGGTTGGACACGTAATTTCTATTGTTCTTTAATTAGGTAGGTCTTTGCCCCTATTTCTCTTCACGAGAGTATCGTTTTAAATCTCCAAGGGATTATCCCACACTGGTGAGCGTTAGTGAGCCGTGTGTAACGCGATTATTTAGCACCATCTGCATAGTCTGTAGGGCAATCTCATTAATTTCGCTTAGGTCCACCCCATCACTATCCATTAGTGTTATGTATAAAAAGCAACTAGAAAAGGTTTTGAAAGAGAATGTCCTGAACTCAAAGTTTTGTGACATTTAATCACATAGGACTCCAAAATCCATTACCAGAATTTAAATAAGTAAGGTCTGTATCAGGTTCAGCACACTCACGAGCCATTACATTACTAATTTTTATCACCTCACTCACATCCAAAATCCATTTATTCACACACTGTAAATTGACACTTTATTTCACCGCAGTTTTTCGTGTGCGATCTTAATTAAATCTGTAAACTGGTGTTGTGTTGTTTTAGCACCCTTTTAACTGAACGTGCCTTATCAAAGGAAATGTCGAAAGTGACGCTATCGGCTAAAAGCCATCGGCGTAAATGCGTCCAATTAAGCCGCGTGCATCATAAAGACCTAAACCAGGCCGGTGTTAACGTTTCTCTTTTAGTACGAGAGTATTCTGTTTAAGTCTCGTGGTGAAAAATTACATTATTGTTTGCTTTTGAAAATTAACTCTTCTTTGTAGTCGGTTGAGATTTTTGGAGTTTAGTCTACTATTTTTGCTTCATAAAGTGCTTTTAGAATTCAAATCTGGTAAAGGATTTCGTTCCTAAAATTCGTATCTCCGTCTACGACTTTATAAACGAATACGTTGTTCATATTATCTATGCTATGTGGAACGGTAGTTGTATCTTTGACACAGTTAAGTGCATCAACTCTGAATAAGCCGTTTGAATTGGAAGTAGCAATGCATAATTCATTACTCTCATTGACAGATTGGTGTAACCTATCACTTATTTAGCTCAAAAGCCAAGTCACGATGACTCACATAATTAGTTTGATGAATGCCAGTCGATAGATTCTAATTTCCTTTCTAGCACATACAGTGTAATTACAATTAATCTTCATATACCACAAGCCTCCAATTAGCTTCAAATTTAATTACACCAAGCTCTTCTAACCCTTTGACCTTTGACGGTGACTGATTCGCCGATACATCATCCAGATACGCGACACCAACAATTAGGGCCTGTACATCGGAAGTAATTACGCCATAAAGTGTCAACCCAACACTATGTCTATAAACCAGACAGACCATGTTTGATTAGGGTCCGGATGATGATAAAGATGTTCCCGAGAGAGATTTTTTTTCGGAGCGTAATTTGGTATTTGGTAGTGAACCCATTATTATTTCTATAGAAATATGGGTGATGATTGGGTGTAATGTGTGTTTTTATCTTGATAGGCGTCTCAGGAAGCTGCATTCTTTTAAAGAGGATGCTATTAAGGTCTAAATTGCTTTATTTAAGCAACTTTTTAACAGCGATGAACCTGTTGATGAACTTTGTTGATTCAATTCATGTATGTTGTTGTAATAATCTTAACTTTAAAGCCGATAATATGTCAGTTGTTTATTATGAAAGCAATGCGCGAAAGTCGCTGGCAAATTATTAACAAAAAAGTAAAAGTACACAAGAAGGCAAATGCAGAATCAAATCTATGTTTTGCAGAAATTCACGTTTCTCATAAATGGTGAATCATAGTTAATTCACGATCTAGATCCCTTCCGGGGTAGCCAGACAGAAGGGGACCAAAATCTCTCGGGACCACATTCACTTTGCTTTGCCCCGTCTCTTTTTTGTCAGTAATGGTATTCAAAGTCATCATTATGAACTCAAATGAGAAGCTCTGTAGGTACCTACTGCAATTGCAATATTAAGTTTTCCTGCAACTTTGCTTACGTTACAATTGGAAGATTAACCTTTACATTCGAGCTTACAAACTAAAAATTTGAAAAAAAAAATCCATCCATAAAATAAAATACAAAATCGATACCTTGGAAGGCTTAATCCTTTTAAAGAATAAACATAAAAAGCAAACTCAAGCTTAAATGGAAACAATGACGTTCCGTGAGATAGTATAGTGGGCACAAAAACTAAGACCCCAGATGATCTGATAACAAAATTATAGGGCAATGCGTTCGGCGCCGTCGCCCTGTGTTTAAATGTCATCACTACATAAAGTGGGAATGGTTAATAGTGAGATATTCTTGAAATGGAAGTAACGGGGCTTAGGATGAATGGATTTTTTGTTAATACGAGTATCACTATTGTCCCTTTTCTTTTGTACTTCTTTTTTAGTACCGCCTTTAGCGTAAAATGCTTTTTTTTCAACTTCAGGTTTGTGCTATAATTAGAGTTGTTGAACATGTTCAATACGTAGAATAACTTTAAAAAAGTTGAATGATGTACTCTTAATAACTTTCAAAGAAACGTAAAATTCGATACAAACATAGACTTAGATTGTGCTTTAGCCGATGACGATGGTGATCACCGATTTCGTCATCACAATTATGTTTTAAACTCAAATACTGAACCATTTATTACCAAAATAATATTCCTTTCATATACTGGTTGAATGGGTGAATAAATATTTACACGCAAATACGAAATCTTTAACACCTACAATTATGTATTTATTTATTATCTAACTTCCATCTGGAAACCAGTATCTTCAATTTCATCTCAAGATTATGACTGAAGATAAATAAATAACTATTCAACACCAACGCTAACTATCGGGGCATAAACGGAGTTTAAACAATTGAAGATAATAGTCGACGAAGAGATCGTATATACTGCCGTAAAATCTTCCTATTTTCATGGTTTAAGCTCTATTATATTTTTAATAATCTTCTCCCGTTGTACCTGTTTTACAGTTTTAGAATCTATTTTATTATATTTCAGAGTAGGTATGTGCTACATTTTAAAATCAATTACTGCGTGACTGAAATTCCAATTTAGCAGTAAAATTGTAAGAATATTCGATTCTATTGCTGAAGCAACAGAATAGATAATATATATAGAATCATTTATCACAATTCATATTATGATTCCGCAAAAATTTAAAACTTATTAACTATCGACTTCAAGTTACAAAATATTTTAGTAACCGATTTCCTGTAATTGCTTTTTATTATGAATGGTAGTTTTACTGTTTTCTTTTAAGCTACCAAGTTTTAAGGCTTGGTAGCTTCAACTATACACTATTATTTTTAAATAGACATAGGCGGTATAAAAAGTATCAAAATTTTCACACACACACACACATAAAAAAAGTCGTATCAGATCAGATGACTAGCATAATAAGCTGTTTTTTTATTAGATTAAGAATATGAAACAATTGAATTGTTTCATATTCTCAATCTACATTTTTAAACAAATAATCTAGAAAGAAAAATAAATCATAATTTATAATCTACCGTAACAAAAATGATTTCGATTTTTCAAAGTGATTGAAAACTTTATTGATGTGTGTATAAATATGCAAACAGCACAGGACAAAAAGAAAAGGTGAAAGACAAATTATAAAATATTAGTGATAAATAAAATTCTAAAGAATTGAAGACAGCTAAAAGAAAATTATTTTATTTAAAACCATCAATCATCGTATCTGGACAACTTGCCCTTGGCGTCATGTGACATATCAACATGAGACTCCCGTTAAGAACTCATTTAAGTGTGCAGTATCTTCATTACGGAGACGCGACGTTTCCCTTCAAGCTGGTGATAAATTCCAGTTAAATAGCTTACACATGTTGAAAACGCCAAGCACGTACTGGTTCAATGTATCGATAAACACCGCCCTCTTTGATGCTTTTATAGTTATTACTTTTATTCAAAACAAATATAATCGATTCTCTTGATGCAGAGACTGGAGTTACTTGGCCATTCTTCTCCATAGGGATCTCCACTTTAGAACGGGCAACTACAGTATTTTACAAATTAGGTAGTAGGTCTTGTGACTGAAAATACATAAAAAATCAAAAGTGCCTGTGTGTTTAAATGGTAAAATTTAAATAAATGCTTTGAGTATGAGAGCAAGAATCGATTATTTTGATTTAACTTTTCGATTGCCCCGATGACAATACAAACAAGAAACTGCCAGAATAATGATCTCGATCCAAAACTGCACTGGTCGTTTGCAGGAATTTCACAATTTGAAAGTATAATACACAAAAATACGACAGTCTGAGGGCTTCCAAATTTGGGAGAGCGGAGTCCACACGCGCATTCTAATTTATGCCTCTAATGAAACCGACCGCTTTTTTGGACAACTCCCTTCATTCTTCCAGGTACGAAATGTTGGGTTGGAAAATGATAAAAATGTTCTCTGTCCTCTATAAATATTCATTTCTTCCAAGGATCAGGGTGCAACGGAGGGGAGGCTAAGTGCCAAAGATATGGGTTTTGTCAAAGAGGAAGGTAATCATAATTTTTATGAAGAATCTTGGGCGTATGTGAAACGAGGCAAAATTTACATCCGAGACGCTTTCTGATGAATGTGCAGAGAATGTATGAGATTACAGCTTGATGAAATAATATGAGGATTTTTTTTTATCATACGCTTATGTTCCGGAGTTTAAATCGGTGGTATATTTTATGTTTAATGGAGGCGCTCCTAAGATCTTGCGAGATATATGGTAGCATAAATCATTGCTCCTAATTAAGGTTGTGCGGTTTTCAAATTTTGTTTTATCGTATTTCTTGATTCATATTTCACGTGTTATCCAAGTTCTTTAACGAATCTAAAAGCGTATATCCGCTCTAGATACCCAAATTAAACAAACTGTCTATTTAGTTATGATTGACTTAAAACATAACACGATATTTTAAACAAATGCTAATAATACTGAATTATTGTTCGAGGAAATATCGGCTGCTGTTGAATGGTGACCCAGATAGAATTAGAAGTATTCAAAACATTCCCAATTAAGAAACAGCTCATTATGTATTTCTGTATTGACAACTCGTGTGTATTCAAAAGTTGCTTACACCAAAAATAAACGATGAAACATAAATAGAATGAAAACCCACATCTTTTAGACCATCAGAAACAATTCCTGTGGTTGGCCGACAAAAAATATACAAGTCAAAGTTTTTTGGAGCCCCTAACTTTACGTGGGTCGGATTCTGGATGCTCACCTTTTTTTATTCCAAAGGACATTGATTGATTGAACCTTATGGTACAACTATGAGAAACGTAGCAGGGGTATTGTTTTTTTCGATCGTATAAATACTTTTTATGGATTTACGGTTTTAAAATCTTTTTAAAGTTTATTGTATCTTCATTTAGATAATCTGTGGGGATTCATCGATTGTTTATGGCTGCGTTTTTATACTTTTTTAATTTTTTTGATATTTTTAATTATTTCTGTTTTTGTTCGACGTTGTTTATTTATGTTTTGCTTTGTTATTAAATTAACGTTAATAAATAATTCTGGATCCAAAAAAAAGAGTCTGTTCATTATTTCATTGGCAACATTAAGGTTACTGCTTTTAACGTTAATAATGTCCATTTAAGTTTGTAATTGGCAGCTCTGAATAGCTATTAGGCAACAAAGCTGTTGTCTTGCCTCTACCATTGATTAATACGGCTGCGTGAGACGTCAAACAACACACCTTTGAAATTCTTTACTGACAGTTTAAACTACAAACCGTTGGTACAGCTTCTTATCTGATAAAGAATTTATGAAATAACTAGCTTATGCACGGCTTCGGCAATAATTATCCCAAGGGAACGTAATACTGGGATAAAACTTATCTTATGTGTTAGTCTAGGTTAATATGATTGTGTGTAACAAAATTCTTCCAAATACAAAATCAATAGATTCTGCATGAAAGAATTGCAGACATCCATCCTCATAAGCTTTCATCGTTTTTTTTTTTTTTTTTGCGTGGTAAAATCATCAAATGAGTCCTCCCACCCAGGGCAGGGCGGCAGGGACTGTCAGACTTGCGCTGACTAAAATCCACGGTGTTCTTCACTAGCCCTTTACATACCGGGGTTACGGTGATGGGTAAGTCCCGCGACCCCGGCAGGCTTTGGCCCTCTACAGGCCCCGTCACTATGATGACACTCCTTGAGGCGCGCGTGGAACACAACGCGCCGTCGACCAAGCTTTCATAGTAGTAAAATAATAATATTGGTCTGTGAGATGGAATTTATAAATTATTTTTAACTTTTGAAATTATATTCTTTCTGCCTCATTGATCTAATGGTGGTAGCAAGCGCTACTGATGGACATGAGGCTTCAGAGTCAATTCCCAAAGGCAGGCAGAGTATTATAAGTTTTTGACAACTGGGAATTGTCAGTGTAAGCTACGTATTCTAAATTTGGTCCCGGTTAATAAAATAAGCTGCGGCCTCTATTTCTGGGTCCTAGACATAGCTAGTGGAATGCTAGCATACTATGGTATAGCATTTACTGACAATTTGAGATTTATAGTTGTCCTAGCGTTGTTTGTTTTACCTTTGAAAATGTTCCCAAGGAAAACAATAGGTTTTACCGATAATTAGATGGTGTCACGTGTAGCCATATTGATTGATAAAGTCTAAATAAACGAGAGGGAAATCGCGAACGAAAGCTAATGAAATTACATTCTGAAACTATTAAATCTTCATTTCAAGCACTGGTTTTTGTGTTATAACTATTTCTCAAAATTCTGAAGTCCCCAGTAAATCAAAGTAAACGTAATTATAAAATTCACTAACATAATGCCCAGATTTCGAAATCCTAACGTTTAATATTAGAACAAACGGGTTTAGTTCGTGTCTTGCCGGTTCGGCATAATGTCAAAAGGTTACTTTGAACTGCTTAGCGTCTACTTGTGTAACTTTAATACTCAGTAGTAAATCTACGACTTTAAGTATATGCATAGAAACATCCACAACAACAGACTTGCCGAAAATTATTCCATAGTATTCGAAATTTTGAACCCCAATTTTAAAAAAAAGTCATTAGTTGAAACTCGATCTGTAACATCGCAACTCTCATACTGATAAACCAAGTATGAATAAGTTTTATGTAGCAGCCATCAATTCAAAAGCGGGCATGCGAGCGGCGAGTAGTGGGCAACTCGCTGTCCGACCATGGACCATGCCCGGGTCGACGGCGCGTTGTGTTCCACGCGCGCCTCAAGGAGTGTCAGCATAGTGCCGAGGCTTGTAGAGGGCCAAAGCCTGCCGGGATCGCGGGACTAACGAATTACCGTGACCCCGATACGTAAAGGGCTATTGAAGGACACCGTGGATTTTAGTCAGTACAAATCTGACAGTCCCTCCCGCCCTGCCTTGGGTGGGAGGACTCATTTGATGATTTAACACGCTAAAAAAAGCTATCAATTCAACAGACTTTGTTCATATAATAATCACCCAACCAACTCCAAATTGCAACGAGAATCTGACATAAATTATCAATGAATTTGATAACAACGACCAACTCTGTAATGATAAATCTGAAGTCGACCTCAAAGAACATTGCAAAGTAAAATTACAAGATATTAACGATATATTAACCACTATTACAAACATTGAACACGATACTCAAAGTAAGCTGCATTACCCTAACAAATTACGTGGTACTAGCATCAAACATTTTATCTATCAAGATTTCAATCAGCGAGCTGAACTTAGGGTCAGGACAAGACATCTTTATTTACCTAGCATGCGTCACTGGAATAGACGTTGAAATATAGCCATTCAATTTAAATGTTTCGAAATGTTACATGGTATCCTATTATTTGTGGAATTTTGATTATAAGTAACAGTACTTCGATTACAGCAAAAGTCGTAGCAAGTTGCTTCGTGGGAAATTCAATTTATTTTGAAGAAGTAAAACCAAATTATTGTATCCTTCAAGAAGAAATAAGATACAAAAATCAATACAACTGTAAGTTTACAAAGAATGATGGTAATTGACTAGAAAACAGTACGTTGAAAAATTCATAAGCAGTAATTTTTTGCAAAAAGTAAGAATTTAACTAAAATGTAATAGATACAGTAATTGAAAATGCTTCTGGCAACAAAAATAATTATAATTGATGTGCAAGTCGTAAATGTAAATTAAATAATTTGACTTTGAAATTGAATCCTCGTTTCCCACCATCATCATTTTCTTCCTGCTCTTATCTTATTCCACTTGGAGTCCACAACACGTTTTCTACATCCATTCTCCCCTATCAGACGCCACGGTGTCATTTACTCCTTTTTCTTTCATATCCTTACACAATCCATCCATCTTTTCTTGGATCTTTCTCCAAATACTCGTTTCCCAAATAAAATTAACTCAACCTTATGGATTTATCTTTGATATTGATTGTGCCTTTTTACCATAAATTATACCTTAATGGTAAAGGAAAAGGATTCTGGCATTTTCGATACAAACATCGTTGTTTTTCATGTGAATTTTTATGTCTATTAGTATTTTGTAGCTACTGAGTGGGTTGAAATAGAACAAGGTACTATAAAATTGTTACTTTTGGCAACACCAAGTCATAAATTCCATCAATATATTTTGACATAACAGTAGCTTAAGAAGTAAGACGCTAAACAACAAAAATATTTATTTTCAAAACAGACAAGAAAACAGTCGAGTCTAAGATAGTTTTTATTGCATATTTGGATGGGACAAAGGGTCGATTTATTTACTTGTAGCCAAAGGCTATAGACGCCATTTTTGTCGCTCCTTGATCTGTGCGGAGGTTTTTTGACGTGGAATTATTAGTCGTGTAAAGAAGACTGGCAGTGTTGAAAACAAAAGGTGTAAGTAGCTGGGTCCATCCGTATTTGATCCATGATTAAACCAACACAATCATGAAATACACACATTTTTACCTATATAATTATTTAATGGTAAATGCTTCGACAACGACCACATCTTCACTTACCTAACATCAGGCGAAATAGTGACCAGACTCAAACGTATCACTTAATAAAAAGAAACTGAAGACGACGCCTTTATAAAAAAAACTGACTTTCTCATAGCAAAAAAAAACAGTAATTCGTATTTAGTGCCAAGACTTTAAACAATGCATTGGAAACAAAAGAGTTGAAAGTTGATGATGATGATAACCCTAGCAACAATAAGTTATTAAATTAAATTAGTCATTAATCAAAACTACACCTACTTCACACCGTGGTTTTTTTATCATGCCGTTGCATCTCCATAGATAAAAAAAAATTAAATTAAGTACATTTTAATTTGATGATACCGTTACAATTTGAAAGTTCACTTGATGTTATTCTCTCAACAGCGAGCGCATGTTTTGCGATAATTAGGAACAGTTACATCTAACTAAATTTACTTCATTATCAAATGCTTGTAGAGAATTAACAAAAAGTTAGCTTTCGTCTGTGGTTTTATCTGCTTCATTTTATTTGTTTTCATTACCTTTATCATAAACATAAAATTCAGATGATTTTGTTTCTCTAAAACTTCCTTTTAATAAATTCGGTAGTTTTTGCATGAAACAATATCAAACATGATCACGATTTTGTTGTTAAAATTTTATAGACAAACTCGTATAGCTCAGAAAAGAAACACAGAAAGATGCAAAGACCAAGAGAAACAAACAACCAAATTCTAAAGATATATTCCGACTGTCAAGGACGAAAAATTGGGACATAACGGGACCCTACGTGACGGGGTCCAGACTGAGTGGTCCCTTCAGGGAAGGTGCGTCCTTCAAATACCCCTTCGCCTTCCAAATAGGGCATTCAGTCATGATCCGCCTCAGCGCACGTTGTTGACGAAAAATTGGTCCTTTATCTACAGGTTGGGACCTCTTTCGAATTTAGTCCTTGAGCAACATGACATTGAATTGAGAGAAAATTTCGTTTTTGCACCTATACAAATAGGAGTTTTGGTGAGGATAAACTTGATGTCTGACTTTTCGCTTTTACTTTTGCTAGAATTCTAATAAAAAGGTGAGATAAATATCAGAATAGTGTTTATGCTGGGAATTTAAAAACCTACAACTCACTCGTGCTTTCAAACTCATTTCTCTCATTAGCACTATGTGAAATAGTTTCGTCTATATAAGAATGAGCGTATTTAGTCAACAACTATTCAATATTACGTCAATTAATTTCGTCGAAACTACAACAAATCATTTCTCAACAGTACCGTCTGTTACTCACATTACTATCTACTTTAATGTACAGACGCCAGCAGGTCAACCTACCCAAATCTGTCAAATTTAACCAATCGAATATTAACGTTCCACTTTTGTGATAAGGTTGAAATTCTATTAAATAAATTTTCTGGCGTCTGTACTATTCACCCATCACCAACATAATCATTATAAATTGCAACAACTAACTGTCTGTCTCACAAATTCATATCATGTAACGCCACTAGAACATTTTTATCTCCAGCCTCGTTGTGAGAAAAATGAATGTTTGCCGTCAAATAAAAGTATTACGGGATACGACCCGGTATTATGATTTATACCATTTTGACGCGAACCTTGTGATAACTTGAGAGCAGAAAGATATCTTTCATAAGGAATAGTAAAGTGTGAAATATTTACGACTGAACTTAATGCCGGCTTCGCTCGGGATTTATATAGACTAGCTTTAGTCTGAAATTGTACTTGATTTAATTGTGTATTCATATCATCTTCACTCATACTTATGAGTAAAATAAATGCAAATGCTTTTAAAATTCTCTTTATCAACTTATCTGCATTAGACTTATCTACGTCCATTGAATCTTGCATAAAAAGGATAGTCGAGGGATTATCCCAACTTTTTGCTCTCAAACCGAGCTTGCGGTTTCTCTACAAGCTAGACTGTCTGGCTCATCATTAATTATTTTAACAGCAGAAACCACACCATCAATGCGGCAGTCACAATAACCTTATCTAGTTTATGTACAATAGTATATATTACTAGGTATAGATAGGCTGTTGTCCTGTATAGAGACCAGTTCCGACCAGCGACTCTCAGGATAAGGGCGTTTTTCCGCCAGAGAGGTGCTATGTTACGTTGCTATGAATTCATTTGATATCGATCAATCATATTCATTGGTTCACATAGCATAGCATAGCATATAACTGGTAGAACTGGATTCAACTAAGATACGTTTTATATGGATAGATGCGAGCTATGTATGCGTGCTGTGGATGCGTGCTATGCATGATCGCGAGTGGTGTATCTATGTGCTGAGCAGTGTAGGTACCTACAGTACACATTTTATTTGCTCCGCTACATAGCTTATAGCATCAGTGGAAACGGTAACATTGTTTCGTAGCTTAGCTTTTACATCTCGCAGTATAGCGCATGGTAGAAAGACATCCTAATGCTAGCGCAGTAAATATTCTGTTTTTATTTTTTTCATAGTCAGCTTGCTTTATCTCGCTAAAGGAGTTTAACCTAGATATTAATGAGACTATTTTAACTTCTAGTTTGTGGCGTTTTTAGTTGGAGCTGGATTTATTTGATGTAGGTTTTCTGGAGCGTTGATTTTGAGCTTGTATTTACTTACTTCAGAGAAATGTCTGTGATATTTTCGTAATGATATTCAAATACTAGTCTAAATTTTGTTAGTCTTTGGGCTACGAACAATGAGCTTGTTCTACAAACTTATTACTTACGAATGATAAAACATAGTATACCACTGAATTATTTTCTGTGTGTAGTTACATTATAATGCATCTTAAATTGTCATTATCATGGGCTTTGTTGAAGAGGGAATTTTGTCGTTACTTGCTTCATCCATATTTTATTAGTAGCCATTTTCTCATTATTTCTAGTCACAAGTGTAATAAATAGGTAGTCAAAAATACTTTCAACTGGATGTAGAACATTTTTTAAACAGATAATAAAATTATGTAATCGATAAAAGGCTCTAAAATTCTACTGAGAACTTGAAACTGTATTCGGTATTCAGATTAGTAATTTTTACAAGAAATTAAAAATAAATCATGATATTGTATTACTTGTTACAACACTTCGCTTTGCATATTTTAGCGGTTTCGTTGCATATTTTGAACATTTGCATTACATATTTCGTAATTTTAAAGGTGCATAAAGGTACGCTCTATAAAATGGGCCTTAGTATCAAACTCTTCTTCATAATATTTCCCAGGCTTACCCAAGGTTCCGCTTTGCTCAAAGGAACTGATCGTGCTCTCATTAGTAAGCGGTCAACCAGTCCTTCATCCAGGATGCGGTTAGCTTCCGCCTTCGCGTTGTCAACTGCTGTTTAACCACCATGTAGTATAAAGATCAGACGTCGCATAATTTTATCATCGGAGAGATGGACGTTGCTCGTAGCCTCGTGGCGGAGAACATTCACGTTGTACACTTGTTACAAGATATTTTGTAAAACATGAGTGCAGAATACAGGTCTTAAAAATAATAGGAGGTACGAGTACCTACAATCATGTTTTTACATTTACAGAGACAGCTATTACAAAACAGAAATAAAACCGATAAAAATAATTTGTATAAAAAACAACGCTAATGAACATCCACATACACTAGTCATAACTTATGCACTTAACTACGCAAACGTGACCAATTATGCAGAAGTTAACAAAAACCTTTTAACTTCTAAACTTCTAATGAAGTGCGTGAAAACCCATTACAAAATTAATAATAAAATGGTATAAAATCGTATATTTCATTGTAAACGTCTCGTGGAAGAAACGGCAGATAATAAAGTGTGGATTGCAATTGCTTTGAAGAGTACAATTGTAATGGCGTGTTCATACAGTCTTATTCTATAGAAAAAGAAAGAAATTATGACGCATACAAAATCAGTCTATAATGTCTTCCATTGCAGGAAACAGACCTCCTCTCTGTGAGAGGGAGTAGACTGTAGTCTACTATGAGAGCCCAACGCGGGTTGAAAAATGTCGCTGTGTAAAAAGAAATACCAAGATAATCATTTCCTCTGTATCCTAAATTCATTCAATGACTTATTTATAATAACATTCACTTTAAACAGCCATCTTTTTTTTATCGTGGTAAAATCTTCAAATGAGTCCTCCCACCCAAGGCAGGGCGGAAGGGACTGTCAGACTTGACTGACTAAAATCCACGGTGTTTTTCAATAGCCCTTTACGTACCGGGGTCACGGTAATTCATGAGTCCCGCGACATAAACAGCCACCTTAGCAGTCTTTGTCCAATAATTATCTCATAATTTTACAATTTCATGAACGTATTACAACCATAAGTTTGATTTATCGACTCCTCATATAATTAGCTGCTGAAATATTTTACGGTAACAAAAATCCATTCATTACACGGGAGCTATTAATCAATTTGTAAATAATGAGAACATGACAACTTTTAAACCATTACCTCGGAATTAATTTTCAGATATTCGATTCCTGTGATATATATTATGTAGACTAATTTAACAATGTAATATTTTTCTGAAATCTGGGGTCGCGTCACTGTCTAAACAGGTACCTGTGACCTTGGAACATAAAGGACTAATGAAGGAATACCGGGGATTTTAGTGAGCACGAGTTTGACAGTCTACACCGCTTCAGCTTAGGCGTGTATATATATATATATTTCTTGTAGCACTCATTTTAGTTTGGACTTCCCCCTTGTTACCAGGCCTACGTTTTTCTCACATATCTAAGCATTGATAAATTGTAACAATCTGTTTGTAAACCTATACCATATTTTAAAAGAGTAACCAGGGAGTTTCTTGCCGGTTCTTCTCCATGGAATCGACCAACCCGAACCGAGCACCTGCTGTCGACGTTTTATAAGTGCCCTCATGGGCCTATGTGAAATAAAAACTTTTGATTTTGATTTTAAATAAAGATATATTAGAATCATAATCAGCCTACCTACAGGCCCATGATCTCACTGTTGGGAGACTTCTTCTCTGGAAGTAAAGAAGAAAAAAAGAAAAGAAGTTTTTTTTTACTTAGTGAAATCATCAAATGAGTCCTCCCACACAGGGCAGAGCGGGAGGGACTATCAGACTCGTACTGACTAAAATCCACGGTGTCCTTCAATAGCCCTTAACGTTCCGGGGTCACGGTAATTCGTACAGTTCCGCGACCAATCCACCACGCTAGCCCGAATTGGTAGATCTCACTTGTCCTTAAATTTTTAGTTCTAACTTTTTCACGATATTTTCCGTCACCGTTTAGAGAGCAATAGTGAGCAAATTAATTACACGAAGTAATTCTGATCCTGGTTTTCTTTGGACCCACGAACGACTACTTGTAAATCACAGCCAATGCACTGCTCTTATTTATTTTATTAAACTGTACAAACCACATTTTTACTTGCAGCTAAGAGAGAATAAAATGCCTCGAAGTAAATTCCTATAGAAAATAAAAATGCCCGCTCAACCTCGCCTTTAGCTCATAGCTTCACCATTCAAGTTATTATGAATTTAAATGTCATTCTACACTACGTAATGTTAGGTCCCGTTCATGGCTTCGGGCAATCCGACTACCGACGCTGACGTGAAATGCATCAAGTCACACGCGAGCTTCTTTAGACACAGACGGCATCACCATCACATGAAAATCTGTCAAATAAATTCAGTCTAACCCAGGTTGATGTGTTGGATACTGTTTTAAATGTATTATTTATTTAATGGTTTATGATTGCTGGTAAACTTTTTTGTGTGTTTTGTCTGTGTAAATTGAATTGAAAAAATACTTGAACAATTTTATGATACATTTCTTCAACAAGTCACGTCAAACAACTTTTTTTACTGCTATCTTTATCGAAGGACGCTTGTCGCCTTGTCGCGCGACTAACGAATTACCGTGACCCCGGTACGTAAAGGGCTATTGAAGGACAACGTGGATTTTAGTCAGTACAAGTCTGACAGTCCCTCCCGCTCTGCCCTGGGTGGGAGGACTCATTTGATGATTTTACCATGCTAAAAAAAAAGGACGCTTGTCGCCTAAGCGTATAACTCGTGGCCAAGCCTTAAAGAAAAGAGGCATTTACATAGACTAGGCCGGAAGGAGATGAGACGATCTGCATGTGTGTAAATTACAAATTAAAACTATTAATAGTCGTGCCGTGATGGAAATAAAATGCTTTCTATGGAATCATGCATTTATTGTTTGTATGACAAGATTTATGGTTCTAATTTCATGTGAGTGTGTGGTTTATTACAGGATATAGGATATAGATAGTGATGCAGACTTGTGATTGTGAATAGCAGTTCAATATGGACACTTCATTATTTTACGATGGGAAGCTTTAGTCATAATTTATGCAAAAAAAGAGTATGAAATATTGGCATTTTAGCTGACGGTCATTTTATCAGTTTACTCGTATGTTTCTAATAAGAGACAGAAAGTTTGAATACCAGTGCAATTCCGAATTATTCATGAAAATCTTTGTCACGATGCCACAGTTAAAATCAAATCATATGTTGCGATTTAGAGAAAATGGGATTGATTCTACACCTACTCGGAAGTTATTTCTTGTGTTCCTTACACCTCACTTCTACATGTAAACTGTAGACAACGAATAGTAAAAAAAACAACAACATTATTTCAAAATTAGATAAATAACTTTTACATACTAGCACTTGCCTCGTCTATAGCACTCATAATCTATGTAAATTACTTCACTGCGGGAAGCTTTTAGTCATCCCAAGAATTTTACGATCATCCCATAGTACTAACGAATGACGTAAAGTATATCAATAGTTGTAGTTAATACTTGATTACAGATGAATTCGAACATTTTATGATGATGGCAAGTTGACGGCTTGTAATTACCATCCGGCGTTACGGTTTGTGTATTAATTTTTATGCCAATATTCATTATGACCACTGATTATGTTACTCAGCATGATTTTGTAGGATTTCACGTAAATATTGTTATCGATAATGCAACTCGATGATAGTATAATAAAGATTGCCTACTGGAGATTTTTAAACCAGTTTTACTTATATTTATAATCACTGCGTCAACATAATCATCAACATCAGCTGAAGGATGTCCACTGCTGTATAAAGGCTTCCTCCTGGGGAAGTTGCTGTAATCCTCACGTTTGGCAGGCGACTTGGGATCGCAGTTAGGTCACAGATAATTTTCCGTCAATAAACTGTTGGCTAAACACTGTCAAAAGAGGTCTGGGCTTCATCATCAATCTTTAGCAATCCACTGCCCAAAATAGGTTTCTTCAATCACCGTCTAAATTGTAAAAATATTTTCCAATAATTTATTAAGTTTTACACAAAACAGATCACTTCACTGCGAGATTATTTAAAAATAAGCAATTAAACTTGGTCCTTCATTCGACTGGGACGACTTTTATATTTAATAAAATTCATAAACCAAGCAAATTTTTCAAAGAATACACTACTCGAAACTCCAGTTCTCATTAGAAACTACCAAGCAATACCACTGAGTGTCCAGGAACATTTCACAGTATTGGAAACCAATGATCTTAATTAGAAGAAAAAACGGAGCTCTTCTAATTGCGTTACCTATAAGAGCAATTACTAGCATCCGTACTATAGCATGTTTACTAAGATTGAAGGAAAAACGTAATTCTGACGTATTTAACTGAACTGAACTGAACTATTTATGTTTTTCTTCTGAGACTTATTAACATGCCACACAAGTCGTAGGATATAACTGTTTTGAATTGGTATTTGTAATGGGAAAAGTATTGATACTTTAAATTCCTGATAGTCTAGACAAATAGACATTCTATTATAAAACCATGATAGTAAAGACTAAAATGTATGGAATTTAAATTAGATAGAGAAACATTTATGTTTTGTAGAAAACCGTTTTAGAAATCAATTTCCACAAACTTGTGACTGGCATTTCAACTATGGATGCGCTCACAAACACTAAACTCACACACACAACCGCTCAGCCACTACTACCAAACATTCAACAAAATTATTTAACGTTTTTTATTAAGAAAAAAAATCCAGCTCACTTTTTATCCGAAAAAAAAATGTAATAAGAAAGTCTCAAAATAAAAAGAAAGTAGAGAGACACAATACAATCCGTATAAAGGATTCTAATTTCTATTTCGCTCCAAAAAACCTCAGGACACAATCACAAAGCATCTTAAATCGTGATGAACATTAACCTACCAATATAGAACACAAAAAGTACATTAAAGCACTTGATTACAGAGATAGGGCATTACTGGATGGAACAATGGTACGCGGTGTAGAAGCATCTAGGCGTGGTCAGGAGATGCAAATTGCACGACCCGCGCCCGGAGGGGCTAGACAAATGGCGTCGTGAAGCGGCCACACCGGTAGCCCACGAACCCGTCTGCCCGAGGCACTCGTGTTTATATTCCTAGTGGCACCCGATGATGGAGGGTATGAAGCTTTTCATGCAGAATTAAGGATTGATTAGCATGTTGAAAAGAAGGATTTTGAAAAGGGTTATTTGGAGAAGCTGATAAATAAAAAAGTTGAGGAAAGTTGCACGTTGAGCTGGAAAAAGTTTTGGGTGTTTTTTTTTTTTTTGTAAGCTGATATCCGCTGTTTTTTCCTTAAATGTTTTTAGAGATAAAATTAGCAATATCGAAACTCAAATCAACACTCACAAGATTTGAAGATATTATAATCATAAATTAAGACTACTACCATGATTAAAACAGAACAACTCAAGCGGCAAAGGCAACGCTAATCACGTACAAAATTAAAGGAGACCAAGTGTGTAATGTAACATGCAAATTATACGCCACAAGACAAATTGCTTCGTGAAAACTCTCATGTACCTACATCTGTATCGTTTTATATTTCAAACAAGTACCCTGTGTCGATTACAGTACATTTTATAAGGGACTATAAAAGATTCTGGGCCAATTTTATGTCCTATCCCGGGCAACCTCTTATTTAGGAGGATCAGGCTTTATTTGTTCCAGTAGAATGCATTTAGGAACACTAGGTTACGTGAGTGTTAGCCGTATTTTACGATTCCAAAAATTGGGTTAGTCAGCGTAACTTTTTTTGTACCCTTAGTCGTGAGCACCGGATAGTTTCCAAATCCTTCTTATCTTCAAATATTATGCTTGTTATAATTGGGTTATCTGAAGCAGTAATCGCGAATTCCAGGCCAAAATGATACGGCGTATTATGTAAAAAATGTTCTTTACGTTTGTAAGTCCTTAAACAAAAACACAAGTAGCTGACGACTAAACTATCAAAGATAAAAGGTTCACATGTAAACATGAGGTTACTTTGTTTTAGACATAACTTAAATTTGTGTAGGGTCACGACGTCAGATAAGGAACTGATAAAGGTTGATGCAATGTTACCGAAATAGTAACTAGTAATTGACCAAAGTGACCAATAAATCGGTCTATTATTATGTTAGTTTAATTTTAGTTAGAATTTGAAACAGAACTAATTATTGCAATCAGAGTAAGACCTTAATTGAAGCGCTCGGTTCAAAACCCACAAGTTAAATTTAATTACAAATTATTAAATATAACTTAAAGCGATAAATTAGTACAGAAAAACAGATTTCAAAAGCCATAAGTAAATTTAGAGTATTGTAACTTACTTACAGTTGAGAAAGCTACAAATATTTACTCCTATTTTATGACAGTCTCAGACCAATATGTGAGCAAAATACTTCTTCAAATAACTGCAAACATAACTTTGAATGCAAGCGCCGCGTGCCGCTGTAAAACGACTACAATTCCAACTCACACATCAAAATGCTGAAAATCATTGCAATTCTGTAGCGCAATGTAATATCATTCCCAACATTATTATTACTTTACGGACAGCAAATTCTAAAATATACTCGCAAGCCGCGTCAGGCATTCAATGTAATGGCGTAGCAACTTTGAAATTATATCTCTGGCGACTGTTGACTCTCGCCGCGGGCGAGTCCATCGCTCACTGCTCAGTACAACTCAAACACCGGGAAAATTAATCCTAAGTTTACATCGTTAACCGTTCGCTTTTCAATTCACTTCTTAGCAGATCGTGTTTCGGGATCGAATATCGGGCAAACGGGCGTCTAATATTCTACGTGACTTCTTCGAGCGATAATAGATCGACTTGTAAAGATTCCATTAAGCCACGTCGAGCTTTTTTTCATCGATTGTCATGTACCTTGTCCTATTGTTGGGGAGAAATCGTTCGTAACGGTTATGCTTTTCCGCATTTTCTACGTTCTTATTAAGTGTTGGATTCGTTTTTGCGAGATTCTGTTTAAAATTCAAAACATCATCTTTTTTTGTTTGAGGCAATTTTCTGTTATCATCGGTTTGTGTACAATCAAGAATAAAAAGTTATTATGGAATACAGAATTTCACTTTAGATTGAACAACTCACGTTTTCAATTTGCCCTTTCATAACCTACAAAATATGTTTTCATTGTTGTTCATACCGCCACTATATTTTTTTCATTTTTTTAATATTCATTTTTACTTCAACAAGTATGCAAGCTTCATAGCTGACACAAACATAGTAAAGTAACATCTCCCACTTGTGCCATTAAATAGCAAGTTCTTTTATTCTCCCGCATTGATCAACCCTATCTTTTTACAATTCAGCACACGACAGATTCTAGTCGTAAAGATTCAAGACTTCATTCTTCCAGTTCAATCGAAAACAAGCGTAAATTGGCCGTGAACGAACTTTTATACGTCAGCGTTGAACGTGAACGTGAGTGTAAAGCTTGAAGTATGAATAAGGAGTCGCACATATTGTCTAGCAGCCGTTGAATTTTATTTTATATAGTGTTGAAGTTGGTGTGAAAATACGTAGCGAAAAATCCTTACATAGCGTTAGTGAAATAGTAGATATCAATCGATACGAGTGCAAATGTGTTAACACAATTCACTTAAACGTCACACAGTCATAAGCAGTTTATACATAGAAGTTAATGCGTTGCTACACTTGCAACGCATCACAACTTTTTACAAAAAAAAAAAAAAATATACAACCAATATCGATGAAAAGATAAGCAAATTAACCATGCATAAACTTTTTATAGATAATTAAATTAAAACTGCACCATAAACTTGATTTGATGCACATAAAATAATAATCAAACCGTCCATAACAACTGATGATATTGCGATCAATATCAGTTTAATTAATAATTCATTAATCGAAATGCAACAATCGCAATACAATTCCAAGACTGAAGTCGCAAGTCGTAAGCGCGGGGAAGATCTAAGAGAGTTGCACGATGCAACGGATGGACAGGGATTGCGCGTTCTTAGAATAACAAATAGATGGTTGCGGCAAGCGGTCCTAGCCAATCAGAATTGTGGTTGAACCCACAGGACGATTATTTTGTGAAGATTAATTAGTGAGAAGGAATTGAGGTCACCGTTTTAATTAGTCTTCATTTTGGAAGGCAAAAAGAATATGGATGAGATGATAAAAAACACGAAATTGTTGAGGTGAAATTAAGATGGATTAGAATTTAGAAATAAAAAGGAACTGTGGATTTTTTTTCAAAAATCACATGATTTTTCTCTTTCTTTAGGTTTCTTGGAATCTATACCAAACAAAACAGATAATTGAAGTAATGATTGTAGAGTTTATTCATAAATACTACATACTGAAAGATAAATTCAGTGTTTTTAATGCAGTAATTAACTTCCACTAAAATAAAACCAGCTTAGATTTTCAATGTACTGTGGATAGTTCAGCTACTTTATTTGATGTTGTTCCAACTTCATTTATTTTTGCTCACTAATGATACTTCTGAATTTGCGACCAACATCGAATTGAGTTTGGTAATGTAAATCTTCCTCTGGCCAGGCAATCAAAACTGCGGTTTGCAGCCTACAAGAGATTTATAGGATTAATTAGCAAAACAAATTAATTGGGGTCGGCATTTTACTTTCTTCGTCTGTTTTTACTGTCCTTGAATTACAAATAGGGAAATTTGAGATTTGCTTTGGTTATTTTATTTATAAATGATCTACCAAGAGTTTAAATTCTTAGCTCTTGTTAATATTTCATCATTTTTTAAAAGGGTATAGAAGAATTAGGCTGTGCATCTCGATGTTTGTCAATAAAATCTTTATTACCATTATAGGAATTCAATTCAACATCTCGAACAATAATTTTACTGACAACATGACCCTAAGTTTAATAAAATAAATAATTTACTTACAACATATTGCAATCAAAAACCACCCAAAAATTAGGACCCTTTTCGGCAATAACTTTGCGACCAACCATAAGATTACCATCGCACATATGGCATACAGTTGGTCACAGCGGTTGTAAAAATTATGTTCCACGGGAGCAAGAAGAGAATCTCGTAAAAATTGATGGACGTGTTTTAAAAGCCCGAACATTGTTAACCCTTTTGGCTTTCGCTGCCATTGTGATGGCGTTATCTTCACGCTGTGTGAGTTTATAGGGAAAGCACTGAAACGAGCGATGTCGACGCTTGATTTAGTGGGAGCATAAGCCATAAGTAGCGGTGACATGGACGGTGTGGGTAAAATGTTGATAAGAGTAAATGTTGAACAAAAAATTTAAATATATTTTGAAAGATTAGAAATCATTCAAAATAAATTTCCTTCAACCGGAATAGATAATAAAGTGACTGACGAAAATATGAAACACATTAAGATAATTTACGTGACAATTCTTCATGACACTTTCACTGCCACAAAAACTAATCTTACAGACAAAACATCTTTTAAAAAGGAAATCCCACTTATCCACTCCATAAACTCTAAACCCAGAAATCAATCTTCCACTAAAAAACATTCGTTTTCCCCATTTCACACACACTTCACAGTTCTGAAGTTAGTGCTCTAACCCACGAGATACGACGGTGACGACAGATGACGCGTAAACTGCGGGGCGTCGTTGAGTAATGAACGTTCGCCCATTACTCATTACAGGCCGTGACTTGCCCGTGTGACGGGGCCTTTATTTCAGCGCTGCACTACTGTTTCCAATGATTTATGCGTTGTCGTATTTTTATTGTTGAGTTGAGCTATCAATCAGTTTTGTTTGAGGAATCTTACTTTCGTTGTAAGTTGAATATAAGCTTGTTAGCAAACAGTTCATCTTGACGCATGTGAATCGGTTTTTAACGATGCAAGATTTCGAGAAATCTTAGCGTACATGAACAGTGAATAGGTACAATAAAAGCAACATACATTGCTTTAACATTTACTGAATAACCTCTAACGGATAAGGTAAGTTGGCATTTAATTCCTAGTAACTATAAAAAAACAAATCAGTCAATTAATTTGCTTAAACCAAGAGACTACGTGAGTGAAGTCACAACCTAAAAAGGAATCCATTAATAGAGTTAAAATAGCTAAAGAAGCAGTCATGGCCTTTGAAAAGTGATCCAATGATTAACATGCAGGACTAGGATTAAATGACATCATCATACAAGAAGTTTCGTTGTTATTGAAACTTAAATAAAAATTCAACATGACACCTTAGGAAGGAAGCACTACTTATAGAAACGGTAATAATAAATCTTGGAAAGTATAAATTGAAGAATGATTAGCTCCCTACAGATTATTACTGACAAATATAACTCAAGTTCCCATTGTATCCAATCCTATTGAACGGTTAAATTTGTAAGAATACTCAAGATTCTCAAAGATTATTTGTATGCAATAACGGAACGCCCTCCAGACATCTGTAGTAGCTGAGAAAAAAGAAATCCACGTTCATAATGTTACTCGTATTACTCGAAAAGTGAGAGAAATCAACGCTCAGATAAACGATAAGGTAATAACAGAAGCCGATCCTATCTTTTGTACTCTATTGTTGCGCTACGAATACAATACAGTTGTAAATTTTTGGGTTCTTAACTCCACAATGTTCCCGTCATTAATCTATGGCCGTTGTAACTTGAAGCGGGGTTGGAATCTTTTGTACCTGCTCTGCTCCTCGCCCCTTTGTACCCTGACATGTGCGGGGCAGGGACAAAAACCTTGCGCAATATTGTCTGACTCAAGACATCGGATGATGTGAAAATAATACCGCGGAATATAAAGCAAAATATCCCTGCAGCATAACAGGATCTTCCAGTTTTCAACGAAGATTCTAATCTCGAAAGCTTGCGAAGTTACAATTTCAGAATTTCACGTCGGATCGAACCGACCGTTTGTCTATCGGGGCTATTTTTAAAAATGTCACCCGCAACCACGTCTAAGCTTTTTTTGACACGCCGTTTCCACTAAGCCCTTGACATGCATTAACGCCTAACATCGACGCGCACTTTTTCTGTCGAATCTCCAGATGTGAGTGCATCATTAAAATCTTCTATGGCACCAAAAAGATCAAAAGTTATCTCCTCGGTTGGAGAGGTTCCCTCTCGCCCCTGCGTCCCTTTCCCCCACAGGTCCCTTGTTGCCGCGACAGTTAAAGTCGGACGGCCGTGCGGGACGGTCGCTGCTACCCGGTTCTCCCAACCGCGTTGCGTACGATACCGCGTTTGTGAAAACTGTTTTCCTTAGTGTCATTTGCATACGTGAAGTGAAACTGATTACGTTTTGGCAACTTGATGAGATTTATTGTACGTTTGAAGCTTCAGTGCATGTGATAGATTATATTAAAAGTTTAAAGTGAACCTCTTGTGGATTGTTTTTATTTTGTAAATCGCCGCTGATGCATTCTATTTCGGCTGTTTTAATCTGGTAACTATTTTGGTATAATTTCTAATGACAGTTTATTTTGTGACAAGTTCTACATTATTTCGTCACGAGCGTTCAATAAAAAAATATCGACTGTGAAGAACTTAACGTTTATCGCGAGCCCAACCGTTTGTTACATTAAAAACAATTCGTATCTTTCTCTTGAGTGTTCTCAACTTTCCATCCAATTATATGACAGATAGTTTTGATAAAACAAGATTTATGACTTGAACTGCGTCTATGGAGATATGGAAGTCGGTCACGGATTTATCAGAATCTTACTCAACGACGGCACCAAAACTATTATGTAGCTTTTTTACGACTGACAACGGTAAACGCGGCTGCAATTGTGCCGGTAGGAGAGACTACATCAGATAAGATGGAACAGCATAAACAGGCTAATGTCAATCCTCATTACGATGCTTTGTCACGTGTAGAAGATGGTTCAGGAGATACGGAAGGAAAAGCTCTAACGATCGTTTCTGTGATTTTAGTTCTGATATCGGTAATTGTAAGGTGGTTTTGGTAATGATGGGTGAACTCACAATCACAAGTTACGAAACATAGAAGATTTCAAGGGACTTGGACTTTTCCCCTCAAGACTTGTATTATGCTAACTTCAATCAGGCATTAGTACCACGTAATAAACACCTCTTGTTGTCTCATCTATTGATCGTAAGGCTTATCGTGAGCTTTAACTTGAATATTTTATTGATTTAATTATTATGTGACAGATTAAAGACTGCAGCAATACTGAACTTCATTAAATAAAACAAATTTAAGACGGCATAAATTGAAGACACTGAATAATTTATTAGCTAAAAAGGTGGTTGATATCTATCCAGTTATAACTTCAATAGTCACCTTGTATACCTAATAACAACAAATAATATGATTCCTTCAATCATTCTGAAATTTAACCTCTTCAACCGGAATCACTCCAAGTGGACTTTTGTTTAGATAATAATTTAAATTCTTGTCGTATATTTCCTCTGATTTTAAAAATTTGTTAAAAACTAGTGTCCTTTCTCTTAAGTGACAAGTCTCAAGCCCATGGTTATCAATTTCTACAACACCCTTCCCTCAATTGACGCTAACAACTTGCACAAGATAAGCCGCTGATAAATTGTGTTTACTCATAAATTGAACTTTTGAATTATCGGTAATACATGAAACGCTATCGAACTTATGTCACGTCATGTTTCTGTCGTCAACAACTTCTATAACATTGGAATAGACTTTCCTTCAATCTTTGAATTTGGCATAAAAATCATTTTTGACTTTAATGCTTCGTTTTTAGTTACATTTTCACACGGTACCTAATCCAATTCTAAGACAAAACTGACCTCTATAAATGGCCTTAAAAGTACATTTTGATAAAAGGAATTTATCACAGACAATAATCGTAGGTAGGTACTGGCCCTTCTAACTTGGCCAAGGTAGTTATTAATTGAAATTCCTATTAACTTTAATGGTAATATGTGGCTGCAATGATTTATATGTGCTTTTATTGCTGAATTATATAACAGTCTATCATTTTATGTGAACACGATTTAGTTTCGAACAATCATAAAATGGTTTAAAGCTGACTGACATTTCGTGCGTTATAAATTTAAAGGCTATTAATATTGATACAAACCATCGTATTATTTAAGGTAATTGGTATGGTAACATTGATTCCGTAGAAGATTACTTAATAATTAACATTGCGACTATAAGTTAATGTGTCTTAACGTCAGTCATGTACGTGGCCCAGATGTTGGAACCCTGTTCTCCCCTACGGAAGAAAGAGCATGAAAGTAAATAAATAATAAGACTGCCTACAATCAACGCTACACGAATGTTCGTTAAACATGCAAAATCTTCTAAGGTTTGTTTACAGTAGCGATTAGATTATCCACGGAAGCTCTTATCGCAAAGTTCCGCCTCTGAGCTATGTGTTGCGCCAGTAATAAAGTGAATTGCGAACTTGCGATTGCCACGTTCGATTGTCGTAGAGTTACGTCGCGATCGTAACGAAATATTGAATGGATCGATTGTATTGATAGCTTCAGTGTTATGTTCATCTATTTCAATGGTTTCAACATTAAGAACGTTAAAGATAAACTTATGTGTTAAGTTGAGTTCGTAAAGTTGATGATTTGATCAAAGATTGAATAAGTTATGCAAATTTGGGATTTATATGTGGAGTATGTAGGTGTAGTAGATTTTAGTTGAATAATGTTCATTGATTAGATTCATTTGATAATGATCCGTGATACATGAGCTTGCAGGTATGCAGTTTCACTTAGATATTCAAACTACATATTATTGTAAAAACAAGACATAGCGTATTCTAATAGACACTGCTAGACGTATCATATAATTCTCGTTAAAAACTTGCTTGCGATGATAATTAATTAACACAAGAGTCCACAGCTAATCTCTACAGAAAGCTTCTTAAAGCTATGTCAAAGTAAAATTTAAAGCTAATAATCTCCCAATCTAAAAAGAGAAAAAATGTCACAACTGTACGAGTATCCGAAAATAGGACGAACTAATCTGAAGTTAACATCAATCGCACGCACGGAGCCTTCCTTATTAACGAAGTAGGTGGAGGTAGTGGGATCACCTGTAACCTTACAATTTGTATGCTCATCTCATTGGCTAATGATCGGAACTTTCGCCGGAGGATGTTTGAACTATTCGTTAGTTTGATTTTTGGGAATGCTTCAAGAGTGGAGAGGAAGCGAGCTGTAAGAAACTTGTTTATTTCTAACTTAAAATAGGCGTTATTGTAAAAAGACAAAATGAATGGTGCTACCATTAGATATAGAAAGACAGAAAAAGATAATCTTCTCTTCTACTTCTGAAATCTAACCAAGGTTCTACTACACATGATTATACTGAAAGTCAACTCCAACAAAATTGATTATAAAATAAATTACAATTCAATTTTTATTTTTTATTTTAACATTTCCCCACACTAGGAATTATTGGTGAACTACTTTTATAACTAGTATTAATATTATATCATTGAACAAATATGGTAGACTATTAATTATTCTATTGTTAAGTCGGTGTCTATTCGCGTAATTGATTGATTACCTATTGACACCTATAAAACGTTTTAGATAGATTGATCTAAATGACTGTGCCCATTGATAAATATCGAATGTATTAATGTTTAAGCGAAATCGTTTAATGGCTGCGTAACAACGTTCAATTCAAATATCATAAATTACAGTCATTCGTTAATCAATTAAATAAGCGGAATATTTGATATGGATATTGTGATAAATTATACAAATAAACTCAATTATATTTTAAAATTAAAAAAGTTTTTAAACTGTCTTGGTTACCAATACTATCATTAGAACTTAAAATGGGTTATTTACCACGTTTTTATTATTTGTGACCTCTGGTTCTAGTTTCCGATAATCAGCATTGTTGCAAGCTCCATGATCATTTACATATCCATTGTCCACCCATTTCTAATGATAAATGAAAAACAGGAGAAAGAAGGTATAGAATTTGTTCAGTACGAGATTAAAAGACAAGCGAAACAAAGTAAAGTTAAAATCGTATTTCATGTCATCATAACCGCTTATAGCAAAATCCTCAACCTCTTAATGCTCATTAACCAATTTGTTCATCAATATCTGCTTCATCATTCTGAGTAAGCACTCCTAAACAAAATGCCCTTACAATTTGGTTTACTTTACAATTAGGGCCAATAGCTCTGTTCACCTTGATTGAAACGAGATCAGATTGATCTGAATCAGTATTGTTATGATGATCTACATCATCAAACATGGTTTTCTCAGAAAATTAATATGCTATAATATCATCGATTAGATCTGAATTTTACCCAGAATAACTGCGTTAGTAAATGTTTCCGTTTATTAAGTAAACATTTCAAGAATGAACGTATTAAGCATTTACGGTACGAAGAAAACGTCAATGACCTGCATTGTTTTTTTTTACGTGGAATATTCATCAATGAGTAGTCCGTTGCGAATGGACTGTTTCCTTGAATAATTCTTTTTATTCAGGGTCACGGTTTAGACAGTTCAGGCTGCGGCAGACTTTGATCCCTAATACCCGTTCTGTCACTTAAAACAGAGTTTACCAAAAAATATTTTGTGCATATTGATTTGGTGTTAATAATCTTGTTTATGTTTTCTTTTTCTTTATGATTCTTGTTTATTTAAGAGCGTGAATGTTGACAGAATAATGGCGCCATCACAGTTTTGTTTATACCTTAGTCACATAGTAATTTTATGATAACTTTGTTTTAGCGGTTTTTTGTTTTAGCATTGCCTTTCAATGAAAAAGACAGGAAAAGATAAAAAGCTTTTTGATAGCAGCAGATGTCAATCCTTAGATTTTCACGGTACGTAAAGGGCTCGTGAAGGACACCGTGGATTTTGATTTTACCACGCAAAAAAAAAACGTTATTTTCTTAACATTTTATATTCTCTGGCAGAGATTTATTTCATAGTTAAGACTGCGAGAATCGTTGCGTGGCGAGCAAGTCTTGGTGCTACAATAATCCTAGGAAAAAAGATCTTGAGTCAAGACTAACTTATATAAAGTGACTACGGCAAAGCCAAAAGAAAAGTTTTTCTTCACTAACTGCATACAAGTTTTCGCCAAGATTTAACACAAGACTTGGTCTTTGTTTGAAATCTTGAAGTTCTTTTTACTGCATCTGAGTTTTGTTTCAAATTTTAATTAAAAGTGACACTGCTATAGTTTAGCTTGCTTTACGTTTCGTTGACTTTTTAAATTGCTAACGGACTGCAATGTTCGTTTGGTCTTAGCAACTACTTTTAGCAAATCTTTCAAAGTTCGTTTTCTCTAACGCTAGGAGATCTCTTAAGTATTATTTCAATGCTGGAATTTTTACTTACACTGTTGATATCACCGTTGGCATTTAATAAAGCACAAAATTTTGACTACGGTTTTGTCCTTGTTTTACCCATGTGTTCTTCTGATGTAAGCTCTGTTACTTTTATATATTATTGAAATATATAATTGCACATCTGTACAAATCTTCGCGTTTAAAATAGTAGTAGGAAATAGGATTGATTTATATGTCACTATTATTAGTAAAATGGTCTTAAACATAGAAAATAAAGTGCCACACCCATAAACGGATTATTTCTACATAGTACCAATAACATAATAACATAACGACCAATAATTTAACTACACATAACAATAAAATATTTGACAGTTCGTTTGAAATACTTCGTTCAGCAGTCACAGCGGTAAATACAACATTGTTGCAACAAGAAGCAATAACATTGCACACGTCTTTATAATCCAATACAAGGTTTTATGTTACTGGAATGTTGCTTTCTACATTGTAAGTTCAAATAATAGTAACGTTTGTTTAAGCTGCTGTTTTATTTACTATTAATATGAAACTACTAGTTAAAGCTGAGTCTACGGCTTCTAAAATTTTGCCTCTGTTGAAAATTCTATGAATTCGTTGGTAATATTTACTTTTGCTTATTTTCTCTGTGTAAAGTGTTGAGTGTCAGTCTTGAGCATAACAGTATCAAATTGCAAGCAAGTATAATAATAACTCATTTACTTAGACTGTCCTTACTCAGAAGTCCAGAAATGTATCTCTTTTCAACACACATCAACATCACTTAATAATTATGCTGTTTTCATTTTATTCACCTTTCATAACATTACCAAACATATGTACTACTAATATTGTGATTAAAACTTTCGCATATTCACAACGGAAAGTTCGTCCATTAACTGCATTACTCAAATCCTGTGTCCACAAACATTGTTTAATCTGTTTGATCTCCGCCACTATCTTTGTTTTCATCATAAACTTTATTAAAGCCAGCAGCTACTGGTTGATTATCTTTATAATTATCCAGTACTTAATCACCACAGTTTAGAACATTTAACTTGTCATTAAGTTTAGTCTGATGTATATCTTTTGTTGTTGACACTTTATTAAAAAGCCGAACAGAAACTGTAGTTAAAATAGAATTAAAAGCTTTATTGATGTTTGTTATAAAGGTACCGTTGGAAGTTTCAAATATGTAGCGGTACCATGCTAGTTTAATGATCGTAAGTGTGTATTGTAATGACAGGTGGCTATACCATGGTTAATGGGAGTGCCATAGTAACCCATTTCTCTTGGTCATCTCTTACAATGTGCGTGGGTTTGTGTGCAGGTGATGCACTTTATTTATATTGTTACACAGTATATTTTCTCCCTCTCGGTTGGGGAAACAACTATAAGGAAACAACAAATTATATAAAAACTGGTTTATTATTATACATAATAAATTTGATGTGACATTTATTGTTTAGTAGTTATGACAAGTAGGTCGAGAAAATTAAATTAAGATCTTAGTTTTAACTAAAGGTGGCTAGCCAGTTTATACTTTAACGGAAAGAGCTATGGGCGTGGGGAGTTGGAGATAAACCTGCCGAGTACTGTTCCGAGAAAAAGTTAAAAGTTAAATTATATCCAAACTAGAACGTTCCATTTAAATTCAAATTAAAATTAACAAATGGGCGCCAGGGACTGGGAGAGTCCCGGATCCTGAAGCTGAAGATGTTCACCCTACATCCGGGTGAATGAAGAACTAGCCCAAGATCCTCAATTTGAAAATCGGTGGAACACCGACATCCAGACCCGGTATAATATAGACCGGTTTACAGGCTCCGGTTTACAACGGGAGCCGGATTAAAATATAAAAAAAAATAAGGAGTAAAAAAAAAGGAGTTTAAAAAAAAAACCGTCTCGCACGGCGCGACCGCCTGCGGGCTTCGCAACCGTGCCGCTCGCTGTGCCGCTGGCTCCGCAGGTGGCTTCAGGCGAGCCCGAGCAACGGGTCCCGCGTCCAGGCCCCAACGGCCTGCTGGATCCTGGCGGCGGGACGAGCTTCTCAAGCTGCCTTCCTGTAATTTGCCATACGGAGACCCAATAATATACGTGGAACCAAATTGCTTTCCTTAACGGGACCGAGCGGGGAAATCAAGTAGCCTGAGCATGTAATGGACATCAGGTTCTCCATTCAAATACCGCTCCAGCGTGGCATCCGCCACGTCACCACGGGGTCCACGAATAACCTATAAATTAACACTGTGGTAGACACCGAGAAAACACCTACGGCCTATCTTCAGTAAATAGCGATGTTTAATACTCACAGTTCACTCTGAAGGAAGACACATCAACGGCGGCTGAAGCGGAACGCTCCGATCCTGGTCGCTGGTCAGAACAGGAATCCCGAACAACAAATCCGTTAATTGCGCATTCCTGGCGCAATTAAGAATCCTGCAATAAGTTTTCACGAGTTACGACTATATTCTCTCAACAACCGGGGAAGAGCTCACCGAACAACCTCAGACACCGTTACAATAAAAGAACTCACCTTCGCCAAAAAGTAAATAAGTTTGATGGTGACTGGAAGCCGGCTCGGGCAGAATGTGACGACTAACCATCACTGGCGCGTCGGCCGGAAATCAAGGCAGAATTCGGGTGCCCAAGAAATTCACTTTACCCAAGTCCAGGGAGAATCTCTCTTGGTTACCAATTACAAACACTCCAAGGAAAACACTCAATTCCTCAAAAATACACCAAACTCACAAAAAACTGTCCAACGTCACGTGTTTAAGCCTAAAGCCATTTCACTAAATTAAATCCATACGATTTCGTGGTCCAATTTATAATTCCTCGTAATTAACAATAACAATTACCCCTGAATATTAATTAGGCAAAATTGACATTTTTCTGTGACAACATTCTGTCACAGACAATTCACGCAAAAACTTCACAGATAATAAATGTTTCGCTGCTTTAGAATGTTCGAGAAAAAAGTCCATATTGAAAAAACTAAATCACTTCCGTTCACGGGTATTTCATTTTATTAATATTTTTTTATTTCCGTGATCTTATAATTATTTAGGTTTGCTAAATCAGGTATTTTATATTTTCTATGATTTGCAAACTATTAGTTAAAAATATCGATTATTTTATAATCGTTAATCGGCGAATCGCCAGATGGCGCCTTGAACTGTCATAATTGACGTCTGATGTAATGTCAAGTGAAAAGTAAACAAGTAAACTTTTGTTTTGATTTAATTAATATTGTAAAACTGTTTAAAAAGTTAATTAGAAAAGTGAATCGTTGTGAAAAAGTGATAACCTAAGAAACTCCGTAATGGACTCGCTATATGTTGTCAGGTAAACAGCCAGGTACAAAAAAACAACGTAACAATATGTTTCATTTATATCAAACATGACTTTCTTCTCTCATTCTTAAATATTGGTTCTATGGACATTATATATTTTAACATCTATTGTGTCCTTAAACTTTATTGCTCTAGTTGTACTCTCCCTTCGTTTCCTTTGAGTTTCTTTAATCACGCCTTAAGTTTTTGTAAACAAAACTTACCTACTGCGATTTTACAAAAATTATTCACACAACATGTCCAATTTCTATAAAATATGTTTCGTCACACCAAATCGGCTTTTTACCACAAGCCTCTACTTACCGGCCTATAATAGGGCCATTTATTTTTTCCCCAAAAATGGCCCTAAAGGGTCCTATTAGTCACGGTGCGGTGCCATACAAAAGTGTTCGGCCTAATGACGCGGTGGGCTTGTACTTCGAAATATGATCAGAAATATGGGCCATCGGTTTTCTGAAAGTTTTTTTTTACTGCTTCTTTCGAAATATGTCAGTCGTTTTTTGTTTCGAACTATTATTTTTGATTGGAAACGGTCCTACATATTACTTTTTGACGTGTACTAATCTGATTATGTTGAAATCGGAAATCAAGTATGTCTGATGATACGTATCGTTACGTCATAAATTGTTCGGTTCTTTGTTTTTATTACACACGTGATGTAGTTAGATTGGGAATGTTAACTTCTTCGAACAGCAAGTTTAAATCTACTTGTAGTTTTGGTTGATCAGCTTTGGTTGGTCATATAGCGTCTAATATTTAAAGAAGTAAAAGTAAATATGAGAGCACAAAATACTAATCACTAGCTCCAAAATCAAACAAAAATTAAAGGAACGTTAATTGTCAAAGGGTTCACACACCACACAATGCATGTACCAATACAAAGTCGTCTAAGCAAATATTAGTCTAACTTTCCAACGTTATTGTTTTAGGTGATGCGTGCGCGCAAGTGAACATGGCGCGGGGGGGTGTCGTGCTCCTCGTGCTATGGGTGGCCGTCGCCGCCGACAAACATGGTAAGTACCAAGATTTGTTCTTTTTGTTCTTCGGCGAAGAATCGTGGCCGGTCGACGTTATAGCCTGTAATAAAACAAATATGATGATATTTATATAAGCCATTTAAAAGCATTGAAGAACAAGTTTTATCTGCATACTCATCGCTGTTATTACGGACTTGTTTTACACTCTATTAAAACCACTCATAAAGTCTACTGGAATAAGTCCCTGAATAACTTATTCAAAGATTTTCTAAATGCTCAACCGAAAAGCTTTCACTTTACCCAACGTGTATTTCTAAAACTTCCGCTCAAAATATTCATGAAATTCTAATCCGGCCTTCCAAGAATTTAGGTCACAGTCCTTAATTTAAAAAGTTTCAACTCCATATCTTCACGGTTAATTACCGTCCATGATTTATGGAGAGGCAAATTTCTACCCGTAAAGCATCGTTTTATCTGTGACCCTTAAAAATCTAAGAGGGGTAACAAAAAAAGGTGTAAAAAGTGCAGAGTTTGCACCTAATCTTGGATCTGATAAAGAAAGCAAAAACTGTAACTGTCACCAACGGATCGTCGATGTAAAAAATGATGATACAATGGTACAGTTGAGTGGCAAAAAAAGGGAAGAGATAGTTTCTTGTCACGACGATGACGATAATGCAAGTAACAAACAAGAAATCATCTGTATTGAGGGCGTCAATTCTGATGCCCCGTTGTAAGATGTTAGGATCGACACTATGTGTTGTCATAGCGCATCTTCGATGATTGACATGCAAGTACAGTTAATCAAACTGTGTTATTTGAATAGTGTAATGGATTTTACAAACATTCTGACGTGGGGTTTTGTTAATCTGTCATGAACGGATGGAACAAACGAGTAAAAGTATAAATGACTGTCATCATTATAGATTTTGTTGGTATCAAATGAGGAAGAACATGCTATTACGTATTCGAACTTGGTAACCTTTCATTATAATAAGACGTACTTTCATAATTTTCTGGTAAACATTTCCTTTTTAATCTTGCGTAGACATTAGAATTTATTAAACAGTTATTTAACTTACAAATTCTGCGTTAGATGTCATAAGACTTTTAATTGAATGGTCAACAAAGGCCTTTATCACAATTATAAAATTTAGCACGCCACTTTTACCTGTCATTTCAAGTAGCGTTTACGCTGTTAACATTTAAATAACTGCTTCAAAGATAAATTAAATTAATGAAGCCACGTCTAAACAGTAGGTATACGTAAATAAACATTTGAGTGTTAATAAAAACAAAGTACCGTTATCTACTTCATCATCATTAAAATCATCTTAAACGTGACCAATTTCCAATTCGTGACATCTACGCATACCATCATTGCCTTACACAACTCAGTTTTCAATAACGTTGTCTTGCCAAGCAAAAGCTCTCAATATAAGAAACCGGGTCATGAATGTACCAACGTGTGAAAATTACATTTCGTTAATGAAAGAGAGAATCGATACTCGTGTGAGATCGTTTGGAGTGCGAGTTCGTCACGATTTTTTAAATGGTAACGATTTCGATACAAATAGTTGTACCTAAATTGTATGGACTCTTGGATGGACAATGATGTTTATATTGAGCTTAAGGTTAGAGCTCGTGAAGATTGCAGTATCTTTGTGCAAAGTGACGAAATAACTAGTGAAATAAAAAGGGCTTTAACATCTAAGACTATAATGTTTGGTATTCAACATTATGTAGATAGATTCTTATAATATACCTGGTCTGTATTAGTTTACTTGAGGTAATCTCTAAGCAAAACAATAACACAGAGATAAGACAGCTTAAAAAAATGAAGGTCTGAAAGAAAAAAAACAGCAAGAAACTGAACACCAATATTACATTAAACCCGATGAATATAACCTTGCGACAACAAACATGAAGATCCAAAATTCACAAAATCTTTACCTTTCCCCGTTACCGCGAAAAAAATCCATACATCCATTAAAGTTGAAATCGGAAACGACCACTCGAAGGCAGCTGCTGGCGTGAATGAAACAGAAAATAATAGCAAAGGCTCCCTGGAGAAGCCATGGAGCATTATAACCCGACTAACAAAGGGATTATCTTGTTTGGGAACCTCTTGACTGGCACTCTATGTATCGTGTTACCATTGAAGTTTTTGTGGGTGTGGTACAAGTCAGGGTGAGAATTTGGCGGCATTCAAAGAAACTTTGGAGCACTTTTTGCACCTTGTTAAGAATTGTACGTTAACGGTTCAGTTGTTTCGGTAATTTGAAATGTATTGTAGATATTTGTCGCTTTCTGTCGGATTGTTCCGCTTCTCTATAATTAAAAAAATCTTAGTATATCGTATAAAGACAAGTGTTTTGTAATTATAAATGAGTCAATGTTTTACAAAATACCATTACATTTGCGAAATCGATATTTCACATTAATTAAAACTTCATACTTTGAATGCAATATTGCTATCTAAAACTAATCTTATCTAAACAATGGAATGCTAATTATTGTAAGTTTACCAAAACCACTTCATTGTTTCCCAATTTTTCCTGTCAATTGCCAGTCTCTTGTATCTATACAAATTCATTTCCATTTTTTACGAACTTGTCAGCAAACGACATCGGATCACAATGCTCGTCATAGCTCGTTTATTTCGAGCCCCGCGTATCCCCGCCTACAGTGCCATTAAATAGATCGAGTGCATCTTTTTACGTCTCTCGGGCGCTAAGTGCATTTGCTAGTAAACTGCATCAAGCATCGTCTCTCCGAGTGACGTGTGTGCGCTACAGATGTTTGGTAATGCATCCGCTTATTGTATTGTCTTAATGTTCGCGAAATGAACATTTCTGTTATCCTGAAGCTCGTTTTGCATATCTTTCCCTTTAAAGAGACTGTTTTAAGTGGTGTCAGCTTTAAGTGCTTCAGATACATAGGCGCGTGCAGTAAAACGTTTTACAACTGGTTGGGAGTCTTCTAAGCTTTCATGTGTTAAATATTTATGCATGTAGCGGCCGAACTATGATTATATTTTGAACTCCAACAATATTATTCCAAGATTAGACCGCAGTGATTCTATTTATTTCTTGACCTCCCATAAGAACGCCATGCTCTTAGTTCGATTCATTTCTAACTCCCGATCGCGTAGCAACACAGTATGTAAATACAACTGCATTCCTTTATACATCTACATACTCTCCATAACGCATAAAGGCTCTGTTATCGCTCAAGTGTTTAGGGCGGGCACACGCTGATACTGCTGCTATTACGACTAACTTTTATAAGAGCACCGTATACCCACTTAATGTAACAGCTACATCTGTTAAGCATCAGTGATAGAATCCCTTAATAAATTTAATGGGAATATTTAGTTCATTTATAAATAAATTGAGTGCTTTAGATTTGGTATTAAGATAAGCGCGCTTTGAATACATGGGTCTGGTTTTATGACGGCCAGTGTAAGTGGATAATAACTGGTCAATGCGTTATTTGGGAAGTATTGATTAAGATTCAGTCATTAAGTTTTATTTCTGTGATAGAGAAATGAAAGGAAATTCATTAAATGCGTCGGTTCCTTATCATAAGTTGTTAAACTCTTAGCTGTATCTTTATTAAAACTTGACGTATATGACACATCAAAATTACATTCTGAATTAATCTTAAGTCCGAAGGAGCAATGTAACAAAAAGTTACATATAATTCTGAAGCTTCCTTTGATACCACTTCTTCAATTTTAAAAGACATCAAGTCACAGTAATTGCCTGCCGTCATCAATAAAGCCAATTGTTAGCCCATCTGTAGAACGAGCCAAGAATTCTTCTCGGACGTTGATTAAGAGCCAGCCATCAATAAAACTGCTATCTTGAATAACATCGATGCCTTCATTAATTATTTTGTACTAGCTTTTACCGGCGCGCACTGAAACTTAATACCTGTAAAGTGTGTTTCATTAATTTGGATCAGGTTCGATTTCGGGTAAACGGTAACACTTGATACTATTGTGGGAGCAGGAGTTAGTTTAATTGTGGGTATAAAAACTTCAAAGGTGACTAGGATATCAGTAACATTTTGAAGAGAACACACATACTCGTATAAACGGACAGCTTGATAAATTCCTACAATCATTCAACTTCAAACCGTCAAATCAATGAATTGGAACAGAGAACTCCAAATTAACACAAGAGAGTATTCTTGATGCCTAATGACAGGATGACGAACTTCGAGATTTCGTTTCGTTTATAGATTTTGTCCCCAAGAGAGAAGAGCGAACATTCGTCAACCCATACGCGTTTCACGTCACTAAACACAAGACATTTCGTCCCATTTAAAATTCTGTGATTTCAAACGTTTGAGGTATTTTAAAACAAAGAAAACATACCATTAGTTATGTAAGGAAGCTCGCAAGTGATTTGTTTATTGTGACGTTAAGGGGAAATGGAGAAAATATAATAGAAATAGAAGTTTATAAAACTGTAGGAAGTGAAATATAAATAACGAGTCGCTTTTGCAGACAATAGAAAACGTTGGACACATTTCTATGTCCAATTATATGAGTTCTCTTGTAGTTGTTGTCAAGGTGTCTTTGTATTGTTTTTCAATTCTTTTGTACTAGATATACTTTTATCACGATGAACTTCTCCATTAAAATAAAAGACCATCCTGATATTTCCGTGTTACATTTATATTGCAAGATTGAAAGGTTCTGCATACGCATTAACTCTGAAAGTGGAGCCAATAGCAATTGCTTCCAACATATTTATACAAAAGATTGACTAGTAATACTTTTCGGTGGCTTATGTCAATTTAATTCATTTCTTTTATTACCATCGGAGTCGCTGATAGGATGTCACGCGCTCTAGACTTTCCGCATGAGTGCCTTCAATAAACACAAAAGACTTTCGCCAATGCCATTTCTTTATTGACTTAAAGACTAAACAGTGTTCTCTCAATGGGAGACAAAAACAATAGCTACAAAGACACTGGAACTACAACTACAAAGCTTGATTCACTCCTCAATACAAATAACATCAAAGAGCACATCGATCGAGCACAAACGCTAGACATTTATATAAAATTTACGAACGAACGTCGTGACGGGGATCGGTTTAGTTACGCTTCTTGTAACGTTTAAATGGTGTTTCGTCACTATAGATAACACTTGTACGAGAATCGTGAACGCTCCTCTTAGTTAGGATGGTTAGGGCTGCCTACATGCGCAGAGCAATTAAATTTTTTAATGAATATCTTGATCATGCTTTTGTCATTACACCTAATTACATCTGCACTGTCTTACACGATGATCAGAAGACTTTCAGTCCATTATATTTTTTTGTATTTGTTTGTAAACAAGCCTTTAAGTGTTTTCGAAAGCGTTTACAACGAAGAAAATCGACATATCCGTACATAATTTGAAATAACATAAACTCACGTCTATGTATTTCAATTACTTACAGTAACAACTAGAATAACTTAGCTTTCAGTTTCAGCACAAAGAAAAAACAGCCTCCACAAATACATATAAACTTAGATCAACAAAGCAACCAGCCCTAACCAATGACCTACATAACAAAAGCATTGATATAAACCAGTCAATAGGAAACACATATCAATAGAAATACGATAATAAATGCACTCGAATCGAACATTAATTAAAACTGTGATAAAGCATCGAATCTTGGTGAAGATTACGAAATATTTGATACTAATAAAGCCGTTAATCAAATTCCAAGTGCTGAAAACCAATTAAAAATGACAGGCGACTTACCCAATAGAGATGGTCAGAAAGGCTTGGAGCAAATAGAATATGTAATTGACTTTACCTTCGTCACTGTGACATGAAGATTGTTTTTTAGAGGAAATGGTAATTAAATGTCCCGTTTTGGATTGTATTATAATTAGAATGCGTTAAGTATTTTATTTTGAGTGAGACGAATGCGTAAGATTGAATTTAGAAGAGATTTGGTGGGATGTAATATTTCATGTCTGTTTTGAATAAATTTATTCAAGTTGTGAAAACTGAAATCATCAAAGCGATAAAAAGTCGTGCAGAGATTTAGCAGCACCTGTGCAGTTTAAAACGGAATTGGCATTTTAATCATTTAAACACAATTCGAGCCACAAAGCGGAAAATGCTTCTCGAAACAAATCCCATTAAGGAAAAATAGATTCCAGAAGGAAATATCGTTCGGCCCCCACGAAAACGGAAATAGAAATAAGCTGAACGGAAGTGAAACTAATTAAGTTATCCACGGTTCGCTCGGGTTGCGGTTTATTTTCGTACAATTCCCTAGTTCAAATAATAGTAATACTGTCAACAGTGTAAGAGTAACATACACTGATGTGCTGATAGCGATTTTGGGTGAAATTCTGGAGAGGGAGGAATTTCGTGTCGTTGTTATTGGAATTTGAGATCAACCCATTGCATCTAGAGTCCCTTTTGTATTGAAGGCAGCAAAATTTATTATGAGGGGAGTAGGGTATCCAAATATCTATGTTTTGCGTGTAAATAGGTGCGAGTGATGCTTCATACCAGGTGCGGACTTGGAGTGAAATCGATGGCATGACTTGGAGGGTACATGTTATTATGACAGTTGCTATTTATCCCGAGCGACACGGAATATATTTTAACTCTGCAATTAGAATAAGTCTGTACGTAAGCGAAAGCTATTAGTCTTATTAGCGTTGGTGTTTCGTGAAGTTTTAATTGGTCTTTAAATTGTTTGTGACGTTTTTGAGAAGTGTGGCGTCATGTACTTACATTAATTTGTTCCCACGATATGATTAAAAAGTTTTAATGTTAAGGAATTTGTTACATTCCGAGTTTGAAACGCGTATTAACTACGATTTAAACACCCCATTTACAGGCCTATGTTTATTTTGTGTATATTTGCTTGATAGAATTATTCAATTACAAATAATCAATTATTTACAAGATTTTTATATTGACATTTTAAGAGACATAATTATAGTCTAAAGTTGTTTTTTTGCTTTGTTTACAGAGGGCTCAAATACAACTACACCAGAAACCACAGCAGCTCCTACACCACCGATACCCTTAAGACCAGAATACGCCCACCCTGCAGGTGTAGAAGCCCTAGACCCCTACAATTCAGAGAAGAACCATGCAGCAACCCATCATAGAGACTACCTAGAAGAAGATTACGATCACGAATCACGCAAAGAAGACGAACATGAAAATAGAGAAGATGCAGATGAACTGCCTTCTTTATCAGGAGATCATCTCCTACAAAGTTCTACAGACGATCTGCCAATGTTTCTTCTAGAACCACAGCATGCGTTTGTAGTAAGAAACAAACCTGCGGTGTTGAGGTGTCGGGCAGCTAATGCTCTCCAAGTGTATTTTCAATGTAATGATGTGCGATCCGTGGCTAGTACGCAGTTTGAGTTTGTGGATCCTCAAAGTGGAGTGAGAATTGTTGAGGCTGAGTGTAATGTGACGAGAGATCAATTGGATGAGTACTTTGGTGAAGACAGATTCACGTGTACCTGTAATGCTTGGAGTAGCAGAGGTGATATCAGAAGTCAGCCTGCCGTTGTTGAGTTGGCATGTAAGTATTTTTCTTACTACGCATGTATGTACATAACAGTAGAGCGTATTGTCTTCAAAGATTTTTATCTACGGTTTTAGACATATTTTCCTTATTGTTGTGTAATGTTTGTTTTTTTTGTGTTATAATTTTTTCGTATTTGGTATTGAACGTTACGATTTTATCGATTTGGTTCTCTTTTAAGTTTTTCCTTATTAAGTACATCTTCAATGAAGGTACCTAGATAATCGTGGTATTGGAAGTCAATAAGTATGACGTCAATCATTATGTTTTTATAGGTCAAATAGAAATAGCATACTTTGATGTCTTCACAGAATGTACGAGGGCGTACATGCTAAGTAATAAAATTTAATTCCAGTCAATTAATTAACTTTATCAGTCACATCAAAAAATCTTAATGTTATTTTTTACCTGCTCCATCCAATCCTATATCGACGACGACGACTCTATCAATAACCCACATATTTCCAATTTCCACGGTATTAGGAACGTTATAAAAATATATTGTTTCCTGTCGAACAGGCGCTGGCGCGGAACATTTCATCAAAACTCATAATTCGTGGCGAGTTTCCGTAGACGATTTTAGAATAACCTAGTTAGGATTGTTGCACGCCCATCTCCGGTCGAAGACATTACATTAATAGCTGCGGATCACCGTTCTTTTCAGATGTCAAGATAATTTCCGTCTTCCTTGGCTTTTGAAAGCGACTTCGTTTCTACATTTCATTGACTTGCCTACATTTACTACCTTCACCTTGTCCAATCTTTATGCTTCATTCAAATATGTACAATAGCAAGTTATGACTAAAGTTCACAATGGCCTTAGCTTCACTTCGACATGCTTTGATGGATTGAGTAACTACAATGATGGATCTTACGCGTATGAAAGAAGTGACGGACGAGGAAGGGCGATCCGTTATCGTATCTAAATTACTGCTTAGTCGCGACAGGTTGTTTAAGCTTCATATCCATTTATGTCCTACACCGTTTTGCACTGTAAAACGAACATCGGACTGTCTCCATCAATTTCGCCCCCGTCTTCAGTCGCGAGTACTGCAGCGCAGGTTTAAAAAGTGACTTTGTTCTGCCGTGGACTGTGGCGGCTTCTTCAATTGATTGACTGAGCTGTACGTGAAAATATAAGTACAGTAACCAAAAGATCAAAAAGACTTGGCTACTCAACATGGCCTGTTAAAAAGTAGTTGACTGTATACTTATGCCTTTGTTCAACTGTACTTTGGGTGCAACCAAAAATAAACTCACCCAAAGAGAGCATGTTGTGACAAGACAAACTACCACCACCATCAAACTCCCTTGATGTATGGCGCCATTAATATCGTAAATAAACTGTATTACGGACAGTTGCTCGATTAAATTCAATACCCATTCGTGGTAAATCTTCTATGCATATTAAATAAACGTCGGAATGACCGCTGTCTGGATTTATGGGTGTTGGGTAATTCTTGAGGCGGTCAAGTGCGAGCACTGTTATTTGGATGCTATAACATACATCATGTTTTGTTATAATTACCGTGTTTCGAACATTAACTTTTATTGCAGTTGATTTTTATCGGTGTTTCTCAATTTACTTTACCAGTGAAGTACTTACCTTAAAGTTAAACATGAGTGCTCAGATCGATCGTTCGTACATAATCTATTAAAAGTTTATTTTCCTATAACAATATAAGCCAGAACTTGGCTACATCAATTGTTTCACCTTATAATCCAGTTCAGTATTTCTGGTTAAGATTTAATTTCCTAAACAGAAATATCTTGATCTAGATATCGACATAAACAAACTGACAGCTCAAACATTAAAGTCTTTGACCACTGCACCACAAGAAAGGCAGCATTTCAAATCTGTCAGATTGCACTAATTCTTTCCACAGTTTCCATAATCTTGCTTACTTTTGTACGTTAGGCAAGAATAACACGGTAAACAGGAATCATACACAGGTTGTACCAGAATTAATACTCCTCTTAAATGATGATTCAGATAATTCAATTGGAGAACTATCACTAAAGAAAAACTATAGAAAACAATAAAAAGTTCATCCTTCAAACAAAATTTAACCAAATAATTGTAAACTTCCAAATTATCATGTCAGCTGACGGAGTTAGTTTTTTTTTTTTTTTTTTCGTGGTAAAATTATCAAATGAGTCCTCCCACCCAGGGCAGAGCGGGAGGGACTGTCAGACTCGTACTGACTAAAATCCACGGTGTCCTTCAATAGCCCTTTACGTTCCGGAGTCACGGTAATTCGTACAGTCCCGCGACCAGACGGAGTTAGTTAGCCCAAATTTTGATATTGATTCATATTCCTTAAGAAAAATTGCTTGGTGTAACTGTCATAATCACCATTGAAGAAATATTGCGGCTATCCAGTTACACCCCAATACATTTAGCAACAGAAACTGAGATTAGATCAGAATGTAATTCAAAACATTCAATGATCTCTGCTAGCACACCTTAGTCGTGACGTACAGCATAAAGTTCACTTAAACCAGTAGATTATGTGGAAGTAGAACAACGGTCTAAAGCTGAAGCTAGCTTAGTAATAAATTGTGATTTTAGATATTAGTAATTTATTACAACAAGCGTTTGCATGATGGAAACCAGCGTGAAGGAAAGGCATAGCGTACGAGAGTTTTTAATTTGGTGAAAGTTTTTGTAGTGAATTGCATGACAGCTGTTTTGACGGTTGCTGATAAGAGGAGGTCGTGACTGATTTATAATAGCAATAATTATTATTTAGCGATGGTTAATACTAGCTTTTTAGAAAATAGTTGACTTTTGAAACGACTGCTCATAAAAAAAAAAGATATTGATGATAATAATTTATTTAACAATGATTTTGCCGCCAATTTAATTAAAACTCGAATTATTATCTCAAAATTACTTCATATTATTTATTTTAGAAAAGTTACAGCTAATTAGGTACAGTAAGTAATAGTTTACACAGAATATGCTCGTTTACAAGTTTCCACTGGTAGTAAATTACCACCAACTATTTCTAAGAGATTGGTGACGGTATCAAAATAGTAACTTATAACTGTTGTACACTACATCTTCATAATACAGTTCTAGACCACACAAAGGATCTACAAATCCCATTTCAACACCCAGAACCCTCTAGATACCTCACCAACCTATTTCAGAAGCTGTGAACGAACAATTAAAGCCGTCAAGAGGTAGATTTAGTGCAAGTTTACTTGAACAGTCTGTTCGCACAATTAAGAGTCAGTAATGTCTTTCTCAATTTCTGTATCGTGTATATTTAGACGTTTATGAGTTTCCTTAGAATATTACTGGATGACTGTTAGCTTGTGTACTTTATTCCGACTCGTTGGCTTAAAGTCTTTATTTTATTTCTTTGCTGGATTCAGGGTGACAGGAACCCGTTTGTGTTTTGTTTGTCTGTCTCGAGTTGTGAGACTGGATTGACTGACATGTGGTAGTAAATGATGGAGAAACGATGGTAGGATATGAAATGTTTGAAATACAGCGTGTATTAGAGGAGAACAATATTTTAGGGCCGCGAATAAAAAAGTAGCTGTCCCTTTCATTTATCTCGAGTGGTATTGTATTTTGTATGAGAGAGTTTATTATTATTTGGCGATTCTGTTGAAAAATCATTGAATATGATCACACCTTTCAAATCCAAAGTCGAATACATTGCCGCTGATACATTTACGTTTAATACCCTTTCATTTGAAATCGCCTGATTGATGGAAGCACTTAATGCAGCTACACTTAACGTAGGCACAAATTTCGTAAGACATACATCCACAGCCGTTGAAGACATTACACGCCAAGTTGATTCACTCCCAAAATACCCAGAATTAGGTACTTCCTTACTCAAAAACAGCATCTATGAAGCTATTAACAATAATGGATGAATAGTAAGTACGCATAAAAGTGTCAGTGTTAAGTCCCTTGCTACGATTTACTAGATCCAAGTAGGAATGTGATGTTTTCAAGTTTACAACCGAAGTAGGAGGTTTTAATGGATCGGTAAACGTGTCGTCTATATATAACTTTTCATTGATTGTGAAGTAAAAGTTGGCTTTTAGTTATGCTGTTGATCTTGTGGGGAATCAATGAGGCCTTAATATGTCTGGGTGTTGGTTTGGAAATAGATATGGCCTTATTAGGTTGAGTTGTTAGTTCTGCTGTTTTGAAAATGAGAGCAGTAGTTTTGTTTTTTTTTTTTGTAGTAGGTATGTGGTGTATTGTTTGTGGGATTCGCTTACAAGAGAAACATTTTATGATTCGTTTGTTAAGTAGAGTCAATATATCTTCCGATGATTCCGTGAAAATGTAACTTACGACTGGTTAAAACACTTTTACCAACAACGTATCTCATTTTTAAACCATAAAATATTACCCCAAAAGTAGTGAAACATTTTAAAACCAACAATGTTATTACGCTGAAACGGGAACAAACACAAATGACACGAAACAAACAACTTTTTCAGTGCACAAAACAGTCTGGGTTGAAAATAGAAGAAGCGTATAAAAGCAGTGTTACCGAAATATAATTCAATGTTAACAGACAGCAAATCCGTATTCCGTATGCGGCGCTGCATTTTTGGCAACACAGATGTAAAGTTTAACTAAAATGTGTTTATTTGTATTTTTCTTTCTTTTTTTTAAACTGTGTACTACACTGAGAATTGTGATAGTTTTATTATTAAAAAGCTGATTAAAGATGCAGTCAATGACAGTGATGTTAAAAATAAGATGTAAGCAATCGAAGAAACAGGGCTTTTGAACAATATTAAGTATCTCATGTCATTCAGTGAGAGAAGGTAAGCTTCTGAATCCTTATTTTTCAAAAATAGTTGTGACTATAAAAATATTGTAAAGAAAACGGATATTTGATAAAAAATACATGTTGTTGCAATAGATATCAGAATTCATATGAAAAAGAGCGTGGAGTGTTTATTCTTGATCATAAATTATTTTAGGCGTTTTATCACCTTCTTTCTAGTGAGAGCTATATAAAAGGAAATGAGTGCTATGAATAATTGTGGTGTTTGTAAGCTATTAAATGGCGTAGCAGTGTTTATGCAAAACTGCAGTATCTGGCTGGTTTATATAGCTTTCTCCATTGCTTCTCTTATAGTCACACCTTGAGCACTTTTCTCTTTTTGAGCTTTGAAACGTATCATAATTTTAACGATGGATTTTGTTTTCATTTAAAAATATCCATCAGATGTTAATTTTTATTACCTATTGTTGTATTTACTGTCACCATTTCCATCTTTTACAATACTCTCACTCATTTTATTCTGTGTTTTCTTATTTTTTGCTTGCACCAAAAATTTTAATGCGCTGGCGCTCATCATTTGATGATTTTTGACTTTATCATCCTGTCCTATGTTATTCAAACGAGTGTTAAACTACAATGTAGGTTTTATATCTATTTTATCATCATTATTCGCCTCCGGGTTAATTAGTGTCAGCTAACTTTCCTAACCTAACTTAAATTAAACAAAGATGTAAACTCGTACCTACTCCATTATCAGATATCTCATGTAAACTTTTCCTTGAATCATCACGTATAATATTTCCAAATGCTAGATCAGACGCATCCAGCCATTTTAAATCTACGCACACGTAGGTACGAATTTCGTAAAGGAAATGAAACGCGCGTTGTAATTTATGACGCTACACGAACTCTCCGGATCTACCTAACACTTATCATTTACGCCCATCAGACGTACAGTTTAAAGTTACACGGAAATCTTTACTTTTTTTGGTGCGAAATTATTTTATTTCGTGGCGTTTTTTAATGAAGTATCAATTTCTTTCGCGTTTTGGATATTATGGATTTTTGTGACGTTGTTAATATTTTTTGTCAGTCAGCTATACGAGTATCCGCTGTTCACTTGAAACGTCTTGCTTTTTTCTCAATGTTCATTGATATAATTATTACGAAGAGTTTGTGAGTTAAATGCCTTTATGCGATGAGGCTGTCATATGTATGACAATTAAAAAGGTTTCTAAATATAAACCTTTCTAATTCTTTCTAACGTAATGTTATTGATGCTAGGATACGTTTGCTTTATTGTTTACACGCCTAAACCACAGAACCGATCGTCCTGAAAATTTGCATTATATACATTGTCAGATGTACGGAAACGGACATAGGGTTATCTATCATCATCTTTATTCCCGAAAAATAGTAATAATAATATTTAGTTGCCAAGAGCCTCAAACAATATCTGAAGAGGCTCTCGCTTGGCAGCTGGATCAGGCGCCTGATTCAGAAGGCAGTAGTTCTGGACACTTATCAATACGCGGATAGGGAGGTTCCTCTCTCAGGAGCCCTGACCGCCGGCATGCCGGACCCAGTTCCCGATGCTGCAGCATCGGGAAGCATGCTGGTGGAATGCTATTTTTTTTGTATATTTTTAAATCTTCTTTTATTTCTTTTTTGTAAAAAATATTTAAAAACAAAAACCAGATAAGTGAAAAAATGAATAAAGGGTGATAATAATAGTAATACTTTTCTTGAGGAAAAAAACAATAATGTCCTTAGGATAATAGATGGATCCACGTGTTATTTAAATTCTTAATTACGTACATAATGTAAGTAAAAATTTGTAAAAAAATAAAAATAAAATAGGATAGACGATGAGATGGACGTGAGGAAATTATAAGTGATCTGTTTTGCCATTACGCTACTTAATCATAGTAAAACACACAATTTTAGTAAATACATTGATAATATATACATAATAAATATTCCACAACTATCACACAACGCCATCTAATCCCAAGCTAAGCAGAGCTTGTGTTATGGGTACTAGACAACTGATAAACATACTTATATATTTCTAAATACATACATATTATAGATAACTTACACCCTTAAAGTCTGTAAATTCCCCTAACAACTTTAAAATCCGTTGGTTTCTCCAAATAAGGTATAATTTAATTTGCTTAATCGCTTAAACTAATCAAAGTGTCAACAGGCTTTTAAAAACTAATTGGCTTATTCCTGCTACCGTATCTACAAAATAAAACAGCTCTTTTACGTCAGTTTTCATTATTCTACTTTAAATTGTTACTTTTCCATCGATTCTCTACACTATCCAATCGAAATAAGAGAATGCAATCTCGCGATATTTCAGAATTTATTGTAAAACTGGCTTTATTGTATTTTCAGATCTTGAACGAAATGAATCTCGTATGACTCAGTCTCATATACGAGACTCAGTCTCGCAAAATATGGACAAAAATGTGATCAAAATGAGCGAAATCTCGTGAGATTATCCATCAAATTAGGCTTAAGATGATAAGGCATATCGGGGGCGGTAATTGCGAAAAAAATCACGAACCCCCGTGTTAGTTAGGCAGAAGAGGACACCATGTTGTTTTAGTCTGTTAAATCTGACACGTGCGTCCACCTTCTCCGGGCAAAAATTCATGAGAATTTTCACGCGATAAAAAAGTATGGACAGGATCTAAACCAATTAAATCTAACAAAACTGCGCTATTTCTCTACTTAAATGAGGAGAAAAGGTCAACACGTCTACATTTTCATCCACACGATTGCTTAATTTCAAAATAACATATAACTATGTGATTTTGGCGCCAATAGACGATGAAATAACCATCATAATTCATCACAATCATTACTCAGTTCACAAGTTTGCACCACGGTGCCCTTTCGACCTACCATGTGGCTCCTCGGGGCACAGTGGAGACGATTCTATTCTATTGATGCAAGTCACGTCTGATCTCTGGCTCGTTGATCAGTGTTACGCAATTAGTGTAATAGCAGTAGTAGAAATGGCCCGTGGCTTTGTGAATTTATTAATATACTGAATATTAAAAACATAGATGCGTATGAAACACTTTATATTTTTTATGAGTTTGTTAGACATTTGTACTTCTCAGTAATCAAGTACGGTGTGATTTATCAATTGTTTACCCCAGTAGCGAAGCACCTATGCTTCCAAAGGACCTAGCGACATCGAGATATAGACTGTTCGAAACAACGGCCACATCTTTTTTTTTATCGTGGTAAAATCATTAAATGAGTCCTCCCACCCAGAGCAGGGCGGGAGGAACTGTCAGACTTGACTGACTAAAATCCACGGTGTCCTTCAATAGCCATTTACGTACCGGGGTCACGGTAATTCGTTACAATCTAAGGGCCACATCTAGTTGAAAATAGTGTTTTTATGACACAACTAGTTTAGAAATAAATACGAGTATCACTTATCACTTAAAATGTTGAAAAATAAATAAGCTCACAGCTTCGTCCACACGTAGATCGATGGTATATTTTTACATGTCCATGGGATATTTTTACCGGGGTGAAAAGATTCCAATGTGTTAATCTAGGTTTCAATATTTTTGTACCAAATTATATTAAAAAATCGTTCAGAAGTTTTTGCGTAAAAGAGTAATAAACATTCATCCATCTTCACAAATTTTCGCATTTATTTTCGCAGAATTGGATCATTTCCCGGGTCGACGGCGCGTTGTGTTCCACGCGTGCCTCAAAGAGTGTCAGCATAGTGACGGGGCCTGTAGAGGGCCAAAGCCTGCCGGGGTCGCGGGACCAAGGGATTACCGTGACCCCGGTACGTAAAGGGCTAGTAAAGGACACCGTGGATTTTAGTCAGTACAAGTCTGACAGTCCCTCCCGCCCTGCCCTGGGTGGGAGGACTCATTTGATGATTTTACCACGATAAAAAAAAAAGTTGGATCATTCAATATTTAAGATTCAACGGTAGTCTTATCTCTGATAGCTATATCTACCAGGATTATAGGAGTAAAGCATTACCTATTAAAAAAAAAACAACTTGAGTATTTCAACAAACGACAAGTTTTTACTGAAATAAAATATCATTTGACAAGTCAATAATTCCAAAAATAGAATCAACTTTAACCAACTAACAAAGCCGCCATTTCTCTGCAGTATGTTATACAACATTTTCCAATACCCGTATTGGCTCCTAAAGTTATAGGGGTACCTAGGCACCGTTCCAATTCCAGGCTATACCTGGGAATTTTCAATTAAAACCACCACTCACCGAGCACCATTCAGGGATTACACCGACCTGACTCAATTACTATCTACTACTACCGATAAGGAGATCTTATTACACACACCTTTTTCTAGATGATAATGTTCCCTTGAGGTCTTAGAAAAACTGGGGTTCTAAAAAGGCAACTTCAACAGTATCGTTATATTTCGAATTGCGATTGAATTATTCTATATTTATTCTAGTGCTTGAGCTTGACACAAAGGCCCTCCTTTAAACATTTTACGTACAAACACATTACCTTGAATGTGTTTTTTTATATGTTTGTCCTTCTTCTTCGTTGTAGAGATGAACGTGTAGGCTGATTTTGGTATTTTTTACGCTGATGCATTCGATCGAGTGTTACTAAAGACATGACAAAAATCGAAATATATAACAAACGCCACATTTTTTATTTTTAGAATTCTCATCACTCTCACTCCATTTTGATACTGCTAAAGTAGCCTTTTAAAACCCCCTAGTCACGGGACGTCGCCGTCGTCGAGAAACGATAATATCACCTATATTTCATTTTAGTCCGCGAAAGGAGCGCAGAGAAACGAGCCGTGGTGAAATACAGTGACAAATAATATCACTCCGACATGTTTTTAAGTTGCAGTCGAAGAAAACTCTCAAGTTTTCACCTTCTAGTGTGCAACGATATCTTAGCCGAGAGAGCGAGTAATGGAGCGTACACCCAACAGATTTATGGACGCACTACGTTAAACCACTTTGGAGTTGAGGGCAGAACATTTTGTGCGGACTGTACGCCGTATTAGTTTTTGTTGAGGTTAGACTATTTGTTATGGTTTGTGTGTGTTTCTTGTGTTAAAGGTTTCGGGTTGTTCGGTGTGAAACGCATTCCGTTAATAGACACCAATTTTTAAATCAAGTTTTTTGGCGATAGGTTCGCCTGATTGTAATCGAAGATTTCAAAATCAAAATCCAATCATTCATTTCAAGTAGGCCAGTTACAGGCGCTTTTGAATTGTCAAAAGACAAAAGTAAAATAAAATTGTTTTAAAATAGTTACGGTGCTACAGTCCCAGTCACAAGACATAAAAACTGTGAAAGTACTGTAGATGCCCATTCCAAAGCGTAGATCTCTATAGAGAAGAACGGGCAAGAAACTCCATGGACACTCTTTTTCAATCGCCAAAATTATAACGGAACCTTTGTTACATCATTCAACTTGTTGGAAGATGCTATATTATGTGAGAACGATGTAGCAAGTAAAGGGTCCATAGGAAATTAATATAAAAGAGGCAATTCAATAAAATTATAAATAAACCGCGGCTGCTAAGAGATGACTTGGTCGACAGTGAAGCACGCTTGCCCAGAAGTAACCTATTCACTCTTGAATTGAAAACCCTTAGATCTTAGCTATCAGGAAACACAGATCCAGGCAGACAATTCCACTCCTTAGCTCTGCATTAAAAAAAAAACGACGGGTTGCACTCTGGGAGTGCCGGCAGAAGTGAAAACTTGAATAGTAATAAACACATACGAACATTCGCACAAGCGCCCTAAGCCGTCTTACGAATTTTCGATCGGGTCACGTGTCCTGACGCGAGTTTAACATTTTTTACCCATTCCAAAAAAAGTGCACTACGCCGCTAAAGAAGTTTTCACTTCAAAAAAAGTATTGACAAAACACTACGGACTTATGTACGGGAGGGATGTCCACCATGTACTGATGGCTCACTGCCGTACGTATTGTAATCCGGTGATAGAAGGTCCAGGCGGAATTAAGTTATGAAGTTATAAACTGAACAGCACAATAAGTATCCCTCAAAGATTTATGCTTAATTTGAGTTAATAAGTTATACGTAAACTACCTCACTTTGGATTTTTCTAAAAGCTGGAACACTAATCATACAAGAGGTATTTGTATCTCAAAAAAAATAAAATCCCATTACTCGATTTTAATTGCACAAACATTGAGCACACTTTTTTTTATACTGGTAAAATCATCAAATGAGTCCTCCCACCCAGGGCAGGGCAGGAGGGACTGCCAGACTTGTACTGACTAAAATCCACGGTGTCCTTCAATAGCCCTTTACGTACCGGGGTCACGGTAATCCGTTAGTCCCGCGACCAAGCACACTGCATTACAATACGCAAACTCTAAGATTAATTCCAACACAAACCACATGGTAGTAAACTAACAAACTGTACCAAAAACAATAAGATTCTAAATCGTTACTAAATCCTCTTTGTTAAACAAACAAAATAACATTTATACATCAAACGCTTTTACCTGGATAAATAATGCATACATGCACATAATTTGGACCAGCGGGTCTAAAACGGCCATTTAGCAATATTGCTTATGATTCGTTTCGTGATTAAATAATTGAAGAATAGCCAGTGACGTTCCTGGATATTTAAGAAGCGAATCATTAGGAATATTACTCTGGAGACAATCATCAACCTAGCCTTTATCAAGCTATGTTACTGACAGTACAGTCTTCTTTGTAAGTCAGTACACAAAAAATGTAGTAGCTCGGGTAAAATATACAATGATAATATTAATATACTTTTTTAAGTACACCACTCAGGAATAATGTGGCTTCCTAACAATTTTTATTGAATCTTTTGTTCCAGGGCATTACCCAGGCAAACAAACATTTTTTTCCTCTATATAATAATATTTTACGTGGAGTGACTGCCTCTAAACTCCACAGTCAAGGATATCAAGGTACTTTTTGGTAACTCTGGTTGAGATTCGGACGCTCTTGAGTACCTGCTGCCAAAGATGTATGATTCTTTTTGAGGCAAAGAGGCAATTTGGTAGGTTTATATGACCACCCATCCATGGATCGATCTACGCAAGCATTGCTTAACCTTGTATAACGAGCATTTAAGCTATTTTTAATAAACCACGAGCTCATCAAATAAAAATGCGTTGCACTTACAGCCACATAATTTGGCCCAGCATACGATTAAAAAAGGGTATTGCACATTCGGCCAGATAATTCAGCCCAACAGACAATTAAGATAGCACACAATTATACTGTGGTAACGCGGCAAAACACCGTAAAATTGTTAAATGAACGACAATTATCGGCGTGGGTGAAACTGTCGCATGTCGCGTACAACTGCGTAATCGTGTGTCGCTGCGTTTTTTATTGAGATTGACGTGAGAAGGATTTGTTGCAGTGCGGTGTGAATTTATTGGATTGGCTTTTTTTTCTTGAAACTTTTTTTATATAATTGGCATGATAAATAGCTGGAAAGCATAAAAGTAGCTGGAGCCGTTCTGTAATTTCTCACTCTCCTGTAGGAAAACGGGTGTGAATTTATGTAGAAAAACAAAGCAGTTCACTGTAAATAAGAACATAAAAGCCGCAAGGACACAGGTTAGCCATTATTTTGATAAACCTTTATGTCTTATCAAATTGCTGATAAAACAAAAATACCTAATAATTATAAACAGACTGTTAATTATTTTTCGCGGGTACTAAGAAACTTAACAGTTAAGATACAGTTTCGGACTGATAAAAATAAAAGATAAAGTCTTTAATCTTTTTTACTTAACCGCTCTTCACTTTTAACTTTAACCAAACGCCATTGCGCAACAACTAACAATTATTTAATTAGATCAAAAGCTTTTGGCAATAGACGTCAACGTCAAAGTAATTGTTATTGACGTCTGATTGTTATGTTATTAACTTCTTCATTGTTATATTGCATTGTTATGTCAGTAACAATTTTGTGAATTTAATTAATTCTGAGTATGCGGGACGGAGAAGAAAATGATTGATTACATTTTAAGCTATAGTTTATAAAAATAGTTATTTTTATAAATTTCTCCTGAGACGTCGTTGCAATCTGGAACAACAACTTATCATACAAATATTTGCTCCGCGCGGAAATCGAACCGGCGACGTGCAGCACACTTATTAATCGCTCAGGCACTGCGCCAAACGTGCTATCAAATCATTATAGTATAATTTATTGAAATATTAATTTCCTAAGTAAATTAAGAAAATTGGAGTACACAATTCCATACACAATATACCGAAATGCAAATTAAAAATTCATGACATCCAAGACATGTAAGATACGGTATTGATAATGGATTTTGATTTTGTAACTAACAGAAGACGACCATTTATATTACCATTATCTAACATTCTTCATTCTTCTACAGACCTCAAGAAACCCTTCGCATTATCACCATCTTCCACCTCAGTGGAGGCTGGTTCCGCAGCATCATTGAGATGCTCGCCACCGGCAGCCGCACCGGCCCCAAGAGTCTCCTGGCTGAAGCATGGTCAGCCTCTGCAGCAGGATCATAACGTTCTGATCTCTGCTGAGGGGAATCTGCTCATATCGAGGGCTACTTTGCAAGTAAGTGTAGATTAACTACGTAGATGAAATAAGAGTGGTATGTTAGGATCATATTAAGTGGTGTTTAATGCACAATGAGGCTCAGAGGAGATACCTCCCATCTTCCCGGGGATGCGCCTTAACAGGCGGTGCACTTTGTAGCTTTTAAAGTTGGTATTTTAAGAGATTCTGTTTTAATTTTCGATGTGCAAGTCGTGACCATAGTGGAGGTTTAATTTAGTGAGGTGTTAATCCCACACTTCCGGTTTTATTCCCAAAGACCGGATGCCTTCAGAACGTTACCCCCCGACAAAAAAGGCGGTGGTTCAATACTTTCTGCCTACCCTGACGAAATGTAGTGAGTTTGAATATTGAGAAAGTAAATAAATATTAATATAAAGCCTGAGATTGTACCATGACATTATTAATTCATGCCAAAAAAGTAAAGTAACTCGTGTAGCTGCTACTTTTGATAGTTCACATTCCAAACGTAGAATATAAATCCGTGACGTCCAAATAAAAATAAGTTTCAATGTAATAAACTAAAATAAACACCTCAAACAGAATTCATTAACGCAACAGATTTATGCTAGACCGAAAACTCCGAGACCATTTGGGATTCTGAGAATGACCCAGATCCTTAATCAAGACTTCATTTGGCGAGAACCCAGGTCAGACAAAGAACATAAAATTGAATATATTGATAATAAAGTCCAAATTAAATTAAGCTTCAGACACAACAAAATAAACAACGATGAAACGATGTAGCTTTATGGATCTCCAAAATGAATTATTTCGAAGAATTTGAAACTGAGAAGCGTGCTCAAAAATCTGGCCTCGACATGTCTTCAAAAACAAAGATGAGTTTAAGCTGACGAGTTAAGAAAAATCAACGAGCGGGATTGCTTGACTTATACGCCCTCTCGGCTTAGTCATCCTATTGTTTCATTTTTTATCTTCCTTCGGCATATTATGACTGACAGTCGAGAAATATTTTGGTACAAATTCAGCCAGTGTCAGAGTAATTTTCAAAACAACTGTCAGAAGTAATTTGATCAATGATTATGTATGTAGTTTATTCATCCCGGAAACCAAAAAGATTATAATGATACTTATTAGAAACATGCTACTGAACCACCCAGAGACAAACTTCCCAGATGTGCATCGTTTATGGTCCATAAATTAGTGCCATAATACTAAAAGCTTAATAAAATACGACCACAAATCCAAACAATGAGCATGAACATGATCTAAGAACTCATGTTATGAACACATGTCAATATTAGGCCAACTATTTGTACAGTAATAAAAGTATATCTGTACGTGGAACTTTGTTGATGAAGAATGAAACTTAAGTAGAAAAAGGTCGAACACGTGGCGAATTTCAAAGAAGATGATGATTATTGAACATTAAAAACATGGTTAGATGTTTAGTGAATATTGAATCATAGCGCCAATAATAAGAATAGTAAGGATACCCGCGTATTTACGCTCAAATTTAAACCAGCCATAAAAAAACCTAAGTATACTTACATAATGCTTGTAATAATTATAATATTAAGAATTCAACTCCCAAAAAAGAACATTAAAAAGGTTTGTTTAAAACTACTCGTAACGTGATCATTAAATTCAGTCTTATTTTTAGATCAAATGAAAAGCTGGTTTAAAATTTCCATATTTAGGATTCAAATCCAAAATATAACGAGAAAATCCAAACGGTAAAGTTAAAACATCGGTTAAGTAAGCTCTACATGATGATGGATTCAACATAGCTGAAACACTGATTTTTGGGCCTGTTCCTCATTATATTCCTTTGTTATTTCGTCAGCATCGCGTATTTTTACATCATATCTTTCACTTTCAAAACAGCTAAGAAAAATTAAATAACCAATAAAACGATTAGACATTAAAACGAAATCCAAGCCATCGTAACTCTACCCAAGTTTTCCTATAAATTTCGAATCATCTAAATCTTATGAATTCACTTACGAATTTGCAACTTGACACATAGTGAGTTATTGACTAGTTATCATTACGAAAATCTAAGTCGCAATATTGATTCTGCATGAACACTTTGTAATTCAATTATATTTACTGTAGTGGTGGATATCTAAGCTTTGCATAAGCATTGCAAATTATTTTTAAGTATTGCTTTAAAGCAAAAGAGAAACTTGGCCTGAGTTTACAAATTTAAAACTCACAGTATGAGACTTCGAGAATTTTATTTCATTAGCACTTGTTCCGACTCGGTCGTCTCTTGTTTTATTAACTTGAAAATAGTAGCAAATAGTCTCTGCTAAGTTTACTTACTAAACAACAACAGTTACAAAGACTGCTTCTAAGTTTAAGCCGCGCACCTCATTAAAATGCTCCTTCAAAGCGTCAGTGCGCACAATCGCAACATCTTGTCGCACGATTGCAAATTATTTATTTTATCTCTACGACTGCAACTAATTAGTCGAGCGCGACAGACGTTTATTAATTGCGACACAAGTCCCTGTCGCATGCGTTCCTTTTCTTTTTTCGTCTTTTTTTTGTTCGGCAGTGTAGTCTTTCAAAGCTGCTAGCTGTTCTCTGATAAAAGTGTTAAACCTGTGTTAATCCAATTATATGTTTCGTGGAAAAAGATTCGTTTATCTTTAGCCATTCATTTCACTTGACCCACGTATTTTTCTTCGTTCATTTTATGACCATTTTTGGCTCAGATAGGCTTTAGTGAAAAATGAGTTGATTTATAAATTAATTGGACAGATTTTGTTGCTCATTAATCGTGATAAGCCGTTACTGATGATTGCGAACATTAATTTTGATCTAATTATGCTAATGCTGAGTCAATTGGTATAATCACTTAGCAGTAGCACTAATATTGAATTCGATTATTCATCTCTATTGCTGCAGTTAAATCCAATGTAATAATTCGAACAGCTGTATTAATTTCACGAAATTGTTTCATTGGACCCGGAACTCACTTAACATCCCGATCAAATTCATTTCTCTGTAAAATCAGGAACCTTCAACTTCTGTAGCCAAATGTAAAACAAACTAAATTTTGTAATCATAAACATTCTTATGGAAGAGAATATAAAACGTACTTCCACGTACCATATTTTCCAACCGCATCACCAGATAATGGCACAATCGCAAATAACTCATTCCATCTCCGGTTTCCGCTACGCAGCTCCCACTAATTAGGCACTGTGAGCAGACATGGATTAATTGCCGCCTCTGTCAGTCGCTCTCTCATTGTGGCCTCGCGTGTAACACAATCTTCACAAAGGTGTCTAGAACATTTTCTTAATGAATATGATCGTAATGTGTTGTATGTCTTTTAAATTAATGACTCCCGTCCTTTGTAATTTTAACACATTCAGCTTTTCGGTTGTAAAAATATATTACAGAGACTGGTGCTGTAATGAACACTTTAAATTTATATTTGCCCTTTAAAGCAATGCGGGTGCTAATTTGTTTTTGTTGTCTTACAAATCGGCTGTCCCAAAGCAAAACCTAGCAAGGGACAATTTTTGTAAAATACGTTTTTTTAAATGAATATTCCTAAAATTCTGAGCTGCGTCTAATGCAAAAACAACTATATTTCTATCTACATTAGAATCAGAGTTATGAACATGCCAAACCTAGCAAGTGCACTTCGTACTCGGAGATAACGAAATCAAAAAACTAGCAAGTAACATTTCCAAGCATAAAAACCTATTAAATACGGTACATGCTAGGTTTTAAATTTGTGAATTGGTCTTACTATGTTTTTAGTTTGTAAAATTACTGAAGTGTAGGACGAAATTTCAAATCATTGTCTTTAATAAATAGTAGTAAGTCAGCAGCGTGATGTGCGGGAGACTGAGTAGGAGGGCACTGGGAGGACACTGCACTGAAAATGTGTTCTATGTGTTTTTGGCGTTGCTGAATCTGAATCCGGGGTCATTTTCATTCCAGCACGTCTAGGTTCGACCCCAAAAACACATAGTACACATTTTCAGGTCCCAACGTCAGAAACTTCGTTATTGGGTTTAAGGGTTATGTAGGTAAGGGGTTATAAGGTTATGTAGTTATGGGACTATGGGTTATGTAGTTATTTAAGCAAGAGGTCATCGAGCTACTGTAATATAGGATTATAAGGTTTTAAAGCCATACATACGGTTAGCAGTTTAACCAAATATAGCAAATTTGAGGGTATATTTTGAGGTTATGGCCAAACCCAGATGTGCTGGAATAAAACTGACCCCAGATTCGGATTCAGCGACCCCAAAAACATATAGTACACATAGTTAATTAATTAGTGGCTGTGTTATTTAGCGTTTATTATAGTAGTGGGATAGTTAGTAGGACATTATCAGATTTTAAAGTACTTATTTCAGTTTTGATGAACCATTCACCGAGTTGGATTTTCTAATTAAAAAGTATAAAGTAACTGAGTTATCTGAAGAAATATCAGCTCCTCGGGGCATTCCTGCTTGAAAAAAGGATGTTGCAAAATTGGTGCCTATAATGCCCGAAACAAGGCGAGCGTTTTGGAATCAAATGCCGGTGTGTGTTAATGTTAACGATCAATCGATTGATCTCCAAACGGGAGGCGAAATGACAGAAGAAACTTAATTATATTGCTTTTCTATTATTTTTCCTTTTAACTTGAGAAATGATTACCTCATGTATATTTAATGTGATTAATTAAACCATTTTATTTTACTTACTAGATAGAAATACAACAATAAGTCATTACTTAAAGTAATTCAAATATCTAATTCAGAAACTTAGTATTATTGCTAGGTTTTCAGTGCTACATCATAAACGATTTCTTTAAAGAAACCGATTCAAATACCTACTTAGAGACCTTGCTAGGTTTTTATTTTGGATTTGGTTATAATACATATCTTGAAGTATCTTAACCAGTCAGTAGCAAGGCACATAAAACTTGTACAAATAGACTTATATTCAATTTAACTAGCTCGTGATGTGAAGCAAGTCATAATTATCCATATGAAAACAAGAAATGTATAAAAAAGTTGTTGTGCAATAAAAGGCCGACGAAAATGTTTAATATCTTCTCCTGTAAAATTTTGTCAGAGGCACTTGCTAGGTTTTGCTTTGGGACAGCCGAAATGTTTTAGGGGTCTAATTTAAATTATGTTTCTTGCTTTAATTAGGTGGTTTGGTACACTTTTGATGTCATATTTTACATGTTTTCTACCAACATTTTAGATCAGGATCTTTGATAAGGAAGACCGAAAGATTTCTCCCAAAGTCAACGTGTTTTTATTATGATGTTTACTGGGCAATTTTGGTTAAAGTAGCTATGTCATTATGTTGAGTGTGTACCTTTATTCCGTCTTTAGCAAAGCTTAGCTGTGATAGTTGGATAAATAGGTGTCCGTTAACTTTATCGACCTCATAATAAACCTTTATAACCCACGTGCGACGCAGATTTCTGTATAATCGTGGACATTATGACATCTAAGATTTAGTACAGGTCGCTTTAGCAATTTCTACGAGATTAGCAAAATATATGTGGTCGTATAATTACAATATGGCCGTCCTCTTTTCTATGATAGGGTGAGCAAGCACCTTGGAATAATCCAAGCGGTTTTGTGATGCTAATTTGATACTAAAAATGATTTGTTATGTACTTGTGTCTATCGTCTTAATATGACTATATTTTAAATATATTACGACGTTTATGGCCAATTATTGTGTCTAGATCGGCTGTCATTATAATACTGGGGCATTTTATATGGCCTAGCATCTGTTGATATCAAAGGCAACCGCGTCTTCGAAGATCAAGGATGTGTGTTAGCGTTGAACATGAGAGGCGACTAATATATTTCAATTAATGGTGATTCTTGTTAACAGGACATGGCGAACTACAGCTGCGTCGCAGAAAACATTGCCGGAAAGAGAATTTCTGAGCCTGCCCTTCTGACCGTCTACGGTGAGTCACAGAGTGTTTCTATTGAAATAGCTGTTATAGAAATCATAAAAAAAAACGTTAAAATTAATCAATTTACAAACTAAACTGAACCAAGACCGCCTTTGAAGTTTATAGGCATAAGTCTAATAGAATCCAGATATTATAAACCAGGAAGTTAATACCGCACTAAACTTAGCCAGAATTTATGTTTCCTTATCAAATCCATAACTTGAAGTAGTAAGCACCGCAGCCATTACCGACTAAAGAGCGTTAGACAATTTAATAGGTACACCTCACCCAACAAGTTATGGTTGCACGTTTCATTATTTCACGTATAATTTATCAGACAAGCTGTTTAACGCTCATTTCACCCTCGGTGTACGTAATAACTATCTTTACTTCAGTAAGATCAAAGGGCATGGGCCGATAGCTGCAATTATAGCGAAGCGCGAGCGCATGGGAGAGTCATTAGGGACGCCTACGCGATGCTGGCGCCATCTAGCTGATAGCAATCACCACCTCTGACTTGCACGTCCGAAATTCAGTTTCGCATTCATGATTCATATTTAATTTTAGTAACGTGACTGGCTGCTGTATCTGGTATGGGAGCTGATGCTGAAATGTGGTTCATGTTTTCTACATGTGAAAGTAATTGGCGACAAATGTTGGACTCTAATAAGATGACTCCAACAATTTTCTCCAGAGAGGTCGAAACCAGGGCATAGTTTAGAGAATTTTGTAAACAGTCTGTTTTCGTTGACACAAATAAAAAATCAACTGTCATAGAGCCAGTTATCTCTGAAGGATTAGATAGAGGTCGTCACTAATAGGAAATATAGTCACATCTCGCCAGTTATGTAGAAATCTGTTGTAACTCTTTACCATCAATCGTACGCACCGTAGCTGCCACAGTGACTTCAAAATTAAACCGTCATGCTCAGTAGTGCACCACTTGCGACTTCTGAAACCAAAGAGTTATAAACGAACAAGGTAATCATGGTCATTGTTGACCAATGTTGGATTCATCTTGATCCTCATGGGAACGAAGCCAGGACGTAGTTTACAGAATTAGTTAAACAGTTTCTCTTGAAGTAAAATCACCTGTTATTATTCAATTCATTGTTCATACAGTGACAGGATGTTCATTGTTTCTTTAAATCATTTCTCACGGAACTTCTTCAGCATCATCAGAATCTTTATTACCTTCGATAAGACTAATTCCTAGCCCTAATTCTTTAATTGGAATCGTAATTATTGGTTCTTTACCTTCTAAATGATTACCAATACCAACAAATTCGTTACTGCTTCTTCCACGATCACGAAATTCATCTATTAACCTATCCTCACAAATTCCTAGTACTCTAATTGCTCTTGCATTGCACCAATTACCTCTATTAAAAGGGTTTACTCTTTGTTGTTGGAATGTAACATTGAGTCGCAAATTGGGCTATATATCGTCATTATTGTGGGCGTGGGCGGGTGTCGTCGCTATAGTACTTTTTATGCTTCACGATTGTATAATGATCTTGCTTGATTGTGTTCATTGTTGTTCTTTTGGACTGTGCTTTTGAAACGACAGTTTTTATTTTATTTTTTTGGTTGTTGTTAAAAGCTTCCACATTCTTTGCTTCTTTTTTATGAGTATGTGTGTTGCGAAATTCTTCACTGTCACTGTTGTCACTGTGGGATGTGGTATTAATTATCTGATTTCTCCTTAGTTTGCTCAAGACTGCTTTGTATGACAGAAAGTGCTTTGTTTGACTGGCCTGATGGTCTAGTGGTTAGTGACCCTGACTGCTATGCCGGAGGTCGTGGGTTCGATTCCCACCCAGGACAAATGTTTGTGTGATGAGCACGATCATTTGTTCTGTGTCTGGGTGTAATTTATCTATTATATGTATGTATTTAGAAATATATAAGTATATTTATCAGTTGTCTAGTACCCATAACACAAGCTCTGCTTAGCTTGGGACTAGATGGCGTTGTGTGATAGTTGTGGAATATTTATTATTTATTTATTTATTAAAGTTATAAATACTCTATTTTAACTTTAGTATGGAGATTAATTCAACTGCTTTTGAAAACAAGTATTTCCAACAAATCTAACTAAACTGATCTTCTTGAAATCAAAACCTACAAAGAATATGTTGTTCTGCGGAAATACTCTTTATTCAATACACGTCCAATGTTTATGGCGTATAAAAATTACGTTTGTGTCCTACAAATAAAAAAACGGTTATTTTAATTAACAAACAATGTGGTGACCCGATGTTAAAACTTAACTAAAAAAGGGTGACGACTTGACGACTGGTTGGTTTATTAATTAGCTTGAATATATTATCGAATTTCGTATTCCGATGGAAAAAAGTAATAAAACTTTCCTGTTTGAATTTAAGTACGCTTATTTTGATTGGTGGCGTTACTTCTTGATTGAGTTTATTCTTTTGCTGTGTCAATGACGTACTATGCGATCACGATAAGAACTAAAACATCAATGACCTCCATTGTTAAGCACAAAATGCTTTTTATAAAATAAGTTTTGCTATCGTTATTATCTTTTAAATGTTTTTTAAGAGCGAGCTAGTGTTAGCAAAGTGTTCATGCCAAAATATGGTGCCATTACACTTTGGTTCTTATTGCAGTGTCATAGTAACTGCATTTTGCCCATCGATATAAACCAGCAACAATAACTACCATACCATTTGATTCAGGTTTTTCATTATTATGTGTATGTTTTTGTCAATGGTAATGTTTAGAAGAAAAATATGTGATACAGTAGCAGCAGGCATGAACGAGCAACCCATTAAAGTTTTATGGCCGATATTCATATCTACCATAAACGCTTTCTCGAACTTCAAACTTTACCTTTGTTCATAAATCGGTGACCTGCATAAAGAAACAACAAAGTTGTAATAAAAGATAGAGAAACATAACTGCCACGAAGTTCAGAACTTAAACCCGTGTTCCCAACATTAAAAGAAATGTTTACAATAGTATTACAACTGTTGGACACGAAACTGGAATAGTTTCCGACGAAGCACATAATCTAACTAAAGTCAAGTTCTACAGAACGTAAATAATCTTATACGACGTATAAAATTCCGAATTTTATAGATACCTCGACCGCCATTAGAATGCGAGGCACTTTATTAATATTAACAGTATTTTAATAGTTTAATAACAAACTCGGAGGCGACCACGCAATCAATTTTTATATAGAAGACACTAAAATTATACACCACGGGTGGCCACACGCGTTCTCATTATTACAGAAAAGTTAATTATTTAGTTTTCCAACTAATGATTATTGAAAATTTATTATAATTCAGTTATTAAGGCGACTAATGGATTATTATAATTCACTTGTTTTATGTTATAATATGGAAACTATGTCGGCAACGATAGATGATTGTCATTTATTTTAATTTTCATTAGGAAACTTTTTTGATAATAAATGTGGGATTTAGAAAGATTTAGTTCTTTGAAAGATGAAGTTATGATATTGAATTTGAATATTATTAAAATTCTCATAATCTACTACAATGGGACAGGAAATAACCTACTTAAGAACATTAGAAGAAATTGATTCATTAATATAATTTCTGTGAGATTCTTTGCATATATTAGATTTGTTTAACTATCACTCTATTTGGAGGTGAAAGTTTTTGTCATCATAAATTTGGATCAACTTAAACTAAACATTGTTAATCCTACTTGGTACACTCCGGAGATCAAACCGGATTAAAATATATGAATCTCATTAGCGACTCATAATGAGATATACAACAGAGATCATGGTATTATAGGAACAGGTGAATCCTTACGTATATCATAATTGCTGTTACATTTTGATCCAAACACAGTCTTAATGAGGGATAAACAACACTAGATCCGAATAATAATTTATTGCGTGAACAAAATAGGATTGAAAGACAAAAAAGCCTTTGAAAAGATTTTGATAAACGGAGAACACTAAATCCAAATTCGCGATAAACGCTGGATCCTTAAATAAATTGAAGGATGATATTAGATCCAGAGATAAAAATGAAGGATGAAACAAAATTGGATCCAAAGGCGAGAGAGTAACAAAAAATATATTCCTGTAATAAAACCTATAAAGATATCTTTCTTTTAATATTCCCCTCTCGTATAATATGCCTGTATTTAACATAATATGGGCTGTAGTGAGCCGTGTTTGGCTCGATTTACGTGCAACCTAAGTTAGCGTTATCGTCTCCTATTAACCATAATTTTACGGAAACGCCCGACTTCGCCCGACAACGCCCGATCTTTTGAATTGCTTGTAATACGCTTGTATGAACACGGTTTAATATATTTTTTTAATCTCTTTGATAGTGAGGAAATAAGGTCAGGTTTCTACCTACCACGGAGCTGACAACACCGATGTTGGGACTTTGTTTTTAGCGCGGTAAAATCGTCAAATGAGTCCTCCCACCCAGTGCAGAGTGGGAGGGGCTGTCAGACTCGTACTGACTAAAATCCACGATGTCCTTCAATAGCCCTTTAGGTTCCAGGGTCACGGTAATTCGTAACACCCGCGACCCCGGCAGGCTTTGGCCCTCTAGAGGGGGTCCCGTCATTTTTTGCTAACACTCTTTGAGGCGCGCGTGGAACACAACGTGCCGTCGACTTGGGCATGGTCCATGGTCGGACAGCGAGTTGCCCATTACTCGCAGCCCGCATGCCCGACCAATGTTGGGACTTAAGTCTTGTTTATAGCTAAGCTATTCTGTTAGGACTAGATAATCTTTATGCTGCGTGGGCTACTAATAGACAATAATTATTATCTTGTATTTTAATTGGAAATTATAATAATCTGTCGGAATTAGTAGTTCTTCATTATAATGTTATCTAATATTAGTCCAGTAAAATAAGTTAAATTACAAGTATAGGTGGTTTCCGAAATAAGTCCCACCCAAATTTCTCACGGGATATTTTATTATTTAAATTCATTCCATTGAGCATTAGGTACATAGAAATAAACGCCACAACGTCTTTTTTTTTTAAATTGTCTCAATTCTGGGCGAGAGCTGACAGAGTCAAAGTCAAAAATCAAACGAGCTTACCCAGATTAGTGCAAATCGTTAGGAATAAAGTTGTTCACTACCAAAAATCGTCCCAATTTCACAGGAATTAGAACAACTTAACTTAAAGAACACGCTTTATGAACGAGTATTCCCCAAGTGTAAGGGAAATAAAACGTAAGTAATTTGTATATCAACCAAGGAAAAAAAATAAAACAACGAAAGCCACAATACCACTTAAAACTGTTTCCCATAAATAAAGAAAAAATAAAAATAAGCAGAAAACAATTAACACCACCAATCCACAATCTTCATAAACGTATGTAGCAACACAAATAGATGGTATCACAAACCAATGTATTATTAGGCTAGAGTAAATTCTAGCTACGTTGTTAGGTTACAGGAGCCGCACGCCAACTTGCGTGCCTGATCTTTGTAAAAGATATAGCACAGAACGCCCTCTGGTTCTGGCTAGACCAGGATCTAGATAGATTTGGTGTGTTTTTTTGTTTTTTAAATAGGGCCTTTTTTAAATAATTTTTTTCTGTGTTTCGTTGGTGCGTGGGTGTTCCCGTTCCTTCTGGGTCAACACGCTTCACCTTTGGCCTCATATTTAAATATAGTCCGACCATAGACCATGCCCGGGTTGACTGCACGTCGTGTTCCACGCGCGCCTCAAAGAGCTGTCACCTAAATAAAAATACACATATAAATTATAAATAATATATAAGTACTTATATAAATACAAAATCCTAAAATATAAATAAGTAAATAATTATAAAGAAATAGAATAGTCACTTTTGAGAGGAAACATGCTCTTTGACTCTATTTTTAAAGACAGAAATAGTAATATAATTATAGATTATATATATAAAATGTTTGCCATGCAACCGCTGACGTTTGATATTTTACACAGCGAAAGCTCATGTATGTGACAAGACCGCCATAAGACATAGTCCACTGCCATAAATAGTGTCATAGATATAAAATATTATGACACTTCTCTTATTCAATTTTGCAATAGTACTGCGACACTTTAACTTTATTAAGCCTGTAGGAAAGGTATGAAAATATGGTGACTAATGGTTGAAAATCAATGGTTGATGTTTTAAATTGATATTAAATCAATTGTTCAGATTTTATCTAAATTTATTGGTTTTGCAAATAATTTAAATTATTACACTATATAAATAATTATTAAATTAATTTTTACCTACGTCTATCCATAACTATGACACACTTATATTTTCTCACATAATGTTAAGCTCAAGACTAATATTATGAAACAAAAGTTTTGTTATAATTTTCTGGTTGAAAAAGAGTATCCATATAGTTTTTAACCTTTTTTTCTCCATAGATATTTTCGACGGTTTGCAATGGGCAATTACAGTACTTTATTGGTTATTTTTATGGTACTAGGTGTAGCTAGCCTTCTTAAAATAAATGCTTTGTTTTTTATTTAATATTCACTTTTTGTATCAAACATTTTATTTAAATTTCAAAGCAATCATAATAATTAATATCTATAAATAGAAACTAAGTTGGTCACGAAAATATCTAATTACATATTTTTCTATAATTAGGGTAGTTTAGGTTAACTAAAATTCTAAGTACAAATACAGCTCGCGTGTTTATGTGTTTCCCAGTTTAAAAACGTTTTTAGAATTCGAAATTGTCAGTCACGCTGGTTCCTCGTACTTTATGCAACTTTATAAAAGTAAATACTTATGTAGCATGAATATTTTATTTATTTACCAAATTACAACGGCTGTGTGAACAACCAATTACAGCAATTTAGGAATAATTATGCAAAAAAAAAAACAGTATAATTTAGAATATAAAAACGTAAAAACACATTAGAATATAATGAAAAATGTAAAAATTAAATATATTTAATATATTTTGTATCAAAAACTATTATTTGGTCACGGTCAGTTTGAGTCTAAATTACAAAATAAATATACTTCATTTAAGTATGCACTCAATTTTGAAATTAATTTTTAACGATGGTAATGATAGATAAACAGTTACTGTGTTGTTCAGCTCCATCTGGTTATACTGCTATTCCACAGGGAGCCGAACTCAACATAGTTGGGAAAAGGCTAGGTAGATTGATTTTTATGACGATGGACTTTAAAATCTTAGAATATTTCTACTAAATTATTGTTAAAATTCATTTTTTTTTGCTTAAAATATAACATTTATTAAATACTTAGGTAGTAAAAAAGCATTTCTCAATAAATACTAAAATAAACTGCAAGAAATAGAAACTTGAAGCAATTCAACGAGTCTCAATTAAGCCAGTAAACAAGGCCTGGCTATTTAAAAATAGTCTCTATTTATTACACAACTCAATTAAAAACGGCACTAAAAAGCAATGCAACGTAAATGTTACATTTTTATTCATTTAAATGTAATAAAATTCATGACATTTCATTTAATACATTTCAACTTCAACAACATAAATAAAAACTGGACTATAAACTATTTTATTGGAATAGTTTATTGTGCAAACAACTTTATACGTAATTCTTATCAGATACAGAATAAAGTTCTATTTCTAACTACTTTTATAATTGTGAAAATATGTTTGTTTGTTACCTTGTCACGCCTAAATCGCTGAACCAAACATTCTGAATTTTTTGTATTTTCACATACGTTGTCAGGTATAAGAGAGAAAGATTTTTTATTTTATTTTAGACTAGCCTCCCCCCTCCCCCCCTTATAGCCCATGTCACTCAGGAGCAATACAGCTTTCTACTGGTGAAAGAATTTTCAAAATCGGTTGAGCAGTTCCTGAGATTACCCCCTACATACGAACAAACAAATTTACCTCATTATAATATTAGTATAGAAGATAATAGAGATTATTATGGATATAGACAAACAGGCATAACCTACTTTTATCCCGCAAAATAGTAGTTTCCGAGAAAAAAACAATCACGTTCATGAGACGACAGATAGATGCACCACAATTTTGAAAAAAAAAAATTGTTTAATTCTAAACTAACGCGAGAGGAGCTGCGGGCAAAAGCGCGTAATTATTAACAAACATATTTTCCTAGTTTAGTAATATTTATTGATATTTCGTATTCTATGGCTAGAAGGCCATTATTTTAGATTTAATTTATTGAACCGATCGATGGCAGGAACATAACTCTTTGAAAACTTTGAATTAAGAAGCTAACTACATTTTAAAGTATTACTAAATCTGTCTTAAGAACTTGATGACTCTGTCAAACGCTGGAACGCAGTGTTAATATAGAAAAAGATCTTTACATAGTATAAAGCCTTTGTCAAACAGACAGGCGTGACGAATGCGAGGCGAGGCGTTTTTATTTGTAATGTTTGAATCCAGTCACGTAGAAAAGCGAAAGCGATCCGATAGCGTGCCAGAACTATCGGGCTGACGTCTCGCTTCGGTTCGGTAAAGCTTCGGAGTCGCTACGCTTTCGCCTGTCTGTTTGACAAAGGTATAAAACAAAGTCGCTTTAATCTGTCTGTATGCGCAGATCTACCGAACGACTGCACCAAAACTGGTAAAATAGTTATTCCACACCTCTGCCTTACTTTTAGGAGAAAACCATAGTGAAACTACAATTTTCCCACTGCTAAGGGGAAACTTGCTACAAGCCCTGGTGATGGAGCAGGTTTTAATCCAGTGGGCCCCCGTGCGGGTTTGTGATTGTCACATGTCTCCAATTTTTTATCTTAAGGACATGCCTTTTTTTTCAGCGTTGTAAAATCATCAAATGATTCCTCCCACCCAGGGTAGTCCTTCAATAGCCCTTTATGTACCGGGGTCACGGTAATTTGTGAGTCCCGTGACCCCGGCAGGCTTTGGCCCTCTACAGGCCCCGTCACTATGGTGACAGTCCTTGAGGCGCGCGTGGATCACAACACGCCGTCGACCCAAGAGACATGCCTTAGAAAAAAGGTACTGTATTATTCTGTTGTGGTCACAAAACCGTCACCCTGGAACCCAAAGGTGATGTGAAGGAACATTTTTGGTTCGAAGACATGCCGTAGAATACAGGCGTGACATTATAATACGATACTAAACTCTGTACCTTCTTTTGTCCATAGTAAACGGAGGTTGGAGCTCCTGGGGTCCGTGGATTCAATGCCGCTGCAATGGCCGCGTGACGGGCGGTCAGCGGCGCACGCGCACCTGTACGGAACCACACCCTTTGAACGGTGGCGCGCCTTGCCAAGGACAAGCTGTGCAGAGAACCTCGGACTGCGTGCCTTGTCAGAGCGGTAAGAAAGAATTTTGTTATGCCCTTATTTATATGAAGTTAGGCGTGATTTTCGAAAAACAGAACTTCGGCATGAGCTCAATAAACTGATATAGCTGCTTGGCTTTTGAATCATGAATAAGACACACTACAAGTAGATCTTGTGTTTTAAAGGGGATGTTATTCGTTTTCTTTAAAGTTGTTCTTAGGAAATTCTCCTTTGCCGTGGGTGCGCTTACGAACATTTAAACTCACTTCAACAAATAGCCAGACTCAGAACAACTAATTATAGGATAAACTAAAATTTATTTCGTGTGAGATCTTCGCTTACCGCCAGGCGAGAGTGTGGTTTAACGCGAGCCTATCGCTAAATCAAAGAACAACGAACCTGCGACACGCAGCGCAGTAGTAAATATTTCAGCCACTGCGCCAATCAGGCCGATGTACAATCAGCTTCAGAGAAATCTCACCTCCTTTGGTAGTAATGTCACTAACAAAAGAGGTGAGTCTCTGAAGCTTACCATACGTGATACTTCACTTATATACTTATTTTTAACTAGTTGTTCCCCGTTGTAGAGGGCCAAAGCCTGCCGGGGCACGCGGGACTCCCGAATTACCGTGACCCCTGTACGTAAAGGGCTATTGAAGGACACCGTGGATTTTAGTCAGTCAAGTTTGACAGTCTCTCCCGCCCGACTCTGGGTGGGAGGACACATTTGATGATTTTACCACGATAAAAAAAAAGAAAAAAAGCTGTTCCCCGTGCTTTCAGCCTCGCTGCTCTCTCCTTTTGATCGTAGCGTCATGTATCATAGGATATAGCCTTTCTCGATAAATGAACTATCCAACACAAAAATATTTTTTCAATTCGAACCAGGAATTCCAGAGATTAACGCGTACAACCAAACAAACTTTTTACCTTTATAATATTACTATAGATTTTAAACAAAAGTGCCATCTTAATTCGTCTTGATGCTGAGTGTCTTTGACCCGCAACTATCGGTCTCATCAGTTAAACTTCTAATTGAACCAAGCTCAAAGTCTTGAGTTAATCAATCATAATCCGTTAAACTATTGTTTAGGACCACCCCTTACTTGTATTAAGCTTAATTAGAGCATTAATGGGTATATCCGTTACGCCCACTACTTCGTGTTCTTAATCATAAATACGTTAATGTTAATGGCGTGTAAGGTTTATTTTTAAGTAGTTTACATTACAGAATTAATGTTTTGAGATTATAGCTAAGGCTATTTTTTTTATCGTGGTAAAATCATCAAATGAGTCCTTCCACCCAGGGCAGAGCGGGAGGGACTGTCAGAATTGACTGACTAAAATCCACGGTGTCCTTCAATAGCCCTTTACGTACCGGGGTCTCGGTGATTCGTGAGTCCCGCGACCATCTAAGTCTATTAGGCAATGTAAGGTGGGAAATAAAGTAAATAGTTATAAAACTAAGAGAAAGAATTAAGGACGAAACCCAAAAAAAAGATCAAATAAAAAAGATACAATATAACTTTTACGCTGCTACTTTACTTGTTGATATTCCCACTGTTGAGACACAGGCCCACTCTCTTAGAGAGGACCACAATCCACCACTCTAGAACATTGCAGGTTGGTAGATATCACGTCATGTCTTAGAATTATTGGTTCTGCGATATACTGGTTTCCTCACGATGTTTTCCTTCACCGTTTTGAGAGCAATTATGATGCTATAAATGATACAAAGTAATGCACCTAGCTAGATTCAAACCCACGGACTAAAATTCGTAAGTCGGGGCCGATACCATTGGGCCATCACTCCTAATAAAAATGAACACAACTGAGAAAAGAAATAAATTAAAAAAAAAACTGTTCACTGATTTGAAAGAAAACGATTTCAACAAAATATTCCTGTTCTGGATTCCCAAATGAATCAGACATTTATATTTATTATGAATCACAAAACAGATGCCCAAACATTTAATTGTGCTTTCAACATATTTTTAGAAAGCAGAACCGCGGTTAATATCATGTATTTGAATCGGAAACACTTGAGCTTCCAATAAGCCTTTAATAAAGGTTTATATGGAACACTGCTAATAAACCTATACAACGAATATTCTACTTTCAGCTTAGTCCATAAAGCTCAAAATTCATCTCACATTTTTCTTTTCACTTTAAATAAAAAATAGTCAATCGAATTTATACTTTCAATCTGTTGTGTTAGGGTTGTAAATCTTTTGTCGTGTGGTCATGATGGAATTGATATGAATTTTTATTTGTTATTGCTTACAATGAAGAGGGATACATGGATCTGCAAGGATACGATAACACTCAACAGTTGTTGATTGGTAAGTACTTATATTGTTGTGTCAATGTGTTTTTTACAATACATACTATTTATAAAGGCATCGCTTAGTTCGTGCATTGGGCAAAAAGGCAACCAAAGCCCTAGTTTTTCGGATAAAATAGCCATGAATTACTTGTACCTATAATCTTTCAGTTTTTAAAGTTTGAAAAACCTATGGAAAAGCGTTATAGTAAACTGTAATTTGTATGAAAAAAAATGTGTCATGTTTCTCGCACTACCATCACTAGATTACTAAAAATAGGGCTTTGAAATTAAAGCGATCGAATAATAAGTACTTAAGAACTGACACAGCTTTCAAATTGATAAAAGTTATTTAAACGGTCGGGCGTCTTTAGACAAAAATTCAATTAAGACATAATAAAATTCAATTAAGACATAATAATGATAGTTGAGGTGAAAAACCATACAAAAGTGATTCCAATAAAATTGGTTGAAGCAACGTCTCACTATGAAGATCGAAACCAAAAATATTTAAAATACACACAACTACATACAAAACCCGACCACCTACTCCTGTATTAACCTCTTGACCTCCTAACAAGTACTTCAAAAAACAAAACACGGTCGTTCAGTACTTTAGAACAATGAACTTCGAACATTGGCACGAGCTACCATTCAATTGTCTAAAGCTCAAATGGTTTTAAAAACTTAATACTTACAATACATAAGGCTCATCGTCCACGGTGACTTTTCGAAATTATGCAATCGCGCGTTTCCAGACGTACGCGCGTTATTGACATTTACAACTCGTGACAGAGGCGATGTAAAAGTACAACAGCGTCGCTGTTGAAAAAAGACTGGAGAATTGAGTGACAGGTACCGGCACCGCGCGTTTGCATCGCGACAGGATCCCGATGGTATCGGCGTTATCTCATTGTAGTCGCATTTTCAATGAAAAGTGAGAAACTTATTGAGGGTGCTACGCGTCTGCTTTGCGAAATAATTCCAATAGCAGCCATTCCAATGTGATAAAATCACGAGTGTACCGCGATTGCATCACTCAATAAAGTCGCAGTGGACGAGGGTCCTAAAACACACGTGTTAATCACAATAAGTACTTAAACATCATATCTGTACATCTTGGTCGTAAAAACGCCGTCATTTAATTCTTTATGACCCTAAACCAAGTACTTGAAATCACTTCAAAGAGAGTTCATGTATTACGATACATACAGCGACGTAGAACGGCGAGCTTGTTAGATTCTCTCGAAATTCCTCGGGTGACAGATCAAAGGGATTGCAAATAAATATTTTATTGGTTGCATCCGCATTCGGAGATGGTTGTTAAATGTATTGTTTATTTGATGTCATAAAATATATTTGCTGACGATTTCCATGAGTTTAAAGATGAGACTACTTTTTTGAGATTATTTTTCAATTTAGTGCTTCTGTTAATTAAACTTCGGGTTGAGTTATGCTTACATAAAGATTTTATTTTCAACAACCCTGTTACATTGTTAGTTCTGCCACACATGGCTTTTATAACAACATAGAGAATTCTACTTCCATCGTTAAATCCAAAATTAAAATTGCAGTGCAATACTTGTGTACCATTTTTAAGCTATTGCATAGCTTTTACCGCGGGCTTTAAGTGCGGCGACCGAATCAAGATATAACGAAAGACGTAACGAAAATAACACTGTCTCTGTCACATCTGTAATTTCAACGTGAATGAATAAAATTTGAATGAATGATTTTTTTTTTCTAATTAGTAGAATAACTTCCCATAGAGCAACGACGGGATGATATTCTCGTTAAATATTCGCGCTATGCAAAAATTAAAATTGCATAAGTTGATAAAAATGCTATGCAATAGCTTTACCGCGGCAGTCCCCGAGAGCCAAACAAATATTTTCTTTGTATTATTCCTAACTAAGAAGTGCTTCTACCATTCTAAACGTATGTATCAAAGGAAACAGACTAACAGAGAAGACAATAAAATACAATCAAGATGCGTTTGTCTCAGAGCATGAAATGTTAATTGGATGCATATGTAACTTGGTTCGAGGTAAAGCTTGATGAACTTTGTAGCTGTGTGTATACTTCCTTATTTTTTGAAGGCGAAAACAAAGATTTCGGTAGTTTATGTTGAATCTATTTGAAGTATTTTGTTAATGGGTTCTAATAAATTCGTACCGACTAACTTACTCATAATTCACTACACTGGAGTACGGTAAATAATAGAGGTAAATGAAAACTTTAGTATAATTATGGCAACCCAAAAAAATTTGCATATTTTTATCACCATTTATTGCGTAATAATGTTAAAGGTTCCTTTTCAAAAGTTATAAAAGAAGTAGTACAATAATAAATACACACTGACATTTTAATTGCCATTCCAATTCAATATGAAAATGAATGCACAACACAGCAACGTAACTTTATCTGACCAAATTAAATGCATTCGGAATAAACAAACCGCGACACGAAATATATGGACAAGATAATTCAATTCGACACTAAACGGTTGCCACAAGATAAAACAAGGAACCTAACAAAGTCTTTAACACCATTATTCTCTCACCCCAGAAGTTTCCGAAACATTATCGTAAAACAATTTAGTCAATTTATTACCAAAAATATACGTTACCGCTTCCTGAATACGAAGAGTGTATCTTAAAAATTCAGTTACTTCGTTCTGAAGTGTCAGGGGACGCAATTACTGACAATTTATTTACATATGCGTTTAAGGAGCGGTTTCACTGTCAGCTATGAACCGTTAAAGGAATTTAAAAAAAGAAGGAGTATTTTTTTGTTTGTTTAAATTATGTCGGACAGTGAAATGTGTATGTGGTTTTAGTAACATTTATGAAAGTGATTAATATTGTTTTTAAACGCTACGATCGATAAACTTGGTACTAAAGGGCTATTATTATATCCTGCCTGACAGATATAACAGTATTAGAATAATGGTTACTTTTAATTTTTATTATAGCAATCCTTTTACCAAGCCATTTTTTAATTAAATGGCTATAATATTACATAAGTAATTGTCAATTTTAACCTTAGTATGGTTATAAATATTGGCCGTCAAAAAAGGAATAAATTGTCTAAAATTCCAAAATCAAATCAAATTCATAAAACTTACACATAGTTTCTCTCCCTAATCAAAATAAAACCATTCAACCAAAAAAACCCACATAAAATGTATGTAAACGTGAAAGTCCTTAATGTCGTTGTTACTCTAACGAACCGCGACTGATTTATGTGTGTGCGCATTAATTAATAAGAAATGTTACACACTGATGTGCTTATATCTGTATACACCCACACATGTTGGAGCTGTGGAGGGTTTCGGTCCAAGTTTGACATGTGCGGCGTGTGGCGGGTTGAATGTCAAATGGGAACGGTCGTGGTCGTTTTTTTTACTGGCAACTATTTCTCAGAAAAAGTACGTTTGTCGAGTCGATGATGCGGGGAACACTAGTAATTCAATTCAATAGTAGAAAACAAGTAAACAATAGAGATAATATTGTATGCCTCCGGATTACGCTAAATTTGCCCAGTGCAGATAAATCTGCAGTGCAGAGTAAAATAATGTTGGCATCTTGTCTATAAACAATAAACATGATCTCCAAACATGTTCAATCTATTTATTACACTTTCAAACATTTTACCGATAAAAATGACGCCTCTGATAATATACGACTATTCATGTCCTTTTTTCAAAAAAGATAAAAAATACAACAAACTTAAAAATGAATGGAACCCAGTGTTCCAAATTCAATTTGAAAGTCGCTGAATCTTCCACTTCGCGCCAACGACCATCGCTGTATGAACGTTCTATTATTTCTTTTTTAAAAAACATTGTGATTTATGTCCAGTTTGCATGTAAGGACGCTACGGCCATCCAATGTATTTTATTTTATTTTATTTCAATTTATAGGGCGATAGTTCTCTCTGTCTTTCTTGTTATTGGGTACTCGATTAATAATCGTAAACGACGCGTTAATTGGTTGTAGCTAGTCTAAGTTTCAGCCTAGATAATTGTATAGTGAGGACTTTAAATTGTACGCTGCGCTGGAATTACGATTTGAGTGTTAATCGATTTGTTGCTTGAATTTATCGACTAATCGAATAGACATCATTGTTTATGAAAACAGTTTGTTTAAATGCAGGAATCTGTTAATTTAAAACTTTAATTGCTGTTCTAAATTCGAATACAGAGTACAATATCGTTTATATTTGTTTATAAAAAGAGTCGCTTTAATAAAGTTCATCCTCAATAAAAATAAAGTACATACTTGACAAAACAAAATGACATATTAAATGAACAGTACCGAAAAACAAATATTTATGTTAATGACATGATACAAAACAAATAAACAGGATCGTTACTTACCTCCCAGAGGCGTTCAATTTCCTTTACGTATCCTAACGCCATATTAACAAAATAATTTCGAAGAAAATGTCAAAATATATTACTAAGACTCGGCGCAGCAAGTTCGTGTATTATTTATTATAAAATTCCAATTTAAAATTTCGAATACAACAGCTTATTTCTTGTAATAAACGTTTCCGTAATGGCGACGTTAAATGGACTCGGAATAAGTAAGCGAAGAGCTTTTTAAAAAGCTGTTACTTTTATTTAAAAACTAATTTTTTCGTTCATCGTTTTTCGTTATAGGTAGTTGAAATGAGAATAAAAGAACGCTAGTGATTTTTGCAGCAATGATTGGCTGTTAAATATAATTTACTTTTTTTAATATAAAAATATTTAATAGCCTGAGACTTTGCTTCATAAAAATGATTTTTATGCACTTACTACTACTTAACTAAAAGCCTAAATAATTCAACTAATAGACTTGGTATACCAATTAGATAAGACAATATATTTCACGATATGATTAAACTATGATACAATAAAATATCAACTTAATTAAATATAATCTTTTTCTAAAAAAACCTAAGAATGACTTCAACACAAGATTCCAATTTTAGAAACATCAAACCCAAAATAATTCCCTACCCATATGTTTGACATAAGAAAAAAGAAAACCAAAATGTCAACTTTGTATTAAGATTAATGATGATACGTCGTGTCTGCAAAAAGTGATCCCTGATCTCTGACATTGCGTTTAGTTTTTACTTTGTCGACCGTTTCGACACACGTTTGGTTTCTTTGAAGATTTTTTTGAAATTTTATTTGAATGTTCTGTTAAAATCTTACGGTAATTTTACTTTTGTTACCTTATTAACACTTGTTTGAACATGTTCTGGTAGAAACAACTAAGTACAGTGTGTGTTTGTAAATAGCATTAATTATAGGACGGAATTAACTACTCTGTTCTATTAAGCGTAATGAGTAATACTGGTATAATTTATATTTCTTTTAGTTATACAATTTGAGCAACCTTTGTATTTGTAAATATGAAAAAATCTAATAACTTAAATCCAAGTCTTAAAATTACGTTATTCTCCTACCACGATCCTACAGTATAATACATAATTATGCATCTTCAGTGTCAATGGCTTCGGCTGAGATTGACGACGTTGACCAAAAACATTTTTTATCCTGTCCTGGATAGAGCGGAGAAGACTCTGAATAAGTAAAAATCTACCATGTTCCCTTAGTCACCCTTTGCATTCCAGAGTTACGGTTAGTGTTTGGCCAACTTCTTCTTCGTGTCACTGGCACGACGGTATTTATATTTTATTGGCCCAAAACTCCACCATCTCCACCGCGTTGTCGGTAGCAGCGAAGAGATCTATTTGGCTGCATGTGTTTGCCCTCTTAGCGGGCAGGATAAGAGGTGAAGCATGGTTTGTGACGCAGTTTGGCCAACACTACGCGCCGGCAACCTGGGGATGGTTCCAAATATAAATTAAAAAGATAAACATATTAAAGCTATCTCTCTCCCACAGCGTTACCTGGTCGCTGGGGCAGCTGGTCAGAGTGGTCAGTCTGTGGAGCTGACTGCCGACAGACAAGAAGACGAGCGTGCACTGGTGACACTCCTTGTTCAGGAGCTCACGCACAGCATGCTGACTGCGTTGGGGATTACTGCGGAGTGCATGGTGGTGAGTACTTTGATTAGTAAGACTAGAAGAATGCAGAAAGTATTGAAGTGTATTGTATTTGATTTTAATATTCTGTCACTGTGCCTTGGAAAGTAGGTTCACAAAACAACTGCTAACTAGTTCCATGCTTGATCTTATTTGCCTCGTGTCCGGTTGTTAATCCATCATTGTAGTACGGGGTACTGTAGTATAGGGAGAAAAGAGAGAGAAAGAATGCATCTGTGTCTATCCCACACACGTCTTGAGCAGGATAATTTTGTTCCTCGTCGATGACTACTTGACTATTTTCAGAAGCAATAGTAGCCTCCCTTAAGGTGAATGGTAAATTAGAAATATGACTAAAAGATTTTCACCGAATAAATCATAATCTCAAAATAGAACAGAGTTTACTTAAGTTAAAGAAAGAAGTAAACATAAAATCTGAATAGTGTCCCCAAATGTTTTAATTTTAGAAAATTACTTACTAAAATGTAATTGAGAATAGAAGTACGTATGACATAAACTCTACCCGTAAGCGTTAAATTCCGTGCTGTGACGCTCTAATACAGAAATTAATTTTATAGGCGCTTTAGTCTGTTCGTTGAAAATGAGCCATTAAATTTTGAACCTAACAGCGTAAAATAAACAATATTTCTAAATTATAACGCCGATAATATTTAACGGCTTTTATAACATAAGTGACTGATATTTCTAATTCAAACTAGAAACTACAACATTAATTTATAAATTCTGAAACGATAACTGTGAATAGTTTTATTTTTATATCCTGATCTCGCCACGTTCTGCTACTAATAATCCGCCATATCTCATAACGTTTCCGTATCCAAACATATTTTTATTTTCGTTAATCGTAGTCATATCTCATCTTATAACAGCGGAGGCCAAAATAGAAGCGACAACCGAGAAACTCGAACGTTTCCAGCCAAAAGTTTACGAGCCCGTGTCATAGGAATTACAAATTATGAAACTATCCGCCATGGGACAAGTTAATTAATACTATTTCTATGAAATGCTCCAGAACCAGATGCCGCACTAAATATACACTTCCTTTCCGTTCAGCCATAACTAAGAAATGTTACTCTGGTCGCTTCATAACAGGCCATCGGCTGTAACTGCCACCTTCCAAGTTATGAAGACCCATCGCACCCCCCGCGGCTTTAGAATTTCTAATCAACACAAAGGTGGAAGCAAGGTGAGTCTAAGGTCAGTATTAGATGGTCACGTTAAAAAGATTCGAGAGATACTAAAATCGGGTGGCGTGACCATCTGGGCCGTATCATATCGTCTAAATATAGACGAGGGAGTAAATTTTTATGGTGTTCTTACGAAAAAGTTGAGGTAACATTTTATATGAAATGGACGTAATTGGGTAATGTAGAACAGCTCTATTCCGTTTTAGTTGTTTTTATAGTTGATGAAGATAGTCAAAAGTTAGGGAAGGATATTTAATTGTATGAAGTAGTAAAAGCCAAATGTAAGCTTAAATTTGTAACCAAGAACAAAGCTCATAAGCCTGGCACAATGAGTTAGCCACCATTCGCATTTAATAACAAACTTTGGAGCAAAGTTTCCAGCGCCCATGTGTTGACAGACAGACAGCTAACGTAACGTTAGCCAAACCTATTCATAAACGCGTTCTGAACAATAGTTTGAACGTTGAGTATTCAACTTCATGCACTGAAATTAATTCTAACTGAAGTGCAATACTAACTCCGAACGGTAAAGGAAAACATAGGGTAACACACACATCAACAATAGCGGAAATTAAAACGTTACCAATATGTATGTAAATGGTTAAACGGATATTGAGGGAGAGGACAAAGAGATTTTATTCTCGAAAATAGTAAAACAAAATGTTGTCACAATGTTGTATAGCGTGATGGTGGAGCGGTATGCTGGATACAAAAAGAAACAACGGTGCTATCATGTAACAAACTTGACCAATTTTCTACCAAATTCTAATAATTTATTGACTGAATAATCTTTTTTTTTAACCTTTATACACCTTATTTCACCAATCTAGGTATATGTCACTTCTGGAGGTTTTAGTCAGTTTCTTCCCGGTCACTTGAACGAGATCATCTGTCCATTTAACTGGTAGCCACGCTAAATTTCTCGTTCCAGTCCGTCCTCTCCACTCCAACACTTTCCTGCTCTATCATCTATCTAGTCTATGTCATATATGGCCCGCTCATAATAGAACGTTTAAAAATTACCGTGCAGTACTCCAGAACAAAAAACCATTTAATATGATAAAGCAATACCTACCGTCCGTGCAAACACAGGTATTCTGCAGAAATTCGTGGAACACTCGGCATTTAGAATATTCAGTTTCGGCTCTCTCCAATTCCCATTCCCGGGTATTATTTAGTTTTAATACCCCTGTATGCGCCTTTTATTACGATTGTACAAAGAGTTCCTTTTTTCGCTTTTATGCTGTTGTATTAACCTTTGGTATGTAGTTTCGTACCGTTTGCGTTTTTATAACTATGTAGTTTAAGTGTAATGAGAATTTAAATAGAATGTGTTCGTGTAGTTCCAGTTTAATTTCCACATTGAGACAAATAAAAAACTTAAGGATTTGTTATCTTCAAAGAGTTAAGCAGAAGTACACTTAATAGTGTAGTTGCGTTTAGGTAGCTAGTAATAGCTAATATACCGGGCACAAATCTAAACTACTGAGATTTTGATGAAAAATCTCAGCAAAAAACAATATTTCATGCTCATATATAAAGCTTGCGACCACAAAACCAACGACGGCAGTAGAGAAATTAATGAAGGGTTTATTCAATCCACATTAATGTCAATTTAATACCAAGCTGCTATAATATCCAGAATTTAGTTAATCGAGAGATACGTGATTATGAACAACTTGACGTAATCACACAAATCAATGGAAAGCGATACACCATTAAACATGGCATTAGGCACGTTTTACACACACCTCTCACTCGGCGGTCCAAATTCAATCTCGGAATGGAAAATGATCAGTCCATATTTTGTTTATAATACCAATAAATCATCCCACTGGTCCCCGTTGAGTCAGCTTCAATTTCCCATTTCTGTTTATCGTACGTTTTGATAAATAGCCTCGGGGTAATACCATTTTGGTTTTGTACGTTCGGCTTCTTCGCGAACGCTTTCGCGCCAAATAAATACGCCATCTTGGCTTTGTAAACTGTTTTTGTTTCGCGCCCCGTGGATTGATTGTTATTTATTGGGATGATCAATCTATTGTGTTCGGTTTCGGAGGTTATTTTTTCGGGTGACGGAAATGGACTGATAAACGTTTTAAAAATGGACCGTATTTTTTGACGATAGACTAGTCCTTATTTTTTGGGGGAGATAAAATTATCGTCGTCAAATACGAACACAAAATATCACTTATACAAAAAGTTATACAGATCATCTTGCTATTGCGACCACCAAGTATTTGCATATTATACAAACGTGGCATACTGAATTTGATTTAGAGCTGCTCCTTTTGCCACACGATTGCTCCTACACTTGACTACTACTATATGACTGCACAATATCGTACCACATTCAGCAATAACTTAGCTTTTGGTGAATCCATGACTAGTGTAACTATTAGACTTTTGTAACATTATACTTATGTACTCTTTAATTGTTTTTTTTTTTATAAACAGTTATGTAACAGTTATGTTTCGTTTCTTTAAACTTCAAAGAATCAGTGATTCTTCAAGTACTTTTAAGTCCTCATTAATTTTACGAAGATCATCAGTATGATTACTTGCAAAATTTTCCTTAGCTGTCTCTAAACTGTTAGTATTTGATCGTCATAGTTCAACCACCCCAATTCATTTATCAACCATCTCTACACTAAATTAATAGAAAAATCTAATCTAAATCCAATTTCAAAACTAATATTCCCGACTACGGGATCCACAATAAATTCAATTACTCCGAGAAATTCAAGTAAGCCATATAATGTGGACCATCAGTAAATTGCCCACATGAAAGGTGAGCTTTGAATGGTAGGAACTCGGGTGGAGCCATTCATTCGCGCTCGTTGGAGCCTCTTCATTAGCCTAATTGCCACATACAAAGGGGGAAAATGGTGAAATTTTATAGCACCTTTTCATCTTTTGTTGCCTAAACATCGAGATGGAGTGTGGATTCTTCGTTTATGTTCGGTTTAAGGACTTAAAATTTAATGAAAAATGTTGTGTTTGTCTTCATTCTCTCGGGAAAGGCCGTGAGCGTGTAATTTTAGACTCATTAGATGCTTCGCCTTATCTTCTAAGTGCCAACACAATGCATGCGGGTGTGTTACCATTTACAGAGTAGATTTTAAAAACTTTTGCAATTATACACCTTTCTTTTACGAGAATCGGGTTGGTAGAAAGATTTCATACGTTATTGCTAAACTTGATTCAGAGTTAGTTATAGACGAAAAAAAATATTTACGACTTCTGCCTCCTCCATAATATTGATTTATTTGGCATTTAATATAAAGTTAAAAACAAACTCCCAATCTTAAAACCTAACCACATGTAGGTCAACGTAATCTGCCAAACCACCTACAAAAATATCAAAGCTTCCTCGCCAGTACTTAATCGGATTAGTAAGTATCATCAACACTTACAAGAATAATTGGAAAGAACCGTTGGAACACAAATTCTGAGCTATCGTTATCTCAACTTTCTACTTGACAGATTTATTGAATATAACTTTTATTCTTCACAAAGTCTTTCATAGTACAAATTATAGGTATATTATTATGTTAATGTGAATGAATCTTCGTGTGAATTGAGTGTTGCTTCCTCTTGTATTGGGGACGGCACATAAATTGTCTTTCAAGAATTGTGAATTCGAAATTTGGGAAAATTTCCTTTATCATGTTTTGGTAGCATGTAGGTTTGGTAACGTAACTTCTCGATTCGGTGTAGATTGAATAATATTAATGGTCATAAAACGCAAAATTTAAATACAAATTGTTTTTCATTCAGTATGCATGTTTTCACTTGTTTCATGATAATAAAAATTAATTTTGTCACGACAGGCCTAAAGATTAATTAATGTTACTTGTACATTAATTCAACACGGATCTACTCGTATATTAATTCAACACGGATTTATTTTTCATTTGTCCCATAATAAACATTTATTTTGACCCGCATTCACATTGTTACAAGCACGATTTCCGCAAAATTACCGTCAGTAAATTAGTACAACTGATTTCATCGTGTTCACTGCACCCAAAAACTACATCCAGCCCTCAACCGTTGCGGTTTCGTCCAAATTAAATTAAATCGTACAAAACTTTTTAATCAAACATTAATGCATAAACAAACAACAGTAAAATCCAATTTATATGCGATGCGGCCATCATTACTGGAGGTGGGTCTCGTGAATGATTTGTTGTGATTTCGTCGAGTGAGCGCAGCAGGCGATCGCAAAATGCATTCACATATCGCCCCTCTTCATTCAAGCAAATCCCGCTCTAGTATGAAACATGTTACGTATCACAATCGTATGAGATGTGAGAGGAGAGAATTTAATTCCGCAAGCCCTCCTACCACGTTATGGGCAATGCGACAAGGGTTTGTAAATTTCGATTGGATTCCCTATCTGGGATCTCTGCAACGGACACCGCGCCGTTGGCACTGACAAATGTTTACACAGTGTACAAATTTCGAAATTAATCCGATAATCGTACGTAAATTAATTCCCGTAACGTCTCCGCGGTTTTGATTTGAGCGGTGTAAGTAGCGGATGTAATGATTTATTGAATTTCAAACATCGGTTGGCTATAAACCGTGTGGGGACTTGGAACTTGTTTATGAAGGAGATTTATTGATATGAAGTGCGTTTTACTGCAGTGTTGCGCCATTGCGTATGGATGTACACGCGGCGACGCAAGCGTTCAACGAAGATGGAACATTGAACGGATGTTTTCGATTTCCGCTGCTAGAGCAAATATTTCTTTAATTTCTTTTGAACTTATTATTGCTCTGCTATATTTCTATTTTCTGTTTACAGCTAGCCTTGTCTTGAAACAAAATCTGCAGCGAAAATGATTGCACTAGCAAAAATTCCACCGACTAACGTTAGGGTTCTTGTATTTTTACTTCAACAACTTTTCCACTGATTGCATTTCTTTTAATTTCTTCTAAAAGTTCCGTCTAATTAGAAAAAGCTTTTATTTCATTAGGGTTTTTAAAGTCAGTTGCATCAGAGTCTGTTCCAACAAGGCTTTCAAACTCAAGCTGCACTCTTACTTAGTGTTTATAAGTTTGGCAAAGCGCCATCTTTGCGAAGCTGCTCACTGAACCTGCAAAAGACATCTCATCCATTCAGAAAACAATCTTCACTGTCTTCCTATCCCACTTATGATGCTACCTGTACTTCTCCTTTAAGTGCTTCAGCTAACTCCAATGGCTTTCAAAACTATCAATATGTTAAGTTAGAAGTGATTGTAAATAATTTATTGCTCACAAAAGAAAACCGTATTGCTCGTAATAATAAGAGCTATAAAATAGCTTATTCTATTGATAGATGGTACAGGCTTTTCTCTTTAGCTCTGAAGATCGGTATTGGTTTGATCTCTGAACCTTCATAAATCTACATACCGATAAAGCTTTGTATGTTATTCGCTAGTCCATTTGTTTCGTACTACCCGCTTTTCAAGTATTCCTTTGTTGGGATTTGACAGTTATATGGAACACAATGGCGCTTCATGTAAATTGTTACAATTCTTGATATCTCTTGTTCCTTACTTACTAGAAACACTTACTCACCACAAATGGTATAGGAAATAGGCAACTGAAAACCGATAACCTTCGTGAGGTTACTGTAGGCTCATTCTACTCGTCTATATGATTATTTTGATATGGGACTAGTAAAAATTTTAGTGGGAGCCAGTGATTGTTTTTTTTTTGTTTCATGGATTGGTCCCATTGCAAAATTTGTTCACGATAAGATTTCAGTGTCGACTTCCGTTTTTCGGTATACTTTTCCGATTAAATTCGTTGCGGGATCCAAGACAGTAAATTCATTCTCCGGGACTTCTTCGAGCTTCATAGTCCTCGAGCTTTTCTGGTAGTTATCACGATTGTACCTTTCTGGCGGGGTTGTAATGATTTGGGAAAAGCGTTGAGATGGTCCCGTCAAGTATTTCATAAAAAAATAAACTTTCTCTGTCTTTAACCATATTATTGAGTAAATCTCTCTGTACATCTTTCTAATATTTAATTAGATAGTCATGTTGTGTCAATACTAAAATAAACTATTGATTACACGCAAGCCCATGACTTATTTGATGAAGGCTTTGTAGCAACTACAATAAGAAAGTGCGTCGATTTGTTCCGCTTTCACTACTAGAGTCTCTTACCAATCCTTATTAAATTCATATGGTCAATTGGTCAGTTCATAGAGGTGAGCTGACGACTGTATTGATTTCAATGTGTGTTTTTAATTTGTTAATTTTATTACTATCTTCTTCTCAAATTACATACGAACAATACGCAATCAACTGAAGAAGAACAAGCAAAAGATGGTGTGAGAAATGAGTAGAAAGTTGTTGTCACGTCTGATAGGGGAGGATGGAAGAACAAAACGACCTTTAGTAAAATGGGAATTGGCAGGAAGATGATGGCACTGTCACCAGACGACCTCATTTTATTTTATTCTATATTTTTCTTATCGTTCGAATCCTAGAAGGTGCAGTTGGTTGGCAAGGAAAGTGGATGGGGCATATCCTGCAGAGGGTCTCCACACTGGCATTATATTTAAGACGGGTCTAGTACTTATACGCCATTCTTCCAACCTAAACCCGCAATCGATTGAGATCTACCTGGGTTTATCTCAATGCATTGCAGGTCTTGGTGGTTTACATCCAGGAGGAGAGATTCTCTGTTAGATTGATGAAATCTTAAACTATCATCCAAGTTTCATCATAAAGCTTTTTAATCTTGTAAGCGTACAAATAGACACCACTATTATCTAAATTTCTTTCGAGAGAAACACTGTTTCTAATTGTGTTCTTTCTTATTTATTTCTTTTTCTTTTAATTTAGGACAACATCGTGTACCTTACATTGTGTCATATAAACGTATTTTCTTTCTTTCAAAGCTGGTATACTTAACAGCTTTGAAAGCTTTCCTAGTCCTACATACAATACAAATTAATTCACTTATGCACCGTGTAATCAAAGTGGCGTGTGAAAAAATTACACGTTTTAATACTTTTTTTTTATTAACATAGTTATTAATGTAAGTAGCCAAACTGGTTTATTTTGTCAATCTTAGAAAGCTGTTCAACGGTTAATTTCATCCGTTAGACATGTTAAATTAAGCTTGTCTCGAAATAATTAGGAGTATGATTTTAATATAATAATAATATATCTTTACTTCTCCTCGCAAAACAAGACCTTAAAGTATTATACAAACACTAGCTTTTGCCCACGACTTCGTTCGCGTGGAATAGTGACTTCCGGCAGATTTTTTTATTTTTTGCAATAAAAACTATCCTATGTCCTTTCTTAAGTTCCAAACTATGTCTGTACCACATTTCACACAAATCGGTTCAGTAGTTTAGGCGTGAAGAAAAGACAGACAGACAGACAGAGTTACTTTCGCATTTATAATATTAGTTTGGATTAAGTACAGTTGCAGAGGACAAATCACAGTCAATTGTTTGTGAGGAGCTGGTGTCTATTATAGGTATACACCTGTATTACAATTCACCAGGTCTGTATGTTATCATAACAAAAATAACATGTACTAGTTCACGTAGGATAATTATTTGGTTCGCTACAGTTTGTATCATCTTGTTATCAAGGAGTCAAGACATTTGCAAAGTAAAAGTAACTAAAAATGTAAATGGTATACTATATATATAATGTAGATGTATATGACAGTATGAATATGTGTGTATGTGTGTGTGTATGTGTGTGTGTGTGTGTGCGTGTGTGTGTGTGTGTTTGTGTGTTGACTATCAACCTTGAATCATAATCATAATAATTATCTGTTATGTAAATTATTACAGAAATTTAAATCTCGCTACTAAAACATTTTTAAGACATACAGTGGGAAAACATATTCCTTGAAGTCTTTAAGTCAAGAATGAATAGGTTACTTCAAGGCAACCGTGTCTCACCGACGACCACATCATTTTACTTGCCATCCGTCAGATTTGCTCGCGTTTGACCACTAACTTGTAGTGGTCAAACGCGAGCAAACTTTAAAAAAAAAACATTGTGTCACACCTGTAAGATTTCTTGCTAATGTGTACGTGAGCTTCAATTTTAAAAGATAATCAGTTGGCGACATCGCCATCCCGATATTCTAATGTAATTTTTAGATACAAAGAAAACAAAAAAAAAGAATTCACTTATTGAATTTTATATTATGCTCTCCGCCTAGCGCTGATAGTGGGTGGCCTATTTAATTCTTCCAAACGAGTTCCTCCAACAAGTTTTTCATAGACTACAGTCCCAAAACGTCCACTTATTCCACATGGTAGCATCAACTTGCGTGCAGCAATTACTCCGATCAGTATCGACTCCAAATCGTTCTCGGCCACGATGTTTATTAATTTATTACATTCGGTTCGGATGCCGGTCATTCGATCCGCCGTTTATGTATAATAGCTAGCTGTATGGTCTGAATAGGCGGAGCTCAGAATTTCGGATCTGTTGGAATTTTGTCATATTTTTATGATGCTTGGCATATTTTGGGCACCTCGCAGTTGAGTACCTGTCTTGTATGTTGAAGTAGCTTAGTTTTCGATTTAGAAGTTTGATTCACTCTGGTACAATACAATAAGAATCCTATAGGATGCATATTATAATTATTAACATCTTTTTTGCGTATTACTGGCAATTTGAGCGTGTATTTTAGAAAAATCTATCAACTGTAATAGTTCTTTGTAATTTGGAATTCTTCAAAATCCTTCTGATATCTCATCTCATATCTTAAACTGTTTTTTTTTTGTATTTTCTAGAAACTTGGTACCTACGTTTACAAAGATTTTCACAATACTGCATAGTGCTACAAATCTCTCATATGTTTTATGTGTCCCTCGTATCTAAAATAGACTCTAAAGAACACATCATGCGGTTCACAACACCTTATTCGCGGTCATTTGATATCTCGGGTATTTCAATATTACTCGTATAAATACTTCGCCCCATTCATCATCATTTCGAAGTAAATGCAAATGAATGAAAACATAACAGCTCGTTTCACTGCGGTACTATTCACAAGCTTGTTTTTAATTACAGCAAGCACTCACGATCGTTATCACATTATCGAACAGAGAAAATGACTTCATCAATATATTGCTGCTGGCCATCTCATTTAATGATAATACGAAACATTAATATCACTAAATGAACTGAGATAAAACTTCAAATTGAACATGAGAAGATTTATGATATGAAGTAACAATACAGGGCAATGGTTAAACTAGAAGGTATAGATGAGAAACAAATTATAAGCAAAGCTTATTGTACAGATCACTAATTAATGATGACTCTACTGTAGTTGTTGTTCTTGTGCTCGCGGATCTTACCAAAAAGGATTGGATACTAAGCCACATGCTTAATATCCAATCCTTTTTGGTAACATCCGCGCACATTGTTGGCACGTGAGCATAACATCGATCAATGTAGTTATAATTAACAGAAAGACGTGAAGAATTAATCACAGTGCCAGCTTTAACGATCCAACTGATGACGCAGACTGTCTCTCTATGAGAAGTAGTAATCGGTAATGTAATCGACCATGCAGGTCCAGTTTGGGCTGCTGGATGTAACATCTTCAATACTCCTAGGACATGGTTGTTATCTAAGATCTTTACCTATCTAATAAGATCTCAGAATATCTATGATGGAAAAAGGAAGGAATTCTAGGGGCCAGTGAAATGCACAGATGCAAAAGTATCTCAGGCTACCTGTAACTTACGGTGACGGCTGAAAGGTATTCAAGGAGGTGATAGACTCACCATCTTGTCAGAGTCCAGAACTAATAAACATTAACTGTGTTCTTCAAAACGCAGGATTTCCATTAAGTTCCTTGTGGGTTACCTCGCTCTGTCTCAGTCCTCATCTTTGCCTCTGGGCTAGATTGACACTAAAGTACAAGAATTATCAACACCAGCTCAAAACGTAACCCCACAAATTGCCTTGTATCTACATGATCACGTTCAAACTCAACATCTTTATCCTATTATCGTTCGAAGACTTAACTCGCTCATTCACCTCCGCACTTCAGTTCCGCGTTAGCTACTTGAGCCTTCAAAAGACCATTAATTCCATTTGCGTCACATCCATGAGAAATGCAAGAATGTAAGTTCAAATGTTCTGCAGCTATTAAGCCTTTGTCAAACAGACAGGCGTGGCGAATATGAAGCGAGGCGTTTTTATTTGTAATGTATGGAATTGTTTGAATCCAGTCACATAAAAAGCGAAAGCGATCCGATAGCGTGACAGAACCGATGCGAAGATGTGGCGGAGGTGTATTTGCTCTGTTTGAAGTCGTTCATAAAAAGTCAGCCAACACAACTGTCACCTCGGTTCGCTGCACCCAGTTTGACGTCTTGTATCGCTTCGGACTCGGTCCGGTTCGCTATCGCCTGTCAGTTTGACAAAGGCTTTAGGGTTGTAAAAATCAACCGTGGAAAATCGCTTTGCTTTCTTGCGGAATTAAAGGTTTAAACACAGTTTTGTTTGTTTGTTTGACGTTTTCTTTGTGTTGCTATGAAGCTTAGGAGGCGGTAAAAGAATGAAAATAGGTGCTGCAATGTTTATAGGTTCTTTAGTTTCAAGTACTGCTTAACACTAGGAAGCTTTTAATTAAAGTTTTGTTTGAATGTAATATGAATTCTGTTTGAATTGACTTTTTATTTCAAATTGAGAATTGTCGTTTCATGGTGTGACCTAAGGACATTGTTCGATAGTGGACAACTGGACACTGATCTGATGATGATAAGACTTTCTCTACATGAGAAGATATTCGCCCAAAAGTGATACAATAACGCGCTGACTCATTTTTGCGTATTATTTAAACTAATACTTGAATAGGTAAAGTTTGAATGCAGTAGGAGTAACCTTCGATTCGATGTCGAATAAAATTTTCAATGTTTTAAAATGACCGTTGAGGCCTATGTGTAATAAAATGTTTAGATATGATTCGATTACAAATATATGATTTGACTGATTTATAGCTTATAGAAGCTTAGAGCTTAGAGCGACAAGGGCTATATAAGTTCTCATGGGAAAATTATTATAAATACGAGTGAATGCCATAACAATAGCGGTTTTCCGAGTACGTTTCCGTATTAATTCTCTTCCACTCAACACCAATATAGATACTAATTTCAATTTCGATGAAAATTCAAAACAACGACTTCCACAGAATATTTCTTATACATAATGCCCATTAAGGAAAGGAAACACAGACATGTTGGCACATGAATATCATCGACAAGTGAATTAGCATAATCGGTGCCACATGTCATGTACGAACATGACTAAGAAACCAATGACTCAACGTTGCGTGCTGAATTTTTCAATGAAAGGGCTCTCCAAAATGAGAACGGACTACATAATGAATAAATTTTTGGCTGGAACACTGTTCTTTAAATTGAATCATGACTTGTAAGTTGGAACTGTGTAACATAACAATGACAGAAGTCTCTCTACAGCACATACACCATATTTTGCCAGTTTAAAATCATTTAGACATAGCATACACCATGTTTAAATCCCACGTAGTCAAGGCGAGCCTATTATTTTTAACAATTGGGCTGTTACTGAGAAATTCCTGATGCCTAAACTTAACAAAAGGTACTTTAGTCAAACTGGATTCGAAACGAAGATCTCTTCATTCGCAACAGCGCTTGATGCAACAAATGTAACAACCAAAAAGATGAAATAAATTTGAAATAAATTCACAGAGATAACAGATTATTTAAACATAGAATTAAAGGTGATCACAAACATGTAAAAGAAAAAACTAGCAGTTAATACAAAACCAGAAACGACTCGTAAAAACTCCATTAATATTATTAAACGACACGTGAAACGCCTTTGCTCTAATACTCCTTAAAATAAGATGCCATATGTCCCAACAGTTTCCCTTAAACCCACATTAACAACCACTATACAAGGATCAAAGGGATCGTTAAAAACTTCCAATAAAGATGACTCCTTTTCATGGCACGGTATTACACAAAAAAAGGTAAAGTAATCGTCAAAAAATGCCGCGGGTAGGTTTTGAAGATTGTGACGTATTGAAAGCAGGGGATTTTTATGTAAATTTTACGATAGCTCGACTCTTTTTTTGGTTGTGAAATGATATCTGGGGTGCATTAGAACTTAGTAGTAAAAGTCTCTGTTAAAAAAACAGTAAGTGATTTTCTGTCTCTGTCTATATGTCATTTATTTATTGAACAGAAAAAAGATAAAGAGCAAGCACATTTCAGTTCAGAATGTTTAAAACAGTGTCAATTTATTCAATAACTTATTTCAGCATTGCAACTGTCTGTAGTACAAAGTTGATTCGAAAACTAAGGCACTAGCTCGAGGGAGCAACGTTAACTTAAATTTTAAAATTGAAAATACTCTTTTCCTGTAGTATATTTACTCAATGTATGGACCTATTTATATCTATGAGAAATAGTGATTGTGCTTTTCACTTTAAAATGGAACCTAGATGGTAAAGGATACTCGTATTCTCAATTCAAAAAACGGCGTATTTATTTTACATCTACGTGCCAGCGCCTCGGAGCAAACACTGCCTCAGCTACTAAAAATTGTATTATCTCTGTAATTGAACTGTGTGAACCTAACACTAGGAATCTAGCTGGGGTTTTCCTAGATTCTGCTATCTTATGAACTGACATATCCTAGCAAAATTCTACTTCTCTCTTTCCTTATAAGAACTCAGAATTTCCTGCTTATTAAACCCAGCTACAACCATTTTTCGAGCTAAAATAAGCGTTATTTGCCCGCTCGCAGTCGGACATAGCCATAAAGACACGTTGACATAAATAATATTAAAAGTGGTGCCAGAAACATGGGACGGACTCCATTCAGATTGAACCAAAATTAACGGTTGTGGTTAAAAAGTTTGATTTTCAACGAATTTATCCTTTTATTTTGAGGTTTAAACGGAAATCGTAAAATTGACACCTCGTTGTGTAATCGTTAAACAGTTTTTATGATTACAAAAGATCATCAGGTGCTTAATAATTTTATGGTTTAATAGTTTTTTTTTTATTGTCTTTGCTTTCTTGAATACAAACTTTTTGGAGTGAACTCGAATAGTGTTGGGTTTTAAAAGTTCGCGAGACCGACTAACTTTGTAATTTATGTTTCTTTGTTTGAAATGATGAATGTTTCTGCTTTCAGTTTTGTGGTTTTTTGAGCGAGCTGACAAGTAAAAGTTTGTCTTTTAGTGTTATGACAGGGGCCATTATTTTTACGGCTGCGAAAATTAGTTTGTTGTTGTTTTTGTGAAAGAAAGTATACACTACTAATATTGTACTGAACTTTAGTAAGAGGTACCTTTCATTTTCGATATTATTATTTTTTTTATCTGCCGGTCACGGACATTTTAATATCCGAACTTAAGATCCTATTCGTGACGTGCCTCTGTTACCCGGAACGTCGATCGAAACTGATAAATTGTAGGACCTAGTGAGAAGATTAGGTACCATCTATACCCAATCTATTCGAAAAATACAGTCAGGTACACTATCCAACAAAATGGCATAGTTACCTTAGTGTAAAGGGGCTCGCTGTCCGACCATGGAACATGCCCGGGTCGACGGCGCGTTGTGGTCCACGCGCGCCTCAAGGAGTGTCAGCATAGTGACGGGGCCTGTAGAGGGTCAAAGCCTGCCGGGGTCGCGGGACTGTACGAATTACCGTGACCCCGGAACGTAAAGGGCTAGTGAAGGACACCGCGGATTTTAGTCAGTACGAGTCTGACAGTCCCTCCCGCCCTGCCCTGAGTGGGAGGACTCATTTGATGATTTTACCACGACAAAAAAAAAAGTGTCTATTTACCCGTGAACGTTATGTTAAGTTACATGCGAAGACGCTAGACGGCGTCAATCTCGCTTCACACCTTTTTTTCTAAACTGTCCATGGACTTTTGCAGCCCACTGTACCTAAGTTTGTTACTAACCAAACCTTTTCTTTTATCAACAGTGGCGGCTCACAGTGACATACCTCTCTACATAGGTATTGCTGTGGCTGTGGTGGTATTCCTGGCTGGAGCTGCCGTGGTGTATAAACTGCTGCAGAGGAAGACTAGGGACCATTCACTTTACACCATGACGAGAACTGGTAAGTATTTAATTACTGTTAAAATAAATAAAATGCGTGGGACATAATGACTCCTTGGTCAAAAGGACCCACTTTGAAAGGACCCGCGGGATCATCCAACCAGTCACATTTTAAATAGATTCCCACATTGGTCCCACTGCCCATGCAATCATACTTAAATGTTTCTCGATCTGGTCAGTTACTATAAAATAATTTAAAAAAAAACAATTATGGACTTCGAAAATGGAACTTTTTGGGAGCATGTTAGTTTTTAATTTGCGAGACTGTCATTTGTCCTTCATTGAGACGTCTTTTCGAAAATTGTGTGTAGCCATCAATATGAATTTGAGGTTACTGTTCAGATGACGAGATATAGAAATATGGGAGAAGATATGCTGCACTGACCTCGAATAAATTGAGATAATAGTAGGAAACTGATGTAAGGGAAAGGACTTTTTATGGTTAGATTATTAACAAGTAGTATGTTTACCAATGATGATTGTAAAAGAGTCCTATCAACAATGCTATTCTTTAATTAAAGACACTGCCACGTGAGCAGCTTTAACCACAACGTTTCCCCAATAAAATTCCAACTTTATGCAAAACGTGTCAAGTTGAAAACCTACTAAAGCTAACTGCCGCGTCCTTGCAAAATAGCACTACAAGAGTTACCAGCTGATGCAATATATGTTATAGGAACCCGGCGTGACGTATTGTCTACTGTCTAGTGCAGTCGTTGTGCAATCGAATTAGAAGAAGTAATGAATAAAGATCATACGAGTGGCTTGCTAGAACTCTGGACCTTCCACTCGGAAGTCCGTTTCCTAGCCGTTGGGACATTGACCTCCTGATTAACATAACGGGAAATGTAATTGGTAATGAACATGACGTTAAAGACGACAATAAAATTCATTTAATTATTTATTTATTATAATAATACTATTGTGACTGGTGTTTATTACAAAATACGGTAGTATGGTTTCTTAATTATTACATAGAAACTTAATATATAATTCAACATAATAATATCAGTTATTTTTATCTCATTTAATTATGTAACTACATTTAAAATAACTTTTACTCAAGCTCTAAGAAAAAACATGAATCCGCTCATGCACTTCGTCAATTGTTCAATGTAATTCGAAAGGTACTTACACTACCTATAAGTTATTGTTATTATTTTAATTTTTAGTGTCAGTTTTATGAAATCAAAACTTTTTATAACTACTAAAAACATGCAAGTCTGTTAAAAGAAAAATTCTTCAATGATGCAAAATTGTTCATACGTTGTAAATGTAAATAATCTAAAAATTACTCCAATATAATTTCATTCAAGTAACTTTGAATCCATTGGTCAAGTCTAAAGCCGTTGTCAAACAAACAGACGTGGTGAATGCGAAGCGAGGCGTTTATATTTGTAATGTATGGAATTGTTTGAATCCAGTCACATAGAAAAGTGAAAGCGATCCGATAGCGTGACTGAACCGATGCGAAGACGGGGCGAAGGCGTATTTGCTCTATTTGACGTCATTCATAAAAAGCTAGCTAATACAACAGGCACGGTCGCGGGACCAAGGGATTACCGTGACCCCGGTACGTAAAGGGCTAGTGAAGGACACCGTGGATTTTAGTCAGTACAAGTCTGACAGTCCCTCCCGCCCTGCCCTGGGTGGGAGGACTAATTTGATGATTTTACCACGATAAAAAAAAATAAAAAAAATAAAAATACAACAGGCACGCCTCGGTTCGCTGCACCCAGTTTGACGTCTCGTATCGGCTCGTTATCGCTTCGGACTCGGTCCGGTTCGCTATCGCCTGTCTATTTGACAAAGGCTTAACTAGCTGATGACGACTGATGAGTCGTCATGGCAACAGTATCTAAACACACGCCAAATTGAATTATTACCTTAATGGATCTTCGAAGATAATTTGACAAACGTTGACAACCAAAAAATAATATATAGTGTTAAAAACTACATCTTTAGGATCAATCAAATCAGAATGTACCTATTGGTTCGATAATGATAGCTCATCTAAACGAGAATCAACGTACGAGGAGGAACTTTACTTGAGTGTTGAGCAATAGACTCAAGTCACTTGCTGGAATACCGTGTTAAAGTTACATGTCATTGGTATGTCTTCATTCAAATACCAACCCATCTTCTTCAAGCAGATTTCCAACCTGAGATGTACCCGACCGTGGAGAAGCAGTCACTTTCCCTGGCACCAGATCTGATGCAGCATCGGCCTCCAAGATACGAGCATCCGCAGCCTGACTCCAGGGCTGAACACCATTATGATGTACCGCATCTTACTAATAGGTGAGTACATTTAATTTCTTAATATTATTTAAAATGTAAAACTTTGCAAGGATGAATGGATGGATGTTTGGATTGTAGTCCCTGCAGATTTGTGCAAGACATAGTTACGTTTTGTTCCTTATTTCGATTGAATTCAATACATAGCAAAATTTTACCTATGTTTTGATAGATGTTTGTTACTCAATTGCGTTAGAACGGCTAAATGGATCTTTATGAAAACTGACTCAAGGAAAAATATTAGATATTGTTTATCCCAGCATGGTGTTCTAATGAGATTTTCAAGCGGGCAAAGTCACTGGCAACTAATAAATCAAAAATCAAAATATTTTATTTCACATGGACCTTAATGGGCACTTATAAAACATCGAAAAACAAATGACAAAAATAGTATAAAATAAAATAAAATAGCATAATTGACTATTTATCTGAAAAATTCTAATTAGTCCGTTAATAAAAATATTTTAACTGACAACCGTATTTTTTCTTTTGTTCGTAAACCAAAATTGACGGAGATACGATGCTTTTAAAATTGGCAATACGTCACAATTTAGCAAGTACATTTTTTTATTGTTTTCTGGGTCTGGTTTTACAAAATAAAAAATATGTGACCACTTTTTTTAAAACTCTAAATGACGGCGTAATTAGATTTATAAGTTATTGATAGTGTCAAATTACCAATAGTCAAGAGAAGAAAGTACCAAAAAAATCACTGTACAACAAAACTACAAAGCTTTACAGTGTCACAGTACAAATTCATCTTCACCTGTCTGCTCTGTAGTGGACAAACGCTTCCATTTTGCACTAAGTGTCGTATGAAAGGTGAACGTGCTGTATCATATTGCCATCTTCCTACTACGACGAGGTACAGGCGACCAAAAGAAATAAGTCCTGATCCTGGCGTATACAGACAATGGACTATGAAGACTTCGGGCGTTTTTGTACAGTTATTTAATGTTATATGGCAACTGGTTTTTGTTCTCGATGGAATTGTCTTTGCACTCTTTGTGGCACTTTTTTCTATTGATTCGGTACACAGGAATGTAATTCTAGACCCGCTATACAATATGTATTTGACAGCACTCTGCAAATTTTAACCATGGTTTTCGTGCCATCGACCTGAACAACATTCACCAAGAAAAAATGATTCGACTCTCCATACAAAAGAAATTATTTGTATGGAGAATCGATTTTCTTCTTCATTGTCTGCAAAAAATTCTGAGGGCAGTCAAAGGTATCCTGTAGAATGTCTTAAATGATTATTCACTTCCATAGATTTTGGCTATCGTATCACTTTTGTATGGAACAATAAATTAGAATGAAAAATAGTAGATTATTAACCAAGGGGATAAAGCAGTGTCTTCTGTCACGGGTGACGATTTAAATCGCGAGCGTAACGAAGGACTCGAGGTTTACTCCCGAGCGTAGCGAGGGTGTTAAAACCTTAAATCTCGAGCGAAGCGAGGGATTTAAGACGAGTCCTGAGTGTAGCGAGGGATTTAAGTTCACCCAAGACTAAGACAGCTTTATCACCGAGGAAAATACTCTACTTTTCGTACCATTTGCGAAAAATGAACACTATAATAATATGAGATATGCATTTATTAAAAATAATGCCAATTAAAAGTAAAAGTTAACATTCGAATCATTGGTCCAATTATTTATAGTGAGAGTTACATTTTTGTTTGGTACATTTATTGTTGATGAGTTAATTTGAGTATTTCTCTGTTCTTGCGTCTGAGGAACTTGCGTTTCATTTGATTTAACATCAAAACGTATTTTTAGAACATTAACTTATTTATAAAAATAAATTAAAATAAACTTAAGGTTTATGTATTTGAAGAAAACAAAAACGCGGCAAATTCCTAGATTAACATTTTTTTGTCGGAAAAGCAAAGGCATCAAGCTCATACTGCCTCTTCAGTTTCTTCAGTAATTTTATTTTATAATCATAACTGCATAATAAATGCGTATTCCTTTTTCAAGATGTGTAATGCTTTATATACAAACTCAATGGTGTAAACACAGATGTAGTTCAGTATAAATTTCGGTAAGTATTCCAAATTTAAATCACATTCTCTCCCTAGAGGATGAATGAAATTCAGTACAATATTCTTTCCCTGTTTTTAACAGATTAATAATGACTATTGTTATGTTCGCTTTTTGAAGCATAGAATGTCACTTTTTTGAGCAAGTGGTACGAAAAAAATATATCACTGTTTTTTCTTTATCAGATGGTATGCAATATTTAAATGAGTTATATGATATTGTATGAAAGGTTGAGTCTAATCAGACGAAATGCAATAATATTCATTTGATTTGTTTAATATTCGAAAACCCATAAAAATTAATAAAAGATGGAGATAACGACACACCTCTCCAACAAGATCGTTATAATTCATAATCAAAGAATTAAGCGTAGCCTCTTAATTATAAACTAACATTTTAATAATTTATAACAAACATGTCTATTTTAACCGAGTCCCCAGGCCAATTAAGGTGGGCCAAGTATCATATAAATAATAATTAAGCAGAACAAATAATAAACTAAACGAGCTAAAATAAACACTCAAGATAACGACCAAATAAATCACAGACATTTTTTTTGCACAATTACTCTACAATCCATAGATTATAAAGCTTAATTATGCAAAAAGGTCGTAATTACAAAAGTTATAATCTAAGACTGGAAATGATTTAAGATCGTTAAACAAATAGAAAACTAATATCTGTATACATTAAACTACTACTAGGCTATACTTAAATCGTAGCTATTGTATTTTAAACTTAAAGCTCCGCAGACGAGAGTTGAAATTCCAGTGCCGTAGGAATATTTCGGTATTCATTTGGATGTCGTTTTACTGTTAGTGAAAACGGGTAGGTATAAGATCCAAGAAATAGATTAATTGAGCAAAAAATAAATGGATCCATGTTTTGTGAATGAAGTCTGTAATGGTTTTAAATGTTAATGCTTTATGTGGAGTATCAAATAAATTACAGGTTTCGATATAAGCTAATGTTATTGTAGCAAAAAATGGATGAACTTTGCAACTTGTCTGTGTGTTTTAAGATTCTCAAATCTGAATAGTTATTGCATAATTATTTTTTACGAGAGTATTCGTGATACGATAATTTTACTTTGAACTTTAAGTTCAATTTTATTATGTTACCCATTATCAATAGTTGAAAGATACCGAAAATAAAAGTAAGAAAACATGGACCCATAAACCATTAAATGTTTCTGGTTATCCTGTCTATTTTTGTATATATTTTTACATCAAGGAATTGAAAATAAATTGAGACAGTCAATTTTAACACAAAAAAAACTGTAAAAACAGCCTTAAAAAAAACGACTTTAACTCGTTTAGAAGCTTCAACGCTTCTTCACCGCTAATATTAGGAAAAAAAATTACATCTTACCTTTTCACTATCTTGTACTGAAATTTCTCGTCGGTCAGAACACTAACAAGTCTCTTCTTTACAGTTATGCGTCTCCAGTAGACCATCAGGTGACTCCGTGCGCGTCCAGTAAAGGTCAAAGTGATGACTATGATAGCAAGCCTTACAGCGAGTCAGAACATTCGGCTTCCAGCTGTTTTACTAGCTGTAAGTGCTCACATTATTGTTTATTTACCTTATTTTGTAGGAATATTGCTGCTGTTATAGAATATTTTTTATTTTGCGAACTTTTTCTCGTTAATACTTAGCTCTAAACTATTATCTTCTTCATGACTCTTCCTCCATTCTCTTCTGTCAAACGTCCCGGCAACATTATATAATCCATCCATATTTTATTTGGTATTTCTCTTCCTTTCCATCCATTCACACTTTTTACCATCACTCATTCATGTGTATAGATTTAAAATATTCAACGAACTCAATCCTTATCCTTCGGTCCAAAAAATGACACATCCTGTCACCTGAGCGTAACGCTACGACATCACAATAAAATTCAACAGCTAGCGAAGATGGAAACAGCTGATCCAGAAACAACAAAACCTTTTTTAAATTTACAGACCTCCTTAGCCGACGAGTGTGACAACTTAAATAAATACAATTTCTCTTTTAGCGGGCTCAATGTACGATGCAGCAAATGAGTCAGTGACTCTCCAACTAGCAGAGCTCGTGTCCAACTCGCCTACATCTCAGTCCCTCTCAGTTTCAAGTGCTGGGGCAAGACTGGCACTGCCGGCAGCTGGGGTCGCCCTGTCTATCCCTGAGGCAGCCCTCAGTAGGGGCAGAAGAGAACAGATTTATGTGGCCGTGGTGAAGGATGATCGATATCGACCGAGGCTGGGAAAAGGTCCGTACCAAAGTCTTTTAAATTTCCCGTCATTTCCTCCAATCCAACTTGTCGACCTAATACATAAATTAAAATCGATAAATATTTTCGTCAATCCACTCTCGTATTTAGTATGCCCTAAATCATCAAATTGCTATGAATATTTATGAGTCCAAACTGAATAACTTTGCTGGAGTACAAGTCTAATAAAAATAAATTGATTTTGCGATACGATAGAGAACAATTTCCAAAGGTAATTTTAAACGATATATAATTATGCTACAGTATCAGCAAGGTATAATTTCTGCTTGGGAAAAACGTCCGCCTTGGGCAGGTCAGGTTGTAACATATGTATGTATATGTAGAACGAGTGCTCACAACAAATTCCGCCCCGCAGGTATCACGCAGCTGAGCCCAGTAGTTAAGTGCGGCCCACCGCGTCTTCAATTAAACAAGTCAGTCATCCTACAAATCCCTCATTGCGCCAGTTTGAAGCATGGCTTCTGGAACCTGTCACTGTACGCTATCGACCACAACAACGCTAAGACAGACAGCACACAACCGCAATGGAAGAAAATCGTCGGCCTCGGCCAGGAAACGATCAATACGCCCGTGTTCACTCAACTCGACAATGATAAAATATTCCTAGTGACCGATATGTTGTCTACCTTTGTATTAGTAGGAGAAAGTTTTAATGGAAAGGCGGTGAAGGCGCTACAATTGGCGATATATGCGCCGGCGGTACTCAGTGAAACTAGCGCAGATTACAGTATAAGACTTTACGTATTTGAAGACACGCTTTGCGCAGCCTACTACTGTCAAGAACAGGAGAAGAAACTTGGCGGCGTACTACTCGAGCGACCCAAAACTTTGCTCTTCCAGGACGGTGGTTCGAATCTTTGTCTTAACTTGGAACACGTTAGCCCCGGCTGGAAAGCTAAACCGGGTATTGGCTATCAAGAAATCCCCTTCCAACACGTTTGGGGCTCGAATTACAACGCTTTGCACTGCAGCTTCGTATTAGAAAGGACCCATGATTGTGACAATATCGATTTCAGCGTGTCTGCCTGTCAGAGAACCAATCCGTCATACAAGCAGACATTCCGAATATCCCTCGACGACGTGCGAAGCCGATCACCGCGGGGACGTTCACCCCGCGCCGAGTCGCAGCGCAGTTTTAACATAACTGAAAACCTTTTAGAGGCTCGTATGTGCCGCAGCGAAGACGGGAGCGACGGCAGCGCTAAAAGGAACGTAACAGTTAGCGAGGCGGGCGTCAACGAGTGCGCGGGCGAGGGGCCGTTTAAATTAAGTGCTCGAGTGAAAAGGCAGTTGTGCGCTATATTGGACCCGCCAAATGCGCGCGGGAACGACTGGCGGGCCCTTGCAGCGCGGCTCGGGGTGGATCGGTACACCACGTGGTTCGCCACCAAGAGCTCGCCAACGGAGGCTATCCTGGAGCTGTGGGAGTGCCGCGAACGAGGGCCGGGCGCCGTGGCCGCGCTGGCCGCCGCACTGCGCCAGGCGGACCGCCACGACGCCGCCGACCTGCTGCACGGCAGCAGACCCTCCTGGTTATGAATTCCTGGTACATCCCAATAATGATTTCAATTCTAAGATACGTACCCATGTGTATTCTAATGAGACAATTGTGAACGATGATAAATGTGAACCTATAGGCCTATGAGAACGAATGTTTAAGGACGATTGTTGGTAAACTAATGAGTAGTTTAAATGTTACGTTAGAAAAAAAAGTATAGTTTCGTAGGCCGACAGCCTAAGTTTGTAAAATCTTCGTAGTATATTTTGTATAGAATATTCTATGCTGTAGATAAGCGATCGATGAATAAATTATATTATATTAGCAATAATAGTGCCTACAATGTCTTTTAAAGAAACATTGCCGACTTGTGACAGTCGGTGTCAGTTGGTTGATTTGTTATTTTTTGTATAGTGTTTGAGTGTTTTATTAACTGAGAAAATTCGCTAATTTTTCTACTTTATTTGCTCGCAATAATTTGAACTTGCTTATTATAGATTCGAACTTTGTGCCAAATATGTACTGCCACAGCAAAATTTTGGCAATAATCTAAAAGGAAATGTTATACGTGTCTAACTCTGAGCTTACCTAGCTACTGTTTAAAGTTACAATATAAGTATTTTTATTTGATGTTAGATGAATTTTCCAATATTTATAACCATAAGGACCACCGTGAACTTTCACAAATGACATTTGAAAGACTTCTTCTTGATTCTCTATGAATAGTGAAACATTCATCTAATAATCCCCTTTACTATAAAGACTTTACAACTGCATTTATATCTAAAACTAATTCAATGTAAACTATAAATAAGTCGTACTCTTCAGTTCTATCTATGCGCGATAGTTTAGTTTTAGAGACAGCTTTGTCTATACACAACGCTATAATATTTTTATCATTAAGTATAACAAGATCATAAGTATCATTAATATTGATTCCTACAAAGTTGATAACATAACCCAGAAGTACTAATTATAAAAAAAGTGTTTAGTACGATAGACATCAGTAAACGCTTGCTTGTTTTAACTATATTATTAGGCGATAAAATGTACTTCATGCCACTTTTCGATTTTACTATTCTATTCTTAGTCTAAATGGGCATAACATGTAGATTTTTTTTAAAGTTGAAAAGAAAAATTATCACTGCCCCTTAAACACTGCCCTTGAAAATATCGCGTATAGAATAGAACTGTACCATTTCAGCTATCCAATAGAAAGATCTTGCTGTCTTCATCTTTTTCTATCGTATTACCGCCGAAATGGTTCTAAGAACGGAAATTAGAAAAACGTCAATAATAAAAGTCTCGGTATTGAGACAGGCCCGAAAGATAAAAGTATTTCTAGTATTGTGTTGAAAATTTGTGACAAAAATAATGTCTAACTAAAAGCTTATTGATGAAATTATTTGAAAAAAAAAATCTCAAAAAAAATCTCAAATCTCCAAAAAAAAATTCCTTTAGCAGAAAAAAAACTAGATACTCAATGAGGGGTAAAGGTAACAATGACCTTAGAATGTAAAAGAGTAAATCAGCAAAAGTTTGACGGTCCCTTCCGCTCCACCCAGGGAGAACTTATTTGATTATGATACCAACACAAAAATAAAACCGTATTCTCCGAAAACCGTCAACTTCTGAACAAATCCTTCTTCCAAGCCACGCTTCATTATTTTCTTTTCCATAAATGCTATTACCATTACTTAACCGAATTCAAAAATAAGAGGTTGTTTTATAATATAACTTTCATTGATCTCGACCATCCACGATGACAAGTTGATAACACCAATTGCGTGGCGACGCCAGAGGGCTATTTCGGTACGTACAATTTTAATTGCCATGAATATGAAACTCGTATACATGATGCAATTGAGTTGTGGCGAATAAAAACAAAATAATGAATGGTAGTAAAATAAACATGGAAAAAATAAATAATAGTGCATGGTCGTCACAACTGACATTCAAAAAGTTTAGAAAAAATGATAGAATGTCATTTTGTCTAACAATGATTGTAAAGACAAAACTATTGAATTGACATCGGCCACGGAAAATGATGTTAATGCCTAACTTGTAAAATTTCGGTAATGGTTTAAAAGCAACATAGTCACTTCTCTAGACACTAAAGTATGATTGTAGATAAAACAAATGAAAATCATTAATGGAATAGACTCGTATGAACTAATTGTGAGAAGAAGAAGCTCTGGACAAAGACCTGCCCATAGAAAGATTCTCATACTCATTGAATTATCTTTCGCTATAAATTCTGTTACAAGATTTCAATATTTATCACTTGAAAACCTCATTGTTGGCGTACTCTTTCTACGAGTATATTTAATTTAGGCGTGAATCATCTAGAACCATTTCGGCGGTAGTACGAACCATTAAATCATTTTCTATATCGTTGTATATAATGTGATAGATTGTAAATATCATGTATCGCAGTTACAAAAGTAGTTGGAACATAACGATTGCTATGTAAGGTGTCATCACCACCAAGTAGACTATATATATTTTTGTTAACGTGATGAATATTAAAATAAATGGATCTGTGATACTTAAATAATATGAAATAAATTATGTTTAACTGTGTATATTTCATTGTTTTACTCACAAATACCGTACCTACCACCTATACTGATAAATTGGTAAGTATATAAGAAGTGTTAGCTTTACAATCTGTATACTTTGGGCTAATATAAGCATTACTACACAATGAGTGCATCTTAGAGACGTCTAAGTAAATTCACCGGAGTAATTACTAGCATGGGGCAAAGTTATTGTAACAAAATAAAAAAAAGTTTAGGAGGCGGGTCGCGAGAGGGAGAGGACAGCGTCCTCCCTCCACCCCAGCCGCAGTGGTAGACGCCCAAGGCGACAGACGTCGCTAGACGATCTCCGGCCACCGTAGGCGCGGGCATGCGGTCAGCGAGTAATGAGCAACTCACTGTCCGACCATGGACCATGCCCGGGTCGACGGCGCGTTGTATTCCACGCGCGCCTCTAAGAGTGCCAGCAAAATGACGGGGCCCCCCTCTAGAGGGCCAAAGCCTGCCGGGATCGCGGGACTGTAGGAATTACCGTGACCCCGGAACGTAAAGGGCTATTGAAGTACACCGTGGATTTTAGTCAGTACGAGTCTGACAGTCCCTCCCACCTCGTTTGATGATTTTACCACGTAAATAAGCAAGCACACGCAAGGTATCTGGAGGTTACACGGAATACCTTTTTACATATGACAATATTTCTCCCTTAATTCCAGTGAGGTTTATGAATGACTTTCTTTGTTACATTCAAGAAATCAAATAAAACTTATATACAAAGAAATTCGTCTCAAGGAGTCTTCAACGCTATTGCACAAGGGATGCCAGAAATGCTGGGGTATCCTGTAACACATTGCATCTCGAGGGAGGCGCACAAAGGATTCCACGTCAACATGTCTTGGTATTCAAAGGGGTATGTAACATACTTTGTAGGTAACTTAAGGTTAGAAGTGAGTATAAACTCAGTTGAGAATAAAACTACTTAAGGTATTCAAAAAATTTTCAACTTTCGAATCAAAAAGACAATACATTTAGTGGTTCACAAACAATTGTTTCGCAAATAAAATAACTGTAGGCTGACAACACCTACTTTTCAATAATTGCCAGATGACAAAATAACAACATCAAATCAAATCAAAGCATTTCAACAAGCATGTCCAAAAGTGTGCACATCAACCTGCCTCAATCTGTCAAATTTCTTTAATAGATTTTCAACCTTACCACAATACTGGAAGGTTAATGTCCGATTGTAAAAATATGACAGATTCAGATAGGTTCAGCTACTGGCTTCTGTTCTTCAGAACTGGTCAAAAGAAATGAGTCACAAGAACGAATAACTGTGAAAGTAACAAGGGTTTTGGTTTCACCAAACCCAATTTGAAATTTTATTTTAAGTCCATTAATACGCATGCGGGTACTGGGCGACTCGCTGTCTGACCATGAACTATGCCCGGGTCGACGGTGCGTTGTGTTCCATGTGCGCGTCAAGGAGTGTCAGCATAGTGACGGGGCCCCCTGTAGAGGCCCAAAGTCTGCCGGGGTCGCGGGACTCACGATTTACCTTGACCCCGGTACGTAAAGGGCTATTGAAGGACACTGGATTTCAGTCAGTACGAGTCTGAAGTCCCTCCCGCTCTGCCCTGGGTGGGAGGACTCATGTGATGATTTGAACACGTAAAAACAAAAAGTCCGTTAATACACGTATAAGCCAAAATATTTTACACTTTCGATTGAACCGGAACACTGAGCACTTTCTTGCACACTAATTTGAACATTGAAACAAAACAAAACCTACATCTTAGATGGTATCAATTCCTCTTCTTACACAAGATCCGAATGTAAGATATTAATCATTTTCATAATACGAATATGTATTTATACAGTTTTGTAAGCGTTCCGCTAGGAACAACCTATCATTATGTCATTTGAAACTCTTAAAACAATTCATAACAATTATTTCTAACTACGTATCATATGAATGTTTGTTGTTTTATATACGTAGTGGCCAAGATGCTGAAGTTAATAATAAAAATAATTCTACTTAACTAATAGATTTGTAAATGTTTACGAAACATGTTTATCAAAGAATTTGGCAGTCTCTCTTGGATTTGTCAAAGTAGTATAAGGATTATTAGCTACAACTTTGGTGAAACAGGGGATTATAGAGAACATTCTAATGAATATGTGAGTGATATGATATAGTTCATCACTTAGAAAAAAACAAAAGAGAGTACTAGAGACGCTTTTAAAGTTTCATCGACACTTAAAGAAGAAGACAGACAGTAACTACAGCTCAGAGAGCGGAAATTAGCGTTACAGTGTAAAGCCGAACTTTTATAGATTCCACACCAACTACATCAATTTAACACAATTGTTGCAAAAGTTACGTAAACAAAATTGATATACTAACGTCTTAATTGAATGAAATAAATGAAAAGAGCCACGAAACTAAAACAATAGTTTCATTACAAATCTGTGAGTGTACAAATAATTGATTTCCTACCAAGCACTTACACGCGTATTCCACTGAATAACTCACATTCCTCACACAAGTTCCTTTTACAGTGTAAACCACGTTAGTCATCTGCACAGTCTCTAAACATCAAACAAACCTTGTCTGAGTCGAATTGACTTCACAAATGCCTAACATAAAACAAAACAGAACAAAAGTGGAAGAATCTTAGCTATTAACAAAAGTTAACATTGACTAAAGAGTGACAGGCGTAGAAATTTTGAAAATAAATTAGGAAGTAACAATACAGGAACGGAATATGAATATGGTAACGTTTGAGGACAAACTGAACTAACCCTAGTTTTGAATTTCTAGAAAGGAACGAGTGCATGACAGTCACATATGGTAAAGTTCTCAGTCATAATAAATTTAAAAAATAAGTAAATGAGAAAATTTCGCCAATTTTTTTTAAAAGAAAACTTTGCCTCACACTATGAATTTCTCCTGTGGCGTGGGTGTATACCAAAACAAATTGATTGTGTGAGGAATGATAATGATGAAAGAAAAGGAGTAAATGATGACGACGCAATCTGACAAATGAGAATGGAAGATGAAAACTATGGTCGCACACTTTACCCGATAGGAACTCCTGAATGTCAGAATTAACATCGTAATGGCGACCATCACCAGAACATCGGAGCAATAATAATAGCAACATAACGGACAAAATAATAAATTGATAGCATTGCAGATAGCACGCAAAAAGCTTTTAATGCTTTCAAAATTAGCTTCAAAAGGTATTCAATCTTCAAAGCCCAAAAAAATAAAGTAGAGGTTTATGGGTCAAACACAAAAACGAGTGAAAAAGTGTTCAAATTACATAAATCCCAGATGTACATTCTTAGAGCGTGTGTGTGGTTTTATTACAAAAAATTAAGTTGTGAGCATACTATCTAAGATCTTATTTTATTAATAAAAATAAATATTTTAATGTTCTGCCTTCGTTCAAACCAAAATGTATCCTACTGTAGACTGTTCGGATGCCTAGCACCAGAGTTTGATAGATGTTTTAAAATATTGCAGGAACAATAAATACGTTTTTTTAATGTAAATGTATGTAAAAATTAATCATCTTTTCATAGCACCGTAGATCAAAAAATCAGCAATCCATATTTACGAATAAAAACATAAACATAATTGTTTCAAAATTTGTGATCTTCTACTGTAGACACGTAAAACTCGGACAATTTCAAATATTTTGAACGCATCCAATATATTTATTGGGTTATGTTGGCATCACTGCTTCAAGTGACGTTCATTTGTTCGAGATTTTATTAAATGGCGTATGCGTTGTTAAAAAAAGATTGCTTTTAAAGGATACACAAGATTTAGGTCGTGTTTTGAAGATCTTTCCTGTATTACGTATATATTGGTAAGTAGATAATTAAAAATTATATAGATCGTAAGCGTTTATGTACAACAGGGGTAGCTTTGCAAAATCCATCATGCTTTCATTCTAACCTCAAAATATTTAATAATACTTTATTTTTATTACAATATGTCTTTACTGTAGTCATCTTTCCTGTAGATGCATGTGTCTACAGGAAATATTGTTGTCTACAGACGAGACTTAAAATAAGTTTTACTCTGGCTGAAACATCTTTTTTTCTCTATAATAGACATGCATGTGACTGGCAAATGGTGTAGGAAACATGCTTAAAATGTATGGAATGATGTAAATATTGTTACAGTTACAATGCCACGGGCAAGTAGAAGTAGGATTCAGCTTTCTGAGGAAGAGAAAAAAAGGCGCAGGCGTGAACAAAAGAAGCTCAGTATCCGTCGTGTACGTGCCAAAATGGATGAAGCAGCATTAGAAGAAAGAAGAAGACAGGACTGGGAAAGATATCGACGAAAAAAGGAACAAGGTAAAATTAAAACTATTAAAGACTACACCCCTAGAGAACAGCGACAAATCAGAAAAATATGGAGAGAAAAGGCCAAATTAAGACGTCAGAGGGAAAAAAATAATAAAAATGCTTTGCACTTCGCCGAGCAAAACACTCCACCGTCGAGTCCCTCATGTTCACGTATTTATGTCGGGAATGCTATTTAGAAACGTAGCGCGCGAAGATTAAGAATTGAAAATAACCACCTAAAAAAAAAAAATACTTGAGATGCAATCTAAAATGGCAAAGTATCGTATGAGAGCTATTCGAGCTTGTAATAGAGAAAACAAAGAAAAAGAAGTTTCTCAAAGAAAGTTTAAGAAGGCGCAGGAAATAAAAAAAGCAGTAGAAGATTTTTTGCTTCAAGATGGAAATAGCACACTTACGTCAGGGAAAAAAGACACCATAACCAGAAAAAAAATTAAGAAACAAGTACGTTTTTTGAATGATTCTCTTTTTAACCTTCATAAAGCCTTTGTCAATAAGTCTGGTACTAATATCTCGTATGAAACTTTTCGAAGGTATCGTCCATTCTGGGTCCTGTTTCCTAAAGTTGGCGCCAGAAACACTTGTTTATGTACCATTCACGCTAATAATAGTTTTATAATCCAGTCTCTTTATAATGCTAATATGATTTCTTATAAATCTATATCAGACTTGCTAAAGTATTTATGCTGTAACAATACGCTAAGCTTGACTTGCTTAGAAAAGACATGTTCTGGTTGCAAAGACAAAACTTTGCAGTGTAATATTTTTAACCCTAATGATACTGTATTTTTTGAAAGGTGGGTCACAAAAAGTGTTCCTGTGGTTATTAAAAATACCAATAAGCTGTGTCGCAAAACGATTAAGGAAAAGGTACAAACCACAAAGAAACAACTATTTGAAAAATTAATCTCAAATTTACCAAGTTTAAGAAAGCACATGGCAAACATGATTCATCAACTTAAATCCATACAATATGTGAAACAAAATTTGTCTACCTCTGAGGGATTACTACACATAGACTTCTCAGAGAATTATAATTGTAAGTATGGACAAGAAGTCCAGTCGGCACATTTTGGTGGTTCGAAATCGCAAATCTCGTTACATACAAGCGTATATTATAATACCAACTTGGAGTCCCCTAACAATTATGTAAACAGTTCTTCTTTCTGTACCGCATCAGAAAACCTCAGACATGACCCAACTGCTATATGCATCCATTTAATTGCTATAATAAAAAGAATTAAGGAACTGTCCCCTGATTTGCAAACTTTACACATTTTAAGCGATGGTCTTCTTACTCAATACCGAAACAAGTCCATGTTTTTTTTAATCGCAACGTTTTTAAGCAAAGAATTTTCGGTTACATCCATTATTTGGCATTTTAGTGAACGAGGACATGGAAAGGGTGCACCCGATGGGGTTGGAGGGTGCCTCAAGCGCATTTGCGATGATCATGTCGCAAAGGGAAATGACGTGTCTAATCTAGAGGATTTAATGGCATGCTTAGCTATAAATTGTAAAGGTATAGAGGTGTTTAAAATCGACGAGTCGAGGTTTTCTGAAATTGATCTACTTTTAAAGAAGAGCGCTGTACGTCCTTTTAAAGGTACTCTCGAAATACACCAAATTACATGGCATAAACAAAATCCTCATGTTATCCGCGCCAGGCGATTGAGCTGTTTGGATTGTCCCGCTCATGAACGATGCCCGCATTATGAAATTGGACAGGTTCAAATACAGTTTAAAGCTCCAATGTCTCCCACTAATTCCGTATTATCTGATCATCAGTTTTTCAATGCGTCGCCGGCATCTCCTCTAGCAGGGCCTTCCAATAATTGTAATTCTTTGTTAGAAACTTACTCACCTGCAAGTACAGGAACTAGTAATGCTACAACTGAGCCAATATCGCCCGGTTTTTCTGACAGATTGACACCTGATAACCCAATTGAAAACTTATATTTACAAAACTATAGACCTATGAAAAATGTACCTCCAGGACCTGTCATTTCAGATGACTCTGAGTCTTCTGTAGAAATGATGGCAAAGAAACGTCAAATGCCTTTTGTAATGGACGATTCTGATGATGAAAATATATTTTAAAACTTTTTTCTTTATAAAGAAAAGATGTCCATTCTGTGGGCATTTTGGTATTTTTTATTTTATATTTCAAGATGCTGTAACTTTTGCATATTGTTTGCCTACTAAGGAGACTGACTACTATTTTGATTATTTTAAATTAGGTTTTCCAAATATTTCATAACTTTGTGATTACTTAATAAGATATATATTATCACCTGTAGACAACTAGGTCTTTTCTGTAGAATTTCTACAGGAAAGATGTCCATTCTGTGGGCATTTTTTATTTTTATTTTTTATTATCTTAGATACTTTAATTTTCAAACGTTTTTCTGTCTTGTAACGAAAGTATTCACATTTTGATCATTATAAATTAAGTTCTGTAAACAAATCATAATAATATGATGACATAATAAGGTTTATGTTGTCACCTGTAGACAATTTGATCTTTTCTGTGGCCATAAAAAAATGAAAATTGTTATTTTTTGAGAGAATATGTAAGACTGATCTATATCGATATTATTAAGAATTATTAGAGACTGTTACTCGAATAAAGGCTGATTTTCAAACATATATGTGAGGTTTTATTTTTTGGAAATGATGAATTACGAATTTTGTGTTTGACCCTTATGCCTCTTGCTCTCTCGACCTCAAATATGTAAAAATGTGGGATCTATTGTTGCGTAAACGCATGTAGGCAGGTGCGAGCTTGCGTGGTGACGGGTTAGCGTCAAACGTCATGCGCCCGCGCCACGGTAGCGTGACCATGACCAGTGAGAGCCGGTGTCACTTGCAGCGGACTTAGGAGATTATTGGACATCTTAGAAAAAATATCAATGAAGTGAAAGGTGTTATGATGAAACAATATCTTAATAAAAACTGTGGTAGGTATGACAAGTGACATTTGTCTGTCACTTCCGAGTGGCATTTTTCTGTTACCTAATCTGTTTTTTTTTTTTCTTTTATAGCAACTGAGCCGGGTGTTATATTTTTTTAGAAAGGCTTCAAGTTATGATACGTGAATTAAAATGCGTGAAAAAAAAAAGTAACCTAACTTATTGAATCATTATAGAAACGAATATGTGTGGTAGCTTCTGTCTGTCACTTAGAAAGGACGATCAGTTCCGCTTAATTTATTTATTATTATTTTTCCTTTGCAATACTTATGTAATATGATTTAATTTAAATAATATTCTAACATACAAGCACTCTCGCGTTAATGGATTCAAATTCAGTTAACAATTTCTATTACTTGTACTACATTTTTAAAAAATAATCATCAAAATAAAACCAAATAAATCCGCGCCAATTAACATACAATTTTTAAACAGGTTTAAGTAATATTATTCCTATGCAGATCTATGTATATATGATCAAGTATACTTTACTACAACAGTACTTAACTAGCGATAACCAAAACATTAACGCTCTCACTGACACCGCACCACCACACATTTTGGGAATGCATTTAAATACATTATAATACTAGGGGCCTATGAATAGGCAGGTGTAGCTATAAAATAAGTATTACTCACATGCTACTGTCCGTTTTTTTGTTACCGAACCCCATCTATGGGCAGCATGTGTGAAAAAAAAACTGGTCAATTGCGAGTCCATCTCACAAACGATGGGTTCCTGCTACGATAAAATATTTATGACTACTTAGTTCGCAATTAAACAAAAAGCAATAGGTACACAAACAAAGCTGGAATTTAATGAAGGAGTCTTTTGCCCAACAGTGGGACAAAACAGAGTAATCGCTGCTATCAGATGTCAACCATGATCGCTGAAAGCAACGATCATGGTTGATTTGCTGACATTTATTGAAAAAAAAACTCCAGAATCCTATGATCGGATCCTGACCTGATTATCATGGACTTTCTTATCAGAAAAAACCGTGACCCGTGGGGACTATTGAAGGAAAATCCGTCAGTACTAGTCTGACGGTCCATTCCAGACGATATAACCACGCAAAAAAAGCTTATGGACGCCTGCAACACCGGAGTTCTTGTTATAGTAATAGGCACACTGTAAATACTCTGTAGATTTCTACAGAGTAGTTCTACAATTTACAATCCAAAAGCACAAGTCCGACAGATTAATGAACCCACAGTGAAGCCTTAGTAACGGGACCCCAATACGCTACGGAATCCTAAAAACCAACTTTTTTCTACAAACGTTTTATAGTTTTAATTTATATGAAAAAGGTGCGTTTTGAATACGTTAATAAGCGGTGGATTATTATAAAAAATATCGTATAGTAATCGCTTTATGACTTCTGATAAAAATTAAATTGGTTTCGGCTCGTTTAGATTTGATTTCAATTATTTCTATGGTAGGTGGTTAAATGTTTACTACCGGATAACTAAGTTATGTTGAATGATACGAGGTGGGTCATTAAACAATATAATTGCTTTCTTAGTGAACACCTGATTATTTTAAAACAGAAATATACTACAAAAATATCAAAAGGTGTAACAATATGTGGATAATGGCGTCCGTTCTCAATTTCAATCTTAAGAATATTATACACACCGTGGTCGCGGGATTATTTCTGAATTTATACGGCATGGAATGTAAAAGGCGACCGAAACAATGTTTATCAGTAAAAGTGTAAAAGGCCCTTCCACTCCACCCATGGTGGGACTCATTTGATGATTTAATCATCCAAAAAAAGTTCGTACTGTCAAAACAGAATCTGTGGGTCTAAAACATTAACAAAACCAAAATAATAAATACGAATTACGATAACTTTATCGCAATTTATATACAGGGTGTTAGAGACATCGACGCACAAACGGATACCATGAGTTCAGGACATGATTTTAGACTGAATTGGAAAGAAACCGACGAAAAATTCCAACACGGGGGCGTCCAGAATCATGTCCTGGACCCATGGTAACCGTTTGTGAGTCGATGTCTCTTACACCCTGTATTTATTCTCCTACAATAGCATCCAGGAAACTAACGGGACAGTTTACTAAATATTTTTTAAATTAGTGCCAGTTGCTCAGCTGTCTAGTCAGTAGTCACTCAATGAATAAAAACCTCCACCAACCATTCTAAACCAAATTAACTATCTGTGTAAATATATCCCAAGAGTTGGTTACTTACTTTATCGACTCAACGTACACAATTTCAATGGTGAACCACAAGTCTTAGCCCTCTGCTAACCCTCGTATAGTTGTGTGGCTTCTCAGAAGACGCCCTACGACTGAAAGGGACTGAAATGTCGACTAATCAATCGCAAAGGGCATCGTTGTAGACGGCGACAAAGGGCTGGAATGTAGGGTGACTATGACGTTCAGGATTATCCTGGATTTATTAATCTTTTGGCCTCGGACAGGACTAATTATGTTTTTACTTCTGTTTGTTGTCTCTCTTTTGACATAATTTTGTTTTAACTTTGTAGTTTGTTTTTTTCTATCCTGTGTGTGTAAATAAATTCCCTTCTCTTTCTTTCTTTTTTCTATAGTGCCTACATTGATACTGAAATAATTTTAAGTTAATCAATGATTTCTTGTTTTAAAATTAAATTGATCCTTTCTCTAAGTCTATGTCTGAGTATAGTATCGAATTTGTAATGTATAGTAGGTAATTGTTTTGTTAATACAACAAAAATAATGTTCCAACTGTACATACATAAAATAATTTAGAAATAAATAAAAGAGTTTAGAATTTTATAATTATCACTGCATTTTGATACATATTGGACATTTTTCTAAAAGGACAAATCCCGACCAACTGAAAACAATAATTGATGTAGATAAACAAATTCCCCTTTTTTTTTTTTAATGATTGTGTCATGTCGTACCTGCTGCATTTGCAAAAACATGGAATATACCTCGCCGTCGGCACAGCCGTGAATATCATCTATACTATCCAGTGTCACCACTGCGAGGATCGTCCGGAGGACACGGTGGAGCATACGGTGCAGGACTGCCCCGCTTGGGCAGAGCACCGCCGTGTCCTCACGACGGCGATAGGCGGAGACCTCTCGCGCCCGGCATTGGTCGAGGCCATGCTGCGGGGCGAGACGGAGTGGGAAGCGGTCGCCTCCTTCTGCGAAGCAGTCATGCTCGTGAAGGAGGAGGCGGGCCGCCTGAGGGAGAGGACAGCGTCCTCCCTCCACCCCAGCCGCAGTGGTAGACGCCCACGGCGTCGGACGTCGCAAGACGATCTCCGGCCACCGTAGGCGCGGGCATGCGGGCAGCGAGTAATGGGCGACTCGCTGCCCGACCATGGACCATGCCCGGGTCGACGGCGCGTTGTGTTCCACGCGCACCTCAAAGAGTGTCAGCATATTGACGGGGCCTGTAGAGGGCCAAAGCCTGCCGGGATCGCGGGACCTAGGGATTACCGTGACCCCGGTACGTAAAGGGCTATTGAAGGACACCGTGGATTTTAGTCAGTACAAGTCTGACAGTCCCTCCCGCTCTGCCCTGGGTGGGAGGACTCATTTGATGATTTTACCACGATAAAAAAAAAAAAAAAAATACTATCCAGTGTATACTTATACGCAATGTCAAGAAGAAAACTGTCGCTCCTATATTATATTTCCTTATTTGCTCAGAACAATACAAAATCGATAGCCTGAACAGATACACCCACATTAGTAACATAATCTATGCACTGTGCGTAGGAATGTCCTACGCACAGCCAGCTCACTGTCACCCTACATCACAGGGCATCAATTCATCAACTGTTGTAAGGTCACAGGCAGAAGGGTTCCAACTATTTCCTTACAAACTAAGGGCTCTTTTTGTACGATAAATTAATTTCTCCGCTGAATGTCGCGTGTCGGGGCTAAGTAGGAAATTAATCTTTTAAGGTATCTATTAGCACCTACATAGATATGTATAGGTACTTTTTTTGTGTGTGTAAAAGGTGAGGAAAATAATAAATTGCTTGCACCTTCTTTCGTGTGTCAAACGGTTTATTGTAGCGCGAAATTTTGGGGCAAAAAGAAGATTTGAGTGAATGAAGTTGAGTGATTGAACTGTTTTTGTATTTGCTGTTGAGGTACGGGTTTAAAATGTTTGATAGCCTGCCCTTTTAATTGCCAAAGTTTAATAAATAAAATTTAAAAAATCTTTAAATAAATAACTAAGTGAGACAATGAATACTTTGAGACAGAAGAATAGGAAAGAATGTACTGGATAGTACCGGGCCACTAAACGGGCACTAATCCAGTCTACGAGTATGCGACAGGTACTGAGAAATCTCAATAGTACTGGTAAACATGAGAATCTAAGCTAAGATCACAGGCTGAGCAGTAGCGCTAGCATACAGGGAAGAAAAAGACAAGAATCCTCATTTCCTTCAATAAAAACAAATTACGTAACCAAACAAATCAATAACTGCCAATTCCCGACAACAGAGAATCATAAAACATCGCATTACAATTCGTGGAGTAACGACAGCATTTACAAGTCAATGTGGGAGACAAACCCGGGGCGTACGTTCAGAGGCACCGGGTCAAACTGGTAAGGAGAACGATTTTATCAAATGTCGCTTTCGGCTCGGTGGCCGGTCGTGACTTACCTTACACGTCGGTGATTGGCGCAAGGTGAAAGAGGGAGCGGAGAGATGTTGAGTCATACTCTCTTCCCCAATTTGGTTATCTGAATCTTCGTATTATATTCAAATGTTCTCTGAAAAGTTTTAAACTTATGAATTCTGCTTACGTTTTATTCTTTTCGTCGTGTCGATGATTACTTGAAATTAGTAGTGTTATTGTAGTGTATTAATTAGTTAATAAGTATTAGTAAGTACTTCTTAATACAATGATTTTGTACCATATTTTGTGTTTTAATTTAATTTAATTGTGTAATAATTTTATAATTTTAGTTTATTGTTTTCTAATTTGGTTATTTGTGTTCTTTACAGTTTATGTTAGGCTAAATTTAGTTTAAGGTCTTATCTGTCGCATTAGGGTAAACCCTGTTATGATAGAATAAGTTTTTATAAATAAATTTAATGAGCTTCGACCAAAACTCTGCCACATTTACGGCGTTGGTGGTATCCTCGGACACGTCCCTTAGAGTACAGGTAGAATTACTCAAAGTACAAGTGAGGAGGTGGGCCATGGTGGCCTTTGGTGAGTTATAAAGTTTAATTAAAATCATTTCAGTCACATCGAAAAATAAGGACTACAAAGTTTGTATAACATGCCGTTCGGAATACATGCCATTTATCTAATCACGTGTCAGTGTAGAAAATGTACGATTAATCTCCGAAACCACATAAACAATATTATTAAAACTTAGGCAATGCTCATGGTTACTTTCAGTTTGAGACAGGGATATTTTTGAACTTGATATGTGGCGCTGTGTGAAATAGTGACAGTACTCGGAGTAAAATCACGTTTGTATACTATTCTACATTACTGCCCAATAGATTTCAATATAATTTCGTGAATGTGTATCATGATGGTAGGTTGGAAATGGAAAGAAAAAAGTAGAACCCCTTAAGTGATGATTCAAGTCGATTTCACTCCTGTGATCCCGGGTTGGGACGCTTGCACATTTTTAAAATTATACGTTACCTGAAGTTTTATCTAAACCCAATTCTGCAGATCAGTCTGAGATTGCAAGCATGATGCTATGCTATGTGCAATTTATATCTTAATATTTCACTGATAAATTCTTACTTACTATTCCACACACAGAACCAATACTCCAAAAACTTCTCACTTTGGACCACATCCAAAAATAGCTCGGACCAAGGAGTGGGCGACTGAAGAATGATGCGAATGCACTTACGATTGTTTCATTTAAGAATGGACCCCTTGCTTTTAAGTTTAATGAGTTCTGATATACCGACGTGATTGGAAACTCATTTATTGACTCTAAATCTGCCTTGGAGAAACATTTATGGGACTTTTAGTACCTCTATGGTCAATTAAGTCGTTAATCTTGGAGCTACGTTTGTTTTCGACACGTTTCTGGCTTTAAATTGAGTGATATGTTTGTAGATGTTTCAGCAATAAAGTTGTGATTGTTGTGTTAATGATATATTATTAATCATTTAATACATCATTGAATTGTTATCTTTTATGTCCCGTTTATTGATTATTTCATGAGAAACTAGTTTTTGCACGCAACTCCGCTTGCAGTATAGTCCTCAACTTATGACACTCGAAGATAATTCCAGTTCTTATAATGTCACTTACGGAATATCTTCCGAGATAATCTATTTGTTAAGGTTTCCGATAAGTCGATGCTGTTGCAAGCGAAAAAACTTCAGTCTTGTAATAATTGATGTAGATATTTTATAGGAGACTTGCCCTTTGCCCGCGTCTTCGTTTGCGTGAACTTTGTGTTAAAGTCGTCAGCACCACAAACTGAGTATATCCATGGGTAGGTAACTCTATAGTTGTTGCTAGTAGTTGTTCCGGGTCTAGTTGATTGTGAGTCTTTATGTTTGAAAATGCACTAACTATTCAAGAGAACAACGAAATTTTATTAAAACAACGTAAAAAGAAAGGAACCGTGGATTTTATGATAGCCCTTTATGTTCTGGGGTCACACTACAGTCCCGCAACAACGGAATAGTTCTTTCTTTATTCGTTAATCTCGTTATTCCTTACTTAAAGCAATTCTTTGTCTAGCATAAATCATGAAAAAAAAAACTTTTTCTTCACAATAATGTTGCCACTTTGCCACTCTATTGTATGAGTAAGTTCCAACAATTAATAACACACAACCCTTTTCTACAAATAGAATAAAACACATAATCTATCAGAAATCAAATAAAATCCCAATCGTGTCTATGACGATCACCGGGCCACCCACAGTCTTAAGATTCCCTTGTTTTTGTCAGGCCAAGCCATGTTGGGTTATGTCCTACCACCCTATCATGTAATTAATCAAGTTACTGCCATATAATCGGGTTGTGACCACCTACGGTTAGATATAAAGATACAATATCCAGATATTAGTTGTGGAGAGTGATTAGAGCGACCAACATATCTTGGTACTTTGATGTAGCGTTGTTTCTGAAGGGAAATATCCATTGGTGTACACTTTTATTCATTTTGCTATATGTCAAGTTCTAATGGTTAAATTGATTTATTTATTTCACTCTAGGTATTGTCTTTTATCACCTAATTTACACTGTTAGTCATGTAGGATGCGTGTAAAACCAGATGTTGTTGACTTATCGTCGATTTTAATCACGCTGCAATTAGTATAAAACAAAATGAAATGATATAAATACCGTCGTTGCCACATATCACATCATTCACTACAAATAAGTCTGTTACTCATAAGTCACAATTTTATTTACTTTTCGGAAGTATTTACAAAACTTTACGGTTCCCAGACTATTGTAAAAAAGTTCACACGTTCTTGGTGTTGCAAGTAGGATCCACTTCCTAGCGGTCCACCTCGCACAACCGCACTTCGGATTCTCTTATCAGGTAATCGTGGCTCCGGAACTTAAAGGGCTATTGAAGGACATTGTGGATTTTAGTCAGTACAATTTTGACAGTCCCTCCTGTCCTGCCCTGGGTGGTAGGACTCATTTGATGATTTGACCACGTAATAAAAAAGGCTATGATATGCAGCCGTGGTGAGCCTGCATCCTGTACCTGATCCAAACAGTTTAGTTCTAGTTTCTTTTGGTAAAGCTTTCTCCATCCGGGACTCGTCTTTGGTTCTGGACTAGATTGATGCCAAAAGAAAAATCATTGTAAAATACAAAAATACTAACATGTTGTCTACGTTACATGTTGTGATGGCACAGTTAGTGCAGTGGCTGAGCGATTGGTTCCTGCACGGAACAAATATTTGTACGACTTACAAGTAGTTGTTCCCTCTTCGGTGTTTGTGAGTTTCTGTTTATAAACGCACAATTAAAAAAAAAGTTTGTACACCAATTTAAAACAACCCTACTTTTCTGCAAAATAGTTCAATATTGGCCACCCAAAAGAGAAGAATACGAGCAAAAGCTGCGTTTAATAACGACAGGCAGAAGAAGACACGCTCGGAATACATCGATTAATTCGAGAGACTGACGGCGCCGACTTCCAATTAGTCGTCGATCTAACGTCCTAACTGCAGTTTGCTCGTTTTGCCTTTGACTGGACGAACCTTTGACCAGTTCAGCTGTGACTTATTAGAGGAAATATATCTATGTGATGTGTTCTTCTTTGTAAAATGAAAATTAGTAGCGAGCGCCTCGTCAAAGACGAACTCTAACAGTGATTACGATACTCAAAAATCCAAACATCTTATTCCTGTTGAAAGTTTTCTATACTAATATTATAAAGAGGTAAATTTGTTTGTTTCTATGTAGGGGGTAATCTCCGGAAGATAATGATCCGATTTTAAAAATTGTTTCACTGGTAGAAAGCTGTATTGGTCCTGAGTGACATAGACTGTTAAGGAGCGGGCAAAGTCGCTGGCAAAAGCTAGTTTACAATAATTTTGTAAAAATAATGTTCTAAAAATACGATCGCTTACAAAAACAACCTTACGAGGACTCTATAATAAACAAGTTAGTCATTATTAATTAGAATATGTAGAACTTCTTTAAAATCGGGTTGTAAAGTTTAGTATTTTTTCCAGCATTCTAACAATCATTGTAAAGTTTAAAAAGTAAGTAAGGCTCTTTCTATCTCACCCTGTTTACTTTTATTTACGTTGTTAAGCCCATTTCTTAAAAAAAAACAAAAGCAAAGCTACCAACATTACCAAAAACACGTCACCTTACTAATCAACGTCCATTCCTATAGAGCGGCCAATATTTCGATTATTCGATTCTTGTACTCGGGTCCGATTTCATCGATTACTCGGAGTCTGGCGCCGACAGCATTGACGTCTGTCACACGGACAATACGTCTTGCGACGTCCAAGGAGTCTTTGTTCCGAGAAATAATAAAGGATGGGATGAAAAGAGGCGTTCGAACTTGGCTATAAATAGATCGTATCAATTTGTAGAAGGTTACGTTAAAGCAGAAAATATATTTCATCAAACTGGATTATCAAAAATGACGTAAGTCATAATTGAAGAAGATACGACGCTTTTAAAATTCGAAATACGTCATTTCTACGTATAATTCTTGCTAATTCTGACATTACTCTCGAGTTTTGATGCGTATTATTTTCGCCAATATTCATTGTTTTTTTTTCTAAATCTAGTTGATGGACTAATTAGATTTGCAATTTGCAAATTTTAATGACGTCAACATGCCATTTACTATTAAACATGCGAAAGTTTGTTATATATTACATGGATATATGTCGATGATTCACGATGTCCACCCCCAATTTGTCCCCAACTGGTGGACAGTGAAACGTTTTATATAAAACGTTTCACACAAAAAGTACTGAATGGATATAGATGAAATTATTTTGAAACGTATAATTTTTAGTTTATTACCTGGATTATCATCGAACTTCACGCAGGCAACGCCGTAGGTATACGCTAATTCTACAAAATCCATTTGCAATACCTGCCTACCCCCAATCAAATCCGATCACTCCAAAAACCGCTAATTTACGACCATCACAATAAAAAACCGAATGCCAAAAAACCCTAAGTTGAAATAAAAAGTAAAAAAGCCTATCACGAATCAAGGTACGGAACCCTCATCGTAATAAAGGAGGGAAATTACTCGATAAGGTTGGTTGAGGTGTCTGGTCTTATCTGTTGAGGTCTGTCGTCAGATGGTTCACAGATTTTGAGTGTTTGTGATCGGGACGTAAGTGACACGATTCCACGGTAACAGAAAATTAAAAAGAAAATAAAATTTGGTGTACACAACGACTTTAAAATGGAATTCAATTAACATAATTAAATAAAAAGCCTAAAGATTTTCTTCTGCCTAAATTTTTCCAAACTATGTTTGTTTAGGTTTCCAATTTAATTGGATGAAGCTGAATGCTGTGCGTTTCAGCTAACAATAGGATGACCTCGGCGCTAAATTGCGACTTTCTGCACGAAAACTTATTCTAAAATTTTCACTCTGAAGTAAATAAAATCTTATTATATACCAATAAAAATAATAAATATTGTTTTAATTAATTTTATACAAAACACTTTTTTCAAATGTCGTCTGTCGATGTATGGAAGTCATTGACGTTTTCATTCTTAACGTTTTCACATGGTAGGTACTTTTTATTTTATATGGAGCAACTGCCTTAGTGAACTTCGACAATTCTTTATACGATAGGAGAAAGAAATTAATCTAAACATATAATAAATCTGTAGAAGGGTCAATTCTGTAGCCTGCCGGGGTCGCGGGACTTACCCATCACCGTAACCCCGGTACGTAAAGGGCTAGTGAAGGACACCGTGGATTTTAGTCAGTACAAGTCTGACAGTCCCTCCCGCCCTGCCCTGGGTGGGAGGACTCATTTGATGATTTTACCACGCAAAAAAAAGGGTCAATTCTGTACATTGAAAATATTGAAAAAATAAATAGCGGGGGGTGTTACTGGATCGATACCAAACCCAAATATGTGATTTAAAAAAATTTTGTCTGTCTGTCTGCCTGTCTGTATATGCAGGCATCACGTGAAAACTAACGGTTCGATTTCGATGAAACTTGGTATAATTATACCTTATTATCCTGGGCATAAAATGGGATACTTTTTATCCTGGAAAAATACGTAGAAAAAAATCTAGCATCCACGCGAAGACCGACATCCGCGCGGACGGAGTCGCGGGCAGAAGCTAGTAAAAAATAAATTGCCCAAAAATTTTAATCTTCTTAATTATGAACCTACGTACGTGGGCGTTCGAACATTCTCCTTTATCATAAAGATAACGAGAAAATACAAGTTCCGGTCGATTGTCATTCATTTTGGGTTATCAGAAACTCAGTTACCTCTGATCATTATCAATGTTACCTATGGAACAGACATTCTATGATTTCTACATTTTCAGAACTGGATAAACCGTTTTGTTCTTTGTTTGTTTTCTATACAATTGAATTTCATTTTTAGACATTTTCACAAATGTATTAAAAAATCATTTAAAAATATTTGAAATAGTAGCCCACTGCAACCGTATCTGAAACATGGATAAAACGTTTATCTATTCTAATAGTATAAAGCTGTTGTTTGTTTGGTTGAACACGCTCTCAGAAACTACTGGATCGAACTGTTTTTTTTTTAAACTATTGCATAGCTATTAATCGCGGGCTTTGAGCGCGGCGACCGAATCAAGAAATTCCGTAACGAAAATAAACCTAACACTGTCACTGTCACATCTGCCATGTCAACGTGAATGAATAAAATTTGAATGACAATGATTTATTTTTTTTGACATTTCACTTGATCGACGTGGCTGTCCTTAGCCTAATTAGTAGAGTAGCTTCCCATAGAGCAACGATGGGATGATATTCTCGTTAAATATTTGCGGTAGGCGATAAAAAATATAATTGCATAAATTGATAAAAAATGCTATGCAATAGCTTTATCGCTTTACCGCGAAAGAAAAAAAATATTGATGCCAAGGTCCATGCTAAAAGTTGCATACCCTTTTGTTATAAACCTTTAGTAAGTAAACGAATATAGCTTCCATTTTCAAACAGATTGCTTCAAGAAAACTTTCTTTTACTCCGCTTTTTGCAACAGCACCCCTACTTTCACAAGCTAATCAACCGCTGATAGACTTTGCTTTTAAAAATCCAAGATGGCTACGATCAGGTAAAAATACTCGACTTAAACGAGACTAGTTTCAGAGTAAATAAAGAGTCATTAAGACTGAGTGCTTTTTATCCAAAATAGTGATCGTACAGCCAATCTGCCGAGCTATCTTTGAACTGAGATCGGTATCTTTTAGTAAAGATTACTTAGGTACAAGTTAGGTCCGGGTCGACGCGACGGCGCGTTGTGTTCCACGCGCGCCTCAAAGGGTGTCAGCAAAATGACGGGGCCCCACTCTAGAGGGCCAAAGTCTGCTGGAGTCGCGGGATTCACGAATTACCGTGACCCCGGAACGTAAAGGGCTATTGAAGGACACCGTGGATTTTCGTTAGTACAAGTCTGACAGTCCTTCTCGCTCTGCCCTGTGTGGGAAGACTCATTTGATAATTTTACCACGATAAAAAAAAAGTTGATTGACCAATTACTTTTAATTTTTCTTTACCGCAATACATTTAGGCTGAGGCTACATTAGACAGCGATTTGCGATGCGACTGGAAGAGCGAAACAGATTACACGTGGTATCGCTGATGTACGGTGTAGCCATATACGTGAGCATTCATTTATTTGTTTTAATCACTCATGTGTCGCAATCCCGTCGCGGCCTAATGTAGCTTCAGCCTTACTATCGTATTACAAGTAATCGGCTAAATTAGCTTTGTTATGCGTTTTACAATCGATCACCCAGGAACGATGATGAAAAAGTTTCTTATGACACCAGTTGGAGTCATATCTGAATCAGCAAATTTCGTTTTATTAATTAATGATTAACCAAACCAACTTCGCTGATTCAGACATGATTCACCAATTTTATCAATTGATTGGCTTTCAAGATTTTAACTTCAATTGAAATCGCTCGCTCCTTTTACCAGACGAAAAGAGGAAGAGGTTGTTAAGTCGACAATAATAAGAGACGAATATTTTAAGAAGGGTGTGCGGAAAAAGTACATCTATCTATCTTCTATATATATAAAAGGAGAACTGACTGACTGACATATCAACGTACAGCCGAAACTACTAGGGCTAGGAATGTGAAATTTTGCACACGGCTTCCTATTATGATGTAGGGGAGCACTAAGAAGGGGTTTTTGGAAATTTAACCTTTAAGGGGGTGAAAAGGGGGAATTAGGAAAGTACGTAACCCACGCGGACGAAGTCGCGGGAAAAGTGCTAGTGTTTACATACTCGTATACGGTATACTAAAATGAATAAAGACGTATTTTTCATTTAAAAAATACTTAAGTTATCATTTATTAATATTTATTCTGAAACAGATTTTTACAGCCATGCGCTAGTGTTACGTAATACATGTTACCTCGAATACTCCTGGGACTTTACGATAGCAGCCGGGGTCGCAGGGCAGGCCATCAAGGCCCTGGAACACAAAGAGCAACGGTAGGTTAGTAGTTAGGTAGGTTTTACCCAGCCAAGTTCTTTTTGTTCCATACATTATATATTAGATGCTTAAAAGAAAAACAAAAACTAAGTTATTCATGAGAATATGTAACAATATTATTAATATCATAGAACAAAAAAAAGTTCACACTACATAAAAAGCCCTGTTTTTTAAATAAAAAATAAGTTATGAATTTTTTTAGCGAAAGATACAATGACACGCCACAAACAAAATACCCGACAAAAAAGTAATTAAAACATCCGCCATCTTGTAATAATATCAGCTACATCTAATAATAACTGTTTTATTAAGCTGTCACCGTTAATAATGTAATATTAGTACCTAATTAATATTTATGTCTATCAAGAAGATATAATATATTCCATGTATCGATGTTCCGCTTTAATTGGCAATTTATGTTTTGGATTAAATTATTCTGTACCGAGAGGTTTGACGACGAGTGTTGTAGGATTGATAACGTCTTATAACAGCAGTAATATAGATTTAAATTTGATTAAGAAGACATTGGATTATAAATGACAATACTAGGAAGATAATTAATGTAATTGTGAAGCTTTATACAAATAATAATAATGAATTCAGAAGGCAGTACTTCTGGACACGGCGCGTATTGTTAGGAGGTTCCTCTCTCAGGAGCCCTGATCACCGGCAGCCCGGAACCTGTTCCCGATGCTGGTGGACTGCTATTTTTATATTTCTAAATGTTTTCTATTGCCTTTTTTTGTAAAAATATTTAAAAATGTAATTAATAAGTGAAAAAAAAATAAAAGAATTAATTTAATTACGTAGCAAATATGACTTTCTCCATTCGTTCTTCTTTAATAAAAAAATCACTTATAAATTATACAAACCCTGAATCCCGCTGAACAAATGTAGGTATTACTTTCCTCCTGAAATGTCACTACAAAAGTAAGTTTCTTTCTATTTTGAACGTTTTTTTTTATAACATAATTATTTAAAAATGCAATAAATAATTTAAAAAAATCGATTAAACTCTTTATTTTATATTAAACATTATAAATACATTTTCTAATAAATAAGCACTTCTAAGATCAAATCGGTGAATTACATTCGTTCCTTCTCAAAGAGAATTAACATTATCCCTGCAGTGGAACAAACTATAACTTCCAAACCACATTTCTCATAAAAGTCAAAACATCATAATTTAACTGCATCCTCAAAAATCCAGATAAATGTCAGCTACAAAATGTACAATTAAAACTTACCTTTAAAATGTAATTAAAGATCAATTTATGAGAATCAGGGATATTATTACAGTCATAAATAAAATGTTAGGTGATCAGATTAAGCGATAAAGAATAATAATACTTTCGGTTGAAATACTAGCTCAACATCCAAAATTAGAGGTACTACACATATGATCGGGTATGATTCGGCACTGCCGAGCGGCAAAGTCCTCTACTTTGTATGTATCGTTAATATTCAGCAGCGTCACCCCCAGGTCTCGAAGGCGGTCAGGCGTTACTTTGTGGATATACATGACATTCAAATGTTATGAAACTAGAAAAAAAAAATCACAAACATTAAATTAAGTCCGCTTTTGTATTTTAGTATCATTAATTAATTTGATTTTTAAAACACTAGGGTACGGCGCGTTATGTTCCACGCGCGCCTCAAGGAGTGTCAGCATAGTGACGGGGCCTGTAGAGGGCCAAAGCCTGCCAAGGTCGCAGGACTTGAAATTACCGTAACCCCGGTACATAAAGGGCTATTGAAGGACACCGTGTATTTTAGTCAGTCAAGTCTGACAGTTCCTCCCGCCCTGCCCTGGGTGGGAGGACTCATTTGATAAATTTACCACGAAAAAATAAAACACTAGGGTAGGATCTTATGTGAGTTAAGTGTCAGTTCAGTTGAAAAGAAGTTAGGCCTATCTTGCAATATAAAAATCGCCCACAGATTACCGATCGGCACAAGCAACATACCTAATTGTTATGGGTCAGCTTTGTTGAACAAAATAAACCGCCGAAAAAAATGTGCCGACACGAACACATGTGAAACACCCTTACCAACTAATACTAATTAAAATTTGAACCGTAACAGTGTTCTCGATATGTTACTCAGCTGTTATGTATGCATGTCAAAGATCATTATCGAGATGTTTTCGATATTTTTTGTCTCAATCTTATAATATGGTTCCGAGAATTTCTTAGGATGCACGGTTGGTACCTACTGGTACTGAATGTAAAATATGAAAACATGTTTGAGTACATTCACGACGTTTTTTTTATTGTGGTAAAATCATCAAATGAGTCCTCCCACCCAGGGCAGGGCGGGAGGGACTGTCAGACTTAAAATCCACGGTGTCCTTCAATAGCCCTTTACGTACCGGGGTCACGGTAATTCGTTAGTCCCGCAACCCCGGCAGGCAAAGTACATTCATGACTAGCAGTTCCAAGCGGTTTCAACCCCGCTGCTCGACTCCTATTGACCGTAGCGTGATGTTACATAGCTTATAACTTTTCTCGATAAATGTACTATCCTGCATAAGTTTTTTTTTAAAATTCAAACTAGTAATTCCTGAGATTAACGTGTTCAATGAAACAAACAAACTTTTCAGTTTTTTAATAGTACTCTAGATTTCATAAACCTCATTCTTCGGGGACAACTCTGGCGTTGTTTTACGTACCACAAAATTCTGGTCGCGGAACTGTGCGAATTACCGTCACCCCGGAACGTAAAGGGTTATTGAAGGACACCGTGGATTTTAGTCAGTAAGAGTCTGACAGTCCCTCCCGCTCTGCCCTGGGTGGGAGGACTCATTTTCAAAATTACAAAATTCTATATTCACTGCAAAATCTAAAACTGATATAAGAGCTATAAACAAGCAAACTACCATATAAAAAATAAGTTAAAAATAACTAAAACCCGACTACTAAAAAATCGCGCACTGAAAAGTATGAAACAAGAACAAGCCGTGGTCGTATGCCACCTGCTGTTGTTTCACACAATCTTTACTGGCTAGGTGGCATACGACCACGGCTTGTTCTTGTTTCATACTTTTCAGTGCGCGATTTTTTAGTAGTCGGGTTTTAGTTATTTTTAACTTATTTTTATATTTACACTATTTTGGGGTTATATTATTTGAAGTAAGTAATTTATGTTACATGTATAGTTTCTGAGTTGTAAATTTAAGATTATCATTTGATACCCATGTTGACACTGTTAGAAACTGAAAATTAGCTAGTAAAAGCTATATAATGTATATATATTTTAAACGTGCTCATCAAGCCCTTTAATTTGATACCCATGTCGATACTGTGCGAAAATATATTTTTTTTCGGTAACGACTTCTCATCCCCTAGAGGGCGCCATATTGGTTTTGGTGACACGTCACCTACCCTATAACCAGCGGACAACTGAGACGCTTCTAATGAGCCCTCATTTGTCATGTAATGATAAGTAGTTTAGAAGTTATGAGGGAACAAACAAACATACATACATGCATACATACATACAAACATACATACCGGTCAAAATCATAACCCTCCTTTTGGCTTTGCCGTAGTCGGGTAAAAAGAGTTATTCACACAAGTATGAACAATTTTATTCTTATTTTCGTCTTCCAACCAATAGAGTCGTGAAAATCCAACAGCCATAATACCTCCAGTGAATGCGTTTTAAAAAAGACCTATAAATTATTATTTTATTGCCGTCGGCATCATGTTCTCAATCGTATATTATTTTTGTATGCGTTTTTAATCTGTGCTTTAAAACAATGGCAGTAAAGGCGAGAATTGATGGTGGTCGGGATTAATTTCTTAATTAAATGTGAAGGGATATTTTATTACTCTATCTGTGGAACGTCACGATTATTATGAAATAAAATAATGGAGTTTGGATCTCAGTGATGAGGTACCGGTCAATCGTGTGAATGGTCCGGTAAGAGCAGATTTCACTGTCGGATCTGAACACAATACTTTCTTTTTTTGTCGCTTATTTCTGACGTAAAGATGATACGTAAGATGGAGTGAGCTCACTCAGAAGAAACTGAAACTTATTTCTAGCGTACTTGAAGTTTTTACTGGGTTAATTGTTCTTTAAATCGAAAAGCGCCTGTAGTGTACGAAAGAGGAACTATTTTTTTCACTTTATACGTTATTTTTTAATCTGTGGTAATGATAGGGACGTCGAACGTCAAAAAACGAAGAAAAAAGAGGGTAGACCGTTTCATCTGCTTGTAAATATCTACCCGCAATTATTTCAGTTCAATCGTGATCATGGCGCTTGCAACAGTGCCAAAATATCGGAAACTCAAAACAAATAATAATCTTGGTTAATATCTCGTTTTAAATTCTAATAACAGTGTTAGTGACCGTGTCGTTAGTGACGTTGAAGACAAGGATGTGTGGCAATAGTTCCATCTGCACATGTGGCTTCCCTGGCAGCTCAGCAGCAGCACTTATTTTCTCTCATCCACGTGTTAGGATAATAGGATTCTTCCATTTTATTTTTGTATATAGTTTTTTTATTTTTTTATTTTTATTATTGTGTTCGTTTTGCAATATTATATTGCCTTAGTTTTAATACCAGTCCAGATTTGTTGCAGTTTGTAAGACATTATAGAATTAACCCAGCTTTTATAGCTTTCTTTTTTGTGTAGATTCTTTCTTACTCTTTGTTTGTGAATGTGAGAACATTGTAAGTCGTGTGTATATATATATATATTTCTTCTTTTGTAGCACTAATTTTAGTTAGGACTTCCCCCTTGTTACCAGGCCTACGTTTTTCTCACATATCTAAGCATCGAAAAATTGTAACAATCTGTTTGTAAAACTATACCATATTTTAAAAGAGTAACCATGGAGTTTCTTGCCGGTTCTTCTCCATGGAATCGACCAACCCGAACCGTGCACCTGCTGTCGACGTTTTATAAGTGCCCTCATGGGCCTATGTGAAATAAAAACTTTTGATTTTGATTTTGATTTTGTCCATTTTAAAACTTATGAAAGACTTTCGTTCTTCTTTAATCATGGTGCGTGCAACAGTGCTAAAATACCGAAAACTCGAAACAAATGGCAGGTAAATATTCCGTTTTAATTTCTTATTTTTACAAAAAGAAGGCTTTGTTTAAGCTTAGCTTAAGAAGTGGCTATTTATCGTATCGCACATATAAATCGCCACGCATCCTCGTGTACACATTGGACCAACGCAGGCCAACGAATGGGTCTTGATGGCCTTGGCCATGGTTTGGCATATCAAACGCCGAGGACCGTTCGTTGATGTTTGCCGACGATCGGAAGCACGGCGGTAACAACAAAGGAATTGAACCATTCGTCTATCGAACTCGGTGTAGACGGTAAGCGTTCGTTTGTCCGGTGTGTACGCGGGATGATAAGAAAGTTTTAGAAACATCTATACAGTATTTGCACTTCATTTAATATTATGCAAAAAAAAAGTTTCAATTTATTACTATTAAGTATTATAATCTTATTTAAGAACTCTTTAATCCTGACCTTAATTAGCACAAAAACAAGATAAACTTTATCTTAATACTGCATTAAACACAAATTTGTTTTAAGGATAAACCATAGTTTATCACCAACCTACCTTTATTGCAAGTCTGGACTTACTTCATATAAAACATTATATTTAGTGCCTGCATTTTATATCTTGCTTGTATATTTTATAATTAATTAAATTGTTAATGAGTTTCCCAAAATGGGTAATGTATTGGTATTTTTAGTTGATAATGTTGGTAGTTTAATAAATTAAAGCAACAATATTAAATTGTAGGTAACCAAAATGTTTTACGGGCAAAATATTTTCAATTATAACATAAACTTCATTTAATGTGAACAAGTTTATTAAAACTGTTTACAATTTTTGCAGACCCAGTTTCGCAAAAAGCTCTATTTAAAATTATAGTAATTAGAGAACAAAATAAATTGTAACATACTACTTTTTGCAATTATAAAGAAAATATACGGATAAATAATCAGGTATTTCAAATATAAAAAAAAAGAAGTAAAAAATTTAATAATAAAAATGTTTTTTAACAATAAACCCAAAAATTTAATTACCGATTTTTTTTCTCAATTAGAGACTATTGATTTAACACTTATTTGTCCATATATCTTTAGTCGAAACAGCAATCAATTACACTCATATGACTAATGCCTTTGTCAAACAGACAGGCGATTCCGAAGCGATAACGAACCGATACGCTTTCGCTTTTCTATATATTATTCAAACAATTCCATACATTACAAATAAAAACGCCTCGCTTCGCATTCGCGATGCCTGTCTGTTTGACAAAGGCTTGAGAGAGTGATAGGTATGAATTCATACGAATGGAGACGAAGAGAAAGGCTAAAGAAAAGATGAACGGATTTTGTGAGGAATCATATGAAAATAAAAGGAGTAAATGATGCTTTGACGTCTACTAGGGGAGAATCGAAGAAGAAAACGTTTTGCACCGATCCCAGGTACGGTGGTATAAGAGCAGGAAAATAATGTATAGGTTTAATCGCACCAAAATATTTCAGTTCTAGTAACTAGCATTGACACTTCTCAAAAAATATAAGAGACAATATCCACTGCAACACAGTATAAAATAAAATTGATATGCCACCACCGCAACGTGGGCAAAACTGCTGTCGCAATAAATTGGTATTAAAATAATCCTGATACCTTTGAAATTCGGCAAACACTCGTAAAATGCGTAAAGAACAAACACGTGCCGACGTAAAGAGACAGTTGTTCTTAATACAGCGATATTAAGATAAAGACCCGACAACTACAACTGGAATTAAAGAATTTAATACCTCTGTTAAAATATGAACATGGCTAAATGGTTTTTGTGTGGTTTATTTTTTGATGATAGTATCTGTACTGTGGTTTTCTGTTTAATTTGATATCGTATTCAAATTCAACGTCTTCAAAGATATTCACTACTGTGCATAGTCACAGGTTAGCAATGGTGTTGGTTCTCTTTTTTTATCGTGGGAAAATCATCAAATGAGTCCTCCCACCCAGGGCAGAGCGGGAGGGACTATTGGTTCTCTAAAAGACAATGATTTACGCTACAAAGAGGTGGTCGTCGAAAACAAACCTCGAAATAAACGAATAAGTAAAAAATCGTATATTTTTCCTTTTTAAGTTATTAGTTGAATGGTGGTGTTTGTTTAAGAAAATTAACATTTTTTTTATAATGTCGCGTGTTCGTGACACGTCGCTGTCAGTAGCTTTGTGATTATCAAACTGCAGTTTTGACACTGGCACAGCGCTGCATACAATGCTATATCTTTAAAGAATAGCACTGCGGGGCCGAAACAAGCTATTTTTTATTTATCAAGTTACTTGATTTGCTTTGGAAGTGCTTGACTTTTACCTAGGCTTTTATTTGATAATCTAGAATCTTTGTGATTAAAAATATTGTAGCAACAAAACTTGAAAATTTTAACTTCTGCAAATTCAGTGCGTAAAAACAATTTCTAATTTGAATATCCATTTTGTCTAGCATCAGCACCAGACTTATTTGTTATTAAATTCATCAGCCAAAACTTTAATATCAAAATTGTTTCATAAACCACTAACTTAATAAACTAATCCGAATACTTAATTAATTAACGAATTCCAAGAGAAACTAAAACAGTGCTTAGCAGTTGTTCAGTAATAGCTAAATAACAGCCTTAACTAGCTGCTTTTAATTAGAAATAACTAAAGCGGGCGAAAGCTTAGCTCAAACTTTATTCTTTAGAAAGTAGCAACATTTAAATAATTTAATATAAATATTTTTACTGGCAAGGAAGGAAGAAAAATGGCGTCGGTTGGCTTTATTTGTGGTCTGGAAAAATTAGGTTACAGTTTCATTTTTAAGCTTAGAATAGATGAAATTGTTGTTTGTTAAAATAAATAAATAATAAATCAGGCGTTACTTTGCACAAACATGAATAAATAAATAAATAAATATTCCACAACTATCACACAACGCCATCTAGTCCCAAGCTAAGCAGAGCTTGTGTTATGGGTACTAGACAACTGATAAACATACTTATATATTTCTAAATACATACATACTATAGATAAATTCCGCCCAGACACAGAACAAATGATCGTGCTCAACACACAAACATTTGTCCTGGGTGGGAATCGAACCCACGACCCCCGGCATAGCAGTCAGGGTCACTAACCACTAGACCATCATTCATGCTTCGTGGGTACTGTTTAGTAAAATTGTATTTTATACTGCTGCTGGCACGTCAAACTTCATACTGCCTTTAACTAACGTCACTCCGGGCACGCCGCAATCGCGGCGGTAAGACCCCTCCTTGAGGAGTGGCTGGATAAGCGTCACGGCGTCCTCACCTACCGCATGACGCAGGTCCTCACCGGACACGGATGTTTCGGGAGGTTCCTGTGTCTGATAAGGAGGGAGGAAACGCCTGGGTGTCACCACTGCGAAGATCGTCCGGAGGACACGGTGGAGCATACGGTGCAGGACTCCCCGCTTGGGCAGAGCACCGCCGTGTCCTCACGACGGCGATTGGCGGAGACCTCTCGCGCCCGGCATTGGTCGAGGCCATGCTGCGGGGCGAGACGGAGTGGGAAGCGGTCGCCTCCTTCTGCGAAGCAGTCATGCTCGCGAAGGAGGAGGCGAGCCGCGTGAGGGGGAGGACAGCGACCTCCCTCCACCCCAGCCGCAGTGGTGGACGCCCACGGCGTCGGACGTCGCAAGACGATCTCCGGCCACCGTAGGCGCGGGCATGCGGGCGGCGAGTAATGGGCGACTCGCTGTCCGACCGTGGACCATGCCCGGGTCGACGGCGCGTTTTGTTCCACGCGCGCCTCAAGGAGTGTCAGCACAATGACGGGGCCTGTAGAGGGCCATAGCCTGCCGGGGTCGCGGGACTTTCCCATTACCGTAACCCCGGTACGTAAAGGGCTAGTGAAGGACACCGTGGATTTTAGTCAGTACAAGTCTGACAGTCCCTCCCGTCCTGCCCTGGGTGGGAGGACTCATTTGATGATTTTACCACGCTAAAAAAAAAAAAAAAACTAACGTCACTCAATTGTTTTGCCTTCCAGGAACCCGTCCACTGATACTTAAACTTTATGATAGGGTATTAAAGTTCAAATTGACTTTTATAATTGTTACGAATCTTTTGTATGGGAATATAGAAAAGTGTTGTTATTAGACTTTTACAGGGTTTTATTTTAATTCTCTGTAATAATCATCCTCGTACTTTTTTCCTCCTTCGCGAGCATGACTGCTTCGCAGAAGGAGGCAAACCATGCTTGATGTACATCAAGGAATTTTATAAAAAAATAATTAGCGAAATCGGTTCAGCTACTCCCGAGACTCGCGCTTAGCAACACATTCAGCGATTCATTTTTATATTATAGATTTAATTCATATTTTTAGTGTCGGCTAAGGTTCTATTTTACAGAAAAGGAATTGAATTTTTTGTGTTATGCTGAACGCTGTTATAAAACAGATTTTAAGTGTTTAAAGTAAAGTATTAATATTTTTAAGCAATCCGCTTTTTACTAAAAGTATTTTAGCCAAGTCATGAATTTTGACTTAATTCGGCACGGGTAGGTAGCAAATGGTATAAGATTTATACAGAAGATAGGCCGCTCAGGTTAACTAAAATTGTGCTAATTTTACTCGACTAGGATTTACAGACACCACCACATGAACATATCAAAATCTAGTAGGGTATGTATGCCTTCGGAAATAACAGGTGCGGGTGGCGTTATAATATAAATATAAAACTTTAAACACATCACTAAAACCATGCTATCCGGAGGGCCACTATCTCCTCAGCAAAAGCGACGTCCCCAGACATAAAAAAATCAAAACATAAGCACTTAAACATTAACGCTAAACCTTCCATTTAAATACTTAATTGTACGTAGGTGGCGGCATTAAACGAAGTGAACGTTAACAATGTGTATTTATTGCAGTCTTTAGTAATCGGACGAGTGTGTTTCGAGTTTTTATTGCGAACAAATGGTACACTAACTGTTAATGAGGTTCGTTTGAGATCGCGCCATCTTAAAGCCTCGCCGCGGGAGAAGTCCAGCTACGCTGTGCTCTGTAAGGAATCTCATCGCTGTGCTCTACGATGTGCTCAACGACGAGATGACTTTGAGATCATCTGATCTTGCAGCACGAGCACTGCTCGAGCTACACGAGTCAGTAACTTAGTGAATGGCAAAGTAAGTCCCAGCTTAGAGTGAGTTGGGCAACTCGCTGTCCGACCATGGACCATGCCCGGGTCGATGGCGCGTGGTGTTCCACGCACGCCGCAAGGAGTGTCAGCATAGTGACGGGGCCTATAGAGTGCCAAAGCCTGCCGGGGTCGCGGGACTCACGAATTACCGTGACCCCGGTACGTAAAGGGCTATTGAAGGACACCGTGGATTTTAGTCAGTCAAATCTGACAGTCCCTCCCGCCCTGCCCTGGGTGGGAGGACTCATTTTGATGATTTTACGAGTGAGTGCTGCAGCCGCACTGCTGTCACAAAACTATGTTTATAAAGAATGCAGGGCATCGAGGATCGCTGGGCGATTTCCGGCTACCGTAGGCGCCAACTTGTGAACGGCGAGGAACTGGTAGCTCACCGTCCGATCAAGGCCCAGGCTTGACTCGCGGCGCACCGTGTTCTCAGACAGCGTGTTATTAATTAACAGTTTATTATTAATTAAATATTTATCCATTCTATTTTACAAGTGTTTATCATCGTACGACTTTTCAAAAAACATGTCATAATAAAAATTAAATCATATAGATATTTTAAACCAAAACCAAATATTTCACAGAACAACCGCGTTCATGCGCTCGCGTTAAAATCCCGGATACCGCAAACGGTGGCAGATAATACGGTTAAATTTCATACTGATACGGATTTAATAAAGCATGATTCAATTTTCATAAAAGTATGGACTGCATCCCCGTAACGAAGTGGACATCGGGAATATTAATTTGTGTTTTAAACGAATTTTTCGATAGCAGTCTTGCAGTCCCGGAGCTCATCACACTTTTTTAAATGTTGTTCAATGCAGTTTTTTTTTGTATGCAGGTATTCATAATAATTTATTTATTAGGTAATACGTCTTTTTGTTCTCTTCATTGGGTTTACACGATCTAAATTGCTGTTTACAGCGATGCTTTTTTTGTGTAACATACTATATTACTGGATCTAAATTAGTTTATCTAACTTGGGTAAGCATAAGCGTATAAACATAATCTTTAACGTAGTGTGTGTGAGATTTTGAAGGCTAGATAATTGAAGGAAACGTCAGGTATCCAGCCGTATTTAGATAGACTGTTAACCAATCCTAACGTAGTTTTTATTTCGTACACAGATAATGATGACAATCCATATGATTCTTCAATGAATTATAATTTAAAGTAATTTTACCTAAATTCATAATTTAGGTTCAAGTTTCTAAACTTCAAATTTTATTAAATAAAACTTTAAAGCACTGCACACACACAGCTAAGATACTACCGATACGCTCGCCATACAATTCAATGGACCATCTCACGCGACAAAGATAATTATATGTTTCATATTTTGGTATCTTAAGATAAAATATTATATAGTATCTTAGCCGTATGTGGCGCGCTTGACTGTGTCAGATTAATTTAAAATCATAATTCGTAAAAATATTTTACGTATAAAGGTTATAATTATCGATTGTATCTACAACATTTTAAATTTCTCTGATCCGATGAGATTTAGTCTACGCTCAAAGCTCCCATACTATCAACATGGTTGAAAATCACGATTCATTTTGATAATTATTTTAATTTCACATCAACTGGTTAATACTTTTGTGAGGACAATTTAATTTTTCCTGAACTGTTTGTTTGTCTGTCCCTTTTTGGGTTGACAAACAAAAACAATAGGAAGGGTGGCGATGAACGTTTAAAAAAGGTCTCTCACTTTATGACCCGAAATAAAACGTTGAAAAAGTAACGTTAATTTTATTACGTTTTTTAACTTTGTTTGTCTAGTGGTAGCAAGCTCAACTATTGACCGCGTGGTTCTGGGTTCGATTCTCGCGTAGAGAAATTATTAATGGGAATTTCCCATTTATTATTTGTTTAATCTGGAGATTAGATACGTGCAGCTTATGGCTATAGACTCACCCCCTATAAACGGGACATAATCATCACGAGATGTCCAGATCCTACTTATAAAATAATTACCAAAACGTATATTTATGTATGTTCCGTTTTCACGTCAAAATGGTTTATCCAATTTTGAACTTTGATGCAGAGATGGAAGGTTCTCTACAGATGATCATACTCTAAATAGAGCCCGAGAGAGGCGAGCACAGTTGCAAGCTAACGTGTATAAGTTTCACTTCTGTTTATGCTTGAACTACCTTGGGAATTACAGATATTCTACATAAATAAAACACGTTAGGACGCTTTTCCCACACATTTTCCAAGAAATTATGGTCATCGATATTTACAGTTAATTTTTATTACTTTGAATCCTGACCGGCAACTTCGTATGCACTCAAAGCCGCTCTAACGACGCCATCAAACGGAATAAAGATAAACTTTAACTACTGAAGGAAAATCATACAAATTCCGCACACTTTACTACCTTGTAACAACACGGGAATAAAGCCGATCGTCCACTGCTATGTACGATAAGGAGAAGTAAAGAAAAAGCTAAATAAGCTGCGAATTTCAATAATTTGGAAGCCAGGCATCCCTGCGTATAAGCGTCAGGCATGATTTTTATATGACGTGACCACAACCAGAACAGGCGATGCCATTAAAAAATTTTAATACATGTACAGTCGAGTGCGAAATTATCTGTTTACTTTAGAAACTTATTCTGAATGAATTTCAAAAGTGTACACAGATTTTAGAACTCAACTATTCTAAAATCATCATATTATTACACTTTAAAGTTCTCTCGAACTTATTTCAAGGTTCGGAGTGTCAATCATCAGTAATTCAGCCTAATTGTATCTTTAACAAGAATTGCAGTGATACTGACAATATTAGTGGTTATAGTAACAGTAATCTACTTATGTGATTGATGATTAGATTAAAAATCACTGTGACATTAACAGTGATGCAAAGTATTGTTCACATTAATAGAAAACGACTTAGCGCTACTGAAAGACGCCGAACATAATCTCACCATCACTTTCATACAAAGAGAACCTACCGACAAAACGTAGCTTAGCCGTGGGGTCGTGGGCTGCAGTGTAGTATCACCTTAAAACCGCATCTCTTTGACAACATAAAACGAAGCGGAATTGATAACACAGTTGACACTGCATGAAGGCTTATCAAACTACACTACTAATTTTAAGTGGTTCCCGCCACCATTTTCGACTTATGTGGTGCAGATTCGGTTTTTTTATGGGCGTACAATTTGGTACTTTGCGATAGCGATGATAGTTTATTAAGTATTTTTTGAGCGTAAGTACGGTATATGTCAGTTGATGATCAGGTCACAGACATAGCTCGTAAAATTTGAAATTTGTAGTGGTAATGAGTAGGCCACATCCTTCGTGGAACTAATAATAAGCGATGGGGAAGAAAAGTTCTCGAGTGACGACCACGGACCGGAAGACGCAGCGTAGGCAGGCCTTCCAATAGATAGATCGATGGATGCAAGTGGCGAATTGTCGTTTGTCGTGGCGGTCTAAGGCTTATGTTCAGCAGTGGAAATTTTCCGGATGATCATGATTATAGGGAACGTACTGTAAAGCATTAAGCCCATAATATAGGTGCCAGTTGCTACATAACTGCATATCTTTGAGTTATAAGAGCTTCATACTGGTAAATGGTACAACGACATGCCTGCTACTCGTATAATTTTCTTTCTAGACTGTTACTGACCTTAAAAAAAGAGTTACAACAGTAGATAGTTAAAATATTGACGAAAAACAGGCGATCGATAGATCAGGACACTTACACGGTAGGTACAGGAAAAAGGCCGCCATCAGAATCACAAAATAAATTGTCATAAAATACCTATTACGCTCAAGCTATAGAGTAGAAAGAATTGATAAAGAACAATTTCATTGCAAAGCGCGACTTCGCTCATTGCGTATGTAGATACCGTCCAGTTACATTCCTTTCATCAAATTCTCCATCTATATTATATATATATAAAAGGAGAACTGACTGACATATCAACGTACAGCCGAAACTACTGGGGCTAGGAATGTGAAATTTTGCACACGGCTTCCTATTATAATGTAGGGGAGCACTAAGAAGGGGTTTTTGGAAATTTAACCTTTAAGGGGGTGAAAAGGGGGAATTAGGAAAGTACGTAACCAACGCGGACGAAGTCGTGGGCAAAGTGCTAGTTAAACATAAAACGTGTTCACGCATGAAAATCGCCAAATAAAGTAAGTTCTTAATTTAAAACTACAAATTAACAAAAGACGACTCAATCAAAAGGCCACACATGGCGCCTGATACTGCCTGCAGTTTCTAAGAACAATATTCCCTTTAACAAAACGTTACCTGCAATAAATCTCACCGCCCTATAATTACTTGAATGTTCATTAATAATGTATAACTCGATCAAATCGAGGAACGAATTTGAATTTGGACGCGTTCACACTTTTGCTTTTTATTTTGTGTTTAATTATGGGTTTGTATGGTAATTTTGTGTCGGTGTTTTGTTTTTGAACGGAAGTGAAACTTGTAGGGTTATGGACGGTCAATGTTTGGTAGTGACAAGCAGCTGTTGTGAATGTTTTTTTAATTAAGTGCTTGTAGTGAGTTGTGAAATTAAGAACTTGTAGATAAAAGACGTAACCAATACTGGTTCGACCACAAAACTCAGACAAGTGACAATCACTGCTGAAGAGTTTTGTATGTCTACAACCGCTTTCAATATCTTTAGTATTTCGGCACCATGTTGTTTTTTTTATTCACTACTAAATTATTGTACTTATTCGAATTTATGTGAAAGTAAATGATTCTTGTATTTATTTAAAATAAACAAATTATTTGTTATAATTACTACAACAGTTACATCATTAATGTTTGTTGTCTACATAATGTCTACTTCTAACTCCTGACACCTTTCATTAATTCAACTGAACACCACCACCACCATCTTTCCTAGCGAATGCTTCTCTTCGTAGCTATTAATGACCACTTTAAACTTTTCTCTTCAAACCCTGCTCCACATTATTTACAACATGTTCTAATCCCGATACTTTTGCCTTTACCTTGTCACCACCGTTACTTTGAAACTTCCTCATGAATCCACCGCGAGGAAATTATTCAATAAATTCCGTACATCCGCTATCAGCGCCAAGTCATCTCAAACTACAACCCCTTGGAACTAAAAACATGAATTTATTATTGCTCATACATATCATTATGCACATCGCTTTAGAGATCGAACACGACCATGTTATTCTGTAAATTAAAACCCACCTCAGCACGCATAATCGACTGAATAAATACTGGTCCCCTACTATTGGCTTTTTCATTTTAATATTAGCAATTCATAAAAATATAATGGCACGTATAGGTGGATTAGCTAGGTGCAAAGATAAAAGGTGTCTGGAACAATAACTGGATGTGAAAATGTTTCCTGGTGCAGTTAAGGAGAGGCTAAGTCCAGAAATGCATTGCTTTCCTTAATTTTAGATAGCAATGAAACAAGTGTATATTGGTATATGTACAGTATGAGAACTGTAAAAAGAAAAATGGATACCGCTTTTTTGTCTGTGTTCCCGAACGCATACAACTCGATATTTTCATAGAGGTACACACAGGGTACTTCTGGGTAATCTCACTCCATTGTAGGCTTTGTCTCTATAACCTTTGACCTAGACTAGAATTAAGAGCAAAAACATCTACAACATCATCATCATCGGCCACGTCCACTGCTGAACATAGGTCTCCCTTTTAGACCGCCACGCTGACCGACAATTCGCCACTTGCATCCATCAAAACATCCACAAATAAAGAAAATCTAAATGAAAGAATAGTGTTATTCCAAATTATGTATGACCAATGACTCTAGCGTAGTAGACATGAATCATAATTAAACCAAAGTTTGAGAAAACTCCCAAATACTCTGACTGAACCACTTATTCACTTCTCATGTTATTCTCCTGTACGCTTCCCATTTCCAATCGAGAACTAATAGTTCAAACAGCAAATTGATTCGCATTTAAAATGTTAATTCGTTTCTTAACTTCGGGACACATCGACATTCCCGACCTTCCAAATGAACAATGGGACAACGTTCCATCTTGTAGATTTTATCTAATAATGTGTATTGAATCTTGTCATGTATTATTATGTATTGTTTACGACGTGACTTAGCATGTTGTAAAGATATTTATTAACTTATTAAGACGTGTGTAGATGTTTCTATTGTTAATACTGATTGTGGATTCTTTCTTTTTGATGCCAAGGTTGACACGCGTCGTTTGGGTTACAGCGGTTATTTTGTAGTAAAGCTTTCTTTGTAAGTATTCATTTTGTAATATGGCTATCAAAACGTTTTGGTACTTTACGTTTATTCAATACATTGACAAGGCTAAAGATGTCTTTTATTTAAAAGAGTGTTCATGGAGTTTCATGCCCGTTCTTCTTTATTGAATGTTTTATGCATTTTGATTTAAAAGAATGCCCATGGAGTGTCGTGACCATTCTTCTTTATTGAAAGCTACGCTTCGAAATGGACAACTACAAATCTTTTACAAGTTATTATGTCATGTTACTTGTGAAAACTCTAAAGTGCCTGTAACATTGATAAAATTTAATAGAAAAATAAGAATTGAAATTAACATTTTTTTTTAAATATGCCAAAAATGAAAGTTTGAAATCAGACAGCCTAGTTTTAAGCATTTGATAAAATCTGTCTTAAAAGCATAAATCTTCACAAATCCGTATATTCAAATGAATGTACCGGAAATATCTTGTGCCTTAACCAAAAATTGCAGAGTGAATGTGAGAAACTTCCCCCTCAGTCATCCAGCCCTCTTTGAATGCGACTTTAATACTTCACGGCTTTTGGACGCATAAAATTTCAATATTCCTAACACTATCGAATGGAGCGGAAGAGCGACAAGGAATTTCGCGATACAGGGATATATTATCCTATTGTTGAAAATCTTTTATACTTCACTGCTTGACAATGTTCTGTTGCTTTATTTTTGGAAATGTCTAAAGTTTCTCCAATTTCCAATTGGAATTTGTAAAAGTCTTGAAGAATACGTTTATAAGTAAAAATTAAAAATCGCATGAATTGTCTATAATCCGACTCTGACATTTTTTTTTTTAATATGTCGCCTCACACTAAGAATTTCTCCTGTATCGTGGGTGCGTTTACAAACAAAGAAACTCACACACACAAACACCCAGACCCGGAACCTTAAATAGGCGGTGGAACATTAAATAGGCTGATGATGATGATGTTATTTCTTTAAAAATTTGATACTTACATTAGTAAAAAATGTAAATTCGTTTTAAAACAGCACATGATACAAAATTATTTATGGAAGAGCGAAGTCTCCTAACACATGCTTATTTTTTTACACGGCCCTAGCACTAGTTGTCTTTATGTTGTTGTTAAAATTCGTTAACCTACCGTTTTTCATAATATCCTACACCTTTTCTGTTAATTGGATATCTCGTTCCAAATGAATTTATTTTGAAGTAGTTTAATATTTTGCCGAGAATCTGTCTTATTGTATCACTAGCAAGATTAAAGGATGTGTTTTAGTATTTTGGCTTGACGCCAAAGTCTAATCTAATGAAATCTTTTTTACTCTGCTTGATGTACATAATTCTTTTTTTTGGTTCTATGGCGTTTTTTATCTATTCCTTTGCATGGTTTGGCTTTAGCTTTGTCCTTACTCTTCGGCTTTACACGTCATCTGTTATCTATGGACCATTACACTACTTGTTTTTTACGTCGTCCTTCTTTTTCACTTGCTTTTTATCAATATCTTAAATAATCTCAGTTCGTGCTTTTCTAATCAGTTTAAGTTATATATCTGTTAGCTATTCCTTGATATTTATAAATAGCTCTATATTTACACTTGTAAATTTCATAATACCTTTTTATCTCCATTTTTACAGCGCTTTGGTTTAGTATCACCCTTAAATTTAAGCTTCCATTACATTTCCGTCTACTGTTTACGTTGCTCACATTTTTTTCCTGGCCTTTATTTTTAAAGTTTTTCGTATCTATTCACTATCTATTCCTTCGTAGCTTTTGGTTCCTACTCGTCTGGACTCCGTCTCAACTACCCTTAAAGGCATTGCACACAGCTCTTAAATTTGCATAAAGTAGTCCTGACGTTGCCCTCTTATTAAATTTCTCATGACCAATGGAGATTTGAAGTTAAGGTGCGGCTTCATCGTTATGTCTACCTTCAACTTTATGTTCATAATGTCTTCCAATATTCAAACTTGGTGAGGTAAAGTTGGCTCTTAGGTTAAGTTATGAAGGTGCTTCTGTTTATTTTACGATTATTAATATTGCAGTCAGTGAGTCTGTTAAGAAAACGGAATTTATTTTACATTAGCTTTTGCCAGCATCTTTACCCATGTTACTCGAAAATTATCCCACAGTCTTCAATTTCAGAGTTACTCCGGGTAATAAACTATAAAACTGTCAAATTTTATGTAAAACTGTTCAGCAAAACTTCCATATTTCTAATAATATAGGTAAGATTTTGTTCGTAACTAAATCAGATAAAATCTGCGATTCTAAGTCAAAAATGTATTCATCAGATAAAAGATTAGTCGTAGTAGTTTATCTCATATTATTTAGCTAATGATACAGTTTTTCCAACACACTAATTATCTAACAATTTTATTAGTATCTTGTCGAATGTCAAATGTCTTCGAGAAGATGAGAGCAGTACTGATGAAATATATTACGCAAAATAATGTGCCAGACTGGGTTCCCACCTGACTTATAACTAATGACTTACAACTAGTAAGTCTAGCCAAGCCCTTAGCTAAGCCTTTACTAGTGGGCACCTTTTCTACCTAAAGACAAATTTTATTCGTAGACCTGTCTTAAAGTTCTCAATTTCGCGATAAAATAATAAATACTGCTAGTTTGTCCTGTCTATCAAAAACTGCATTACACAATATTATATCAATAAATAAAACAGATTGCCACAATCTAATTGTCACTAGCAATCAGAATTGAATAGGAAACTGTCTTTTAATTGAATTAAAAGCTGTCTCTACTGAACTTAGCCTGAATTAAATTCAAGTTTAGATAAGAACTGTTAACTACGACTTAGATGTGGAATTATCTGGATTAACGATATTAATAGTTAGTTATCGAGGGATACTAATATGAAAAAAGTTTTGGTTATATTGTGGATAGCTATGCAAGCAAGAGGGGAAACTAAAAGAAAAATGAATCATCATCATCTTGCTGTCCTTGTGCCTATTTACTTGGGATCAGCGCAACACGTTTTTTTCTACATTGTCCCCTATTAGATGTCAGAGTATCATTTTATTCCTTTTTCTTTCGTATCATTCCTTAGACAATCCATCCATCTTTTCTTTGGCCTTCCTCTTCCTCTCCATCCTTCAACATTCATACTCATCACTCTCTTAGTCACATGAGTGTCGTCCCACCTCATCACATGTCCATACCAAGACAGACGGTTCTTTTACGTTTTTTCTGTAACAGGCACCTTCAAACTTCCGCTTATAAACAGACTTATGAATAGACTTCATAAAAGAGAAAATACAACGAGTAACATAGAGATAAAAAAAACATGTTTGGGGTCCAATTCATCTTCTAGCAGTCTACCCTATGAAACGGCAGCATAGGCTAGCTACCTCTAACTGCGGTGATGGCTGAGCGATTCCACTGGCGGTGGTGGGCCTCATAACGCTAACCTACCCTCCGACACGAGTCCTACGCCAAAGCCCCTTCGTACCCAAGGCGACGCAAGTCTCCTATACATTGCGACTTTGGCAGACGCGGACCTGGATAAGAACCTCTATGCATCTGTATCGCGCTAGTCACCTGGATACCGGCACTAAAGTCGAAAGGTTTCGGAGAATGCGTCGCCTCGTGTACGAAGGCAAATAGTTTTTACTGTGTTCCGTCGGTATGCAAGAGCTTCAGGTCCTTCTGGGTGAGTTCGCTTATTCTCTCTCTTGATCTCACGTGTCATCTTTACTTGTGGGCTAGATTGCAGCCAAAAAAGCAGATTTGAAAATTGAATAAAGTATGTATTGAAAGACTGGTAAGTTACCAAAACTAATTTAAAACCATTCCCGACTTAATAACAATTTTATAACACTTAATTATTACCAAACAACGGTACACGATAACCATCACAGCAATTAAAAAAAAACAATCACATTTAAAACAATACATGCGTGTTTTTATCATTAAAATCGCCACGATATCGTTTTAATCTCGATACTCAAACAAATGTTGCCACGTATAAAATTTGCATTTTAAACCGGGCGCAAAGGTCGGACCGGTGAGGTGGGCCATTCACTTAAATGTACCGGATTAGGAATACTCGATAATGGCCCGTTTTAATTGTAAAAGGTTTTAGTGCTACCAATTTTGGGAGAGCCGCCCCATAAATGGAAGCATTCGGTTTATAAAGGTAGTAATGGCAATGGGAATTGCATACGTAATTGTGAGAAAGTTGCCAGTTGAAATGACATTTTAAATAAATATTATTTTTTCACTTGGTTTAATTGAACAAATCGGTTTGGTAATTTGTTTTTTTTGTATTTAAAGCTCGAATGTTGATTACAGTCCGTTGCTTTTCTGAGACAATTTGGAACATGCTTAATTCTAAAGCCAAACATTTGTCCACATAGACATAGGTACTGAATAAGTGTTCTAGAATTTAGCAGACAACACTATCTGCTCAATTATACTTATGCTGCTTATATTAATCTAATGTTTTTTGTAAAAGTTTTGAGTAGAAAATTCCATGTGTGGTTCTGTATTTTCAATCCGCATTGGGATCAAAAGGTGGTACAGTACAGTGGCCCAGTCTCTCTTAGAAGCCTTTGTCTCAATGGCGAGACTATTCAGGCTAAATTCTCTGTAGATATATAGTGTATTTAAATGCCAAATCAATCATTTACCCTATTACCATTTACAAAGATCTATTTCAATTTTCATGTGACAAGTTTTCCAAGCAAAAGGTAAATACTATATACCTACGAAACCGAACAAAGTTCAGTGGGTCATTCGGTCGAATATATTTAATTCATGCATTCTATTCCATTGTTTCGAAATCCGTTCTTTGTCTATTATTAGTTTGTCATCGTTCTGTTGTATATACATACGAGTATGTAACACTATTTAGTGTCGATTGTTTATTTGGTAGACGCTTTTGATGGTAAACTTTTAAGACAGTTTAGAGCTAACTAAATCGTAATAATTTGACTGAATCAATCTAATTAGTTGTCAGATTTATGTTCTAGTGGAACTAAATTAATTAAAAAATAAAGAAATACCTATGTAAACACACGACATTTAAAAACTAAAAATAAATGAAAAAAAAATTAAAAATGACTAAATTAAAACTAAAGTTAAAAAGTTAAGTGGTCAGATATATTACCTATAAAAAATGTGTGACCCAATTTTTTCTTTTTTCTAAAATTATCAATTTTTTCAAAAATTATCATTATTTTTACCTTCAGAAGCAAGTAAAATTACCAGATTTTACTTGCTTCTGACGTCACGAGCCCCTTGATTTTATATTTGCACAAATCACCAGGGGATGAATTTCAGCAACTTTATTATTTGTGCAACAGAATAGAATATTCCATTGATTGCAATGCATATTCTGATTTCGTTAAAGTGAACGTTTAAGACCCACAGAAAAAATTAGCAGAAGAATTATTTGTTACTTAAATAGAGGAAGTATCATTAGCAGTTTTATTGTCAATATAAAACTATTTGTTGGTACTCACAGACTTAGGATAAAGACATCACTATAGTTAGGCAAAATCACCACCAGAAACATAATTTTAAACCTTAAGCAGTCCGAATAAGATTATATATGCGCAAACTTTAACAAGAGTATTAAGACATGGCATTCCTAACTATTCTTTGCCCCTACCTCCCCGATAAGTCGCGGAGTCGAATGGGTCTTTTGTGATAAAATTAATTGCATTTTCCCCCATTGCACCCTTCTGCACGGTCACATTATGAAAGTCTGGCATAACATTTGATAATGAATTTTGTGCTGGAAACTAAACATGGGTTATTTTTTTACGATTTCGAACGCAAATTGTCCTTTTTAGGAATGGTAATCGGAGGATGGAAGAAAAATAGAGAGTTCTTGCGCAATTTGAATGAATTTGAATTGGGTTTCCTGGGGTATCAAAGTGCAGTGTTCATTTAAATGTAATGAATAAATTAGTTATTTAATTGATTTGTTCAGCAAACTCTGAGTCAGTTTTAAACTTTAACCCGTGGCTTAACGATTATTTATCGAAAAATGGAGAGCTGTTTGATCATTACTTAAGTAAACTATTTGTTAAAATCGTATTGATTTTTCTTAATTTGTAAAAAAAATGGATTTTAAACAACAGTTAGCTGAACTACTGTTTCAGCAACTGGCCTTGAGAAAGACTTGGATTTTAATGTAGGTATCTTGAAAACAAAACTAGATTTTACTCTGCATGCGTACAGAACTTCAAGTGAAATAACTGCCACAACTGAAACTCAAGACTATTTTTGCATACTCTGTAATTTTGTTAATGATGCTACCATGTGGTTTATAGCTTCTGCCTCCCGCAAGAAAAGAGCGACATTTTAAAGAGAGATGGTGATGTACAAGAATCGGGCTGTTATGTCAATTTCTGTGTTTTTATTTTTTTCATGCCTACTTAATATCTAGGTTTATGTTGAGTTATAATTTTACATGAAATAGTTTCCCTCCGATCAAGAGTCTCGCAATCTGTACACGCACAGGGGCATAAGTCACAATAAAACTATTTTTCTCAAAAGAGGAATTCCCTTCGCATTCAGAGCTCCGATCTGTTTGTAGCTGGTTATCTTCGTCTTATTGCTACTTAGAGAAAGATTAGCGGTTCAATCTGACTTATATCATTTTCTGGCTTAATGCATTATTGCTTAGTTGTTTTGTGATTTCGTTAGCTCCGGTTTATTCGTCTTTGTATCATTTTGCTGGGGGTATTGGACATAATTCTGTCACAATATTTTTGTTATTAATGTGCATGCAACATTATAAATGATCAGCGTTTGTCACGGGGCTGTCTAAACCGGTCACCGTGGCACTTGAACGTAAAGGGCTACTGAAGGAACAGTGTGGCTTTTACTAATTTTTTTTAAATATTTTTTTTATAAGTCTGACAGTCTCTTCCGTTCCACCTTGGGCTAAACTCATTTGATGATTTTTCCACGATAAAAAGGTGTTTTCTATCCAAAATTATCTTCATTACTTCTCTAATCAGAAAAAAAAATTGAATCTGGCAAAACCGCGCTCAATATTTTGGTAAAAATAAATAAACAAAACATAAACGATTCTATATTTTTGGTTGACTGTACTTTCCTACGTATTAAATCTAAACGTATGATTACATTTTTTGTTTACTCGGTAAAAAATATGCACAATTTTATGTCCCAATAAATAAAAATATATTAAATTTTCGGAACACAAATTGAAACTACCGCCCACAATAAATCTCAACACAGCCCTTTTTAAAAAGGAGGCGGGATTTCCAATTATTCCTTAATAATTTGCCATAAAATACAGCCATGTGGCAAACATACTCAAACGCACACCCACTTGTTTTTAGAATAAACTTTACATCATAAACACAAAGTTTAAAATGCCTTGACAATAAATGACACCGACGAAAATGAAAATTTAAAAATTGCACTTGCAATAGTTTCTTATCTGTTATAAATAAGGTTATGTTTCGCTTAAAATAGCAGCAAAGAGGATTCTGTAAAGGTATTCTTAGTAACAGATGTTGTAATCGAGAATCGTTTGAAGGGCACTCCAGAATCGATTATATTGTATGAAGATGTGAGCCCTTAAGCGGATTTCTTTTTAATAGTTCTTCTCTGGCTGTATAGGGATGGTCAGTGCTTGTGTATGATTGAATTTTTATATCGCTATTCATATCCAAGCAGTTATTATGTGGGGGAATGAGATTTATATATATTTTCTTTATATTTTGTGATTGGTTTATCGCAAAATTGGCGGGAGCTCATCTAAACATAACGATTCAAACTCACAAAAATGTATGGAAGAAAGTAGTTAAAAAGAAAGTAGTAGCAGGAGTTGCACAACGAGTCTTGAAAGGTAATAAAACTCTGGTCCAGCTGTATTTCTTTTCTATTTGTGGTAGTCGACAATTTTTACTACAGAATCTAAAAGAAGAAAAAAAGCCCGGAAAGTTTGGCAACCAGTCTTACTAAATATAGTGTCACCCAGAAACTAGGCAAGCTCGATACGTCCTAAAACTGCATCATAAGAAATCATTTGTTAAATTTGAGACGTGTGTTGAGCCGTTGTCATGGCAACTAAACCTAGGTGAGCGGAGCAATTGATTTACGACGGGTTTAGGAATACTACTGTAAGTTCTAGAGGTCAGATAGGCAATAAAGTAATAATTTAGAGCCCTTACCCAATTACTACTATATTTTACGGCTCCTATGTGTAACAGTGGCACAGCCTGCATCCGTATAATTCTTCAACCATATAATTTTTATGGGTGTGAATTTAACGATTCACACAGATTTCATACACAAATCAGACCGACAAACCTCAACGTAAACATTATAATATTAAACAACGGATGCGGTAAACTAGATGTGGCCCGAATTGCAACGTTGAGCAATACGTTAAAGTAGGATTATTTATTTTAATCTGACGCGAGATTATTTTCATGAGAGATGTTTTAAAGCTGTCTTATATCATGATGGATTTTTATTTCTCACCAGCTAATTCGGCAAACTTTTTATCCACCTTTTTAACCTTCCCTGGACTTCCAGAAATAATTCAAAACTACAATTAGCCAAATCGGTTCAGCCGTTCTCGACTTTTAGCGAGACTAACGAAGAACAATTGATTTTTATATTTGTTGCTTTCATAAAGAAGCAAGTTTTTGTTATGTGTAGCCAAATGTTATTCATGTTATTAAGGGGGTATCCCACACTACGTTCTCCTAAGCATGGTCTCTATGATCGCGGGACTCACGAATTACCGTGACCACGGTACGTAAAGGGCTATTGAAGGACACCGTAGATTTTACTCAGTACGAGTCTGACAGTCCCTCCCGCTCTGCCCTGGGTGGGAGGACTCATGTGACGATTTTACCACGTAAAAAAAAAGCGTGGTCTCCATTCGATAAACTTTTCTTCTCTACCTTTCGTCCATTCTTTGCTTTATACCTACCTAATAACATTAGAAATACTAAACAATATCTTAAACTTCAAAAAGAGCCAATAAGTTCCACTAGTTAGTCCGAAAGCCATAATTTTGTCTTCGTAAACGAGCTTAAACGCACATTTTATGTTAACAGTTACCGCACTTACCACCACATTATACCTAATACAATAACAGTAAAGTTTCTTATGTTTTATGTACACAATTCAGTCGTAACATACCGGTATAGATATGTGCGTAGGCGCCGGACAACTGATGCAAATGAGCATAATTACCCACACATATCGTTCTGGACTGCGCCGACGCAGTTTTAACGGCGCTATATTCTTTAGTTCAATAAGATTTAATTCATAAGTGGCATAGCTTTGTTTTAAAAGAGGAAATTTTAATTTTGAAATGATGCAAATAATTAATTAAAGATCAAAAAATAGAAAATAAAGTAAGGCAAAAAACCGCAATAAAGAGTACCTACTGATTGAGAATGTTACTAGCTGTTGTGGGAGTTTCACTCCCCCCAGACTGTAACCGTCTCTATATCCATCATTCATCAAGATTAGTTCAGCCGTTTTCAAATGAAAATGGTACATAGAACATAAACAAACATAAAACTTTCGCATATAAAACATCAGCAGGAAGTAACATGTCAAATGACGAAAGTTCAACTTTTTCCAGTAAATAAAATTAAATCAATATGACGAAATAGGAAAGCCATTTAAGTCCACTTAGAACATTCGTGTTCTAAATATTCGAATTTAGAATTCCATTCATTGTTTAAAACTATTAATTTTAAAATATCTCTTTGTGATTGGACGTGTCAACACAAACAGTTGACAATCGACGCATATGCGCAACTATCCCTTCTAAATTCAGACAAACTATTTGTTGCAGTACAAATAAACCTTATACCCTGGTATCAGAGTTAGTTTTTCTTTGGTTTTTAGTAAAAAGTAATTTGGTTTTATGCAATTTTCTTTTCGTATATTGGGTTCTTCTTATACTAAAGGAACAGAGTTCAAATTCCATTGTAGGAACTGTAAATGAAAGCTTTGTAGTTTCTAAAAATACACTTTTCAAAATGTTTGTTCGAAATACTATTTCTGTTCGGTTCCCTTTTGATGTGACACGTGACACTGTTTATTTTGTATTTAAATGTGTTTAAAATATCTTTAAATATAGTTGTTACGACATTTTGGGAAACAATATAGGATAGTTGTTTAGAATGCTCTGAAATTCGTTTTTCTTTGTTAAGATTGGCTTCAAAATTTATGAAAACACTCTGAATTAATTCATTGTTCTCTAGGTAGACTAGCCAATAATTTATACTGGGGCTTTTGGTTTATTCCGAAATAGTTAAGTGGAACAGTGTATAAGACGGGGACGCGAAGTATAATGGGAAACATACACTTAAGGCAAACTTAACACAATAGTAACGTAGCGCAAGCGCCAACAGGACACCATTTGTTAATGGCTACTTGCAAATGACGTCCTGATGGCGCTTGCGCTACGTTAATGTTGTGTTAAGTATGCCTAAAAAGTGTATGTCCTGTTATACCTCGCGTCGGTCTTATACATTGTTGCCCTAAATATACAGTTAATTATATTAAAAAAAAATATTTCCTAGATTTCAAGTTGATTGGATATTATGAGAGAATCTGCATCGTAGTTGCATTAACTAACACTTAAATTCAGGCGGTATAATGATAAAACAGGACCTTTTATCCAAATAAAAAATACAATACAAAACTGACTGGGCCTTAATAAGTTAAGAAGATTTTTGAAGAAGAGTAGATTTTCAGTCAGTAAGAGTCTGACAGTTCCTTCCACTCTACCTAGAGCAGGAAGACTCGTTTGAAAATTTCAGCATCCCAATGAAAAAAGATGTTGGATTTGATTCCCACATTTTTGGTTTTTTAGTCCATAACTTGGCTTTGTGCTATTCTTCGTACTCGAGTAAAAACGTACGTAGATCCACTTTATTTCATGAATACATCTGGTCATACAGGCACACCTGCCTTCCCAGAATTTGATCCATATTAGCAACACTATCGAATGGTGCAATAATACAGGGTGTGATTATTTTTCCACACCCAGCTGGTTTGATTCCTGGTCAGGAAAATTGAATTTTCTAAAATCCTATGACGCAGTTTAAGTTTTTGTCAAAATCGGCTTCGAGACTCCTTTCAACGTTTTTTGATATTCCTCATACTTTCGGATATAGCCATCCACGCCCGTTGAAAAATTCATTCTGTATAATTTATAATTATTATATTTACAAAATACAGAAATGTACATTATAGTTACGTCACATATTAATCTTACAAATCTGACATCTGTTCCTGACAAGGATGACGTCACCCATTTCGTTCGTACCTCAAGATCCCAATCAATGGAGATATCTCTATAAAAATATTCGGGTCACAGCGTAGTCGGGGGATGTCGATAATAATCCGTCCGTGATTGAAAACGTAAGGGCGTATTTTGTTGGCTTAGCCGTTGGGCTCTTCTCTCGAAAAATGTGCTAGTTTGGTGTATGACGGTCGCGGGACTCGCGAATTACCGTGACCCCGGTACGTAAAGGGCTATTGAAGGACACCGTGGATTTTAGTCAGTACTAGTCTGGCAGTCCCTCCCGCTCTGCCTTAGGTGGGAGGACTCATGTGATGATTTTACCACGATAAAAAAGTGTGGTGTATGTTACATACACAGTTGTCTTTCGTATTACCGCTCATGACGGAGCGGTAAGAGACACACTGACTCAAAGACATCCTGTTTTTGCTCATTGCATAAAAAACATCAACGACCCCGGTAGTCATAACACCATGTATCAGTTTGTTGGCAGGCTCTTGGACGAAATAGTTATCCTGTGATGGTAAAAATGATAGAATTTCATTGTAAAGACAGTTACAGCAAATTAATAGCCACCAGTTTTTGAAACTTACAGAGCTTAGGCAAAACCCGTGGATCAAGCGAAACATGGTGATAGTCGAGGTTATTTGCAGTAAAAAATATGACTACGGTAGAGCCCTAACTTGATCTCCTTAAAAGTTATGACTGTTTGAGTGCTTTTTCAAGTAAAGAAAAGAGAAGAGATGAAAAACCCTTTTTTTTCAAATAAATGAACAAGCAGCATACACTAATCATTTATTGTTTTAAATAGGAACCAATTTTACTCTAATTGCCAATTTATTTATTTCTGTAACGTGCGAAAGCTTACCAACGTATAATGTATAGGTATTTTGTTGGTATGCCGTGCTGGGCAACCGCAGTGTTTCCCTCCAAAATTCACTCCCGTATATTTTCTCATCATCTTTCCCTATAATTTCGCCAAATCCTCAATAATTCGTTTAAGCTACGTTCACTTAATCCAATCTGACTGACTTAATGTGAAATTAATTAAGTTTTATTAATGAACTTGTTCCTCCGAGGCTCAGCTGAATTGTTGTTCGCGAACAAATTAGAATATAAAACGGGATTTTTATCATCTTTTTTACGCTTGATGAAAATGTCGGTTGTCTAATTATTAATATTGTTTTTATTAAGTTTTTCTGAGTGGTCGTGATGGGCTTTTCGGTAGACATCTGAAAAACAATATTTTTTTCGTGCTACCTGTTTTATCACATACATAGGGACATATACATAATCTCAAGTTTTTTTTTCACGGGCAGAAACTTCAAAACTTATTTTATGGATAAATATTATTTTATCATTTTGCATTATAGAAACTCATAATGAACTGTTCCTGTCGTGTCGTACTTAACACTCATCATTTCAATTAATTGGTAGTTAACGCCAAAGTTGCGCCTACCACATATATCAATGCGAAGACATTACTGATGCACTCCCTAGCACTGTGGGCCTGGAAAGCAAATGGCAACCGGAGAAACAGAGTGGATTATCTATCAGTGTCAGAATCCAAAAACTTCCACACTTATTGCTCAAACACTTTTAACACAACACTGACGAATCTACTAGTCAAGCACCGCAAAGTTAAGTTTAAACCTTAGCCAGGAAGTAACGTTGGTCGCTGGACTCACGAATTACCGTGACCCCGGAACGTCAAAGGCTATTGATGGATACCGTGGATTTTAGTCAGTACAAGTCTGACAGTACCTCCCGCTCTGCCCTGGGTGGGAGGACTCATTTGATGATTTTACCACGCTAAAAAAAAACAGCCAGGAAGTAAAGAAAAAGCCCCGATACCAAGAATTAATTCACTTTCACACAGGTCACATAAGGTCGTCGTCACACAGGCTGTAAACACACACCTTTGCCTTATGACTCAGCTACTGTATCAGCCGACTGTCGCCATACATTGCCAGCGAGCCAGCCAGCGAGCCAGTAAATAAAGTAAGCTCGCACTTTGTTATCATTGCCAGATAGTTTGCTACCACATATCAAATTTATTAGTGTGGTCTAAGTGAAAAGGTTTCGGGCACGCTGCAATCGCGGCGGTAAGACCCCTCTTCTTCTCATCTTTGAGGAGCACCTGGATAGGAATCATGGTGTCCTGACCGACCGCCTGCAAAAGTCCTCAACGGACACGAAAGTTTTGGGAGGTACCTGTCGAAGGAAAAACACCTGGTTGTCATCACTGCGATGATCGCCCGGAGTGGAGCATACGGTGCACGACTGCCCCGCTTAGGCAGAGCATCGCCGTGTCCTCACGACGGCGATAGCCGACGACCTCTCGCGCCCGGTATTGGTTGAGGCCATGCTGCGGGGCGAGACGGAGTGAGAAGCGGTCGCCTCCTTCTGCAAAGCAGTCATGTTAGGAGGAGGCGGGATGCATGAGGGAGAGGACAGTGTCTACCTCACGACCCAGCCGCAGTGGGCTCACGGCGACAGATGTCGCAGGACGATCTCCGGCCGCCATAGGCGCTGTCCGATCATGGACCATGCCCATGGACAGCACGTTGTGTTCCACGGGCGCCTCAAAGAGTGTCAGCACCATGACAAGGCCGCCCTTAGAGGGCCAAAGCCTGCCGGGGTCGCGGGACTATCGAATTCTCGTGACCATGAAACGTAAAGGACAATTGAAGGAACACCGTGTATTTTAGTTAGTATAAATCTGGCAATCCCTCCCGTCCTGCCCTGGGCTCCAGGACTCATTTGATGATTTAAACACGCATTTTTTTATTTTCTACCAAAAAAGTTATTGTTTATGTATTCTAAGACATTAAGAAGTTTCTAAAAGATACAGTAGGCCCTAGCTTGTAACGTGTAACCTAGCCAGTTCTAATACCAACCTAGCTGACTTTCCACTATACCATACTTGGTAAAAGGCCAGGAAAGTGATCATCAACATCCACCGCTGAACATAGATCTTTCCCAATGTGGCGTACAGACACTGAGCCCCGAGGAAAGTGATAAACTTAAAAATATTACGTAACACTCGTACGTCAAGAGACTTGCTAGAGTTGAGCTCCTGATTGACTTAGTATGTAATAGCCTGACTTTTTCTAAGTAGAACTATTTGTAACTAAAAGCAACTCTCAGCCAGTAACTAGGTTACAAAAGACTTCAACAATAAGTCGATCACGATCGCCAACTTACTAACACTTTCAAATCCTTTGCCCTATTTCCACCCGCGCGCGCTTACAACTTGCGCCAACTAACAGGACTTGATGTTTTTCTTTCATTTTGCAGCGAACACGACACATTATTCACAGTTTTTATGTTCAGCGTCTAATATATTACCAAGAACGCTTATAACACATGTGACCTATGTTCTTTCGTGAATTTTAATTTTAGAAAAATATTTTGTTGAAATTAAAATTCCCATACGCCACCTAGGCGATAGTGGGGCAAAGGGACTCATACCGTGAGGGCTTGTTCGAGGTGGTGCGACAAAAGAGCTCTTGAACAGGCTAAAGGGAGGCCTTTGTCCAGCAGTGGGACAGCATAAAAAAACGCTGCTTTTGCGCTGCTTTGGATGGCTTATTTAATTATGACTGAGGAAATGTTTTCTATTAAAAAATTAACTGAAATAACAGAGCTTCAAGCCAATGGATTGGCTTGATGTATGCGCTAAAACGGCACTTATAAAATACCGTTTCCATGGCTATGCAAAATTGTTAGATATAATCCTTCTTCGGGTGTAATTTATTTATTATATGTATGTATTTAGAAAAATATAAGTATGTTTATCAGTTGTCTAGTACCCATAACACAAGCTCTGCTTAGCTTGGGACTAGATGCCGTTGTGACTGTGATAGTCTATACTTATAATAAATCTGTAGAGAGGCCAATTCTGTACATGAAATATATTTAAAAAATAACTATCAAGGGGTGATTAGGGATCGCTACTGATGCAAAAAATGCAATTAGTAAAATTTTTGTCTGTCTGTCTGTCTCTCTGTCTGTCTGTCTGTCTGTATGTTCGTTATAGAAACAAAAACTACTCGACGGATTTTAACGAAATTTGGCACAATTATTCTTCATACTCCTGGGCAGGTTATAGTATACTTTTCATTACGCTACGATCAATAGGAGCAGAGCAGTGAAGGGAAATATTGGGAAAACGGGAGAAGTTACTCCATTTTTTAAGCTTCCGTCGCGTGTGCAGCCTTAATGGTTAAAGCTACATAGAAATCATGTATGACGGAAATGTTCTCCTTAAAATTATATAAAAATATTCCTTGACAGCATATGTCTATCTTTTATGGTTGACTCACAATAACACGTGAAACTCCCGATAGCTTAGCAATTCGGAGCTTTCTGATTATATTTGTCTACTCTTACGTTTACAACACTCTCACTCATCCCTAATTTAAAAAAGTTAACATGATTACCTATTCAATAAAAGAAGAATCATGTAAAGCGGTGTAGAAACACCAAAGTTATACATGAAATACGCTAATCAGTCATCGCGCGTGAATACAGAATCATGGTATAAGGATTATTTTTGTGTAGCGGTTGCCGCGATCCACGCGCTTCGCGGCGCGGCGACAGGTATAAAAAGGCGGGGGGGTCCGCGCGCCTGGAGGCCTTAAAATCTTAAAAGGCATCCACAGAAAAGTCCGGTTGAGCAGTACACAACCTACGAGAGGTTGACCTGCGAGAGGCCATACACAAAAAAAAAGCGCGCGTGGTTCATACAATATTTGGCTGCTGAGGCAAATACACGTTCAGACTGTTCGATCTTATTGACAGACAATAATTGTTATTTACAAACCGTGCTGATCAGCGCGGTTCTTTTTTTTTAGCGTGGTAAAATCATCAAATGAGTCCTGTCTGGACTGTCAGACCTGACTGACTAAAATCCAAGGTGTCCTTGAATAGCCCTTTATGTACCGGGGTCACGGTAATTTGTGAGTCCCGCAACCCCGGCAGGCTTTGGCCCTCTACAGGCCCCGTCATTATGCTGACACTCCTTGAGGCGCGCGTGGAACACAACGCGCCGTCGACCCGGGCATGGTCCATGGTCGGACAGCGAGTCGCCCATTACTCGCCGCCCGCATGCCCGCGCCTACGGTGTCCGGAGATCGTCTATCGACGTCTACCACTGCGGCTGGGGTGGAGGGAGAACGCTGTCCTCTTCCTCACGCGGCCCGCCTCCTCCTTCGCGAGCATGACTGCTTCGTGCGTGACACGGCGGTGCTCTGCCCAAGCGGAGGACACGATGGAGCATACCAGTCCTGCACCGTATGCTCCACCGTGTCCTCCGGACGATGGTCGCAGTGGTGACACCCAGGCATTTCTTCCCTCCCTATCAAACACATTTACCTCCTGAAACTTCCGTGTCCGGTGAGGACCTGCGTCATGCGGTAGGTCAGGACGCCGTGACGCCTATCCAGCCACTCCTCAAAGAGGGGCTTACCGCCGCGATTGCGGCGTACCCTTTTTTACTTTTAGTCTTTGAATAGTTTATTTTTAGATTTGTTTTGTTATTATTTTATGAAATAGGTATTAAACTTTTTGGTAGTGTTTAAATAAATTATTAGTTTACATTTTATTTCTTTATAGTTGAAGCAATAGTAGGTACGAAATTAGTTATTTTGGTAGTCTACACTAATATTATAAAGAGGAAAACTTTGTTTGTTTGTTTGATTGTAATGAATAGGCTCAAAAACTACTGTACCGATTTTAAAAATTCTTTCACCATTCGAAAGCTACATTATCCACGAGTAACATATGCTATATTTTATTTTGGAGAAAAATAGGGTTCCGTAAGATATTTGGGTTTTTCGGTCACAAGGTGTAAAGAATCAACCAGAAAAGTTACTTATTTTGCGTACGCTGCCTAAACTATAAAAGATAGAACCATAAAATGTTCTAATTAATTGTTGATCTTATAATTAATATCTACAAAAAAGTCTGCGACACACTATGACTATCTATGTCGAGTGTTTGTGATGACTGCGTCGTCGATGTTAGTGTCGGTGTCTGTGAATAGACCTGGGAATCATGTTGCTGACCGTGTCTTTCCTGAGTAGGCTTTTTGCAGCGGTAACCGACATTCACGCGGGCGGAGCCGCGGGCGCCCGCTAGTTGTATAATATTTGTGGAATTTGTGGAACCGTATATTTTAACCTTTTCTTGTAAAGTATTCTTTGTCGAAATGATTTCACACAACTAGAAGGCACTACTGAGTATATTCTTCAAACTGGGCTTGCCAATAAAGTATACCCCTTAGTTGTGCAAACATAGCTACGAGTACGTCCAGCTGTGACGAAAAATATTGTGGAACATGCCTTAAATCCACAATAAAACCAAAAATAAAAACATTCTATAACAATTTTGGACCACCTCGGCCCACGAACAATGCAAAGACGGTAATCTCTTCTAAGTTACTACGATTTCTGTTTTATAAGTGGATTTCAATAGCTACTGCAAGTATTGAAGCCCGTCTGGTGTATTTATGAGTCCATAAATACGCAATTGTACATATTATTATTTCCTACATTATCAATACATTATAGTATCCTAGCACAAATACCAAGTTCGGACAATGGCCGTCACTTCGGCTATACTCGGACATTTTCGACAATGCCCGAGCCAGGCATGTTGTAGCCATTGTGTGCAACTGTCATATTTCCACTGTACGACAGTATATGAAATATTTTCCTTGGCGAGATATTTGCTAAGATAATATTATTATTTATAAGTTATGTTCAAGAAATGGGGCAACGTAGGTGTTTGTGACAATAGATTAAGATTCAGATGGAAAGATATGGCACTAGTAAGTTAATCATATTATTACAAGGCCTTAATGAAGAGTGTGGCAAATGTAGAAATGTTAACTAACAGAGATCATTATTAGTTCAGAGTCCTTTTGGTACAGAAGAGATAAAATCGTTAATATATTTATAATCTACAGTTTTTTTTTTTTACTTTTTAAAGCCATAAAATAGGAGTCCACTTGGGGGTTGCCTATGCTTGGCATATACAGTTTCCTTTCCAGAAGTCGTTTCTCCCATCGACTTTCAGGACTTTGATAAACGTGATCATTCTTCAGCCTCTTCAGTTTCATCTAGAAGCCACAATAATTATTCTAATTGACTTTTTTGTATATTTAGAACAAAAATCAAGACTTGCATTCGATGTAAACATTTGATACTGAAAGCCTTCAGGTAGTCTAAAAATTCCACTTTACCAGAAGTTGGTTTATATTTCACATGGTTTGAGATAAAATTATATTGTTATGTGTGCTGTTATTTATTTAATTATAATTCATATTTAATTATAACTCTGCTGAAAAGGCGAATTCCTAGTGTTTAAGTAGTATAAGATTTTACAAAAAGAAAGTGGTGTTAGATCCCCTGATTTCGTTAAAGCTATGATGACAACACCATTCGTAGTTTTCTCTTTCAAAAGTCTTACTAAAACAGCTTTCTCACTGGAACTAAACTCACCACACAATATTAAACAATACATCACACCTCACCTACCATAATATTTACCAAACAATATAGCATCCGTTAATCCGAAACTCCATTACTTTTATCGTAACTATCAGTTCACGAGTCACTGGCTCCGTCATCCCCACACAGCGATACCTCCCCACTATCCCCGTTACGGTATTACCGTTATCTGAGGTGGGGGATAATGAGGTAGGGGATAACGCTACTGGTGGCTAATCACCTGGTTGATGAATAAATTGATGAATGGGGAGATTTCGTGGTGTGATTTTGACATTTGTCATTTGAACCAGTGACTAAATATTGGGCGAGTGTTTTCACTAGTGGTGTAAGACTGATTGTCATCTAGTGATAAAAATCAGAAGACGGAATAGGTTAAATAAATAATAATTAACATAAGAAATTATTTTACGTACGATGTTTTATTCCCTTTTAAGCTGTTTCACTTCCTAAAAACGTTGCCCACGATACATAATTTTCTTTGTGTATCATAGCTGCGTTTACAAACATAGAAACTCACGTACACAAATACTCAGACCCAAAAACAAGAACTTGAAGATCATACAAATATTTGTTCCGCGCGGGAATCGAAGCCGCGATACGCTGCACTGCAGTCGATCGCTCAGCCACTGCGCCAACTAATAAATTAATCAATACGTGGACGTCAGGAGAGCCTTTTATTCAGAAGTGGCCATCTAAGAGTCGATCTTCTTCACCAATCATTAATATAGATCTCCAGGATTAAGCCTCTTTCAGAATGTAGCAGTTCGTCGTGGATATGATAACACAACCGCACTCTCGCCAATCTTGATCTGTCATCAAATGACAGCTGTCATATTTACCATTGCTACGACACTCCGCTTTTTTTTTACGTGGTAAAATCATCAAATGAGTCCTCCCACCCAGGGCAGAGCGGGAGGGGGGACTGTCAGACTCGTACTGACTAAAAATCCACGGTGTCCTTCAATAGCCCTTTACGTTCAGGGCTCACGGTAATTTGTACAGTCCCGCGACTACGACACTCCGCTAGAGTAACATTCACCAGCCAGTGTCACTCTAATCTAACCTCCTTCTGTACTTCTTATTAACTTCTCAACAAAGAGTGTCTAGCTGCGCTAACAAATAAATTACAAGCTTGATTTAAAAACAAACGCGAATATTTTCCTTAACTCCGTAACATTTTCAAGATTAGGAACAAATCCAGGATAATCCAATTTCCTTTAACGTAAAATTTCCATAATTAATTAGTACTCCTGAAATTGATAAAGTAGAAAGATAATCAAGAGATAATTGGCGAGCTCTAACAAACTTCCGAAAGTAAGTTTTTGACTTAATTACAATAATTCGCTTCACTTTAGTACTAGTTACGTATTTTATTAACGTATAAAATGAAAATGATACCTGAAATAAAATGTAAGAGACCATGAAAATGCGGTAATTTGGAATGAAAACAATTCTTGATGATCACAACGAAAGATTTACTTTAACGAAACTTTTACGTCTTATGACAAAAGTTTACATTATATTTTACATAAAATAACACCACTGGAAATTACAGCGGAGGCCGTCCGATCATGGACCATGCCCGGGTCAACGGCGCGTCGTTTTTCACGCGCGCATTAAGAGCTGTCAGCAATGTGACCGGACTGTTAGATGGCCAAAACCTGACCAGGTTTTGAGGCTGTCTTTTCAGGTAACCGAGACTCAAGTGTCCTTTCTTTGTTCGTCGTGTCGTTGAGCTCCTTGAGTTATGAGTCGAGCTACACGATAACTGACAAATGCTTTCACTGACTGGACAGGTCTACGCGAATTTGGGTGGCTCTTTCTTCAAAAGACCATTTCAGACACTGACCTGTATGGTCCTCGTATAGCCTGATCTACATATGTCTGGACTTTAAAAGAGACTGTGACCTCTGAGTTTGTTTCGGCTGTTTGTTCTTTTGAGATACGAAACACCGGCCCCTCCTATCTTTATAAAAAGACGTGTAAAAGTGTTGATATAACCTACTTGCATAAATAAACATCATTTCATTTCAAGGAACAGCAGTGGACTGTGATAATCTGAATTGATTGATTGCTGAGATATGTATCTATTTAATGGTGTTGTCAACAGTTCCAGAACAAAAAGAATAAAGAGAGTGAGAGACACCATATTATGAATTCAGTAAATTTGTTCTGCAAGTCGACGCAGTGTCGTAACTTTTTTACCAAATACTAGATGATCTATTCATAGCAATGCTCACTTATTTTTTGACACAAAATAGTAATGCCGTTTATTTATGTTTCGCGTTGAACGTCCATTAAGCGACTATCGTTTGTAAATGGACGAATCGTGTTCTCTCGCTGGATTAATGAATCGGGTTATGGACGAAATATCGTTGGATTTATCTTAGATTTATTTCGGTTTTTCTATCTTGGAAGTACCCACGTGGTGTTTTAAGACTTTTAAAGTTTCGTTTAGCTGCTGTATCTGGACCTTCAAAGCGTACTTTTGGACTGGAATTACCCTTAATTCTAATCCAGAGACAGAAACAGACAAGGATAGGGACAGAAGAGCCTCATAGCGACAGTAAGTTCTATTTTTCATCAAATGCAATTAAATTCTTTAATAACTCCTTTAGTGCCTATTTTGACTAAATACCTAGGTTTTATTGCTATTAATGTGTTGGACTTCTTAAAATTCCTCAGAAAATATGAATATACCGGCATTGTAGTTCGTAATGTGATGTAGAAGGATGACACTCATGGTGACTAAGAGAGTAAAATATGAATGTAGATGAATAGAGAGGAAGAGGAAGACCAATGAACAGAATGGAATTTGTGAGGAATTCTAAAAAAGAAAAAGGAAAAAATGATGCTGTGACGTCTGACAGAGGAGAATGGAAGACGAAAACGAGTTGCGACGACTGAAAGTAAAATGACATTAGGGCAGAAAGCTGTTAAGCAGGAAGATGTTAATGATGACAGGTTTGTAGAAAAGAAAGAGCAATTAAGGCCTAGACAGTGACTTTCTACCGCCTTGTAGGAAAGAATGAGCAATTATGGCTTAGAAAATGACATTCCACCAGGGACAACGCTCCAACCATCTGTAAAGGTAACCGTGATGATGGAAGGCAAAGAGAAAATGAGACTGCAGTTGCAGTAAGGTGGAGTTCTTCTTAAACTCTGACTGACTCAAGTGACTGTTAGACAATAATCCCTGCCGTTCCACCCAGGGCGGGAAGACTTATTTAGTCATTTAATGATTACCACCTCAAAAAAGCATTTATGAAAGTTTTAATTCAGAAATAGGAAATGAGAATGTTCTCTAGACTTTTCCCAAAGAGATGAGAATGCGCGTCTATCTAAATTTCACACTGAAAATCCAGAAAACCTAAAAGTCCTTCTAAATAAAATCTCATCGTAACCGAACACGTAATGTACTACAAGTTCCAACTACTAGGTACACAGCTGTTCCTCTGGAAGCGATATAATTTTCCGTGTTATTGAGCTGCTGCGGCTCGCAATGGTAGTGTTGACATGGTGGAATACACGGGAGATGGTTGTGTCGAACTAGTTGGATGACTTGTTAGGGTAATGAAAAGTATTGGAATGATTTTCAAATTCATTCATGATGAGCAAAGACTTTTTTTATCGTGGTATAATCATGAAATGAGTCCTCCCACCCGGGGTAGAGCGGGACGGACTGTCAGACTCGTACTGACTAAAATCCACGGTGTCCTTCAATAACCCTTTACGTTCCGGGGTCATGGTAATTCGCAAGTCCCGCGACTCCTGTAGGCTTTGGCCCTTTAGAGGAAGTGAGATGTCGAAAGACTCATTTGATGTCATATAGAAAAGCGAAAGCGAATCAAAACGTAATAATTGTTTTACATTACAATATAAAACCGCTTCGCCACGCTATTTTCAAAATCAAAATCAAAAGTTTTTATTTCACATGGCCCACTTATAAAACGTCGACAGCAGCTGCTCGGTTCGGGTTGGTCGATTCCATGGAGAAGAACCGGCAAGAAACTCCATGGTTCGCTATCTACATATTTGACACTAGCATCTACAAAAATTTGTCGCCTCCACTTCGGTTCGTATTTGTCAAGCATTCGTTTAGTTTCAGTTCGCTCTTTTGTTTGACTCTGAACTTAAATTAATCAGAAAAACCTACGCATCTGAAATTTATTTATTTAACAGCGATTCAAAGGCTTGCTTTAAATTTATGAACGTATCTTTTAAGAGGCTGTGAACCAGCCTTTAGGGATCCCGTGACCCCGTTATCTTTCTACTTTGGGCACTTAACATTTAAGATTAATTTTCTATTCAAAATCAACTCTAATCACACAACCTCTGCAAGCGAGTACGCTCGCCACTTCCCGTACATTTCCGTGAAAGTGATGGCCGGATTTGTTCCGCTTATTTCCGACTCGTCGTTCGGAAACGCCGGCTAGATGGCCGCCCTGAAATTTCCTGTATTACCAATGCTACAATTGGAGACCAGTCCTGTCCGTCCACTGGCTTTGAATTAATAATGTTCTGGACTATCCTGTGAAATAATTTTAGATGAAGCAGCGGTAAAATGTGGTTAGATTTTAATGATGGGTGGTTAGATTTTGTGAATTTTGTGTGTATATTTTAATTATTGTTTTTATATACTATAGGTATAGATATGCGCATAATATTTTTAGTGGGATAGCACAGCTTTCAATGCGGGTTACAGGTAACAGGTGCCGTTATGAGGTAGACCACTAGAAGACAGCAGAAACCGCGGAGAACGCTAGTCTATTAATAACTTCCCTTCCAATTTATTTAAGTTCACTTCTCGAAAGATGAAAGAAAAGTAATACCACCCCTCCCGACTTCCTCAATCCAGCAGAAAAGAGCATGTACCTTCAACTACTTATATAGGGTACTTTCAACCAATGAAGAGCCCAGATTGGCCGCTGTAAAAATAATCTGGCGAAATGGGATTTATTAAACCCATCCCAAATACCATGCCAGTGTGGAACCCCTCTGCAAGAAATGTCCCACCTCCTTTCGTGCCTCTCTTGCCCAACCACCTTCAGGACTTTAACGAAGCAAACGCCAGAGCTGTACAGTTAGCTACGTATTGGTCCGATACAGTAGGATATTTGACTGTAAACTCTAATTAGTCCATCAGTTTCATTATAAAAAAATATTTGACTGGAATTTTTCTTTTGTTACGTAAACAAAGATTAACGAAGATACGATTTTAAAATTGCCAATACGTCACAAGCAAGAACGTCACGTCACGACAAATTTGAGAGTGGCTCCCACTCTCGAATATTGATGTTGAACGTCTTTGTAAATGTTTCCATTATAATTATTCCAAAACTCTAGTTGACGTAATAATAAATAAATAAATAAATATTCCACAACTATCACACAACGCCATCTCGTTCCAAGCTAAGCAGAGCTTGTGTTATGGGTACTAGACAACTGATAAACATATTAATATATTTCTAAATACATACATATTATAGATAAATTACACCCAGACACAGAACAAACGATCGTGCTCATCACACAAACATTTGTCCTGTGTGGGAATCGAACCCACGACCCCCGGCATAGCAGTCAATAAATTAAAGTCAATAATTAGATAAGTAATTTGTTAATGCTGTCAACATGTCTATTTTGAGTCCATCGACACGAAGAAGAACTTATTTAAGTAAACACGTAACACGAACGTTAAATACAAAACAATTCACTCAGCAATAACTCAATAACGGTCGCAGCTAATACCGGATATCCGGGAATCCGGTCTACTCGAGAGCCTTAGATCCGCCCGTATTTTCTCAATCCCAGTTACGTATTTGAATTATCTCTGTCTTGTATGTGTTGAACTTAATATGTTATTGTCTTTTAAAATGGACCGATTTATTATATGTTCAACTAGCTTCCGCCCGCGACTCCGTCCGCGCGGATGTCGGTCTTCGCGTGAATGGTTTATTTCTCCATTTTGAGTAACTCTGACAATGACATCTTATAAATATCTATTGGACCCAAATACGGCTAAGCCACATAATTAAGGAGATTCCTCTATTGAGCTACTGCTGTTGAGCTCGCGTTCTGTACTGAAAAATAAGTTTTTTTTTCTACTTTTTTTTGCAAGATAAAAAGTATCCTATTTTATGCCCAGGATAATAAGCTGGAATTATACCAAGTTTCATCGAAATCGAACCGTTAGTTTTCACGTGATGCCTGCACATACAGACAGACAGACAAAAAATTTTTTAATCACATATTTGGGTTTGGTATCGATCCAGCAACACCCCCCGCTATTTATTTTTTCAATATTTTCGATGTACAGAATTGATCCTTCTACAGATTTATTATATGTATAGATAAACTATTGAGATAACAGACTTACTATACCATCATCATCTTTCTACCCTTTTAAATTATTCAACTGTTCCATACAAATACACGCCAATACTAACTGTATAATAGGTCCATACAAATACATTTTATAGCTTCCTCATAGCTTACAAACGAAACAATACAGCTTCCAAACAAAAGTGTTGATTCTTGCAAAAAGCCTTTGGACGTAGCGTGTCAACCATTGGCATAGTACGTGAAATTCTAATGAGGAATTCGTCACAGATTCTGTATGTTAGTTAGACTGTGTAAACGATGGACAGAGTAGATTATTTAAGAACAACTTTGAAAAAAAATTAACGGACTTCAAAAACAACCACAAAAAAGGGTAAAAAAAACTTTTCTTTCGAAAGTCTATGGCTATGTTTTTTATTTCATTGACTGTTTGTGCAATATATAATTTTACAAACATAAAATAAAAGAAATATAAACATCCAAATCCAGAACTTCATCCTTTTTGAAGTCGTCTAAAAACGAAGACTTCTAGAAAGTAGCAGAATATTAAATACTACCTGTTCCCCGTGGTTTCACCACCGCTGCTTGGCTTTTATTGATCGTAGCGTGATATAGCCTATAGCCTTCTTCAATAAACTAACTGTCTAATACAAAAATATTTTTACAATTTGAACCAGTAGTTCTTGAGATAGCGCGGTCAACCAAACAAACGTTACAGCTTTATAATATTAGTATAAATACTACAATGACACAACAGAGATAAATAACATCTATCTTTTCGATATTAAGATTATTTCTCCTTGCACCCATGCAATCCACACTTACAAAGGGGATTATTATTTGACTGAATTTATTTAAAAGTGGAGATTTATCAAAAAAAAATAACTTTCCCCACTGGTGGGAATTTGTCAGTGGTGATTTCTGGAATAAACACTGGCATACTTGTCATTTACAATCATCTTCTACTTGCATCGTAGTTGCACATCGAACCATCGTAGATTGAAGTTCAAGTTTCAAGTGCAAAAATTCGCGCTAAAACGCTTGTGTCATGGCGTCTACTCGTGACGTAACTTTTATGACTGTTAACAGTATTAAATTATAGAAGCATGTTATAGAAGTAACGTCATTCCTTTTGATAAGTGTCTGACGTAACATGACGGGTGAGTGTATTTTCGTAGATTTACTCGTATTTCGGCCTAAATATAAATACTTATTTTAAAATAAGTAGATTTCAGCGCATGCTTTAATTACTAAAAGAATGAAATGAAATCATGCATTTTTAGTGATTCTTAGATATTGCCATTAATTTTGTGTTTAAAGAGTTACATTCAAAGGCATTTTCGGTCATTCAATTTGTGCTGCGGGCGCGTCTTTAAAATATACGTTTATTGCATAGAGATCTCCATCACAACGCTGACCAAAATTAGTTTGAGACAACAACTGACAAGTTAGACAGCTATTTGTTCAAACAATGTTAATTTTCTCCCAAGTCACCACTAAAGATGGTGACAAACAAAACTCAGCACTAACCACTTCCTTAATTGTTCTCAGAACTGTTAAAGTCGCGTCACCGCAAACTCTGTTATTCTATCAACCTACTCTAATATTATGAAGCTGAAGAGTATGTTTGGTTGAACGGTCTAATATCAGGAACTGCTGGTTCAAATTGAAAAAATCTTTTTGTGTTATAAGTCCATTTATTGAGGAAGCCTATCCTACTTCCTACTAATATTATAAATGCGAAAGTTTGTGAGGATGGATGTTTGTTACTTTTTCACACAAAAACTACTGAACGGATTTGGATGAAATTTGGTACACAGATAGTTTATCATCTGGATTAACATATAGGATAGTTTTTATCCGATTTTCCCGTGGGATAGTTTTCAAGTTGTAGCGGGTGAAACCGCTGGCAACAGCTAGTAAGATATATAACATCACGCAACAACCAAAAGGAGCCGAGTAGCGGAGGGTAAAACCGCGGGGAACATCTAGTAATGATATAATGAAGTACAATACAGGACACGCTGTAAAATATTCATAAAACTAACTGCTTTTGCTTAATAGTGTCTAAAGGACTTCGACCAAACTGGGCTAACAGGTGAACAGCTGCATTGGGAAAAACGAAATTCATCAATAATTTAGTAGTAATATTTAGTAAACATTGGTCTATTTCGGGAGTGTCAAAATAAATAATATTAAAAACGAATAAAAAAGATTTTCAATTGATTATTTTGTGAATGGTGACAGTTGCGGTGCACCGTCCAAGATGCTTTTTTTTTTTTAATAATATTTATTCATGACCATAGATACAAGTCTTTCAGTCGAATACATTTTGAACTTAAAATATAACATTAGTTAGTATTACATAAAATTATACTAGCGTCCAAGATGCATTCAGTCAGGGCTGCCAAAATAAAAACCCAGAAAAAATAACGATATTCGATGTTTCGATTCTAGAGCTTCAAAATATTAAAATATTTTCCTGGAAGACCGAGCTATATCTAGGCATTGGAATATTTATCATTACATCATCATCACACAAATAAAAAACCGGCCACGTGCGATTATTACTTGATCTCATTCAAACCAATTTTCGCTACTCGGGCGGCGAGTAATGGGCGACTCGCTGTCCGACCATGGACCATGCCTGGGTCGACGGCGCGTTGTGTTCCACGCGCACCTCAAGGAGTGTCAGCATAGTCACGGGGCCTGTAGAGGGCCAAAGCCTGCCGGGGTCGCGGGACTAACGAATTACCGTGACCCCGGTACATAAAGGGCAATTGTAGGACACCGTGGATTTTAGTCAGTCAAGTCTGACAGTATGGGCGGGAGGACTCATTTGATGAGATACACCACACGTATGGGTTGTTTTTTTTATTATCTCAATTCTACGTGTTCGGGCTGTGATCTCGTCCCAGGATGTTTCCTAAATAAATGTCGCTTGGCTGACTTTATGAATTATATTCTTGAGAAATAATGACAAAAAATGTAATGAAATCCCCATGCGTGTTGACAACGCCTGGTCCCGATGTACGCTCGCTCTCGACGGTCTGTCTGGACGAAGTGAAGTGAAGTGGGGGCGGCAGCTCCGCCACGGTACACGCCTAACCGCGCAGGTATGGTCGGGCGCGAATGCGCGCCAACACTAAGTATGGGGAAACCCCATTTTTTAATTTTTTTTTTTATATTTTTCTGTGAGAATCCTAATGCGGTTCACATAATACATCTACTTACCAAGTTTCAACAGGATATTTTATACTTTCAAAGAAAAGTGGCTGTGACTTACGGACGCACGGACAGACAGACAGTCATGATGAATCTGTAAGGGTTCCGTTTTTTGCCATTTGGGTACGGATTCATTCTAATATAGTTTATGTAGAACAACATTTTTTTAAGTGATAATAATCATCAGCTTGCCTACGTAGAAGAAACGAAGAAAGCTTCTATCGGGAAAAAAAACGTAACAATTGTAATAATTCATTTGGGTTTTGTCCGTCATGGTAGCGGGTATTATTAACGCGTGCTTTTCTTATTAGAATGCAGTATAAGCCATAACCAAAAGAATTACGCAAAGCAAAATAACTCGGCACTATGGAATCGATTTAAATCGTATAGTTCGACTGATACCTAGTGCAGAGAACTGGCAACCCTGATCCAGAAACGATTGGTGATCGATTGTCAATGTCAATGTCATTCGCACTGATATGAGACATGGCTTCTAACCCTTTAGACTTTGAATAAATTAGACATGGCTTTGTCTTTATTTGAAAAAACAAAACAGACATGGCGTTGGCCTTTTGAAATTGGACAAATCAGACTTGGCTTAGATCTTCAAAAATACAAGGAAAATTCATTGGAAAATTGAAACAAGACACAAGAGTGTATGGCTCTGTTCCTTTGCCTGCTTTTTGGCGAATTTTATAAACAACAACAAAATATGTAAAAAAATTAAAACTTAAGAACAGGCTGCATGGGCTAGATCCCTTTGCCCAAAAGGGAAAATGGAATTAAAAAAAAAATAAACAACAACAACAATGTCATTCGCTCTGTGTTCGCGCCCTTGTTTGAATATTATTGCGAATATTATTTGGATTTTGGATATTTTTGACGACTTGCGCTATTGAAAATGGATGCTGATGATTTTCTATCTAACGACCCTGGCTCACTCTTGGACTCCGTACCCGCTTTAAACGTTTACCCTGGCATTTCTTCGGAAAATGAACCCGTTTTACATGACAACTCGCGCGTGAACATGGACTTCCCGATGTTGCCTAGTGAATCTATGCATTATATGCAGTATTTAAGCTGGGCAAGATATGAAAATATAACTCCACCTGCTCAGTTTTTAGACCGCGTTTTATTAACTTACGAAAACGAATAATTTTACAAATAAATCATTTATTTTAAAGTGTTGAAGTTTTTTTTAGTTTTTTCTTATATAAAACAATTTGATACAAAACTTCCTATATATGTGTTTTCTACGTACTGTAAGCTACTCCATAAAATCAAAAATAGTGCAATATTTTTATGTTCATGTTCAAGCCCAAACGCCATACAAAGTGGTCGAAGTCCTTTATTAATATATTGTTGAAATATCTGACTAGATAGGAATTTGCTTATTTTAATCTCCTTAGACTGTCTTATCAGGTAACCGTCGGCATGGAACGTAAAGGGCTTTTGAAGGATCAAAGTCGATTTTAGTCAGTACAAGTCTGACAGTCCCTCCCGTCCCGCGCTGGGTCGGAGGACTCATTTGATGATTATACTATGGTAAAAACTACCCTACTTAACCAAAAAACCAACCGAAACAGAACTCTTAATATAAATATGAATATTTTATCCATATTTTCTACTTGATAACATTTTTTGTGTCTGTTCACATACTTCTACGTTACGTGAGAGAAAAAGCATCTTGCCAAACAGACAGACGTATAGACGCCAGCAGGTCAACCTACCCCAATCTGTCTTTTACCAATCAAACATTAACCTTTCACTATTGTGATAATGTTGAAAATCTTTTAAAGAAATTTGACTGATTGAGGTAGGTCGATATACTGGCATCTGTACAACGAAGTGATCCCATGTGGGTTCCATTTTTTCCTTTGAGATAGAGTACCCTAAAAAAACATTGTATAACCGTAACCCCGGTACGTAAAGGGCTCGTGAAGGACACCGTGGATTTTAGTCAGTACAAGTCTGACAGTCCCTGCCGCCCTGCCCCGGGTGGGAGGACTCATTTGATGATTTTACCACGATAAAAAAAAAAGGGTGAGTCTTTCTCAAGTCAGTTCTGAGCACTAATTCAGGCTTCATTTTTTATTAAAGGATTGGTTCGCGTTTGCACAATCTCGCCTGATGGTAAACGAAGATGTAGTCCTCCCAAACATTCAAGCAATAATCTTTGTCTACACCATACATTCAAATACAAAAAATAAACATAGGGAGTAACCACATCAAGTTTACCAGTAACCATACTTTCAACATACTTATGCAAAACACAATCGTTTGATAAATACCGGTAGATACTACTAAGCTACCTGTTTAACCTTACCAACCTCTTTCAACATACCGCCATAGAAGCTACGGTATCGGCACAAAATTATGGTCAATACGAATGCCATAACGTCAACACAATATTACTGAGGGCACAAAGGTTGGAATAGACACTTCGATTAATGATGTAGAAAGTTGTAAAAGTCTGAAACTTGTCAATGAGTAGTCTGTTGTAGATCGTAAAATCTATACACTATTGTCATATCATTTTTCGCAAAATCCGTGTGGTAGGGATAGATACAGTAAAATTTTAAAATTTTTAGACAAATCTTTTATGTTTCACAAGTTTAGAAAAGAAAACGGTAAGCGATTGAGTTGAACAAGACCAAAAGCCTACAAAACCTGCGAGACGGAGTGGGAAGCGGTCGCCTCCAGCGAATCAGTCATACTAGCGAAGGAGGAAGCGGGTATGTGAGGGAGAGGACAGCGTCCACCAAACAACCCGGCGGCAGTGGTAGACGCCCACGGCGATGGACATCGCAAGACGATCTCCAACCTCCGGCGTGCGAGCGGCAAGTAATGGGCGACTCGCTGTCTGACCATGGACCACGCCCGGGTCGACGGCGCGTTGTGTACCACGCGCGCCTCAAAGAGTGTCAGCACAGTGACGGGGGCATTTAGAGGGCCAAAGCCTGCCGGGGTCGTGGGACTAACTGACGTGGGAATTACTGTGACCCCGGAAGGTAAAAGGCTATTGAAGGACACCGTGGATTTTAGTCAGTGCAAATCTGACAGTCCCTCCTACCCTGCTCTAGGTGGGAGGACTCATTTGATGATTTTAAAACGATAAAAAAAAGTTTATTTTACTCATGAGAGTCGTTTAACTCATGAGAGTCGTTCAAACATCCAAAACAAATCAGGACTGCTTTAAAACCCATCTTACATACTGATATACTTAAACACAGTTAATAGCCGTGCTCTTAAAAGAAACTAAACATTAAGATTAGAACTAAGTAATTTGAAATCTACTTCGGAAGAGACACTTCATACTTTACACGAAGTTCTTAATTTATTCCCACAATACTTTTTTTTTTATTAGAATAGATAACATAGGATGTGTTGGTTGGTTCAGCCGGTCGTTATTACAATCCTATGGGTAATTTCTGAGTAGCAGAGTAAATACCCAGATCTCTTACTCTGCGATCAGGATAAGGTTGCAGCTGCTGTGACGACGCCATCATAATGATGACGACATACGTTCTTTTCTCACTCCAGCACGCTCTAAAATAAACAATAATCGTTAAAAAAAAACAATAATTTGCCAACAAAAAAAACGGTTCAAATTATTTTTGAAAACAAAGCACACAGTATTTAGTTTTGAAGTGATAGCCAGGAACGAAGGTTATTGACATATTCACCCTAATCATGGTAACATAGAATTTTCTATATAGTTTTTAATTTTTGAATTTTTTGATACTTTTTTGATTTTCTACACTTTTGCTTTTTTGAGCAAATTATTTTACATTTTATTGAATAGAAGTCAGAAGCTTTTGCATTATTTAGAGAAACTAACTACATAAATAAATACCATTAATAATTAATTTTGAACTATCATATCAATAGATAGTATAACAGTTCTCATAATCGCATTTTATGGTTTGTATATTAAACACCTGTTAAATATTATGACTACTGGTATTTCTTTCATCTCAAGATCACCATAAAAAATGATAAATAAATTACATAAAAATGAGAAAATATTATGACTTAACTATAATTTCAAAAATACACAGAGACACCACTTAATTTAAAATTTTACAGCACGATTCGATTCTCGAATAATTTAGATAATCGCATATTTTATCGCCACTAAATATTCAAAAGTGCTTTATTAAGAAAAAATAAACATGCCAGCATTGCCAGCCCTAATCTGTGGTAATAAACGGCAAATAAAACAGCTGACAGGCGGCGCGCGTAAAATTTTAATGTCTTCTTTTACTGAAAGAAGATTGGGACAAAAGGTCCACTTCTTACTAGGCCATGGTAGACTGAGAGCTACTGAACCCTCGGGGAAATGGTTGTCCTGTAAGGCTATACATTTGTTCAGTGATGAGTTATAGTATGCTAAGTATAGTAACCATGACCTGGCGGGTCTCAATCCTGCACTTCAGCAACCATACTCACATCAAACATCACTTTGGGCCCTCTCAGAAAACCAGCGCTGTGACAATTTTAAAAATGTCGCAGCACATGCGGAGATAGGCCTTTTGACCTCGCACAGGACTAATATATTTTTTATTGGTTTTACCTTTTGTTATTTTTCTTTTATATATATATTTTTTTTTCCTTTGTTGTTTTTTATTCATGTAATTTTGTTTGTTCTGTCCTGTGTGTGTCCAAAATCTCTTTTCTTTCTTTCTTTTTCTTTAATGCATTTCTGAATCTGTCAATAAAAATAATAAAATAAACTTTGTTGTGTAAGCTAAAGAAAAGTGCTAATGGAAAGCTTAGAAATTTTCCTGCGATGTAGTTTATCGACCAAAAGTTAAGAAACAAATTGACAGGCGGTTCTGATAAGCGCACAGTAATACATACTTTCCGTAGATCCCCACACAATTTTGCATTCAAAATATGTAGTAGTAAGTTATCTATAAATTGAAATAAATTTTAAGTTAGCGTCAAATAAGTCCAAAAAATAAAATCCAAGTTATTTTCAGAGCACACACCAGTTCTTATAAGTGAACCTTCTGTCCCTTGTATTTCTTGTAAACTTTCTAAGGTTTCCGTTATCGATACTTGGTCTCAATTATAGGTATCGAATTGCGACCAGTTAACGAGGAAAATTATATTCGACACTGACCGGTGGTGTCGCGTGACGGGTATTAGAAAAAATATAATCTGTAATGTATACTTGTTGTGTACTGTTTTTTTGAGGTTAAGTGTAAGTCAGAGGCGATTCGCGGTATGAGAGAACGGGTTTTTAGGAAGAAAAATAATTAGATTACAATTGTCCTTATATAAGCAAGATATTTATAATTATTATTAGTCAGTAAGCTTTTTTTAAAAATAAATAAATAAATAGTCATGTTGACAGCATCAGGTCATTCAATCATCAATTTGGAAGTGTCATTAGTCAGTCACGTCACGTTTTAAAAAATAATGGACACTTAAAATACATGTTATATCTATGAATCTTTACAAAGATCACCTGATTGAGCCTTCTTTTTGCTATCGGGGGAAACCTTTAAAAGACTAGCGGTCTTTGGGGAAAATACCGGAAATTGTGGGATTTTTACCTCACTAAAACCATCCCGGTGATCACCATCAGCAGATGGGAGAAGGCCTCGTTTCCATTTAAAAGACCTGACCGTGGCCGCCTCATTGCAACTCCTGTTAGAACACATCCCTAGAGAGACTATACCTGCCTGGGCCGGGTATCGGAACCCAGTAAAAATTGTACTAAGCGTAATTTTCTATCAATTTTATCCACGAAACCAATCAAATTATATACTTGGGATGTCCATTTCCTACTCGTAGTAATCCACCCCGGGTAACAGCAACACAAGCTGCCTGTAACCTGAGGTGACGGCTAATGACGGTCGTTAGGCATCACCAGGGGGAATAGTTCCACTGTGAAAAAGAGACAGAGCTATACAAGTCGTCTAGCGCTATCTCGTTCCCACACTGGAACTCTCGCTTTAGGACGTCATCGTAGGCGACCGGGTAACCTAGCTCGCCACCACCATCCTCATTCCGACGACAAATAATACTGTGTTCGGTTGGTGTGCAGGAGTTCCAGGTCCTTATATTAGATCTAATCTTTGCTTCGAGACTAGATAGATTCTACTAGATAGACTAGACAAATTGCTGTAATTGGTTGTTCACACAGCCGTTGTAATTTGGTAAATAAATAAATAAATAGAGGCTAAGTGCAAATAAAAAAATAATCCCGTACCAATTTTAATTTTACATTGTTTTTACCGCTATCTACGTTCTCATCACTTGCACCATTACCTTTTCTATGAGAAGTTTGGACACGGTATCAGGTGTTTGATGGGTTCCACCAAATTATAGTTGAGTCTTATTTATTTTTTGTCGAAAACAAATAACATTGGATCAATCTCTGTCACTACGGTGGTGCAAAAAAGTTACTTCACGGCTTAAGTAAGATTAACTTTGAGCTTTATAACTTCGGAAAAAGGGGCAATGAAAATGTATTATTATTTCCTGGAAATAAAAATGTACAAAAGTCTCGATTGCAGTTTGTTTATAATATACAAATCATTATAACATGGTGTTAACTTATCCACATCGATTTAAAAACAATCATAATCGAAAAGTTATTAAATGAACTAAATACTTGTACCTTGTACTAAGTTTTATGTTATAATTATCCTGTGTTGTGTATTGTGTGTACATAAATAGTAAAAAAAATAAATAAATAAATAAACGTTGTCACTAACTAGTCATTAGAAAATAAAACAGTATATGATCAACATGATAAATAACATTTTAGTTCTAATGATAACCTAAATAACTACTTATTTTCATTCACTGAAGTGAACACACGAAAATGAAAACACAATGAAACCAACCACCATAGGTACCATCAATAATAATGATTAAAACAACTCAACTCATCAACCCTTACACAACCAGCCCCAAATTAATACCCCATAATAACAACCAAACAGAGCCTTAACCCTTCGACCACAAACAGGGAACCGGTTACTTTTCCAATCAATAACAAAAGAAAACTTCTGAAGAACCCCACACACCTGACCCTCCAATTCGAATAACAAAGCGGACAGCGGGTTAAAAGATTAAAGCCGGTTAAAAGCAGATGAAACCGCTTAAAACTGGTTAGAAACGAACAGAACGGGGTCTAAATCAATGACGTCGGGCGCGTAACAATGCAAGCCGTGACCGCAGAGACATTCGTCCCTCGTTCGCGTTACATTTATTGGAAAAGTTCCACTTTACAATTATGTGCCAAGTTATAAGTGAAATGGCTGTAACTTTAATTACCCGTTAATATTTTATTTATATGCCCAACTACAAACCAATGTAAATACGTCCTTTTAAATGTTAATTTTCTTTTTTTTATTAGTGTCTTTCGAAGTAATTGTCTTCCTAATCAAAATAAATTGTAATTGAAGGTCCAAAGTCCAAATGGGTAACTAATAATAAAGGCTCTTTAAGCATCCTTCATCACAATTTGATTCTGAATAACTAATTTAAACTCGAGAGGCTATTCTTGTGAAACTGTGTACTTATATTTGTAGCGGGTCTAGCTACTTGTGAGTTTTAAGGTATATTTTAATTAAAAAATATATTAAAGTCTTTTGCTAGGATGTAAAATCATCAAATGATTCCTGGAGTACCGGGTGATGCAAAAGGGACAACATCTTCTGTAGGGACTGTCAGACTCGTACTGACTAAAATCTACGGTGTCCTTCAATAGCCCTCTTCGTTCCGAGGTCACGGTAATTCGTAAGGCCCGCGACCAGGGACAACATCTACAAAGTTATTAGATGTTAGAAGAAGTTATTATATACCTTACTAGCACTTTGCCCGCGACTTCGTCCGCGTGGGTTACGTACTTTCCTAATTCCCCCTTTTCACCCCCTTAAAGGTTAAATTTCCAAAAACCCCTTCTTAGTGCTCCCCTACATTATAATAGGAAGCCGTGTGCAAAATTTCACATTCCTAGCCCTAGTAGTTTCGGCTGTACGTTGATATGTCAGTCAGTCAGTTCTCCTTTTATATATATAGATAGAAAAAATACCTTATGATTGGGACTGTAGCTTCATTTTCAATCCGAAAGTGCCTGTAATGGTCAAATTGAATGCTTTTACAAACAAATGCTTTTAGTTTGAATTTTTGAACTTTCCGACTCGTACTTGTACTAAAACCCACCCTTTGTATAAGTCAAGTATACAGTTTTTTAAAAAAAAAACAAAACGTTGTTCGATACTAGGAATTTATCCAGTATCGTGGGTGCGTTTACAAACATGTAAACTCACATACACAAACGCCCAGACCCGGAACAACTAATTGTAGATCAAAGAAATATTTGTATGATCTACAAGTAGTACATATATAGAAGTATATAGTAGTCCATAGTTTTAGTTATGCTAAGTTTCCAATTCACCCGCTCCGCTTGTAACTTGAAGCCCCGTCAGAAAATGCAAGGAATGCATCTCGTTCAGTGTAAAGTCCGAACATATAATTTGACCACCACTTGACTGCCATTGAATGGCGTTGCCAACAATATTTACTGGCGAGACGAGAGGATACGAAGCCGATGTTTGCGAAAAATAGTTCAACTACGGGTATGTACTGCTTGCTTGAAAATATTTGTACATGTTGCAGAGTAACCAATCATTTTGAACCGACTGGGATTTTTGCAATGTCATACGATTGGTTCGATCAGAAACAAAATGAATTTTTCAACTGAGAAAGGATGGTGTAATCCAGAACTGTGTGGAAAAGTAAAAAGGAATCTCGAATCAGATTTTGATGAAAATTAAAACTGCGTCATTGTTTTTTTTATGTTTTTTCTTGGCTGAAAATCGGGTCTGTTAATTTTGAAAACAAAAACACAAATGCTATATTTGTTACATCATTCTATAATTTCAGAAAAAAAAAACGAATTAAAAAAGACACTCATTGAAAGTTATATCTTCATTATACATTTATACATATATACATTTGAAACAAATCCTGCTTAGAAGGCAGAATTTGATTATCTTTTAAGAAACAAAACTTTTAAATTAATTAAAAATTATTCACGTAAAAAAAGTTTTCAAAAAGTGCTCAAGTCAAATAATAAGAAATAATAAGTTTGCACATTAATTTCTATCAGAGAAACTTCTACCAGATGAAATTTTAGTTCGTAGGGATAAGTTTAATCCGTCGAGTTTGAAATATGTGAGGTTGAAGTTCGATATTGAACAATAATGTTCACGATAACTTGGCTGCCGAAGACAAAAAAATATATTTTAACTATCGTGTAAGACTCTCAGACTTGTACTGACTAAAATCCACGGTGTCCTTCACTAGCCCTTTACGTACCGGGGTCACGGTAATTCATAAATTTCGCCCCTCAGCATCGGGCGCGAGAGGTCTCTACCTATCGCCGTCGTGAGGACACAGCGATGCTCTGTCCAAACGGGGCAGTCCTGCACCGTAGGCTCCAATGTGCCTCCGGGCGAACCTCGCAGTTTCACATGAACGCTTAAGAATATTTGGAAGTAATTTGCGAAAAAAAAGCCTCTTTTACAGAATTATGAAAACACTTTACTTTCCAGGATAGTTAATAATCTAAAATTCAGTCGTCTTACCACAAATAAATTAACAAATAAACATCTGTTGAATACTTGTCAAAAAAACTGTCAACGTCAAAACGACATTTCACGTTTAATATAAGGGTCGTTTTGCAGTTACACTTTTTTTAAACAAGCGTTCAACATTATGTTTATACTTTTGTGGTAAGGCGGTAAAGATTTTTGAGCTAAAGCACTTCATTAAAAAAAAACGACGTGTTGCACTCTGGGAGTGCCGGCAGAAGTGAAAACTTGAATAGTAATAAACACACACGAACATTCGCGCAAGCGCCCTGCTCCATCTTACGAATTTTCGATCAGGTCACGTGTCCTGACGCGAGTTTAACATTTTTTACCCATTCCAAAAAAAGTGCTCAACGCCGCTAAAGAAGTTTTCTCTTCAAAAAATATGTTACCTAAAAATAAGATACATTCTCTCACTTTCTCTACAAGCTCACGAGAACCATACAAATCCGTGACCAGATTTTCCTGCAGTCCGCAGTGCATCACAAGGACCGGCTGCGCAAATTTTGTCTTCCTCCAAATCATTGGGGAAATTAAGTCTCCCAGCATCCTTTAAAATATTCGCACTACCAACACAGTGCCGATATTTTACTAAGAACAAGTCGTTACACGGTACTCTAGTTGGAAAACGGCCAAGGATGTTCTCTGTAGTGGTAATCACAAGAACAATATTAAAACGGCGTCGTCCGGTTAATTTACCAAACAATATACATTTCCCGGACGTCATAATCTTTGTGTAACTGACGTATTTGTGCAGTTTATGTCTTGTACTGAAGGTAAAATAGTTCAGTTTTCAATGCTGCTTTTCTCCTATGGTAAAAGTGTCAAACCTAAAGCAATCTGAAACCAGTATGATTTAATGTAGCTTTATCCATTTTAGAAACTTCTAAGTTTATTGTTTAATTTTCTAGTCATTTCCAAAGGTTGTTTACATCATTTGACACCCTGACAGTTGTAGTTCGCTACGAGAAAAGGATGGGACGGCCGTGCCGTGCACCTTAACAAAATCTTTTTAAAAGTAGGAATTTGGCAGACGACGTTCTTCGAAAAAAAAACTCGATTAGGTATTTTTTTTTAAATCTTAAAATTTATAAAAAGAATTTAGTGGAACAGCACGAACTAATTAATATTCATTTAATCCAATCAAACTAATCACAAAGCCTAACTCGACGTCAAACAAAAAAAAAGGAAAAACAAAACTACTTGAGAAAAATCCCGGTTAAAAATTCCCGTCGGCCTCAATACCTACAGTACTTCGCTTCGACATGAACTTTTCCAAATCAATTAAAAATTTATTAAATGGCCTTGTTAGCGTCCTAGTTCACAGTTTTGGCACTCATCGGGAATTCACACCGCACCTGGCCCTGTTACCCATATAGTACCCTGTTTTATATAAGTACTCGTATCGAGAAAATATGGGAGATGGGAAATATTTTAGGGTACGGATTATTATTACCTTTTAGACTTATTGGACGGATACCCTGGTTGATTGGTGTTGATATTACGTATGTTTTACTCTATCAATCTATGAAGAATATTATATCTAGGATTCAGAAACGGTACAGAGGAATGAAAGTTTTTAATTAAATTAGGAAAATTAGTAGACATTTAGAAGTTAAACAGTCACAGTGATTAAACGATTGGCTGCTGCGTCTTGTGTCGTGGGTTCCATCCTCACACGAAATAAATGCATTTCGTGTATAGTATACAGACAGTTGTTCCAGGTCTGGTTTGTGAATGTAAGTTTAAATGTTTGTAAACGCTCCCCACAATACAAGTTACTTGTAAAAATGCGGCGATTTGAGAAGATTAATCGAGGGGCACTGCAGTACACTTGCCAAGTCGAGTAAAACAAGCTGTATGGCGTACTATCTTTTTCTCGAAGTAGTTTAGTCCTCATTTCTTATCTATAAATCTTCATAAATCAGCCAAAAAGCTAAAACATATTTCGCCCAAAACACTACATCACAACATTCAAGTCACATTTCCACAAAAGCCAATAAAACTATGAGCAGAAAATCTAAGAAACAGTGATACACTTGCGTGCCATTACAGAGGCTAGTGGCGCCATTACGTGAGCAGTTTAGTTGTCCCCATGTGTACGAAACGCCATTCAGATGATAAATACCGAGGTACCAACACGCTTTGTGTAGTATTTGAGAAATAATGTAGGGTTTTTGGCTTTTTATATTATGGAGTTGCCATAGACTTTTGTTTTTAAATGCACGAAAATTTGGATGTTTGAATAGATGGATGATAGATGTCTGTTAATCAATCACCTCGCCTTGAAGTTTACGGTTCGGAAGCACCAACCCAAGTCGCGCCAAAGTATTGGTTATGTATTTCAACTCGATTTTTTATCGCTAAAGAACCCTAAATATTTCAATTATTAAACATTAAGAGCTACAAATTTAGTGCTGTAATTATTTCAACAACTAAGTCTAGTTTCCATATTTGGTCAGTATGGATATCGCAAAGCGGGAGGGACTGTCAGAATTGTATTAACTAAAATCCACGGTGTTCTACAATAGCCCTTTACGTTCCAGGGTCACGATCATTCGTTAGTCCCGCGACCTCCACCAAAAAAAAAAGAATAGACTAAATCATGTTGTCCTGCCGGGGTCGCGACCTGCCGGGGTCGCGGGACCAAGAGATTACCGTGACCCCGGTACGTAAAGGGCTAGTGAAGGACACCGTGGATTTTAGTCAGTACAAGTCTGACAGTCCCTCCCGCCCTGCCCTGGGTGGGAGGACTCATTTGATGATTTTACCACGATAAAAAAAAAAAAACCAAAAAAAAAAGAATAGACTAAATCATGTTACCCTATCAAAATATCGAAAAAACAGTCTTGAATTCTACACATTATCACTCCAACTTCAACCCCGTATAAAAAGAGAACAAAGATCGCTATCTCCAGAAACTTTTCAATTGATTCCTCATAACGCTTCTGCATGAAGGCCTTTACACTGTTTTGCTCTTACTTTATTATCTGTGGATATTCTAACTGCAAAAAAGAAAGTTAGTTTAATTGTGCATCTATTTTTTAGGGTTCCGTAGTTAACTAGGAACCCTTATAGTTTCGCCATGTCTGTCTGTCTGTCTGTCTGTCCGTCCTCGCTTAATCTCTGTGACCGTTAGCACTAGAAAGCTGAAATTTGGTACCAATATGTATATCAATCACGCCGACAAAGTGCAAAAATAAAAATTGGAAAAAAATGTTTTTTTAGGGTAGCCCCCTGGTGCGTATAACCTGCAGAAGTTGTAAATTTCAGCTAAAATCACACGCGGATTGAGCCTAGATTATTAGAGCAATCTAGGCTATAATTGCTGATTCTGTCATAAGCAGTTGAAGGCAAAAAAAAAACTACGCAATCGGGAAGAAAGGCACAGGAGATCGTCCAATTCATTAATCGTACCACATACCTTGACCAGCGATCCCAAGCGCGCGCAGGCGACGGCCACGTGTCCGCTTTCGGGATGAACAGCTCACAGGTCTTTTCTGGATACACTATGCTGGCCAGCAGTACACAACACTATCATAGGTCTGGGGTAGGCTGATAACAGTTTATATAGGTTCAGTTCAGGGGTTTTAGGGCGCGATGGGACTAATTAGTGTCACACATAGCATGCGCATCCATACGATCCCAAGGTTAGAGCGAGACTACCTATGTCGGCGCGGCGCGACATGCGCGCGCGCTGCACAGCACGATGAAATCACCGAATCAACGATATATGGCACAGATTAAATAAATTAGAACAGTAAACCAATGCCTCTCAATCGCCATTAGGTGATGTAGAAAGATATAAAGAAAACTATAAGTTACGAAGCGTAACCATTTTCCCCGGCTTGAAAGTTCCCACTTTCGAAACACCAAGGAGAAATAAATAAAATTGCATATCATCACAACTCCACAAAGGCTATAAGAACGGTTGCGACTCTAGATAACAAGTAAGAATACTTAAACTAACTATTCTACGCGATAACTAAATCTAATACTGCACATTGGTGCACGGTAAGACTTAATATTAAGGTAACTAAACTTATTGCGTTGGCAAAGGGCACAACTTTACTACCGGGCGACTCCGAAGGATCCCGCTTTGAGTCTTAACAGATGCGACTCTACAAACTCCGTTTTTATCGGGAAATATTTCGTGAATTACTCCTAACGGCCAATGCAGAGGCATCACATTGTCCTGCATGGAGACGACAACCATACCGACCCGTATTGGATTGGAAGGAGTGTTCCATTTTTGTTTGGATTGTAGGGTGTGCAAGTACTCTTGGCGCCACCGCTTCCAAAACGATTGAACCATCTGATCAGTCAATTCATATCGCGAAATGAGATGTAACCGTTTTTCATTAACTTCGCGAGCGGGAAGAAATAAAAGAGGTTTCGTATGCAAGAAGTGCGCCGGTGATAATGGAGTGGGCTCTGACGGATCTGAGCTGATCGCATACAGAGGCCTCGAGTTTAGTAAAGCTTCTACTTGAGTTAGCATAGTGTTAAACTCGTCAAAGCTAAGAATTTGCTGACCGATGACTTTGCAGAGATGCGTCTTGACACTCTTCACTTCACTTTCCCAACAACCACCAAAATGTGGAGCTCTACAGGGGATGGTTTTGAGTGTGATTCGATGCTTTGCAAGTTCTCTTTCCCACAAGGGGTGATACTCTTTAGCCAAGAAGTGGTAGAGATCTCGGAGATAGGATTTGGCTCCAATAAAATTGGTAGCATTATCCGTGTAAAGACACTGAACCGGACCTCTACGCGCCAGGAAGCGTTTCAACGCAGACAGAAAGTTCTCTGTGCTAAGATCTGAGGCAATCTCAAGATGCAGAGCGCGAGTTGTCAAGCATGTAAAAAGGCAGATGTACGCTTTCCTGGCCCTTTGGCCTCTAGCGCGCACCGACGTGACCAAGAAGGGTCCCGCGTAGTCGCAACCTGTATGAGAGAAAGCCTTAGGAGCCGACTCAACGCGACAACGTGGTAAATCTGCCATTATAGGAAAGGTAGGTCGTGGCTTTGCTCGAAAGCAAATGTTACATTTAAAGTTGATGTGACGTGCAATACGTCGCGCGGACAGGATCCAATACTTTTGTCGTAAGAGCGATACGAGCAAGGTTGGACCTGTGTGGAAATTTGTCACATGATAGTGGGAAACTAAAAGTTCCACTATGTGATCTTGACGCGGAAGGAGGATCTGATGACGAGAGTCAAACTCTAGCTCAGAGTTTGCTAGGCGACCTCCAACGTGGATAAGTCCCTCGTGAAGGAAGGGACTAAGCCGTTGTACTGGCTTAGAGCACAACTCATTGCGGGCTAAACGATCGAGATCAGATTCAAAGTGAATCCTCTGCACCGATCGCCACACAATAGCTTCAGCGAACTCTAAATCAGACGCGGTAACGGGCCCGCTAGGGAGCCGTTTGATAAACTTATAAACTAAGCAAATAGTTTTTAAATACTTAAACCAGGACGAAAACCTGATAGAGCAAACGTACAAAAGGTTGTCAGAAGGAAGACTTCTGTCAGAGCATTCGTGCGAGTGTACAGGTAAAGCCACGGGCTTCATTTCTGGAAGCTCTTGCGACTCGCCTGAAACAAATGGTTTTATCGGCCATTCAGCGCGTGGAAGTTTAAGCCACGACGGCCCATTTAGCCACAACGGATGATGCACTAATTGGGCAGGCGTTAAACCGCGAGAGAGGCAGTCACTGGGATTTTCAGACCCTTTCACATGGAAGAAGTGATCTGCCGAAAGATTCTCATGAATCTTAGCAATACGATTGGCTACGAAGGTGTGCCATCGATGCGGTGCGGAATGAATCCAACTCAACGTTACAGTTGAATCCGAAAAAGCTACGACTACCTCAATGGCGTGTCGAGCTGCGAAAAGGTTATATACTCGCTTTATCACATTTGATAAGAGGAGTGCGGCGCATAACTCGAGACGAGCTAGCGAAACGACTTTCAGTGGCGCGACTTTAGATTTCGCACACACCAGCGAGACCACGATACTACCGTCAGGTCTGACAACGTGGGCATAAACCGAACCACCGTAAGCCTTCTCACTAGCGTCGGCAAAACCGACGAGTGAGAGTCTACAGCGTTCTACGACGCCAACATGTCGCAAAAATCTCAATTTAGAGATGATTGGCAGTTCAGATTGAAACTGTTCCCACAGACGAACAATGCGAGGTGGTGGGACGTCATCCCATCCAAGTTTGACAAGCCAAAGCTCTTTGATGAGAAGCTTGGCGTATAAAATTATCGGTGCAACGAGGCCCAAAACGTCGAAAAGACGTGCGATGGAAGAAAGAATATTCCGTTTAGTGCAAGTGCGAACATCAGGGTTAACCTGGAATACGAAACAATCCTCGTCAGGGAACCAACGAAGTCCCAGTATTTTCTGGGTCGGATCTTTACTGAGGTCCACGCTCTGTGAAAGTCGTAATGACTCTGGAATAGTCCGAAGAACATCGACACTGTTGCTAGACCACTTCGTCAATTGAAAATCACCGAGAGAGAATATTTTTATTAGTTCACGAGCCGAGTCTATAGCTAGCGCACTGCTAGGTATAGAACTAACTATGTCATCTATATAAATATCTCGCTGCAAAATGTCCCTGGCGAGAGGCAACCGTGCTCCTTCATCCTGACATAACTGTTGGATAGTGCGAATAGCTATAAAAGGACTACACTTTAAACCAAAGGGAAGCACTGAAAACTGATAAATTTGAAGTTCTTCTTCCTCGTTAAACCGATATAAGATACGTTGTAGTGAACGATCTTGCGAGCGTATACCTATACGTAGGTACATAGATTTGACATCTGCGGAAATAGCGACACAAAAAAGCCTAAAATTTAATAAAATGTTGAAAAGGTCAGCCTGAAGGACTGGACCTGCGTACAGGATATCATTGAGCGAGGTACCGTTATCTGTACATGCACTGGCGTCTAGAACCACACGCAATTTGGTGGTCACCTTATCCTCTCGAATGACAGCATGGTGAGGAATATAGTATTCCATTTCTCGCTCCTTACAATTTCGTTTGGGCAACATACATTCAGGTACGATATTCTGCACCAAAGAAATATAATTGTTCTTTAGATAATCCCGTATGACGTCATCATAAAGAAGCTTCACGTTAGGAAGTGATTTAAGTTTACGTTCAAGACTATAGAATCTCTTGCGAGCCATATTAAAGGAATTTCCCAAGGCTGACGCGTCTGTTTTTAGTGGTAAAGCTGCAACATACTTGCCATTTGAAGCACGGGTAATTGTGTTACAATAAAACTCTTCACATTGTTTATCATCCATACTCCCAATGGCTGAAGCAGTAACATCTTCAATCTCCCAAAACTTACGAAGATCGAAGTTGTCGACAGAACTTGCAAAGAAAGACAGAGTGTCAGTTGGAGGTTCGATGATAGGTGCTTCTCCTAGAAGTATGTAGCCGAGCACTGTCTCCAATGCGTCGGGACAACCGGGTACGCTGGTCACTTGACCAGGTCGCAATAACTTAGCGAACAGCTTGACCCCAAGTAACATATCAATATTACCTGGCACACCCCAGCTGTCATCCGCGAGTAGTTTAGGATCAATATGATTTAATACGGACGTATCTATAGGACCCAGTGGAAGCTGTCCGGTTATTTGATCCAAAACTAAAGCGTCTATTTCATACTTAGGCTGCGAGCAAAACCGTGAGCTGAACGTAAGATTCACCGAGCCGCGAACGGGCTGCGACGTGCCACCAATACCACGAACGGTAGTTATCGAGTCAGTATGTATAGTTAGACCAAGCATACGGCAGCAACGCGATGTCATATAATTCTTTTGTGACCCAGGGTCCAAGAGACATCTAACCACCACGGCCTTACCCTTCCTACCCGCCACCAACACCTTGGCAGTAGCCAGCACCTCCGTACTACGTATGGCCTGGACTTGAGCAGAGGAATGCGTACACAACGCCACACGATCGGAAGCAGCTGGACCGGCCGCAGAAGCGGAGGTGGGGGCGCTAGCGGGCGTCGGCGCAGGGGCTTGCGTCGATTGCTCGAAATGCAATAAGGAATGATGCTTACCGTTGCATTTTCTACATGTTGACTTAGATAAACACTTAGAGACAGTATGTTGGCTACTTAGGCAATTACCACATCTGTTATTGTCTTTTATAAACTTAAATCTATTATCGACGCTCAACTTTTGAAACGCTTTGCACATAAACAAGTGTTTATGCGTGGAATGACAAAGCGAACATTTAGTTTCAGTAGCCACAAACACCTGCGATTCTTTAGATGAGGCGCGGAGGCTACCTGCGGGTGCGGTCTTACTAGCCGCAGGAGAGGTGCGATACAAGATTTTTACTTGTTCACGAACAAACTTTACAAAATAATCATAATCTAACTCCTGTTGATTACGAAGCGACATTTCAAAATGTTTTGCGATATCAGAGTCTATTAACTTAAGACCCAAATGAATAAATATAAAATCATCTAAGTTATTTATTTTCAATTGTTTCAGTCCCGCAACAGTAGAAGTTAATTTATCGAAACCCTTTTCAATATTAGCGGGTGTCGATCCGAACGATTTCAATGAGAACAGCTGATTTAGATAATTAGTAGCGAGCGCGCGAGTATCTAGGTACTTGGCGATAAGCGCCTCCCACACAACAAGGTAATTATTGCCAGAAGGTACAATACCTTCGGCCACATTCCTAGCCTTTCCCTTCAAACAACTCAACAGATAATGAATGCGATCCGAATCTGAGAGATCTGCGTTAGTATGTATAATACGTTTGAACGTCTCATAAAAGAACGGAAAGCTCTGAATATCACCGTCAAAGGTAGGCAGCTCGATTTTAGGAACCTGTATATGGTGAGCAGTAGGGCTCGCTGACGGGCTAGGTTTCTGGAAATCATTTGACTCAGTTAATGAAGATAAACTAAACTTTATTTCGCCGACCAACTCATCAAATGAATGCAATGCGCCATAGCTTACTTCACAGGTTGGATCCAATGTCAAATTGAGCATATTTATCTCGTCCATTAGTCCATTGAATTCACTACGCAATCCATCAATTTGTTTTGCCTGAGCGATGAAAGCCTTGCGTAATCTTTCAGTAGTTAAAGATTTAGTTGAATCCAAAATCCTTTGAACCCGCGCAAAATATGCGTCACGTTTACTTTCCAATAATCTAAGTTTAACCTTTTCACTCATTGTCACAAAATAATAATATTAAACCAACTTTTATCTTCTACGGAACCCCAGTGAGTGAGGTAAGGGGCAAATGAAATCGATAACTCAATTAGATAATAGTACGGAACGAACTTTCCGTACACGCGAAACCCTAACAATATTAAATTGAAAGCTAAACAAATATAAACTACCAACGCTTCAACCGAGTGCACGTAACAAAACCTAATATAAATTAAAATAGTAAGCACGCCAAATATCTTATGAACGTACCCATCTATACTATATCTATGATTAACTCAGATATACCTACAACCCGATAATAGCATTTATGTTGGATGCGACGCGATAAACTTGTCTGCACTAACTTCTACTTGAATGAGATTAACTTACTCAATACAAGTAATATGAAGGTTCATACAGCTTCTTAACTAACAATAAGTTAAGTTTTGAACTTAGAAAACAAATATAAACTTATTTTCGTAAGCGATGCGAGTGTATTCTTAACGTAATAACTTCGTAAGAAACAGTAAGTTTCCTCACGTTATATAATAAGTATATTTTACGTTTATAAATGTGAGGTGCGGGTGTGATATGTATAATTATACGGCTATTTCCATTGAGGAGAATTAACGCGTAAAGTTTATACACATCTGTTATTTTACCTGAAGGTTTCTATCAAGAAATCAAGTTACCTTACAAAACAAAACAACAAGCGACGCGATGATAATATGGTTAATTGCAATAATTAATCATATGCGGTTGAGTCTCGCTATATAAGAATACCTGCTCGTGCAATACGAATATAACAGGCGTAAACCTTACGAACCTATACATGTGTTATTGTAAACAATCAATGTTATTCATTTAGTAATTTCGATTAGTACCAACATAATAAGTATGTAAAAGTTTCTAATGCGTAACTAAATTTAATCGTGGGTACGCGAACAAAGTTCAGAACTAGAACATTCCACAGTCAACGTACGACGATTTATACCCACTACCCACAATTTTTACAACCGATCAAAAAATATGTAATTACGCCGAAAACGAACAGATTTATAAAATAAACGTATTTAGCGATATGAATTAACGTTGATATTTAATTAAATGTATTCTTCGGAGCTTTAAATAGTGAGCTTAAAGATTTAAATTAAGAAATGATTTGACGGTTGACCTATGGCAAACGCAAGGCAGTTTGAACCTTATTACCAAAGCATTATAGATGAGAGTTGTGTGACGATATGCAATTAACATTGAAAATTCCTAACTTTTTTTTGCTCAAAATCAGACTTTTAGGACTTAAAAATAGGCCGTAAAAAGGCCCAAATTTAATACATCCGGCTCGAAGGACCAAAATGGTGCGTATAACCTGCAGAAGTTGTAAATTTCAGCTAAAATCACACGCGGATTGAGCCTAGATTATTAGAGCAATCTAGGCTATAATTGCTGATTCTGTCATAAGCAGTTGAAGGCAAAAAAAAAACTACGCAATCGGGAAGAAAGGCACAGGAGATCGTCCAATTCATTAATCGTACCACATACCTTGACCAGCGATCCCAAGCGCGCGCAGGCGACGGCCACGTGTCCGCTTTCGGGATGAACAGCTCACAGGTCTTTTCTGGATACACTATGCTGGCCAGCAGTACACAACACTATCATAGGTCTGGGGTAGGCTGATAACAGTTTATATAGGTTCAGTTCAGGGGTTTTAGGGCGCGATGGGACTAATTAGTGTCACACATAGCATGCGCATCCATACGATCCCAAGGTTAGAGCGAGACTACCTATGTCGGCGCGGCGCGACATGCGCGCGCGCTGCACAGCACGATGAAATCACCGAATCAACGATATATGGCACAGATTAAATAAATTAGAACAGTAAACCAATGCCTCTCAATCGCCATTAGGTGATGTAGAAAGATATAAAGAAAACTATAAGTTACGAAGCGTAACCACCCCCCTATATGTAAAATAGAAAGTGATTTTTTTTTTAATTTCAACCCTAACGTGTGATATATCGTTGGATAGGTATTTAAAAATGAATAGGGGTTTACTAAGATCATTTTTTGATGATGTCAATAGTTTCGGAAATAATCGCTCCTAAAGTCAAAAACAATGTGTCCCCCCCCCCTCTAACTTTTGAACCATAAGTTTAGAAAATATGAAAAAAATCTGGAAAGTAGAACTTTATAAGGACTTTCTAGGAAAATTATTTTGAACTTGATGGAAAGAACAGTTTTTGTGCAAAAAAAACAAGAAGGTGGTACAAAATTCCTGGACTAAGTTTGTAGTATAATCAATTATTTAATCATATATACAAGCATTTTTTTTAACTTCGTTTACGTATTTCATTATTTAAGACGGGAAACTACGGAACCCTACACTGAGCGTGGCCTGACACGCTCTTGGCCGGTTTTTTCATTCTATTCTTGTTACTTATTTCAGTGGTCGCGGGACTGTACGAATTACCGTGACCCCGGAACGTAAAGGGCTACTGAAGGTGGGAGGACTCATTTGATGATTTTACCACGATAAAAAAAAAACTTATTCCAGTGCCGGAGGAATTTTTTGGAAGTCTTCATATAACAAACATCCTCGTTGATCGGACTATTTGTTTTTGTTACGGTAGATTATAATTATCACGATTTCTTCTTTTTTTTTAATTCTTGATTTAAAAAATAGATTTAGAATATAAAACAATAAGACAGTTCAATTGTTTTTCCTTAATTAAAAAAAATGTTTATAAGAGCAATCTTTATTAACCGAAGCAAACATTGTGGTATGTAGGAGAATTTATTGGATTGCACAAAATAAGAATTACGAGTATTACGGTCAAATGAAATGTGCACTGCACTAGCACAGTCCCCGATACGAGTATCTAATAACTGAGTTAAAAAAACGGTAATTGGAATCTAAAATTATAATATTTGATCCTTGAAGTACAGTCATCGAAACAAATTTTTATCTGTGTCCCCAGCAATAAGTGCCACTGCATTTGACAGTGGATGACCTGAGACTGTTGAGATTTCGAGTAATACTAATTTTTGACAGGCCTGTTGGTCTAGTGGTTAGTGACCCTGACTGCTATGCCGGAGGTCGTGGGTTCGATTCCCACCCAGGACAAATGTTTGTGTGATGAGCACGATCATTTGTTATGTGTCTAGGTGTAATTTATCTATAATATGTATGTATTTCGAAATATATAAGTATGTTTATCAGTTGTCTAGTACCCATAACACAAGCTCTGCTTAGCTTGGGACTAGATGGCGTTGTGGATAGTTGTGGAATATTTCTTTATTTATTTACTAATAGGTATGGGTGGAGAAATATTAGTTATCTGCAAATTGGGTTATGTGCAAACTCAGTTGTGGGGACTGGGAATCTTCAAAAGATGTAAAATAAAATAAATTTTTATAAATCGCAAAATAATGTGGTCAGTTAAACGCGCTGTTATCGCGCATACGGCTTATATATGTTATGGCCAATTGAATAAGCGCAAAAATCTATATATATAAAAGGAGAACTGACTGACTGACATATCAACGTACAGCCGAAACTACTGGGGCTAGGAATGTGAAATTTTGCACACGGCTTCCTATTATAATGTAGGGGACCACTAAGAAGGGGTTTTTGGAAATTTTACCTTTAAGGGGGTGAAAAGGGGGAATTAGGAAAGTACGTAACCCACGCGGACGAAGTCGCGGGCAAAGTGCTAGTTGATAATAAAAGAAAATAAGGTCTTCTTAGGACTACCAAAAAGTACCATTGTAGGGCTAATCTATATACTCTATGTTCCACGTAGGATTAGTTAGCAAGAATGTGTAGTTGACTTTGTTAGTGCATAGTTTGCAGTTTTGCACACAAAATGTTGTGCTATTTAAGCTGTTGAAGCTTATGTTGAGCTCTTTGTTGCAACATGTTGGTAAAACAGAGGAGGGAATTAGTGATGGTATTGTGTTGTTTCCAAACATGTTGAAAATGTAAAATTTAAAACATTAATGTTAGTATTTAATGCTTTAGAATAGTCAACATCTGTTGTTTATTGTGTAGCTTCGGTGAATAAAAGCTTTGTTTTGAATTAAGTACCAAGGATTTGTTAAACTGTTGCGTAACAAAATGTACGGAACAGTCAGGAAAATAACTGAAAAGTATTTTCACAAAACACAAAATCATAAGCATTACTTTGTGATAAACGAGTTTAGCTACAGTTTTGGCACGCGTAGGTGGAAGGCACAGGCCCGTAGAAGAAACAGTTTAAGTCGGCAAAAGTCGGATACTTCGATCCGCTACACCCAAACAAATCAAATCACTATTTTCCCCGTATCGTGATTTGACGATTTCCTTACCCCAAAAGGACTTGCGGGCATGCGGGCAGCGAGTAATGGGCAACTCGCTGTCTAACCATGGACCATGCCCGGGTCGACAGCGCGTTGTTTTCCACGCGCGCCTCAAAGAGTGTCAGCAAAATGACGGGACCCCCTCTAGAGGGCCAAAGCCTGCCGGGGTGGCGGAACTTATGAATTACAGTGACCCCGGAACGTAAGGCTATTGAAAGAAACCGTGGATCTTAATCAGTACGAGTCTGACAGTCCCTCCCGTTCTGCCCTGGGTAGGCGGACCTATTTGATGATTTTACCACGCTAAAAAAATCCCTATCCCATAGATTTTGAAAGGAAAAAGTCATTAAAACACTTCGGTTTTAACAACGTTTTCCTTTCTTAGACTTCTCTAATTACTCTAGTACTAAACTATCGATACCCTCCATCAATAACTTACAAGAAGTAACTACTTGCTCGAAACCCGAAAATTATTCCCATTAATTCCAAACTTTCAAATTACTTTCTCCCTTTAAAATTACCCACGTTCTGAAGCAAGAACATTCGTACTATCAATCATCTCGGATTGAAGTCCCAAAACTTGAGAACTGAGTTTCCTTCGACTTACAGATCGATGGGAATTGGCAACTGGGAACTTTGGAAGACGGGAACCCGTTTATTGTCCAACGGATTTAATACCTTAATTGATGAGTAAAAAGTTTTTGGATTTCGAAAGCGATGTAATTGGATGTTGAGTAGCAAAACGCGTTTCTTTTTTATGATTTTCGAGGTTGTATACAGTGCGCTATGACCGTAAGATGTGTTTATAAGCAGTTTGTAGATAGGCACATACAGGTCGCTACGGGTCGATACTGGTCGGTGCAGGCAAAATAGACCCATTTGACACAGGTCTTGATTTCTGATTTTTTCATACAATGTTGATCAGTTGAGATGTATGTAGCCTGTGGCAGGGTCGCCATGAGATGTATGTATGTAAAAGGTTAGGGTAATAAAAGAAAAGATCACTGCTTGGTTCCCATTGGAAAAGTATAACGAAAACTTAATAATGATACATGAATGCATTCAAGTAGTACATAGCGTTAACAATAATATGAGACGTTAATATAAAGGAGCTTACTTACTAACAATATAAAGGAACATATACACTTCACAGTAACAACCCATACCAACCTGTCCGTACCAATAACCTACTTCTTTAAGATGACACCCATACACACTACACGATTACATATGTCTCAAAAAGCGCGCATTTGAACTGCCAAATTTGTACGCGCTGTAAATCTGTCTAACATGTTCGAATCCTTGTGAACGGTTGTTTCCAATGTCTATAATCGGATTTCGAACGAATCTTTTCCATTTCAGTAATTCTGCCATTATTATTTAGCTACGAGCTCCGTTTTTGTGATGTAAAGTAAACTGGAACTTTGACGTTAATTTGATGGAAAAAATAGTTCCTCGTTTGTACACTAGAGGAGCTGTTTCATTTTTCCATAAAATAAACGCAGTAAATACTTCAAGTACGCTGTAAATAAAATACAAAATCTAGTGATCTATACATATAATCAATCTGTAGAAGGGTCAATTCTGTACATTGAAAATATTGAAAAAATAAATAGCGGGGGGTGTTGCTGGATCGATACCAAACACAAATATGTGATTAAATTTTTTTTTGTCTGTCTGTCTGTATATGCAGGCATCACGTGAAAACTAACGGTTCGATTTCGATGAAACTTGGTATAATTATACCTTATTATCCTGGGCATAAAATGGGATACTTTTTTTTTCTGGAAAATACGTAGAAAAAAAAACTTTTTATTTTTCAGTTACTACAGAACGCTAGCTCAACAGCAGTAGCTCAATAGAGGGATCTCTTTAATTATTATAGGCTTAGCCGTATTTGGGTCCAAAAGATATTTAATAAGATCTCATTGTGAGAGCTACTCAAAATGAAGAAATAAACCATCCACGCGAAGACCGACATCCGCGCGGACGGAGTCGCGGGCGGAAGCTAGTTTAATGAATAAAGGAGTAACTTTATGAACATACCATATACTTGGCTCTAAGTATAACTTTCTAGTTACTTACCTATTCAGTACCCACCAAACTCCCGGCATTACTATGCAGCCCTATGAGCTACAGCGTCCGCACCAAGTCGTGACGTACTCAATGTACTGCGAATAATAAATTAACATCTACTGCGTTTATCTTAATGTGCCTATTTCCTTGCCAACTTGTAGACTACGTGGGGGGCTCCGTTTGCATGTTGTACATGGTTTTAAAGTGTGATTTGTGTAGCTTCAGCTAATGGTTTTGTTTTGAGTTAGTGTGGTAGCAGGGAGGTTGTGTTATCTTTATTTTAGTACAATGAAAGGGTTAGATCGTTCCGAAGATTAATAAAACATTGAGTAGAAATATATACGTAATTGAAAACAGAGTACCTTGAAACATTCCTTCCATATTGTCAATAATTGTCTGAGAATTTGAATCTAAAGTTCACGACAGTCAACACGGAAATAATTAACGAGATTATCTTACATAATATAGGATTATGTCAATACTTGAAGTTTTGCTATGTTTATTGATTTTGCATTTTTAACGTAATAAATCAATAGGAAGTTATTACTGATTGTAAATTGTAGTTTCCGTAAAATGATCTTCTTTCCAAGTTATACAAGTCAAAACACTTGTATATAATTCACATAACATCCCCCTAATATAATAGGCGTGAAAGTTTGTTGGGATGTTTGTTACTCTTTCACGCAAAAACTACTTACTGGATTTCAATGAACTTTATTACATAAATAGTTTATAACCTGAATTAATACATAGGATAATTTTTATCCGGATTTTATGTCCCCGTGGGCAAATTTTCGTATTGTAGCGGGTAAAACCTGACATCTCAACATATGTCAACAAACAAATCTTACAACTCAGTTTTCAACTAACAAGAATGCTCGTAAACAGCATAATTTTCCAAAAATACCCGCATTACAAGAACGGCCGTAATTAACTGAAAACAGAGCAGTGACCGCTGAAACACTTAAATCTGTAGTTAGTAACGTTTAAGCCATCCTAGAGTTTTCAACGTGAAATAAAAATATGTAATAAACTCTTTTTATTTCACCGTAAATGAGTTCCGGAGCCCGGCTCGCTGACGGGGGATTAAGGGGGCCCTACTGAAGGTTCTAGAATGAAAGTCGCCTGAGACGTAATGATGAAATATTTTTTTTTGCATTAACGTGTCGCCAGTTTTACAAGTAGTCATTTCAGGTCTGGGTGTTTGTATATAAATTATGTGTTTCTATGTTTGTAAACACACCCACGACACTGGAGAAATCCCAAGTGAGGGGCAAAGTTTAAAAAAAAAATGTGTTTCCTTAATTTGATTGTATATTTTTGTTCGTATTGGACAGCCTTGTAAGGCTTTGAGTGTGAATATGACGAAAGAAAACACAAGATAGCACTTTACACTGTCGAAATGCTGAATTTCTGAGTCAAAAGAGCTCAGTATTTTTGTTTATGTCCATTTTCTTACTTCGAGATGATTTTTCCAAATAAGTTGAGTAGCTTTTATTTCAAATGAAGCTCTTATAATTAACTCTAATCGCAACGTAGACAGCCTCCCAATAAATGTACCGACGACAACTCGTGAGAGTCGCGGGCAACCGACGGATGCAAGTGGCAGATTGTCGCTGGACGTGGTGTTCTAAGAGGCGGTCTTTGTTCAGCAGTAGACGTCTTTTGCCTGATAATGATGATGAATTGCAATAATAAAGTCCTTTAAGAAGTTTAAGTACGATTAATATGATGTAAAAGTGCAATTTTAAGATGAAACGAAATAAAAAAAAAAATGATGTCACACCGCATCCTCCAATGGTAAATATCACTCAAACAGATTAAAGAATTCACAATGGTGAAAATCGCCTGAAAATATCAGTACTTTCGACAAGCAAGTGACTTTTACCCTTAGTAGGACCCCATAAAAACTGCAACGTTGCTTGATGGGTTGAATCTTTTTGCTTCCATCGTAAAGGTGATTTAGCGCAGAAATTAATAAGAAACCGCCTTTGAGATTGATTAGGAGTGAAAATTAAAGTTCTTGTTATGTTTTGACAGTTTTTGATAGTGTATGTAACGTTATAGGCGGGGTTAGATAGTAAATGAATGGTTTATGAGTGTAAAACATTATAATGATGATTGCAAGCTGTATTACTTTGTTAATGTGAGAGAAAATAATGGAAAGTGAATCAGGACAACTCGCTGTCCAACCATGGACCATGCCCGGGTCGACGGCGCGATGTGTTCCACGTGGGCCTCAAAGAGTGTCATCAAAATGACGGGCCCCCCTCTAGAGGGCCAAAGCCTGCCGGGGTCGCGGGACTCACGAATTATAGTGACCCCGGAACCGAAAGGGCTGTTGAAGTCCTAGTTACAGGAGAAATTTCAAGATTGCGGCAAAATGAAAAAAAAATAAAAGACTTCCGGGTTGATATTCACCAAGATCTACTCCTCAACACTACAATTACAAAGACCTAAAAAAGGTATTTAAAGCACTTAACCTGTTTCCAAATCAAAGGTTTTGCCACAATAGACAGAATATCGACAATAATAATTTATAACGCTCTTCCTGTATCAAGAGCTTTGATTTAAATGCCTTTGTTTTCGACTGTACTTCCATTTTATTCAATCTGTGGTTTTCCTTTGATTTTGTTGGCAAGTACGTATTTGTTTTCTTTTGTGATACGGTCAGAGTTGGGAGACTTACAAATTCTAAATAGGTCGACCTCTGTTTGATGTGGTCATTAGGGCAAGTCAGATACTTATGTATTGGTTCAATAAATAGAGTTTTCTTTGTTGAAAGTACTCGTATTATTATAACCTTACCTTGAGAACAAGTTTGACAGGCCTGTTGGTCTAGTGGTTAGTGACCCTGACTGCTATGCCACAGGTCGTAGGTTCGATTCTCACCCAGGACAAATGTTTGTGTGATGAGCACGATCATTTGTTCTGTGTCTGGGTGTAATTTATCTATAATATGTATGTATTTAGAAATATATAAGTATGTTTATCAGTTGTCTAGTACCCATAACACAAGCTCTGCTTAGCTTGGGACTAGATGGCGTTGTGTGATAGTTGTGGAATATTTTTATATTTTAAGGTAAGCTAAAAACATCAACAAATACTAGGCATGAAAATGTAAGTTCAAAATCTATCGACATTATTCTCTATCGTCTTTTTTTTAAAACGGGTACTTTGAATTTTAAAATCGATGTATTTACGTTTGTTACGTCTGTCGCTAACTCGTGCTAGCGTCTCTGGGCATTAAAGTTTCGTGTAAACAGAGTCGCAAGTGCTACACCATTTATTTTTTACCGCTATACTTTAAATTACTAAAAAGTGCAAAACTGGTGCACTGCAACGATGTTATTATAAAAGTCTAAACTTCTTATACACTGTATTTCACGTCGCTTAGCGATTTTTCCTGAAGTTTTACACCAACCGGCGTAACATGAGGAGTTCATACTGAAAGCGAAGACGTAATAAAATTTGGAAACATACGGATGTGTTATGTTGAAACCGAGAAGTTAAGTAGCCATAATTGGAAATATAGTTTGCGTTCTAAATTGTGGTAAGCTTAAAACGTCATGCATGAAAATTAAAAGTTGAAATCTATCAACTTTCTTCTACATCTTTTGGGTCAAGCAGTCTTGCAAGAATTAACTGTGTATGAAGTATCTAATTTCAGCATTTTTATAACTGCTCAAATCTTGACTGTTATTAAGACTGATAGTGAAAAAACTCTAATAATTTACAGCGTTTTGCTTTAATTTTCTTTTTCTAGCTTCATCATAGATATTAAGGACTAATTCATTTTCCTAGGTCATGCTTCGACTGTTTTTAACCGATTTTTATTAAAGACGATTATTTGCATTGGCACGTGGTGCTAACATCTTTTATGTCTAAAAACATTATAGCAATGTTGAAATTAACTGCCGCTGAACATTAAAAAAAAACCGATAAAAATCCAAAATCATTAGCGGTTCCATCCAAAATTTCCTTCCGTATATTCCACTCACAGTTGGCGCACAACTTATTGGAGTGTTTTCCTTTAAATTTAGGGCATAGAACGTGACCTAAAGGGGACGGTAGTCGACGAATTACGAGCTAACTTTACAGGCCGCCCCATATAGCCGAGTATAGACGAATATAGGCGACGTAGCCCGAGTAGCCGAGTTAGAGCTATAATGTGAACTAGTAGGGAACTTGGGGCAATTGCTCGCTCGTTTATTATTTGGGACCCAAAGGGTATGAACTGATTTTGGGTCTAGTTAGTTGCTTGTATGAATATGTTGGGTCCTTTGTAAGTTTGAGAATCATTTTCTTTGGAAGTGTAGATTGAACTTGTAAACGTTTAGTAAATTTTGATTTTGTTAACTCTTGGTAGGCTTAATTGTTATGCCTAATTAAAAAAGGAGTATTTAGTATAAAGGAAAAACTATTTTTAAGTCATAAAAATATTTATATGACTTACTAGGGTACTAGTCAGCTTCTCCGGCTGCTTCTATTTAAAAAACTCTTTAAATAAAGAAAAAAAAAAACCTAGTGAGGGGCAAAAAAAAACTTATTAAATAACTTAAAAATTCGTTACTCAGCCTTGGGAAGAAACTTCAACTTAGTAATACACATTCAACTAGACTAGGCTTTCAATTTGGTTTGAACCTCATTAACAATTCTATTACTAAATAACTTAGCTAATATTTGCTAAGTTAAGCCTCGAGTTATATATTTTGAGAGTGTTTGGTAACTTGTAATGGGTCATAAGGGACTCTTAATCATGCAGTATACTATTTGTATATTCAAGCTCTGAGGCTTTAGCACAAGACCTCCGTATTTTATTATATTCAACACTAGCTTCCGCCCGCGACTCCGTCCGCGCGGATGTCGGTCTTCGCGTGGATGGTTTATTTCTCCATTTTGAGTAACTCTGACAATGACATCTTATAAATATTACGGCGCCGAACCGTTAGTTTTCACGTGATGCCTGCATATACAGACAGACAGACAACATTTTTTTCTTAATCACATATTTGGGTTTGGTATCGATCCAGCAACACCCCCGCTATTTATTTTTTTAATATTTTCAATGTACAGAATTGACCCTTCTACAGATTTTGTAAGGGAGCACAGTCGCGGAGTGCAACAACCTACTACAGGCCCTTGTAAATATTAGTATAAGACATGATTTTGTGTAATCCTAGGCTAATTAAGAGACTCTATTATAATTTTTGTTACCTGTATTCTCCCTTTGTTTGTATAATCTTGTTATTGTGTAGTAATCATAAGGAATAATGTAAACGTATCGCTCAACGCCCATGTGTGTGTGAACAGCGGCCGCACGCGATTGGATAGAGCGAGACAGTAGCGTGGGCGCGACCCTCCCACGCACTGCGCTTGCGGTCGCGAGAATAAAAGACGGGCGGTTGCGCGATACGGGGCAGTCCAGTTTTGTAGTCCAGTTACGCCAGTCGTCTTGTGAAGAGTAGCTCCTAAGAAATATTGCGAAGAATAAAAGTGATTTCAAGAAGACTCATCTGTGTGTTTTTATGTTTGAGTTCCCTGATCAAATGAATCCCCGCGCCTGAATAGCGTACAAGTTTTGGTCCTTCGAGCCGGATCAGGGAACTAGAAGAAAGAATAACGAGTACACATCATGAGTGAGAAAAGTACCGTCACAACGAGGAGTCAACTAAGACGCATGGAAGAAAATGCCCTGAGAAGACGGGCTCTAGAAGTGGACTCCGGTGTGCCATCAGAAAGGGCTCCGTGTTCACCGTCCATCGCACCTACTCTGCATCCGGATCAAGCGCAGGTCATCCCACTGACGGGTCCCGGTCGAGTCGTAGACTTCCGGGATATGTCGACGCCAGTGCGGTCGGTGACAGCAAGAAGAGGAAGATCCGGCACCAGCATCGCCTCGTCAAGGAGCGGCCAGAAGAGCGCCGAGTACCTGAGACGACGGGCCGAGTACGAAGCAGAGAAGGAGTTAGTGCGCATGAAGGAGAAGCTAGTGCAGAAAAAACTGGAAGCGGACCTGGCACAGATCGACGCCGCCGCCGAAGAGGAATTATGCTCAGAAGCGGATGATACAGCGTGTCGAGTCGAAGAATGGGTGACGCACACCACGCCAGTCGCAACCAGTCATGAACAAGTTCGGACAAGTCAAGACATGCCGCCGCCCCGACCGCAGCCGCAAGTACCGACCTCTGCAATGCCAAGTGAAGTGCTACGCCGCCCGCCTGTGAACGTTATTGTGAATGTGCCCGCGAACGCGACCGCGAATGTGCCCGCGAATGTGTCCGCGAACGTGCCGCCGCCGACGCCGCTCGAGCGAGCACCTGCGCCTCCCATATGTGCGCCCGCGCCCGTTCCGTTTCCCGACACCGCACATGCCGCGACCACGGCTGGTCACGCTGGCACCGCGCGCGCGTCGTTTCATGACCCGATCGAGTGGAACGCAGGCGCCGACGAAGCAGACAGGACCAGGACGACACGGGACAGAAAAATAGACCAGCTGGCAGAGGCAATAGCGAGTATCGCGCGTCCGCGGCCGATACCCAGACAGGCGTATGAGTTGCCGGCTTTCAGAGGCGACCCGGCAGAATGGCGATCATACAAAAATATGTATTTCGACACCACCGCATTGTATGAATTTAAACCACACGAAAACCTCGCCCGGCCAAAGACGTCGTTACAAGGAGAAGCGAGATCAGCGGTCGAAGACTTATTGCGCGCATCGGCCAGCCCGTCGGAAATAATAGCAACTTTAGACGAAGAGTACGGGCACCCCAATTTAATCCTCGAGTGCGCAATAAAGAAGATTCGCGAGCTGCCGAAAGTGACGGAAAGCGGCCGCGAAATACGAAGATTTTCCACGACAGTGAAGAATTGCGTCTCGCTGTTGAAAAGTGTGCAGGCGAACGGATATCTGAACAATCCGCAATTAGTAAGCGAGTTACTGAACAAGCTCACGCCTATCCAGCGCTCGCAATACGGTGACTTCGCCATGGGGATGGCAACCAGTCAGGGCTTGGATATGAGAGTGTCGCCGAGCTTGGAGATGTTGTCTGAATTTCTCAGTCATCTGGCGCGCGCCTCTTCGTTCTACACTCAGATGGATATTAGTCAGCCAGCCATAGTGACAAGCAGACCTCGGGCCAGCGCGCCGCCGGCGAAGACACCGAAGAACTTTCAGCGCCTGCATGTGCACGCGGGCGAAGAGAACGGCGCCCGGACCCAGCACACCGAGGAGCAGTGCCAGCTGTGCCAAGAGAAGCACACGATCGCGGCCTGCAAAAAGTTCAATGACCTCGAGGTGAACGACCGGTGGGCAATCGTGAAAGAAAAGAGATTATGTTTCAACTGCCTGAGTGCGAAGCACTCAAAGAGAACCTGCCGCCGCAAGAGATGCCCTACATGCAATTACGCACACCACGTGCTTCTCCACCTAGAACGAAAGCCAGAGAGCGTCACGAACGTAAGTGACTATGATGGAAAGGCGCTGCTCAAGATAATACCGGTACACGTCGTCATCGAGGGAAGAGAGCAGCCCTGCTACGCGCTGCTGGACGACGGCGCCACCGTGTCCCTCATCGATAGTTCTCTGGCCGGGAACGCGAAGGGCAAGCGAGTGCCCATAACCATCCGAAGTGCGCGAGGACAGGAAATAACAGATAGTGCGTCGCGAGTGTTGTGCGTAGGAGTGCGTGGACCTAACGGACATCTACACCATATCAAGTGCCGCACGTTAGTGAATATGGACCTGCCCTCTCAGTCAGTGCCCGCCGCCGTCTTGTCGGAGCACGCCCACCTCCGTGACTTGGGCTGCGAAGCGATGGAGGGAGCTAAGCCGTTGCTGCTGCTGGGCCAGGACAACTGGGAGCTGCTGATCGGAGGGGAGACTCGCCGAGGGAAATCCGGTAAGCCAGTAGCCTCTTTGACCTCGTTAGGTTGGGTCGTGCACGGGCCCCTGGGCACAGGTAGTCGCGGTAGTCACTCAGTGAATTGTGTAATACAATCAAACGTAGACTTACATAATTTAGTTAAAAAGCAATTTGAATTAGAAGCAATAGGAATATCAGAGACGCCACGCAAGCACGCGGACGTAGAGCGCGCCAAGCGAATCCTCGACACCACCAGCCGCCAATCGGAGGACGGAGCATGGGAGGTGGGCCTGTTGTGGCGGAGGGACAACCCTCAGTTGCCCGACAACTATATTAACGCACGCCATCGCTTGGCAGGCATAATGCGTCGTTTTAGCAAAGATAGTGCCTATGCGGAGGCGTACGAAGCTCAGATAAATAGGTTACTCTCAAAGGGATACGCGAGTAGAGTAGAGGGGGAAGTCAGCACCGAGCCAATATGGTACCTGCCCCACTTTGGGGTCACTAACCCAAATAAGCCGGGCAAACTGCGCTTGGTTTTTGACGCCGCCGCGAAGTATAACGGAACTTCGTTAAACGACCAACTTCTCACAGGACCCGACCTACTGAACCCGCTGCTAGGGGTTTTATTCAAGTTTAGGTTAGGCCCCGTCGCCTTCACAGCAGACATAGCCGATATGTTCTTGCGGGTAAAAATACGAGAGCAGGACCGCGGCGCTCAGCTGTTTCTGTGGGCACCGAAGGGTGATGGGGAACCGAGTACGTATCGTATGAATTCAATGATTTTTGGCGCAGTGTCATCGCCGACCTCAGCGATCTATATACTAAATAAAAACGCTGACAGGTACATAGACACGCACCCAAGTGCAGTCGCGGCGATACACAAAAACCATTACATGGACGATTACCTCGATAGTGCGTGGTCTGTCGGGCAGGCCGGTCAGCTGATTGAGGACGTGACCCACATCCACGCCGAGGGCGGATTCGTCATACGGGGGTGGGTCACAAACTCCCAGGAGCTGCGCGACAGACTGTGCGCTGAGATACCGGATAAGGTGTCATTAGACAAAGGTGAGGACGGCATAGAACGGACGCTTGGTCTGACGTGGTCACCCGCAGCGGATAAATTAGCCTTCGACCTCTCTTTCAAACGACTGCCGAAAGAGATCACCGAGGGGCGGGTGATACCCACGAAACGCGAATTTCTAAGATTCATTATGTCCATTTTCGACCCGTTGGGTTTTTTGTACCCATGCGTGATTCAGTCCCGGGTCCTGATGAGGAAGATATGGCAGACCAACATAGGCTGGGACGAGCCTCTAAAGGAAGCAGAAGCCCACTGTTGGTTCCAGTGGTTGAGCAGTCTGCAGTCCCTCGCTGATGTCTCTGTTCCCAGGTGGTACGGGTTGAATACAGACCACCTGGAGATGCACGCGTTCGGAGACGCGAGCGAATCCGCGTACGCGGCGGTAGTATACATCGTAGGTACGAGCGCCTCCGCAGGCAGAGACGTCGCGATGGTTATAGGTAAAGCTAGGGTAGCTCCTCAAAGGGTAGTGTCCATCCCGCGTTTAGAACTGCAGGCGGCCGTATTAGCCTGCAGGTTAGCCGATACCGTGGAGAGGGAGTTAGGAGCTACCATAGAACAAAAATATTTATGGACGGACAGCAAAACGGTGCTAAAATGGATCAACTCGGAAGCGACTGAGTTCCAACGATTTGTGTCCCATAGATTAGCCGAAATAGACAGCCGGTCAAAGAGGTCACACTGGCGCTGGGTTCCGTCGGCGATGAACCCAGCCGACAAGGCTACTCGATCAGACTGGCCTAGTAACTGCAGCGAATGGCTGGAGGGCCCTTCGTTTCTTCGTTGTCCACAGGAGCGGTGGCCGGTGAGCGACGACTCTGGCGGAGTGGTGGAAGCGGACTTGGAGCGGGTACAGCGAGTACACGCGACGAGCACCCCAGCAGAGCCGGTGTTGACATACACCCGGCTACCGACGTGGACACGAGCCCTATATGTGGTGGCGAGAATTTTGATTTTTAGAGATCGCTGCCGCAAGCGACGACGGTCCCCTGACGTGACCGCCGTCGACCTCGACGAGGCGAAACTTCGCCTGCTGCGCCTGGCGCAGGCGGAGAGCTACGCGACGGACATCGCAGCGTTACGGGATGCCCGCCCGCTGCCTGCCGGCAGCAAGCTGCGCGCGCTGGACCCGATGTTATACGAAGACGGGTTACTACGAGTGCGCGGCCGGCTGAGAGCCTGCAACGAGCTGAGCTTCGGTGAGCGACATCCCGTCATACTAGACGGCAAGCACGAGCTCACACGCCGTCTCATTCAACATTACCATGAAGAGGCCATGCACGCCAACCAGGAGGCCGTAGTGAATCGGATCCGAGAATCCTACTGGATTACCAATCTACGGTCTTCTGTCAAGGCCGTCGCCGCGACGTGTCAACGCTGCAAAATCGAGAAGGCGAAACCCAGGGCGCCTAAGATGGGCGACCTACCCGTCGCCAGACTGGAGGTGACACGTAGAGCGTTCGTACACTGTGGGGTCGACTATTTCGGCCCCATGGAGGTAGCCATCGGACGACGACGGGAGAAACGGTGGGGCGTGTTGTTCACATGCGTCACCACACGCGCCGTGCACCTGGAGTTGGCGGCGTCGCTCAGCGCTGACTCGGCCATCTTGGCTCTGCGGCGTCTCATTGCACGCCGAGGGCGACCCTCAGACATATACTCCGACAGAGGCACCAACTTTGTCGGGGCTCACACCGAGCTCCGCGCCGCACTCCGTGAACTAGACCATGCGAAGGTGGAGAGCGAGGCAACTGGCCGCGGCATTGCGTGGCACTTCAATCCCCCGGCGGCACCACACATGGGTGGCTGCTGGGAAAGACTGGTGCGCTCTGTCAAAAACGCACTCAAAGCGACTCTGCGCGAGCGAGCCCCTCGCGAGGAGGTATTATACACCCTCCTCTTGGAAGCCGAGCTGGTAATTAACAGCCGGCCCCTGGCCTACGTGAGCAACGACGTGGATCAGCCGGTGGTGCTGACCCCCAACCATCTCCTGCTGGGCACAGCCGCGGGAGATGCTCCGTGTACACGAGGTCACGTGACCGACGAAGATTCGCGTCGCATGTGGCGCAGGGTGAATGCGCTGGCCGACACCTTCTGGAGGCGCTGGCTGCGCGAGTACCTGCCGACGCTACAGCGTCGCAATAAGTGGTCGGGAAACGCGCCAAACGTGAAAGTGGGTGACATAGTGTTGATAGTGGACGACAACAAGTCAAGAAATCAGTGGACGAAAGGAATCGTACAAAGTGTTTTCCCCGGTACGGACGGTATAATAAGGGTGATAGATGTAAAAACCAATCACGGGACCCTACGCCGTCCCGTTGTAAAGGTTGTTGTGCTCCCTACAGATGAGAGTATGATCGGTTGAACCCTCATACGGGGGGTGGAGATGTAAGGGAGCACAGTCGCGGAGTGCAACAACCTACTACAGGCCCTTGTAAATATTAGTATAAGACATGATTTTGTGTAATCCTAGGCTAATTAAGAGACTCTATTATAATTTTTGTTACCTGTATTCTCCCTTTGTTTGTATAATCTTGTTATTGTGTAGTAATCATAAGGAATAATGTAAACGTATCGCTCAACGCCCATGTGTGTGTGAACAGCGGCCGCACGCGATTGGATAGAGCGAGACAGTAGCGTGGGCGCGACCCTCCCACGCACTGCGCTTGCGGTCGCGAGAATAAAAGACGGGCGGTTGCGCGATACGGGGCTATAATTCGACCCAGCCTGACCCTTGCTGCCCCCCCCTCAATGACGCACTAAGCCTAGGTCCGAACCCCGCAGGGGGTGCCCTTAGTGACGTTCATTTAATTGAACTTTAGTTGTAAGCCCTGGCTGGGGGCCTTAAAGTAATTTTTGGCCACCGCAGGATTGTCCGGTTAAGTAGCATCAACCTTCTAGAGTTGTTGTGCTACGAGAGGCCATATCAAAAAAAAAAAAAAAAACGATACGGGGCAGTCCAGTTTTGTAGTCCAGTTACGCCAGTCGTCTTGTGAAGAGTAGCTCCTAAGAAATATTGCGAAGAATAAAAGTGATTTCAAGAAGACTCATCTGTGTGTTTTTATGTTTGAGTTCCCTGATCAAATGAATCCCCGCGCCTGAATAGCGTACAGATTTATTATATGTATAGATAGGTACTTTTTTTATCTACGTAAATCATCAAATGAGTCCGTTGTGTGGGAACACAAGGCAGGACGGAAAGGACTGTAAGACTCATACCGACTAAATTCCACGGTGATCCTTCAATAGCCCTTTACGTTCAAAGGTCACTATTACTTGATAATATAGTCCCGCGACCCCGGCAGGCCTAGGCCCTCTAAGAGGGGCCCCGTCAGATTGCTGACAGCTCTTTGAGGCGTTCGCGGAACACAACGCACCCGTCTATCAGAGACCCGGTCATGGTCCATGATCAGACGGCGAGTCACCCATTAGTCGCCGTCGTTTTTATTTAATTATAGGTTCGCGTTGAATTATGTACTGCGTATATTGTATGGAAAATTAAAAATCACCTCTAGTGGACTGATTGTAGTGACAAATAGTTTCTAGTGGGGGGTATATTCGACTGCGTGAGAAAAAGTCACCGCAATAGAAAGTCTCAAATAAGTTCTTTCACATTTTAGACTAAATTAATTATCTTATTAAATAAAACGGTTAAAATAATTACAGCCGCACAGGCCTATCTTCCGGGTTAAGCCGCGCTTGCCGAGGTTGGTCTGTGAATGGGTCCATGGAACCATCTGTTATATCGAGTTTCCTCCGTGCCTCGGAAAGCATGTAAAGCCGTTGGTCGCAGCTGTCATTTGTAGATCTTTGACAGTCGTTACTAGTAGTCAGAAGCTCTTAAGCCTTTGTAAAACAGACAGGCGAGTCCGAAGCGATAACGAACCGATACGAGACGTCAGTCCGATAGTTCGGTCACGCTATCGGATCGCTTTCACTTTTCTATGTGACTGGATTCAAACAATTCCAAACATTACAAATAAAAATGCCTCGCTTCGCATTCGTCACGCCTGTCTGTTTGACAAAGGATTTAAAGTCTGACAACCACTCTTACCATGGGGTATCGTATTACCCAGTTACTTGGTTGTGGAGGTCCGATAGGCAGTCGCTACATATAAAATACTGATATTCAGCTGCATCTTGTTCAACGGGTAGTCGACCCCAGTATAGTTGGTGAAAGGCTAAGCAGATGATGATGATTAAACGACACGGTTTACGGATTAGCATTGTAACAATTTTATTCTAGTTAGACTCAGAAGTTGTTGTAATGCTAGTCTCTCCGCAGTGGTAGACGCCCACGGCGTCGGACGTCGCAAGACGATCTCCGGCCACCGTAGGCGCGGGCATGCGGGCAGCGAGTAATGGGCGACTCGCTGTCCGACCATGGACCATGCCCGGGTCGACGGCGCGTTGTGTTCCACGCGCGCCTCAAAGAGTGTCAGCATGGTGACGGGGCCTGTAGAGGGCCTAAGCCTGCCGGGATCGCGGGACCAAGGGATTACCGTGACCCCGGTACGTAAAGGGCTATTGAGGGACACCGTGGATTTTAGTCAGTACAAGTCTGACAGTCCCTCCCGCCCTGCCCTGGGTGGGAGGATTCATTTGATGATTTTACCACGATAAAAAAAATGCTAGTCTCTACTCAACAACAGACGTTTTAACAAGTATAATATCTAAGTCTTACACGATAACATGAACAGCAACAAGTTTAAGTACGTGTAGCATTATAAACTTGTACACTAAGTCCTTACTTAATTCTAACTTGAGGTGAACACTACTAATTAACATGGACGTGACCGAAATAGGGATATAAACTTAGATTTAATACAAGCAGGATCAAATATTGATCTTGTTTGTAGATTTTAAAGATTAACAAACAAACACGACGGGAGCCTGTAGAACCAATATCTGTCAGGGTTGTAAGAATGTCAAATGGAGGTTCTGTAACGCTTTTTTTTATCGTAATAAAATCATCAAATGAGTCCTCCCACCCAGGGCAGGGCGGGAGGGACTGTCAGAATCGTACTGACTAAAATCCACGGTGTCCTTCACTAGCCCTTTACGTACCGGGGTCACGGTAATTCGTAAGTCCTGCGACCCCGGCAGGCTTTGGCCCACTACAGGCCCCGTCACTATGCTGTCACTCCTTGAGGCGTGCGTGGAACACAACGCGCCGTCGACCCGGGCATGGTCCATGGTCGGACAGCGAGTAGGTTCTTTAACGCTAAGGGCAATTGGTGGAACCGGGGCCGTATTATGACGATAACCAGGCTTGTTCCAGTGAGTGAATGAGATGGCGCTAGACGACTTGTATAGCTCTGTCTCTATCACTCACTGGAACATGTCTGGTTTTAAGACGGCCGCAGGGTCCGTTTTAGTCAGTATAGGCTTGATACTGACAAGAAGTATAAAAAGGAATTAATATAGCTCTGTAATTTGAAATTGATGTCGTCTGATCTTCTTCAAAATAGGCATGTAAATGAATGCCATTTTTCCCAACCATTTAGTCGAATGGCATAGAAATGTATCATTTTGTTTTTGGACAAACATAAACATACACAAGGTACATTATATTTTTATAAATAAATATTTGTACTAAAACAAAAATACAACACATGAATGACAATATTTTAGGTCTCTATACCAATCCTATGTAAGTGAAAATGCTATACACCAGATTGCGACGAGGTTCAATGAGTCGTTATTTGAATACCAGAATATCTAGTGTTGCCCAAGTCGATGGCGGGACTTACGAATTACCGTGACCCCGGAACGTAATGGGCTATTGAAGGACACCGTGGATTTTAGTCAGTGCGAGTGTGACAGTCCCTCCCGCTCTGCCCTGGGTAGGAGGACTCATGCTTTTACCAAGCTAAAAAAAAGTGTTGCCCAAGAAATTACCCATGACACCGCTATTAAACTCCAGTTAAACAACAAACACTCCATCAACCAATTGTAATTCAACTCAGTGTCCGAAGAAAAACCGCTCAAATATTTCTTGTCTGGCCAAACAAAATAGCGCTTACGAATTTGTCCACGACCGAGATGGAATTATTCTGGGAATCCTAATAAATTGGGAGCAATTTTAGGTAAATGAGTTCCGCCCAGCAACGGAGGAATCGGAAAGGGCGGATGTCCTTCGCCTTTAATTTGTATTAGGGTTGGTATATAGCAGTTTGTGTACTTTATTTGCATTTTGCTGGAGTGGACATTTGAGGTTGAAACAAGCTTACTGGTATTAGGGGAATACACAGATACAGATAGATCCGGTGTGAAAATTTTAACATCTGTAGTGTTTAATAACTTTTTAAATCAAGAGGAGTAAATTGTGATTTAAAACTACGACGCTGAATTTTAAATTTCTTGTGTGTCATCATTTAACTTGTGTGTTCTCCTTAAAAATTAAAAAGTGGAGACATGGTTGTTTACCAATCTGAATATCAGATTTGTTGCGTTTTCCAAAACGTTATTTTTACTTTATTATTACTGACTAACTTGTTAATTTTTCTACACTTTAATGTTGATTGGTAGATGTCACAATCATGTTGTCTTCGAATTTTAGGACATGCCGGTTTCCTTACTATGTTCAACTGTGAGGAATCCGGCAATGTGCTGGATTATGTCCCACTTCCTCTCATAGAGAGGAGGCCTGTATCCCAGCAGTGGGAACATTAATTAGCTGATGATGATGATGATTAATGTTGATTCCCATATCAATCTTCAAAGTCAAAACTCAATATAATAAATGAAAATCTCTAGTCATAAAAAACCACACACGGCAAAATATCCTTTTATCCACAAATATGCCTTTGAGTACATTGTGAACGACCCTCAATCCTTTAATTCGACTTAATAAACGTTTGACGATCCCTGAAGATTTTCACATACCGTCGATAGAACTTTAGCAATACAACATTTATGAAGCCATAAAATATCGTTCAGGTAATATCAAATGTTTGTCGAATTTTCTCTTTTTAGAAGCGGGAAAGCGGTAAGCCTTTGTCAAACAGACTAGCGTGGCGAATGCGAAGCGTGACGTTTTCATTTGTAATATATGGAATTGTTTGAATCCAGTCACATAGAAAAGCGAAAGCGATCCGATAGCGTGACAGTACTATCGGACTGACGTCTCGCTTCGGTTCGGTATCGCCTCGGACTCGCTTCCCTTTCTCCTGTCTATTTCACAAAGGCATAAGAGTCAGTCTGGCAACATTTTGATGAATATTTCATATAATCTCGTATTCTTTTTTTTTTCAGCAAATATCCAGTATACTTGTTCAATTTAATTTTCTTTTTGAAGCTGTTGACATTTTTTTTTTAAGTTATATAAAATATTTTTTCTTTTAAACTGCTTTAAGAAGATTACATTTTCCTGACCATAAAGGAACCAGATCTTACTCTCTTTTAATGATGTCCCATCTAACTCCAAGTAAGAATACAAATTGTCAAAGACTCCGGGACCTTATTAACTCTTCTTTGTCTCTCACAATATTTAGTTCCCCCATAAAATAGGAGTAATATGTAATGAGAACCCTTCTTTAGCGATCACGTAGCAAAGAAATAAGTCCAACAACATTAAAACTTAAGCAAAACACGTGTACAGGTATATTAGACAAACATAATTGAGGTATATAGACAAAAATATAGTTGAACCTTATCCGGAGGATGTAAGGGTGAAATTGCAGTGAAGGGTTGTGTAGGAAAACGCAACGGCTTTGTTATGCGTTTCAGGCAAGTCTTGGGAATGTGACATACGATAGTAAAGAATGGTGAACAAGTTTCTTTTTATATCAAAGGTAACAATTAAGCATACGGCCCGCCTGATGGTGCGCGGTCACCGTAGTCTATGTAAGCCTGCAATACCAAAGGTAGCCCCTTGCCCGTCACTGACCCCTTTTTTTATGTTGGTAAAATCATCAAATGCGTCCTCCCACCCAGGGCAGGGCGGGAGGGACTGTCAGACTTGACTCACTAAAATCCACGGTGTCCTTCAATAGCCCTTTACGTACCGAGGTCACGGTAATTTGTGAGTCCCGCAACCCTACAGGACCCGTCACTGACCCTGCAAATATTATCGTCCTTTTTGAGGGATTGAAAAATTGGGAAGGAATATAATTTTTTTGTTGGTCAAAAGGAACAGTAGTTTAGACGAAATGTGTTTATGTCGTAGGTTTCCTATCTGGGAGACCTTCACGTCCTCAAAAAATTGAAGGGGCAAAGCGCAGACGATACCTCTGGTGTTGCGGGCTTCCAATAGGCTATTGTAGCCATTTTCCATCGCGCAATCCGTATGCTTGTTTTTATACTTTATTAATGATATAAAAAATAATAACTGTTTACAGAGCAATGACGATTGAAAATAAAATTGACAAATTGCCTGACTGAGTGAGAACCTACAACACATCAGTTCAGGGTCACTACTCTGTCGGGGTCTCGGGACACTGCGACTGCGGGCCGCTGGACGCTGCCACGGTATCAGGGCACGGCCGGGGTCGTGAGACACTAGCGAGGTCGTGGGTCTCTGCCAAGGACACGACACTCTACCGCGGTTGCAGGACTGGCATTAAAAGGGAAGGGGACTTAAAGGAACAGGGTGGTTTCTAGTCAGTAGTCATCAACATAAATAAAGGGTGAACACAGTACTACCCGATTTATGGAGCAGGTGGGTTACGCAGTGACCCTGACTCTAAGGCTAATTCGAACTGGGATGCTAAGCTAACGTGTGATCTTTTAAACTACTTAATCCAGAAGTTGTGCAACCCATGCGGTCCTGGAGATTTCCAATTAGGCAACGGATGGACTGCACAAGCTACGTCTTGGGGGCTGATGGTGAATCTCTCCATTTCTGGAATTTCATCACACGCTCGTTCAACCTTCTTCACTGCTCCAAGAACCGACAAGTTCACCATCCTTTCAACCCGTAGAGCTCCCCAAGACAAGCCTAATTTGGCTTTATGAGTACGGCTTAAAGCAAGCCTCCGAGTAATGTATGAGTAAACTAACCTTCCCGGCAATATACATACGTTACGTTTACGAGACGCTGCCGCCACTGCTATATGGTTACCGCTGTATTTTTGTGTTAGTTTTCGTCTAGAATTATGTAGGTTAGAAATAAGATTAGGTGAAGAACATAGAGAACTGCTGAAACAGTTCTTTAAGGCCTTTGTCAAACAGACAGGCGAGTCCGAAGCGATAACGAACCGATACGAAACGTCAGTCCGATAGTTCGGTCACGCTATCGGATCGCTTTTGCTTTTCTATGTGACTGGATTTAAACAATTCCATACATTACAAATAAAAACACCTCGCTTCGCATTCGCCACGCCTGTCTGTTTGACAAAGGCTTAAACGTTGTCCTCGCTTAGATTTTTTCCTATTTCGTAGGAGTATTTACTAACATTTCAGCCTACCTAGAGAAACACATAGATCCAGAACAATTGGTATATCGTAAAAATATTTTTACCGTGCGGGAATCGAACCCGCGACACATAGCTTAGCAGTCAATTGATGAGCCAGTGCGCCAAACGTGCCGTCAATTTATAGTATCCTGAGTTTGAATAAAAAGATAAACATTTATGATTTAATATTATGCATGCCGCAAAGTAAAATGTAACGGGACTAATCAATATTATTATTTGGCACCTTATTTGTATACCTACATTTTAGGCAAATAAATTATTTCTATTTCTATGAACGTGACACAGATGCTATGTGTACTAAATTTAATATAAACGTATATGTTAAATAACACTACAATTAAAACACTTACCACATGTAACAAAGAGAGACTTATTTCTCTTCGAGGTGACAACGTAGACACCCTACACCGTACGTCGCGGTCGCTTTTCCTTACGTTCTGACACTGACATGTAGGGTGACAACGCAGTGTCTCAAATTATATGAACAGTGTTAGTGACTTTGTGTTAGTGGATGGAGATCAGGTGTACTGTAGAAGAAGGTATTTATTTCATTACAATGGTAAATTATTTTGTGTTAGTAATTAAAATAGCGGTAAACTTATTACTACCTTATCTTTCAATATTGTCGTTGCAGTTTTTTTAAACGTTACCCCTTACTATGAATTCTACTGTGTCTTGTGTACGTTTACAAACATAGAAACTCATATACAGAACCACTCAGATCCGGAACAACTACTTGTAGATCATACACATATTAGTTTCGTGCGGAAATCGAACTCGTGATACGCTGCACAGCAGTCCAAGCGCTCAGTCACTGCGCTAACCGTGCTGTCAGAAAAGGAGTGGTTTTTAAAACAGAATTTTCATTGTAGGTTAAAAATAGATTTTTGTGGTAGGTTCTGAAAACATTTCAATATTTTAATTTTTTTGTACATTTAAACACATCATGCTTATATTTCTCCTAAAGGTAAAACAGAGATCGCGGGACTAATGAATAACCGTGACCCCGGAACGTAAAGGGCTATTGAAGGACACCGTGAATTTTAAAAAGTTCTCTCGTTTTCTCCAAAATCCCGCCTTCAGTTCCTGACCTGATTATGCTAATAAGGTCAGGAACTGAAGGCGGGACAGAACTTTCTTAATCGGTCCAAGTGTTATCAAGAACGGCGCGTTGTGTTCCACGCGCGCCTCAAAGAGTGTCAGCAGAGGGTCAAAGCCTGCCGGGGTCGCGAGACTGTACGAATTACCGTGACCCCGGAACGTAAAGGGCTATTGAAGGACACCGTAGATTTTAGTCAGAACAAGTCTGATAGACCCTCCCGTTCTGCCCTGGGTGGTAGGACTCATTTGATAATTTTACCAAGATAAAAAAGAAGGGTAAGACAGAGGTGTACCATAAACACAAATTGCCAGTTATATAATAGAATATAATGAACTTTATTGTAAACCAATCTACGGTTACAATGGCGGTTTTATCGCTAATAGCAATATCTTCTAGACAACCTTTGGATGACTGATAAAACCAAATATCTTTGGGCACAGAACCTAAATATGAACACTTCTTCAATGACTTCATACATTTAAGTATTTACACGATAGTTTAACAAAAAAACAAGACGCTATCGGAGCTATTTCACAGAAAACGGCTTTAAAATTCAAAGAATTATTTAGTTTCCCACGACTATCTCTATATTCCCACGGAAAAAAAAACGTATTAAAATAAAACAAGAAATTTTCCAACATCATAAGCTCTACAATTTTAATTTGCATATTAAACAGCGAGCTTCCTTTCTCTATAATTGTAGAGACATAGTAAATGAGATGTAGAGCAAACGACACTGACAAAGTAGAGTCTTTGTAAGGGGCACTCTACGTAGAGACTCGATGGAATACGTCTGCTGAATGCAAAGAACTGCAGCGACTCTATTTTATTTTTAATTGTTTGGATAGAGCTGTTTTGTGACGTCAAAATGTTAAAGATTAAGTAGAGCGTTTAGTTAGGTTAATGTAAATGTTTATGACATTTGGATAATTTAATTTAATCTACTATAGAAGTTATTGGGTTTAACCCCTTTTTTTTTTTAAGGGTGGCAAAATCATCTAATGAGTCCTCCCGCCCTGGGTGGGGCGGGAGGGACTGTCAGACTCTTACTGACTAAAATCCACCCGTGTTTCTTCGGATGCCCTTTACGTTCCGGGGCCGCGGTAACCTGGATTAAGAAAAAATCCGCGACCCCAGCAGGCATTTGGCCCCGTAAGGGGCCCCGTCGGTGACCCGTGAAACACGACGCGCCACCGACCTGGGCTTGGTGCTTGGTCGGACGGCGAGCTTACACATTACTCGCCGTCCGCAAGCCCGCTCCGCCACTGTGCCCTCTGCTATTCAGAGGGACACGCGTTGGAGCATCCACCCGACAGGCTATTCGCATACGGGCAAAGAGACCCCTCAGACACACAGTGCCTAAGGAAGAGTTTTGCCCGCATCCCAGGGTGCACCGGCCCGAAAAACTGGTCTTCCCCCCGGACGTATCCGAGAGGGAACTCTCCAGTCCACAGGCGCACGTGGAGGTTTCCTGTCTTAGCACCCCTGGGTTTAACCCTAAGAATTCTTCAGCAGCAATAACGAAGTCATTATTTATTATCAATTGAAACCGATAGGCTTGTCTCAATGTGTTTTTAATACGTTAGTGATTTTTTTTCAAAAACGTTTTTTATTTAACCCTTTTCATTTTGTGGTGTGATTGCGAAAACAATGCATAGAAATATGATGGACTAGCTTCCGCCCGCGACTCCGTCCGCGCGGATGTCGGTCTTCGCGTGGATGGTTTATTTCTCCGGCCTATAAAATTTGAGGGTTGCCCTCGATTTCTCCAAGAACCAATCATCAGATCCTGATTTGGTGACAATGGGACCACACGGGAAGCACCAGCTTTCAAACAAAAAAGAATCATGAAAATCGGTTCACGAAGTCGGTCGTTATGCGGTAACAAACTACTGTTAAGGAGTTGTACCTTCCATCATCAGCTCAGCTACATAAGATCATGATTCCCATACGCAAGTACTTAAATTACTTCATAAGATTTACGAAAAACGATGGGTAAGCCTATAAAATTTGAGGGTTGCCCTCGATTTCTCCAAGATCCAATCATCAGATCCTGATTTGGTGACAATGGGACCACACGGGAAGCACCAGCTTTCAAACAAAAAAAGAATCATGAAAATCGGTTCACCCAGTCGGTCGTTATGCGGTAACAAAATTAAAAAAAAGATAACCTCCTCCTTTTTTGAAGTCGGTTAAAAAGTATCAAATGTTATGCCCAGGATAATAAGGAATAATTATACCAAGTTTCAACGAAATCGAACCGTTAGTTTTCACGTGATGCCTGCACAAACAGACAGACAGACAGACAGACAGACAGACAGACAGACAGACAGACAAAAATTTTTTTAATCATATATTTGGGTTTGGTATCGATCCAGCAACACCCCCCGCTATTTATTTTTTCAATATTTTCAATGTACAGAATTGACCCTTCTACAGATTTATTATATAGTATAGAATAGATATAGATAATAGCAATCAGCTTAGCGTAAGCGTTAAGCGTTGATTTGCTGTAGTTCATTGAAAAGTTGTCTCGATTTCTCCAAGATTTCGCCTTCAGTTCCTGACCTGATTAGCATGGGACAGAACTTTCTAAATCGGTCCAAGTGTTATCAAGAAGGTCGCGGGACTCACGAATTACCGTGACCCATGTACGTAAAGGGCTATTGAAGGACACCGTGGATTTTAGTCAATACGAGTCTGACAGTTCCTCCCGCTCTGCCCTGTATAGGAGAACTCATAAGATGATAAAAAAATTGTTATCAAGAAATCGGGGAATATCACAAAACAAAAAAAAAACCGTAAAAACTAAGAGCCTCCTCCTTTTTTTGAAGTCATTAGTATTGGGCCTTAGGAGAATATATATGACCTCACACACAAATAGCTAGCTAACATTTAACAAACTTTAAACATATACGTCTAAAAAAATAACTTTCCAACAACACTCATTAAAACTCAATCAAATATTCAATAACAACTAAACCAAAATAAAACAAAACAACAAAAAACAAATAAACATTTCAATTTTAATGAAAATTGAAAACCTCCAACTAGGTACAGTTATGACAAAAAGTGTATTACTAACAGAGAACCCACTGTTTTCCGAGTATTAGTCTACATTGAAATAAAGCCCCGACGAACTGAAAAAAACACGTTCCGATACTAGACTGAAATATTCAGCGCTATTGGTCGGTTTGCTGTTTATTTTTTTCTTCTTTTTGTTTACGTGTCTGGCTTGTGTGTCTATCTTTCAGTTGAAGCCTGAAAAATAAGCTGCTTTGTTCATGAAACACTGGGTAGAAGGTAGATATTTCTATAGTCGTGTTAAAATCATCAAATGAGTCCTCCCGTGAGGGACTATTATACTTGTGACTAAAATCCACGGTACACGGTACTTCAATAATCCTTTTACGTTCCAAAGAAAAAACGGAAAAAAGTATATATAAAACCTATCACATAATTATAAATGCATTAAAATAATGTCATTTTAATAACGGTTTAATTATGAGCTACAAGTCATAACTAGATCTAATCTCAAAAAGGGGAAAAATTGTTCATGAAAATCCGATCCTAACCTAACTTCTATTACAGAAACCTAATCCTCTCTCGTAAAATTTAGCCTACCGTCTAAGTTCCACAAAACGACGACGAAACACCAAAACACACTGGCTCCATTATTTCTCACAAATTGTTTGTAACAAAATCCCTTAAGAGTCCAGGTAAAAATCATAAGAGCTGGAGTCGACTCGCTTCTAGTAAATTATGACATCTAATTACGAAAGCATTGTCGAATTTCAACGCTGCATTTAATTTTGTTTGTTCCAGCTATTTGGAGATGGTGTAAAGTATAAGCGGAGCGATAGCGGGTAGCTTACTTTAAAGAGGACTGCACGGTCCCCCAATGCCTCAACTACATTTGTGTGCCTAGCCAATTCATGAGTTTGTGTATTTGCCTTTCAAATATTTAGTCCTGCAAGGTTTCAAGATACATCCTATCTAAACCTACTGGGCTGTTGCTTACAGACTACTGGCATGTACGTTTTAATTTCTATATTTTGAGTGCAAGTGCTGTACCTACCGCTGATAAGACATTTTATCGCATGTGCTTATGACGAACACTGCGCGGTCTTTACAAATTAAAGAGCACTTCAGGAATGGTACAACACTTACGGTCACACTACAATCAAAACTAAGTATAGCAATCAACGGCAGAAATTCTTCTTTTACAAGGATTTTTCCTGCGGTTTATACTACAACCTCTCATAACTTACACCACACGTCAAATGTCATTTAATTTTACACGAGAGCATTGGAGTGTGCGCTGATAAATGCGTCCTCTCACCTCGCCTTGCGATAATGTCGGGATGGCGACCAAATTAATTTTAAATATACGCTGTTATTGTCATTTAATTAAAACACGGACATCCAAGAGCTCAAGATTAATTATGTTGACGAAATAATTAAAGCTTTAATCAGGTTTTTATCGTGGTAATGTGTTTTCGGATAAGGATTCGGGTGACGGCTTTAAGAGTATTGTTGTGTTTGTTTATTTATTTTTCCTTTGCGTTTAATTCGAAATAAACGTCGAAATAGTTTTCTTTTAAGTAAACATTTTCACTCTCAATAAGTATTGTTACCAGTACGTGGCGATTATTTCAAATTGCTGGCAGCCCCTTTTTAAAACTAGAACTTTTGTTGTAGGGTATAGACAAGGTTTAGGTCCATTGCCAACCTTTAAGACTAAACGTACTAAAAGGAACCTAGCAATAATTTCCAACTCTTAACTCAAAGTTTGAAAGCCTAATGAAAGTTGAACCCCAAATGAAAGAAATTAAGCTTGAAATTCAGCAAACAGTTTTAACAAAGCAAACCCCCTGGTTTAAGAACTCCAACGATGAATAGACCCAAACTTAAACTGAACTATTTATCTAAACGAAAACAGCAAACACTCTCAAGCGATTTCCACTATCTTTTACTTAAAGCTCCTATTTAACACAATACAAAGAGCAAAAAACGTCGAGAACTATTCAATTCTTTAACAAAGAAAGGTAACTAATCGCTCCCAGTAGACTAACTTAAAACTACTCCAGCTAAAGAGTTCAACTTAATAAAGCTGGTTAAGACGGATCTAGGGGGGTGCAAGTTGTGGGGGTGGGGGAAGGTCGCGCCAAAAACAAGCGCTTTGTGAAGCACCTGGGACATAGTGATAATGAAACTAATTTACTAGATTTAGCCTTTCGCCCAGGCTTGGAGCTCGGAAAAAATGTGGAGGAGGTATTTCAATTAGTCTTGTAACGTTAGGAGTTCTTGCGCTACCTATGAGAAAAATGTGTTATTGTCTTTCACGTAAGCACGTTCTTGGAGCTCTGGAGTTTCACATAAGCACAAAGACAGAATGCTGCTGTTGTGCCTTGTGGAAGTATTTTTATATATATAAACTTTATTAATTGAGACTCATTGTTAGAATTCAACATAGTACGAGTATATTAATTATTATTACAAATATTACAGTTATATAATTTGTTGTTGTTTGTTCTATAAACGTTAATATTTATATAATAATTAAGAATTCTACCATATCTTAAAAGACCTACTAAAATTTTAAATCGCTAGATATACGAAGAGGGTTCCACCAAATTCGTAAGTCGACGTCCAGAGGAGACACTCGGCGTCCCGTTGGATTAAATTTTCTTAGTCGATGAATGCAGCTGCGATATCGCTCAAACTGCATTATTAAACTTGAAACCATTATGCAGAGGGCTTATTTTACTATTTTTATGCTAGGTAATGAATTTCATTAGCGTACCTGGACGATTTACTTTTCTTTAAGTTTTCTTTTGAATTTTAAGTTGGTGGAAGTTTAATTGTTTGTACTGTGTTGATGTTGGGGAGCTGATAAATCTGTCTGGTATAGCGCTGACTTAGTTGAAAATACACAAAGATTTCTCGGAGGTTCTTTTTTTTGTTTTTTGGAAAATTTCATATTGACAATAAAAGTAAACTTTTATTGTATACACGATGTGTATACACGTTATCGATTTTATATTGCGTGTATTATTTGCATGAATTATTTACAGTACACATATTATTAACAAAATGGCGACCGACAAAAGTTAATGATAAATAAGTTTCCAGAACACACAGAACGTTTCATGTTAAAATAAGCAGTTAATTACATGGTTTCCATTATTACCAGCTTCATATTTCACATCTGAAAATACCATCACCTGATTCGTACTCCGCAACGCAACCTCACACTGTAATTAAACTTAAAAATGTACAATAAATATTTTCCGCTCATTACAATTTGTCTATCAACCGTAATGAATGAACAAGTGTACACTGCCCAATTATTCGGGCACGCAGTGTAATGTAAGCAAAAACAATTTGTTGACTGTACGGGCACCCGCAACTAAAGTTTACCGAAACAGGCGACGTATTGCAGCGTACACGTCAGTGCAAATAAAAGTGCACAGTGCGGGCGACTAGTTAAAATTTCACGAGTCGGTCTAACGGTTGGACGCACTGTTATTCCGAGTTCGAATTTCGTTTCGTTTTCGAACACCATTTTTTAAATATTTCAGTTGGTGTTCGGGACTTTTTTGGCAGTTGTACTTTTGTTTATGTCACTTTAGTTTACGGTGTTCGAGTTTGGAAATTAGCATATTCCTGCTATTGATATTAAATATTGACAACAGAAGAAAGGGAGTACTAAAAACCATTGCCAACTTGTAAGGCTTTATTTAATAGTTTTTCAAATAAATTTGACGTGTAGTGCTGAACAGTGTTGTTGATTCTGGTGGCTGCTATGTTCTTATCTCGCAGTGAACTCTATAATCATAAGCTAGGAATTTGATTTCAATCCTTTATCTTGTTCATAGATTCGATTTTCACTCAAACAATCATTACTTGATAATTTCCGCTGACAACAATTCAACCTAAACCGAACGAAAACAAAACAACAAAACTCATACATAATAATTAACAAACATTTGGTAATATTAAATTCCTCACATTTCCCGAATTTACATAACAATGATATCAGTAGAATTTATTATGTATTATTGTATTGAAATCCATTGGTCCGTCACGGGCCGAGAGCACACAGTCAGATTTATTTGTATTAAAACAATACAATGCTGAACAAAGGTTTGTACATCGATTGTCTCATCTGCCATTCAGTTATTGAGTACACCCCTTAAATGCCAAATAAATTCTGGTTTATAATATTTTCAAAGGGTTTTTGGATTTTATTTTTGAGTTTTGATCTATTATATAAATCCGTTAATTTAGGACAATGCTTGCATGGTAGGTAAATTTAAATTTAATAAAGAAATTACTGAAAATCAGCTTAACTTTAGTGATCCATCCAAGAACAGACCTACCCAAGCGTTGATCAAAGCTTGCATACTCATCCGAAGACTGACCTCGGTAAAAGCTGCAACCATCCGAAGGATTCAAATTACACACTTACCGTTTACCACTAACTCAACCATAAAGATAACCAGTCCTACTAACCCAAAAGTCATGCGCATTAATTTCCATCCAACAAAAAATCACCGATAACAGAAGTTAATTTCACTTACACTTCGTAATCTACACCGCTGTATTGTTCAGCCGTCAGTACATGACAAGCTATGGACACAAAGCACAGCGATAATGTCACTCATAGTATACAACGGTAAACAATAGCGGGTAGACGTTTTGTAAATTTTCCCGCTTCCGAAGCTCAGATGTTAAGATTAAAAACCTTTTGTTAGCTGCAATGTTATTAAATTTTGATAGCTTCTCAAATATTATTTCCTTGGAAAATTTGGATTTAATATCTTTTCATACCTTTGTTTATAGACATATCTGTGTGAGTGGCCATCATTTCTGGACTTCTAGATAATATAAAGTGGTACTAGGTTGACCCATAATGATGTAGAAGATTTCAGTAATAGTCTGGTGGGATTTATTTTGCAAGCATTCTTTGATGATGGAAATGTAAGAAAAAAGCTACCGAAAAGCCTATGTCAACCCTGTTGAACATTCTATCATTGATATTGGAAATTTAAAAAAATAATGAAATAGAACCAAAATAAGTTTCTGAGAACTTGAAAGACGTAGAAATGTAGAAAAGGCGCTCAGATCATCCAGTCGGTGAGGAAAATAGTCGTTTTACATAAAAAAATTACATTATATGTATAGCGACGAAAGGTCTCAGATAATATCATCAAAAATAATGTACAAATAGTGTAGTCAAGAGAAGAAAACCGACTGATTGCGAATCAGACTCACGCACGAAGAATTCGGTACTATAATTAACCTTTGGCCTCTAACTGATTCTCAACTAATTTCTTATATTCTCTAAAACAGTCAATTACTTGAGACTTTAAAAACATGCTGTCATTGTAACCACGCTCTGTTTTTCCTTTACTATCCCTAGATTATTCCGGAATTCATGTCCTAATAATAAAACGGCCCCCGTTGAATATTTATTTGTTGACAACAGAAATTCATCATCTGTGAAAATTTCAACTGTCTAACTATCGCGTTTTATGAAACAGAACGTGCTGAAAGATGGACATACAGACGGAGAGCGCCGTCTTACTCAGTAAAAAGTACGATCTAGTTTTACCTTTTGGGTACGGAACTCTAAAAAATATTTTCCTTGAGTTCCTGCCTAACGCTCATGTAGATTCAATATTTAGTAAAAATATATCATTAATCTCAGCTATTAAGGGTATTGTTTCACACTAATTCACAAATAATTCTCCCTGAAAAGGTTTTCTGGACAAATAACGGAAAAAATAATTTTGGACACAACTAAAGGTGCTGTGAACAGGAGAGGAAGTGATTTCGTGGTTTGTTTTTTCTTATTATGACAACGATTTAATGATTATTTTCTATCCTTTTTACTCTGGACACTATTAACGTGCACGTCTTTCTATATCGTTCTCACATGAATGATTTATACAAAATTCTGTAATAATACTTTGATTTAAAAGAGTGTCAACGGAGTTTCTTGGCGTTTCTTTCATTTTAGTGCTCTACGATTTGGAAACGGGAACTACAGTATTTTCACAAGTTATTATGCCTTGTGACTGAGACGGTATCCTTTTTTTGCCATAGGTAGCTTTATATTAAGTTTTTTTTTCCAATTCAAAAGTACCTATAAAGGTCAAATTGAAATAAATATAGAAAATCTAAAGCCAAACTATATTTAGTTTGGCGTACATAACTGTGTATCATATCTTTTCAGTAGATTACTAACATTTTTTGTAGATATAATTTCTCTTTCTCTAAAATTGGCTTCACCTGCACGCTTTTTCAACCTTTTTTTCCGAGAAGAGCCTTATATTAATATGTAAACATATCTAGATTTCTATATTAATATAAGACCCCATTAGTGTTGTTCTTTGTGTATAACACAGGCCCAATTGATCACCCAATTACATATTTTCCTCCAAATTGTTTGCGTTATCTGTGGTTTAACGCACTTTTAGCTATTTATATTCAGAGTTTATTCTTAAAACAAACTAATACTTAAACAGCTTAAGCTTTTTTTTCTTCGATTGTCACACCGGACGCGATCAACCAAACTTTTAAACTCTGAGTCACTCAGTACTTACAGTTTAAAAAAAACACTTATCTGCATTCATGCATCCCCTGGGCGGAACCCCACAGCAATAGGCTCGCAATCCTAATCCGCAGCTGTAACCGTAACAAGCGTTTATTGCCTTAAACGGGAATTTATGTCGCGACCACAACCAACTTTCACCTGTGACGTAGAACATGAAATTGTTGCAGAAAGGACATTTCACGATGATAGCGCTGCTCGGGATATAATTTCAAACGTCAGAAAATGGTCAGTCAAAACAAAAAAAGAAAGATCGGCAAAAAAATATTAACATAAATGATAATGGTTGCTGAGAACCTCAAGCGGCGTAAATATAGCAACCTTTTTTTTTTTTTTTTTTTTATCGTGGTAAAATCATCAAATGAGTCCTCCCACCCAGGGCAGAGCGGGAGGGACTGTCAGACTTGTACTGACTAAAATCCACGGTGTCCTTCAACAGCCCTTTACGTACCGGGGTCACGGTAATCCCTAGGTCCCGCGATCCCGGCAGGCTTTGGCCTTCTACAGGCCCCGTCACTATGCTGACACTCTTTGAGGCGCGCGTGGAACACAACGCGCCGTCGACCCGGGCATGGTCCATGGTCGGACAGCGAGTCGCCCATTACTCGCTGCCCGTATGCCCGCGCCTACGGTGGCCGGAGATCGTCTTGCGACGTCCGACGCCGTGGGCGTCTACCACTGCGGCTGGGGTGGAGGGAGGACGCTGTCCTCTCCCTCAGGCGGCCCGCCTCCTCCTTCACGAGCATGACTGCTTCGCAGAAGGAGGCGACCGCTTCCCACTCCGTCTCGCCCCGCAGCATGGCCTCGACCAATGCCGGGCGCGAGAGGTCTCCGCCTATCGCCGTCGTGAGGACACGGCGGTGCTCTGCCCAAGCGGGGCAGTCCTGCACCGTATGCTCCACCGTGTCCTCCGGACGATCCTCGCAGTGGTGACACCCAGGCGTTTCTTCCCTCCCTATCAGACACAGGAACCTCCCGAAACTTCCGTGTCCGGTGAGGACCTGCGTCATGCGGTAGGTCAGGACGCCGTGACGCCTATCCAGCCACTCCTCAAAGAGGGGTCTTACCGCCGCGATTGCGGCGTGCCCGGACCTCGGTTGCGACAGTCGCTCCCTCCATACTGCCCTGAGATCACGCCGGAGCTCTTCCCGCCGCGACTCGACTTGTCGAGGCAGCGGGGATTCGCCCCGACGCTGCGCCTCCACGCGCCATTCATAGACGCGCTGGAGGGCAGTCGCCTCCAGATCCCAGGGCAGCAATCCGGCTAGGAGGTTGGCCGATTCGCCGGCGATCGTGCGGTATCCCCGGATCATCCGGATAGCCATGACCCTCTGGCATGCGACCAGCTTGAGTGGTCGCGTCCGGATGCTTGGGGCCCACACGGGGGCCCCGTAGAGGGCCATGGACCGCACGACACCGGCGTACAGCCTCCGGCAGGAGGCATTTGGCCCGCCGAGATTGGGCAGGAGTCGCTTGAGAGCGGCTGCTGCCCGGTTCAGCCTTGGGGCCAAATGCAGGAAATGCTCCCTGAAGTTCCATCGGCTGTCGAGGACGAGTCCCAGGTACTTCATCGTCCTCCCAACGCCGATGCGAACCCCCTCCACCGTAATGTGGGACTCTGAACGTGGCGCGTTCAGACGGCCATGAAAACACATGGCCTCTGTTTTGTGCAGCGCCACGTCGAGTCCCAACTGCCGGATCCTATTAGCGACTGTCGCTACCGCCTGCGTCGCCACGTCGGCCGCCGCCTGGTGCGACTCTCCCTTCGCCAGGACGAGCGTGTCGTCGGCGTAACAAATTACGCCGACGCCGTCAGGGAGGTCGCCGCGCAGCACCCAGTCGTAACCGATGTTCCACAGGAGCGGCCCCAAGACCGATCCCTGTGGAACACCGCACGACATCTCTCGCCGGTTCCACTCTCCCCGGTGACCGGGGTAGATGACGGCTCTGTCCGTCAGGTAGTCCTCGACTATACGACGGAGGTAGGTCGGCACCCGGTGATACCGGAGTGCCTCCCTGATGCAACTCCAGGGCAGGGTGTTGAAGGCATTGGAGATGTCTAAAGACACCCCCAAGACGACCCTGCCCCGGGAAACCGCATCCCCCGTCGTGAGGGCCCTCACGCGCGTGATGGCTTCCACCGTCGAGCGCCCCCTGCGGAAGCCAAACTGGCTCTCCGCAAGGTCCGGGCCCACCCGATTCAGGTGCCCGACGAGGCGGTTTGCAATTACTCTTTCAAAGAGCTTGCCCACCTCGTCGAGCAGCACGATGGGCCGGAATGCAGACGGAGAGTCCGCAGGGCGCCCGGGCTTCTGGATCAGGACCAGTTTCCCCGTCTTCCAACGAAGCGGGAACTGGCCCCTCTCCAGGCAAAATATAGCAACCTTAGTGGTAACTATATTTTTCAACCGTTTGGGGTTGAAACTGTAGGGCCATGGGGTCCGAGTGCTCACATCCTCTACAAAGACATTTCTAAAAGACTTGTTGACGCTTCCCGTGACCCAAGAGCTGGCTTTTACGAGTACCTTGGCCAGAGGCTAAGTATTGCCATACAAAGGGGCAACGCCGCCAGTCTCTTGAGCACATTACCAGCTGACAGTGTTGAGGATGAATTTTTCGATGCTCTATAATAGTTTAGTTTTATTTTTATTTAGTATTTTTTATATATTTTTGTATTTTTAGCTTCATAAATTATTAGTAAATACTTTTCTGCAAGCAAAAAATAAAAAAAAACACAAATAATTGTAACAAGTAATGCACTACCGTAAATTGTCTTTGATCCCGCCATTGTGCAATGACTTTTTTAACATGTGCATTAAGTTGTTAAGTTGATAGTCAAATCGATGACTCGCGTCGCCATCTATTATCATAAGAAAGTTATAGTTAAAGCCGTTTTTGAATACATAACAACATAATCATCAATACAATAAACTGAACGTAGGCCACCTGAGTTTCAGATCTGTAACACATTTTGCTTACTCTTTGCCCAAAAATCTTACGGGAGCGCGGAAGCCATTGATGCTGTAAAGAGATTGATGCTTTAATTTCAGTAATGGCTGCTTATTAGGAGAGGGGGCTGTTGTGAACCGGAGATACACGGTCTTGAGTTGCATGTGTAATTGGGTGGCCATAACCTTTCCCTTTCATATGATGAAAGGGAAAGAATTTAACGTCATGATCGAACTAGTGGCTCAATGATTGACTACTGCGCTGCCTGGAATGTCTTGCACGGAAAACCTGGATATGACTTTTCCAGTTCTGATTGTTTGTGATGTGAGTTTAAATATACCCATGATACATGAGAAAATCAAAAAAAGGACTAAGTTACAAAAATAAAACAAAAAGTGGTTGCTGGACGGCGGTGGAACGCTGGACTGGGCTGTCCAAACAGGATACCGTGGATCACAAAACCACCCTTTTGCGATCCAAAGCCACGGTATCCTGTTTCTGACAGTCCCTCTTAACCCTTATTCTGAGTGTGACAGTCCCTTCAACTTCACCCAAAGTAGGAGGACTCATTTAAATGAATGTTACACCAGCAAGAACTTATTTGCTGTCGAATGTAATAACAGTGATATTTGCCAGAGAGACAAAGATTGACGAAGCCTTTTCTATTCACACCAGAATAATTAAAGGCATGTGGACGTCATCAATAAATTGCAAATCTAATTAATTCGCCTGCTAGAGTTTAAAAAAAATATTGAACACGTATTATTTCCTTTTGGTTAATCAATGCATATTTACAAAGATACAACGCATCAAAATTCGAGAGTGGGGTGTGGCTCGTGACGTCAGAAACAAATGACGTACTTTTTTTTTATCGTGGTAAAATCAAATTTGTCACACGCAGGACAGGGTGGGAGAGACTGTCAGAATTGATTGACTAAAATCCACGGTGTCCTTCAATAGCCCTTTACGTACCGGGGTCACGGTAATTTCTGAGTCCCGTGACTCCGGCAGGCTGTGGCCCTCAACAGGCCCCGTCACTATGCTGACACACCTTGAGGCGCGCGTGGATCACAACGCGCCGTCGACCCGGGCATGGTCCATGGTCGGACAGCGAGTAGCCCAACAAATGACGTATTGGCAATTTTTAAGCCTTTGTCAAACAGACTGGCGTGACGTTTTTATTTGTAATGTATGGAATTGTTTGAATCCAGTCACTTATAAAAGCGAAAGCGATCCGACATCGACAGCGTGACAGAACTATCGGACTGACGTCTCGCTTCGGTTCGGTATCGCTTCGGAAACGCTTCGCTTTCGCCTGTCTGTTTGACAAAGACATTAAAGTGTCGTATCTTCATCAATTTTGGTTTACGTATCAAAAGAGAAAAAATGTGTCAAATATTTTTGATAGCCTAACTGACAGACTAATTATATATTTTTTTTCAGTCTATTATTTATATTCTATTTCACTCACCTCATTCTAAGCGCACCTGTAGATAAAATACTCGTTTTAGAAAATCTAGAACACAAAGCGGTTGTTGGTTTTCATCTGCAAAAGAATATTGTGCAATTTTCCTTGCCATCTGTTGAAGAAATATCGGTAAAAAATCCTTCGTTTCTTCAGCCCCTAAACAGACAAAAAAGGGGAAAAACAATCCATGCATCATATTCTATTTTTCCTGTCCCCCGTAATCGACGCTCGGTAATCCGAGCATTGCGAACAAACCGAATGCTGCGGAATCCCGCACAATTTGTACAAATAATATTTAATCTACTGTTTTATATTACGGTATAGTGATGTGAAACCCCATTATCGATATTCGAGGATATATTGATGAGTACTTTCCAAGAAATGTATTTAAATAACAATGTAGGCCCAATTTCAGTTGAAAATTTGCTGTAGAATTTTGTTATGAAATTCCAAAAACCGTATTCCAAACGAAATTGATCAGTAAATTTTAGTTTTGTTACTCAACTTTTCATCGTAAATTGATTTTTTGGATTCACCAAATTAAATGAACATAAAAGCTAATGTCTGCCTTGATTGTGTTAAATAGGCTATCTGGACGGCAGCGATAGTACAAAGTAATACTAAGATGCGGTTTTAACCATACTGGCTATAAACATTGAGAGCTATAAAACAATACAATAATTTACAACAACAAAAATCATATTATATTCTTCTATAAATTTCCTCGACACTATCAATCATCTAGTACAGACAAAACTTTATCGAACTGAAAACTGAAATAAAACTAAAGAAAGATGTACCAGCAAATGCATCTTCTGTGGTGGAACAAAGCTGAAGATGTCTGATTTCCCATAGGAAGGTCAGACCAATACTCTATCGTATTTAATACTAAGCTTCGGAATTTATTTACTAGACTCACATGCGGGGTAATCTGAAATCCATCACAATATACTCAGGTATTCCAGTGGACTGTAATCCTAGACGCGCGGTTTAGTGATGTAGTGTATTTTCGATGAATTCCGAAAAGGCTCAACGTCGATAACAGTGTTTTCGTCGAATTCGAAGTACACACATCAAAAGTGTCTAGGGATCAACATATATTTTTGCAATAACTTTTCTCCTGATTGATATTAATTAAAAATTTTTTTAAGGATTCATCAAATAAAGTGCTTTCGTTTGTCACAGTAACAATAAACCAAGTCACCTTTGCATTAATAAAGAAATTTGCCATTTTCCTAATAAAAGGATTTTTGACATTTGAACCACTAACACAAAAGTTCGAAAAAAAGACTGAAATAACAGTTTTCTTTAAAATTTTATTGGGTAACTTAAACAATTAATAAATCCGTGTTTCTACCGCGAACACTAACAACACAAGAACATCGGTTTGGCATACTCAAAATGAGTTTATCCAAATCACGCTGTGGAATGGCCGCCCATGTTCGTTGCAACAACAAAAAAAGGTCTTCTTGCGACTGGATACCCTCCATATTCGGCAGAGCTCTTCTCTGTAGCATATCCCATGCATGCTCAATCGGATTCAAGTCTGGCGACTGAGCAGGCCAGGGCAGGACATTGATGTTAGCTGCGGCGAGAGTCTGTCTTACAACTCTTGCGGTGTGCGGTCGTGCATTATCATGCATTAACTGAAATAAGGGACCGATTTGCACTTGTAGAGGAACGATGACGTCTGATACAATAGTCTCAGCATAAATTTGAGCGTTGAGGTTGCCTCTGATCCAAATCAACTCAGTTCTTCCGCCGATCCAAATACCCGCCCATACCATGATGGTTCCACCACTATAAGGATGGACTTCCTGGCAGGATTTTAATCGCTGTTGGCGTCCAGGGCTTCTCCAGTGTCGTATACGTCTTGTATCCGGTCTCATACCAAAACGACACTCATCCTTATAGTGGTGGAACCATCATGGTATGGGCGGGTAATTGGATCGGCGGAAGAACTGAGTTGATTTGGATCAGAGGCAACCTCAACGCTCAAATTTATGCTGAGACGATTGTATCAGACGTCATCGTTCCTCTACAAGTGCAAATCGGTCCCTTATTTCAGTTAATGCATGATAATGCACGACCGCACACCGCAAGAGTTGTAAAACAGACTCTCGCCGCAGCTAACATCAATGTCCTGCCCTGGCCTGCTCAGTCGCCAGACTTGAATCCGATTGAGCATGCATGGGATATGCTACAGAGAAGAGCTCTGCCGAATATGGAGGGTATCCAGTCGCAAGAAGACCTTTTTTTGTTGTTGCAACGAACATGGGCGGCCATTCCACAGCGTGATTTGGATGAACTCATTTTGAGTATGCCAAACCGATGTTCTTGTGTTGTTAGTGTTCGCGGTAGAAACACGGATTATTAATTGTTTAAGTTACCCAATAAAATTTTAAAGAAAACTGTTATTTCAGTCTTTTTTTCGAACTTTTGTGTTAGTGGTTCAAATGTCAAAAATCCCTTTATTAGAAAAATGGCAAATTTCTTTATTAATGCAAAGGTGACTTGGTTTATCGTTACTGTAACAAACGAAAACACTTTATTTGATGAATCCTTAAAAAAAAAATTAATTAATATCAATCAGGAGAAAAGTTATTGCAAAAATATATGTTGATCCCTAGACACTTTTGATGTGTGTAGTTCCAGGAAAGTGAGGAAAAATATTGCTGTTACTGACGTAAAAATATTATTTCAATTGATGTTAAATTCACAGAATGTCTTCACAATATCCACCGGAATATTACATCGCACCTTTAGAATTAAAGTGGCCTAACTAAAAATTTTAAGAAAATGACTTTTATGCATCGAACGACTTATAAACATGTATTCTATTAGTTTATTAAATATAAACCGGCTCTTCTAGCCCAGAAAAGGAAAGACGCACTGTTTCCGTCTATTTCAAATCACGCTCTTTCCCCGCGTCCCTCGGTATTTAATTAATAAATAACATTTTCCCAAAAACTGGAATTTTGGATTACGCCACTTCTATTCTAAAGGTGCGACATAACAATCGTTACAAAATAGATTGACAGTCACTAACCTGAATTAGTTTATGAGTTCAGGTGAACTCAGACCTATGTTTAAGACAAACTAAAATAACTAAACATTTATTTTCTTAAACTCGTACAAAAAAACAGGCTAATTAGTACATGGCATGTTTTAAAAGGATAAACATAAAAGAGGAAACTGATCATGGAAACCATGCACCTGTTAGTCGACTTTTAAGTGCCCTCGGGCCTATGTGAAATAAAATAATTGTTTTTGATTTTTGCAATTGTTCAAATAACATCGACACACCACTCGCCCTTCCCTAAAAAATCGATAATGCATCGAATTTCCCGAAGGGCTCGAAACGAAGGCAAATCGACAAAGATGGATCTGATCTAAGACGAGTCGGAAACCTAATCTATATATATGTTATCATATTCTTATTATGGGATGTAGTTACCTGCGTTTGCTTTGAAAAAAGTCTGTCTAGGGAAAAAGAAAATCAAACTGTAGTAAGAGATTGCTTACAGAGAAGTTTGTGTTTGTAACCTAGGGAGCTGATATTTTATTTGATGTTTCCACTGATATTTTTTAGGTGGTAATATAATACAATTAATCCTGCCACCCAGAGCATGGCAGAATCTGTCGGACTAAGTCCACCATCACGATGTTCTTTCAATCTTTTACGGTTTCTACTGCTAAGATATGAAAGCTTCCTTTCGATGAAAACCAAGTGTGGGGTAAAGATAAAAAAATATAACAATTAAAGATATTTCACTATGTAAGCCTACTCTACGTTAGTTTCGGGAGGTACCTGTGTCTGATAAGGGGTGAAGCAACGCCTGGGTATCACCACTGCGAGGATTGTCCGGAGGACACGGTGAAGCATACGGTGCAGGACTGCCCGGCTTAGGCAAAGCACCGCCTTGTCCTCACGACGGCGATAGGCGGAGACCTCTCGCGCCCGGCATTGGTCGAGGCCATGCTGCGGGGCGAGACGAAGTGGGAAGCGGTCGCCTCCTTCTGCGAAGCAGTCATGCTCGTGAAGGAGGAGGCGGGCCGCGTGAGAAAGAGGACAGCGTCCTCCTTCCACCCCAGCCGCAGTGGTAGACGCCCACGGCGTCGGACGTCGCCAGACGATCTCCGGCCACCGTAAGCGCGGGCATGCGGGCGGCGAGTAATGGGCGACTCGCTGTCTGACCATGGACCATACCCAGGTCGGCGGCGCGTTGTGTTCCACGCGCGCCTCATGGAGTGTCAGCATAGTGACGGGGCCTGTAGAGGGCCAAAGCCTGCCGGGGTTGCGGGACTCACAAATTACCGTGACCCCGGTACGTAAAGGGCTATTGAAGGACACCGTGGATTTTAGTCAGTCAAGTCTAACAGTCCCTTCCGTCCTGCCTTGGGTGGGAGGACTAATTTGATGATTTTACCACAATAAAAAAAGGAAAAAAAAGCCTACTCTACGTTTGAGAATGGCTTCATCATATTATCTTGACGTGATTAAAATTATGACATAAATTGTCTGAACCCGTACCAAGTCACAACCGTTTCTTTTGGTAATCGACTTTCTAAAACCGCTACTTCCTTAATCGAATTTTGATAAAGAGATATAATAGATGTACGATAAAATCGACCGAGAGATAAGATCCTGTGAATGAGAAAGTTTTAGAAAAATAAATAAAAGTACTGTCCCATACGATAAAATCAATTCACATGTTGAATTCAGCTACATTGTTTATCATTGCCAAAAAACAAACTAGCATCACTTTGCTTTACCCCTTTATGATATCAATCATTGTAGCATTAAAGCGAACACACGATCTTTCGAATTTTCCCATTTGTTTATATAAAGGCTTCCCAAGCATACAAGCTTTTAACAAAATATGCAAAAAAAAAATAGTGAAATTAAAAATTCTAACAACTGGAACCTTTGACGGGCTATTTGCAATGTAAATCTGGGCATACGTTCGATCCATCTGCCTAATGGACACGGTCGCGAGTGTACACCGCTTGAATCAATGAAATGCTTGCACTGTCCAAACATAACCCTTCATACTCCCACACAGGGCCGGCTTTATCGGAGGCATGGGTACTTTTAGACATAGGAACCCCAAAAAATTTGGGATACGAAAATATACTGTTAAATAGATAAACGAATAACTATTACATGTAATATATATTCAACGAAACATAGCTTGGAACACGAAAACATTAAAATATATCCATCACTGCAAGAATGCACCCAAACGTCACTGTCGCTGTCACTTGCTGTGCCCGCTCCTCTAGGGATGTACCACGCTGCCTAGTGTTGGGATTCCAGTTACGGATTTACGTTTATTAGTTCGGCCTTCCTGACACTCCGGCGTCCTCGACGGAATTGCACTTGAATGAACACGAAAACCCGTAAAACCTGCAAACAATCATGCACACAGAAACGGCACAAAGCCCGCTGACAATGCACAGTAGTGGTATCCTTCATAACACGACCCATCTTAATCAGCAAAATAAAAGATGGGTCAAGCTATGCCGGTCACTGACTGCAAGCAGCGAACACACAAGCCCCGTAGGCAATGCAACCAGCCCCGAAGGCAATGCAACCAGCCCATTTGTAATGCAACCACCCCGAAGGCAATGCAACCAGGCCCCGTAGGCAATGCAACCAGCCCCGAAGGCAATGCAACCAGCCCATTTGTAATGCAACCAGGCCCCGAAGGCAATGCAACTAGCCCATTTGTAATGCAACCAGCCCCGCAGGCAATGCAACAAGGCTCCGTAGGCAATGCAACCAGCCCCGAAGGCAATACAACCAGCCCATTTGTAATGCAACCAGCCCCGAAGGCAATGCAACCAGCTCATTTGTAATGCAACCAGCCCCGCAGGCAATGCAACAAGGCTCCGTAGGCAATGCAACCAGCCCCGAAGGCAATGCAATCAGCCCATTTGTAATGCAACCAGCCCCGAAGGCAATGCAACCAGCCCATTTGTAATGCAACCAGCCCCGCAGGCAATGCAACAAGGCTCCGTAGGCAATGCAACCAGCCCCGAAGGCAATGCAACCAGCCCATTTGTAATGCAACCAGCCCCGAAGGCAATGCAACCAGCCCATTTGTAATGCAACCAGCCCCGCAGGCAATGCAACAAGGCTCTGTAGGCAATGCAACCAGCCCCGAAGGCAATGCAACCAGCCCATTTGTAAGGCAACCAGCCCCGAAGGCAATGCAACCAGCCCTGTAGGCAATGCAACCAGCCCCGAAGGCAATGCAACCAGATTATTTGTAATGCAACCAGCCCCGTAGGCAATGCAACCAGCCCCGCAGGCAATGCAATCAGCTTGTTTGTAATGCAACCAGCCCCGTAGGCAATGCAACCAGCCCCGTAGGCAATGCAACCAGCCCCGAAGGCAATGCAACCAGCTTATTTGTAATGCAACCAGCCCCGAAGGCAATGCAACCAGCTTATTTGTAATGCAACCAGCCCCGAAGGCAATGCAACCAGCTTATTTGTAATGCAACCAGCCCCGAAGGCAATGCAACCAGTTTATTTGTAATGCAACCAGCCCTTTGCAATAATCTTGGAATTCAGGTCTTGACTTAATTTATTTAATGATGTTATAGCCCCCTTGGCGTTGGCACTAGTTACAGCGTCAAGCCACACATATTTGGGAAAGCCATCAATGACTGCAAAAATATAAGTCTTCCCAGAACTTTTGCAAAACGGTCCCAAATGATCCACATGCGATGTGTGAAAAGGAGTAGTAATCATACTCCTGAAGATCAAGCCACCACCTAGTTATACGAGGTGACAAATCCCTCTTAGACCAAGCTAAACGTAATGCAGAATCATTTTCGGCTCTGCGCAATCATTTACAAACTCTGTCAAATTAGCACGTGTGATACAGTCTTCTTCTTTCATTAAGATAGTCTCATTACTCAAGTTCATAACTTTTATTATAGTAGTCCCATCTTGAGTTTTCTATTTCATGTCCTAATACATTGATCTCACACCTAGGTCTATGATGTTCACCATACTTCACATGAAGAAGTCCAGTTACAATACAATCCGTCATAGCCACAACTTTATTAACACCAGGCTGTAGAATAACATCAGTTTGGGAATGTAATCGGATTTTCTCTGATTGAGCGCTAAGATCAGATATTTCTAAACCCAATTCGTTGTCATAAATGTTAAGATGTGTGGAAGTTTTCACAACAATTATATTTGGTGCTTCAGTAAATGGATGTCCTACTAGCACATCAAACTTCTGTATATGGTCAGGCACCACATAAAAATGGGTGTATCTTTCTACGCCATCAACATTTAAATTTTTATAGTATTTTTCAAACAATATGTACCTTCTTAACCAGTTTATTACTCAATTCCTTCCTCCGGCATTCCTCTGTAGTGTGACCTTTCATATTGCAGAAAGCACACTCTTTATTCTGATTTTTCTTCTTATAACATTCTGCTTCCTTGTGTCCCATACGTCCACAGAACCTGCACTCTATGTTATTTGATTTTGGTGCCTTGCCACATGTTTTAGCCCTATGACCAACCTTTCCGCATGTGAAGCACTTTTTGTTGTCAAACTGTTCTTTATTATTGACATTATGCTGCACTAAAGCTGATGATGTCTTAACACTGGCCAGGTACTTTAATAAAGAAACAGGATCATGGCATCCTGCAGATATTGCTCCCAATTCTAAAAATTTATCACCTAAAGTACCAATGATGGCCTCTGTGATCAATTCATTGGACACTCCGCAAGACATCCCTATACCCAATTTTTCATAATAAAATTTAATTGGATCTTCCTCTTGTTCCTTTACCTTATTGACTAATTCTCTAATTTGGCATAATTTATTTTTTGTGAATGGAAATGCTTTAATAAGGCGATCCTTCCACTCTGCCCAGCTCACATCATAGGAAAGCTGTCTCTCATACCATCCTTTAGCATACCCGCATAGCTTAGATGTACAATTACAAATCAATGTTCTCTCGTCCCAACCATACATGAGAGCCATACTCTCAGAATTTCTAATCCAATGATCAATTGACACAGAAGTTGTCTGAGGATCAAACTCCGGCAATACATCATTCCGTCCCACATAACGGATCACAGAAGTTCCACTGGTGCTGGCTTCCATAAAAGGTGTTGACATTGAAACTTCAGCTGGTAATGTTGTCTGTGGTGTAGACTCAGAAGCATGATAATTTTGTGTTTGTCTGAGCTCTCTAACTAGCCCCTCTAATGCTTCTATTCTACAATCCTTTCTCTCCAGACGTTTCTTGAATTTCTTCCTTTTACTACTATGCTCTTTCCCAAATTCCTCAGAAGCAGAACTACTAGTTGAGTAGTACCTCTTATTATGACGCCCCATTTTACAATAGGAAAACAATATGCAATATTCTGAACAACAATAGTTACACCAGCAATATTATAAAACAAGTCACACAAACTTATTTAGTCAAAATATTAACAATAAGGCCACAGTCTTTTACCACACCAAATTAATTCGGTTCTGATTCAGTCATTAAATTGTATTTACACATTTAAATTACCGTTATTTACACCAGCACAACCCATACCATTTTAATAACATTTTAGTTTGTGGGTTATCTCTTGAAAGTCAAATTCAGATAGGTAAATTAGAACAAGCTCACCAAGTGTCCCAGTTGGAGAAAATAAATACCATCTGATCTCACCATGAAACACCAAAACAAAAAAAAAATCCAAGAAAAAAAATTGTTCTTTTGTTTTTTCTCGAGTCACAATCACATTCAAAATTTTCACAAAAGAATTTTATGTAAATCTGCACGTAAGTTTATGCCACTTCTGAACTGTTAAATAGATAAACGAATAACTATTACATGTAATATATATTCAACGAAACATAGCTTGGAACACGAAAACATTAAAATATATCCATCACTGCAAGAATGCACCCAAACGTCACTGTCGCTGTCACTTGCTGTGCCCGCTCCTCTAGGGATGTACCACGCTGCCTAGTGTTGGGATTCCAGTTACGGATTTACGTTTATTAATACGTATCTGTAGAATCAAAATTAACCCTTAACGGCCCACAAGTGTCTCGCGGACACAATTTTGCGTTTGAGTCGTAATAAAATCTAAAGTATTTATTTTTGAATATCGACCTTTTATCTAATCTATCCTCAATTCTTTATTAACCCAAAACTGCAAAATTTTCTTTTTTAATAGGGATATTTAAATATTTATTAATAAAAAACTAAATAAGTAACTTATCAACCCACAAGTGTCCAATAGACACAGTAACATTTTGTTTGACTCTAGTTCGAAAGTAGATTTTTTATTTACATAAACCTTATCACATAGTATCGGGTAACCAATTGCAACTCTTAAGACCTTTGTTCTTGTTACAATCATTGTCTTTGTACTTGCATTTTGTTTATATTGGTGCTTATAAACGTTTGTTATAATAAAGCAGTTGTTCACTCATACGTTCTAAGAAATGGCTAAAAATCAAATAGCACAGATTAGATTACATAGTCTCATATGCACCAAAAAGGACCGTGTTGCTTTTTTTTTACGATGCATTACGATAAAGAAATAGGTGCAAGCGATTAGCTAAACGAATATAATCAGTATAATGCTCCAATTGCTGGGCCACAGGTCTCCTTTCTATGAGAGGCCACTATGTGGACCCAATGCAGATTATTGGGTCGATACAATGTCTTCGATTTTTTGCACAAATTGCACTTCAAACAAATCTGAGAAAAAATTCTAAAACACTAGAAGGGCGTGTTGATACGATCCAGATAGATCATGAGTGTATAGTCGGACGCAAAAGAAATACATGGTCTCGAAACATTTTTATCAAAATTTTATAGATGTTGTAGGCATTTTTTTTTTTTTTTTTATGCGTGGTAAAATCATCAAATGAGTCCTCCCACCCAGGGCAGGGCGGGAGGGACTGTCAGACTTGTACTGACTAAAATCCACGGTGTCCTTCACGAGCCCTTTACGTACCGGGGTTACGGTGATGGGTAAGACCCGCGACCCCGGCAGGCTCTGGCCCTCTACAGGCCCCGTCAGTTTGCTGACACTCCTTGAGGCGCGCGTGGAACACAACGCGCCGTCGACCCGGGCATGGTCCATGGTCGGGCAGCGAGTTGCCCATTACTCGCTGCCCGCATGCCCGCGCCTACGGTGGCCGGAGATCGTCTGGCGACGTCCGTCGCCGTGGGCGTCTACCACTGCGGGTGGGTCGGAGGGAGGACACTGTTCTCTCCCTCACGCGGCACGCCTCCTCCTTCGCGAGCATGACTGCTTCGCAGAAGGAGGCGACCGCTTCCCACTCCGTCTCGCCCCGCAGCATGGCCTCGACCAATGCCGGGCGCGAGAGGTCTCCGCCTATCGCCGTCGTGAGGACACGGCGTTGCTCTGCCCAAGCGGGGCAGTCCTGCACCGTATGCTCCACCGTGTCCTCAGGACGGTCCTCGCAGTGGTGACACCCAGGCGTTTCCATGTTGTAGGCATTGGACTAATAATTATACGGAAAATTCTGAACCCTGATTAGTACATACGCCAGAAGGATATACAAAAAAACTTTTACGTAAAATCGCAACGGATTTGGTAATGCCTCTCATTATGAGAAGACAAAACAAAATGACATAACCATACGTTATCATTATCATCTAGCAGTCATGCAGGATGTCACAGGAATCTACTGCAGCCTTGTCATATGAATCTACTGCGGAAAGGAAGAAGCGTTGTCACAATTTGTCTTTCAAAAATATCAAAAATATCTTAGTAGTTCTTTGATATATGAACCGAAACGTTTTCTTTGAAACTTTTGAAAAAAAAAATTTTGCATCGAAAAAGTAAGAAAAAATATGATCAGTTATATACACATCAAAGCTACAACTATTATCATAATACAAAAACACATAATAGTCTAGTTAACTCATTGTATTATTTTCTTAATTCGTTTATTTAAGTAATGTGTCTGATGGACACTACTGGTCCGTTATGTTAGAGAAGCATACTGGGTCGTTAAGGGTTAAAGGTGGTGTGCTAAAGCGGATTTCATAACCCCTTTTTAAGATGTAAAATAATCAATAGAGTCCTCTCGCTTTTGCCTTTGTCAAACAGACCGGCGAAAGCGAAGCGTTTCCGAAGCGATACCGAACCGAAGCTAGACGTCAGCGAGACGTCAGTCCGATAGTTCTGTCACGCTATCGGATCTCTTTCACGTTTCTATGTGACTGGATTCAAACAATTCCATACATTACAAATGAAAACGTCACGCTTCGCATTCGCCACGCCAGTCTGTTTGACAAAGGCTATGTGGAACGGCACGGACAGTAAGACTCTTACTGAGTGAAAACTTCCCTCATCCTTCTTGCCCTTTATGCCCTTTATGTTACAGTGTTGCAATGATGTCCTATGACAGCTCCGCGACCCCAGCAGGGGTTTGGCCATATTGAGGCACCATCAATTTGCTGACAGTGTGTTAAGGCGCACGAGGAACACGATGCGGACTCGGGCCTGGTTCTTGATCAGACGGCGAGTTACCTATTACTCGCTGGAATAAGTTGTTTTTTTTTTATATAAGGTGATAGTTATGATTCTCATAGGATGTCAGGGCCTTTCAAGATAGTGGGCCCAAAGTGCCCATTGGAAAAGACGGCCCTGCTTCCACACGATCTGTCACTTATGATGTATATAGTAGCAAAAGGCCTTATGTGATAAATAACTACGTCACGTTTACAACGAAGTAATTAAGTATTCGATCCGTCAAAAAAATATCATCGCTCAAGTCAAGTTGTCCCTGTCGCTTCACCCAGGGCTCCCGAAGACACATTTGATTCTTTTCCACCCTTAAAATAACTATCACGCATAAGCAGCCTATAGAACTCTTCATCTCAATCTTCAGACATGAACCAGTCCGTCACAGCAGCCATTCTGTGAACATTAACGTCCACACAACAATGCGGTACATGATTTCTGAGCGCCATACGTAATGTTGATTGATGATGACACACTGTCCACCTTCCGGCAGGTAAATCATTTGAGCTGAATGGCTTGGAGTCCTGCTTAAGTCGTGAAGCGAAATGCAGAAATGTAGAGAGACTAGCAAGCATTTAAATTGAATTAAATATTAATTTATTTCAGGTGTATGTCCCATAAAGTGTTAGCATACAATAACTAAACTATTGTTAGTAGGTGCAAATTATAATCTCTTATTTACCAATGTCAACTGTGCATTCCATCAATTCTATTAAATACATTGGCATATAGCTGTCTAATTACTAAGTTATTACTTTTACTGAGACGCAACCTAAAGGAATAGATTCTCTTCCTTGTAATTGCAAAAAAGTCATCCACTCTGGCATCAGCAAACATGCCCAAGGCACTGCAAAACTTAGGAAGACGCATTAGATATATGAAAGTATTTGTGTTTAGTTACTAAGTTTTTTTAAATACGTTGACCCTCATTAGGAATTTCTCCTCTACCATGGGTGCGTTTATCAATATTTGAAATCGTATACACAAAGCAGCCAGACCCAGAACAATTACTTATATTGGCGTACCACATGGCCTGGGCTGAGGGCCATTTTTTGACACGCAGCAGAGCAGTCAATCGTTTAAATTAGGTGATAACATCATGGGAATAAATATAGGAACGGAAGGGACTATTACACTTGTCATGAAAAATCTACCTTTTCTGTTTCGTTCTGTTAATAGTAATCTATCGTTTTTCTTCAATTACCCTTTACGTTCAAGGGTCAGGGAAATTTAACTTAGGGTGCCTTTCCACCAGAGATGAGCTATGAAGCGCTATACTGCGAGAATGTACAAACTGAGCTACGAAACTAAGTGACCGTTTCCACTAATGCTAAGCTATGTAGCGGTGCGAGTAAGATGTGCTATGAAGATCGCCGCCGCAAAGAAGCAGCGCGAGAAAGATGCGCACCTCGAGCTATGCGATGTATCGATAGTAGGGAAGACGACCCATAACACGCATCCAAAGCACACATCCATAGCACACATCCTTCGAAACAAAAAACACTACATCTTAGTTGAATCCTTTTCCACCAGTGCTATGCTATGTGCACCAATGAATATGATTGGTGGATATCAAACGCATCCATAGCAACGTAGCATAGCACATCTCTAGTGGAAAAGAAGCGTTAGACCGTCTCATGACCAAATGTGCATATGTGTAAATTGCGGGACGATCAGTTCAATGGTTTAAGCTTAAAAAGGTAACATATAAACATACTCTCACATTTATTATCTAATTATTAAGTTGGGTTTAGGACTGGCAATCCTTATGAAAACGAAACCACATCTAACCACACACAAATGGATGTGGTACTCCTCAGACCACAAGCCCCTCAAAGCTTCCCAAAGCCTCTTATATCATACGATAGAACCACATAAACACTTACAAATATTCAATAACAGATCCAAAACGACTGGTACGGAGTAGCGTGAAACAAGATTAGAAACGGGCATAGAATCTGGATCTTATATTAAACGGATAACGGTTTGAAGGGAGATTGCAACTGTCTGTCTGTATGTAGCGGGTGTATGGATATTGGTTTAAGTAGGTTGGGTTTGACTCTATGGTTTGCGCAAAAAGTTGTTTTTATAAGCGACTAGCAGTTTTGCCTGCTACAACTTGAAATTCAATCCAGTTTTTTTATCGTGGTAAAATCATCAGATGAGTCTTCCCACCCAGAGCAGGGCGGGAAGGACTGTCAGACTTGACTGACTAAAATTCACGGTGTCCTTCGATAGCCCTTTATGTACCGGGATCACGGTAATTCGTGAGTCCCGCGACCAAATTCATCCCACTGCAAGAGAAAATCTCAATAAAAACTATCCTATGTTATAAACTATTTGTGCACTATATTTTATCCAAATCCGTTCATCAGTTCTTACGTTGAAGACCAACAAACATCTATCCATTCATTTTCACAAGATTTCGCATTTATAATTTTAGTAAGATGTTTTCTTTTTACTGTAAATTGTACACCACAGACTACTTACAGTAGGGGAACAGTGTATAAGAAGGTGACGTCAGGTATAATGGGGATATACACACTTAAGGAAGGCACACTTAACACAACACTAACGTAGGTAGCGCAAATTCGCCCAAAAATTCTCTTGAAAAAAAAAATCGGTTTTAGCGATAATACCACTCATTGATTATTAAATAAAAATCTGTAATAGTAAGGTGTAGACTCAATAAACAGTCTCTATTTACTCTATTCTTTGGGTTGGTACCTAAATCAACAAATCCGCCCGCTCTGGAGAAGCGAAAGGGACTGTCAAACTAGACAGTCCACCACTGATGTATAGCAGGGCCGCAGTTACGAAGCATTTGATTTTTTTGAAGTGAAAACTTCTTTAGCGGCGTTGTGCACTTTTTTGGAATGGGTAAAACATGTTAAACTCGCGTCAGGACACGTGACCTGATCGAAAATTCGTAAGACGGCGCAGGGCGCTTGCGCGATTGTTCGTGTGGGTTTATTATTATTCAAGTTTTCACTTCTGCCGGCACTCCCAGAGTGCAACCTTTCGTTTTTTTTTATACCTTACGAAACTTAAACTTCATATTCAAATTTATTGGAAGATCCATTCCTAATAATTGACGATCATCATTTATTACTTAAAACTTAATCAAATTGCAGATACAAAAGCTTCCTTAGAATTTAACATTATAATATATTCTCATAACAAAACAAGACAATCCAACTAAGATCGAACCAAAAAACTATACTCAATAGATACAGTTTTATTTCTGCAGCCAATCCATTACTATACAACGTGGCTCAAGTTACTCCACCACGGCAGACGGTCACTTACAAGCGAATGCAACTGTACCAGGAGTACAGAAAGTATAGAAAGATATTATGATATTTTGTAAATTACAGGGCATTCCGTTTTATTTTGTAAGTTGTTTATGTAAGTTTCGATTTCAAAAACAAGGAATTTCTTTTTGTTTCGTAAGTGTGTTTACAATGGGCATGCGGGCAGCGAGTAATGGGCAACTGGCTGTCCGATCATGGACAAAGTTGTGTTCCACGCGCGCCTCAAAGAGTGTCAGCAAAATGACAGGGCCCCCCTCTGGAGGGCCACTGATTACCGTGACCCCGGAACGTAAAGGGCTATAGAAGGACACCGTGGATTTTAGTCAGTACGAGTTTGATAGTCCCTCCCACTCTGCCCTGGGTGGAAGGTCTCATTTGATGATTTCACAATATCGCGGAAACAAAGTATGACTTTTCTATATTCTCTGATCTTAAAATATACTGAGAGCACTCCTATTTAAAAATTGGTACTTATTTTAAGAATATCACAGGAAAAGGGCGATGAGAATATTACTCGTACTTAGAAAATATTTCTTTGAACCAAAAATTAGATAAACATGTCTTAGGTTATCATTTGCCTCGCGGGACAATATAAGCAAGTGTTGTGGCCCTGGAATGCAAAGGGTAACTGAAAAAACAGGGTGGGTCAGTAAGAATCTGTCAGTCTCTTCCAAGAGGGGAGGACTCATTTGATGAATTTACTGACCCAAAAAACAAAAAAACAAATCTTATTGATATTTTTGAACGTTTCTGATCAATTTATTTGGCTTATTTTTGTGTTTTTTTTTCAGCTAACTAAATCGGTTACTGGGCGCTCGATTTCGAATTCGATTGTTATACGAGTAAATATCATTTTTATTGAAGGTATTATCCATCTTGCAACCTCCACCTCACCATTATGTAAACTGTTGGGTGATCATACCCTCGCTTGAAGTTCGATAATTTCTATTTTCTAAGTTTTGTTTAAACAGAAACTAACTTGGTATTCACAGGACTACGGTGTAGCACAAAACAGTAAAATGTAACTAAAGGAACCGCAAACTGTAGTTAATTGCCACGTAAACGTTCAAAGAATTCCTCACAATATGAACAGTAAATAAATTCCTTCCCGGTAAAACAAGAAAACCGCAATGTTGCCACAACACAAAACGAAACCACATCATAGACAAACCTTCTATTTTCAAAATAACAGCCTTTTGTTTATGTATTTTATTGTGATTTAATTAACTCGCGGAAACCACAAAGGTTTGAATATCGAAAGCTAAAATAACTTTGCTTTTTGTTTGTTCGGAAACCTGTCGAACATTTTAAAACCTAAGTTCAAAAAAAATAAGCATTATTTTGTCGTGAATTGAAAAGCTTTTCAACTACAAAAAAACTTTATATCTTCTCCAATCTATTTAATTTAAAACCAAATATGATTTTGACTCCAAAACGTATTTAAAAATTCAAGACGTCATTTTAATCTTATATTGCATAAATCGATGGCGTAGTAAAGTTTTTATGGACTCCATTTACGTAGAATTGATATCAGGCAGCGAGTAATGGGCAACTTGCTGTCCGACCATGGACCATGCCCGGGTCGACGACGCGTTGTGTTCCACGCGCGCCTCAAAGAGTGTGCGCAAAAAGGCCCCCCTCTAGAGGGCGAAAGTCTGCCGGGGTCGCAGGACTCACGAATTACCGTGACCCCGGAACGTAAAGCGCTATTGTAGGACACCGTAGATTTTAGTCAGTACAAGTTTGACAGTCCCTCCTACTCTGCCGTGGGTGGGAGGAGGGCTACAACATGGCACTAATCGTAACTTGGGCATCGTCAATGTAGCTGAGGCACACGACTGCCAAATGCTTCAGAAATCACAAATATTCTGATATGGACTATGGACCGCTTTTCAAGATGCTCGAACTAGTTGTTTTCTTCAATTTTGCCCGTCCAAAACAAAACCAGTTGCAGTAACCTCCTAGATACTACATGAAACAGTATCATACAGAATATCATGTCTTGTTTATACGAAGTACCAGGGGAGCAGAAGTAATGAGGAACATTACTAAACTTGTGATACAGTGTCTCTATGGGCCATGTGGCTTATATGAGTTGTAATACTAGGATAGGGTGTGGCGGGGACTGCGATGTGTCTTATAAGTAGGGGTCCAAGGATTACATAGATTTGAATTCCGTTGTTTTACAGAAGTGTATGTATGCCCAATGACCGTTTGAAACTGACGATGAAAATTGATTTGAAATCTGAACATTTTTTTTTTTGTTACAGGTAAGAAAATAGTTCACGCCAGATAAGTGTGTGTAAATGACAGCCGAAAGTGATATCCGTTATCAAAGTATTACTACAAAACCTGGAAAATTAAACTCTTGATCTATCCGGTGCATTTTCCGAATTTTTTTCTACATACTCGTACAAACCTGGTACTAATGATAAAGAACACAAAGAATTATCGTATTTGGTGAACATTTGCAATCTAAATGAAATCGGCCTAGAATTTGACCAGTTAGTTCAGATTATCTTCAGCGGCGTTTTACAGTATCTATAACATACAGCCAATGAAACACCCAAGATCCAATAAAAGGAACATCCTATTACTATGTGGACCGCCCTGGCTGGAGGCCTTAAAATCTTAAGGCATCTACAGAAAAGTCCGGTTGAGCTGTACACAACCTACTAGAGGTTGAACTGCGAGATGCCATACAAAAAAAAAACTATGTGGACCAAACCATAATTACACTTGAGTGAAATTATTCACATTACAAAGACACAAAACATTTTTTTTTCGTTTTCAATACTAACTTCGTATAAAAAACTGGAAAAATGTAAGTAAATACAGCCTTCTAACTGCAACATTGTTATTTTATGCACCCCTAGAGTTTCACTGCCGTATAAAGAAGTATGTAGGAATGGGCGATTCTCTTCCGTTTTAATAATGTATGGGAAGACTCCTAAGAAATGGTGTTATGTTATTCAGTAAGGGGAGACCTCTCTTTGTTAGGGAACTGTAAAAGAGGACTTAATTAGAATATTGGAGAAGAATGCTGGGGAGTTCTGGATAAATAAAGCAATTGTGCGGCTTATACCAAATTTTGTCTTGCATAGATGGGTTTTTTAACAGACGTATAAATGTCAAGAGTAATTCTACTGAAAACATTGCTTGTACAACTTCAGAGAATCTAGAATTTATTTTTTGCGAAAGTTTGATTATCTGGCTGCTTGTCTATGTGAGTTCAAATATTAGTAAAAGTACACAAAACAAGATAAGGTTTAAAAAAAAAGAATATTCAGCCTTTCCATCTAACCTGGGTGGGGCTGAAAGAACTGCCAGATTATTACCAACTAAACGTTCACTTCGTTTCGTTTTATCCGCGAAAGCGATCCGATAGCGTGACAGAACTATCGGACTGACGTCTCGCTTCGGTTCGGTATCGCTTTGGAAAGCTTTCGCCTGTCTGTTTGAAAAAGGCATTAATCTGACATTGGATGACCCATATTTAGCCGAACACAAATATGGGCTGATTATACGAGTAGATAAAAAAACGAAACTGACAAAACATCACTCAAATTATTTTTTACCCTCCCAAATACAATAAAAACTTGATTCAATTACATATCCTAATAAAAACTTCGTCTATCTACATGTTGCTAACAACGGATAATGGTAATCTAATGAAACAATCATTAATCTATGTCCTTTGATCGGAGTAGTTTCTATAGAATTGATAAAAATTGACCATCATTAGTGACACGTAATTGGGACTAATGTTATGTACTTGTGGCCATATTGGCGTCATGTCGTGATATTTAATTCTGTTATGGTGTCAAGTTTTTCATCATTTTATTTAGTTGATGGATTGTTTGGATAATTTAATAACTATTATTTATAATTAATGGAGGGTGTGTAGTTTCATGTACTAACTGACCAGGAATGCCAGATAGAAACGCTAGGGGATTTTTTATTTATTGGAAAGGTTCCTCCCGCCTACGAGTTTTTCCTGTGTTGTACCTAGGCGCGTTTAAAAATATTTAAGCCTTTTTCAAACAGACAGGCGTGGCGAATGCGAAGCGTGACGTTTTACTTGTAATGTGTGGAATTGTTTGAATCCAGTCACATAAAAAAGCGAAAGCGATCCGATAGCGTGACAGAACTATCGGACCGACGTCTCGATCGGTTCGGTATCGCTTCGCTTTCGCCTGTCTGTTTGACAAAGGCATTACGGCACACTGGTACCGTCATCACTGAGCAATCGACTGCTACACAGATTGTCATGAATTCAACTCCTGCTATAATGTATTAGTAGATTTTGTCCTCTATTGATTAACAATCTTGTCAAATACACAAGATTCAAGATACCACACATCAACACAACATCATCGCCCCAACAAAGCGTTAAGCGTGAAGATAATTGTATAGAGCCTGATATCACTGACGTCACAGCAGATTAATTTCAAGCTCCAACGGATAAGTCTATGTATACCACAGCATACATACATACAGCTTATCTAGCTTGACTTGAAGCTTCAGTTACTAAGGTAATTGGTGTCGTGGTCAAGGAGTTTGACGTTACATTGGTTTGCACGACTTAATATGCTAAAATCGTCAAAGGAGATATAGGAATATCACCCTTAAATGCACAATTAAGTGGCACTTGCTTTCAAAGCGTTTCGTTCTAACTTAGCCTGCATTTCATAAGAACGCGATTTCTTCAAGTTGTACCTTTGAAGTGCTTGTAATTTGGGACGAAACACAACTTCAATAGTGATACGGGCCGACCCGTTTTTTTTGTTAATTTCTTGCGATACTTCGGTCCGTACGAAGAATTAATCGTTATTTTTAATCGTTTGACGCAATCGCGTCAAACGATTGATTTAACGATAACTGGTTAGTGTCAACTGCTTCATTGCTTCTTCCTGGATGGACTTTTTTTTCAATCGTGATAGAATCATCAAATGATTCCTCCCACACCGGGCAGAGCGGGAGGGACTGTCAGACTTGACTGACTAAAATCCACGGTGTCCTTTAGTAGCCCTTTACGTAAAGGGGTTACGGTAATTTCTGAGTCCCGCAACCCCGGCAGGCTTTTTCTGAATAGACTTAGGATAGTTTTTATCACAGTTAAACTTCCCGTTGGATAATTTTTAATAATAATAATAATAATAATAATAATTTATTTATTTCCAATAACAATATTTGTACAGTATGGAGGGTAGTAAATATATGAAACATGTAGGTTATAAAACAAATCTGTGGGTGTAGTTCTGTTCTCCTAGCTAAGTTGCAGCGCAACCTGTGTTTAGGAGAAACAGTGCCTGCCCCATATTTGGATTTGGAACAATGACATGTTACAAATTACAATACTTAAATGTTAAAGGTTATAAGTAATTTCTAGTTTTTCACAATATACTTAAAATAAGACTTAATCTAAATTTGTGCATGTGTGTTTAAATGTATGAGTGTTGTGTTCTTGTGTCTGTTTGTTAGTGTAATGTATGTTTATGTATGTGTTATGTAATGCATGTGTTGAGTAAACCTGCGCTGTAGATATTTTTGTGAGTTCACTAATTAGCAACAATAGTAATATTTAAAATTCTAAACAAGGTTTAACTTTTTAAATGAATTTGAAAGAAATTCCTCTGTCTCATCATAGGATTTCCCTAGGAGGCATGAACGAATAACTAATTTAAATTTAGAAGAAGGCAATTCATAGACCGGTGAAGATGAGTTCATTTTGTTGTAAAGATAAGGACCGAGGTAATAAAAGAATCTCTTTGTGTAGGTGAAGTTAATCGGAGGAATAGTGCAGATGTTATCTTTACGTCGCTTTGCGATAGGAATAAAAGGGGTTTCCTGATGTTGCTTCAGTAAAATTTTCATGATAAATAATTGTCTTACATTAAGCTCATTGCAATCTTGATATAATTGAGTTGTTGGGTAACGAATAGGCCTAAAAGTTGCTACTTTCAAGATTGCTCTGTGAGCCACTTCCAAAGACTTCAGGGTAGTTTTAGCGATTCCGCCCCAACAGGAAATGCAATAGGTAATAATTGAATTGCACAAGGCATAGTAAACTGTTCGAATTACTTTACTATTCGCGACGTACCGTAGGTTTTTGAAAATGTAAATAAGTTTCCTAATTCTGCCAGTGATAACATTAATGTGTTCTTTATATGAGAGATATTTGTCCATTGTTATGCCTAGGTACTTAATGGTGTCAGTAGAAGAAATTAAGGGACACTGGCAAACTGTTTGAATATGGGATTCACAGGTATGCGCCTTTAGACTAAGAGGAATTTTTGGTTGTGAAGTTGAAGAAATCGAGAATGTCATGAACTTGGTTTTTGAAGCATTGAGCGTCAAGGAGTGAGACCGGAGCCAGTCAAAGGCTGAATTAAATCCAAGTTGTGCTGTATTTTGGAGGGTTGACCATGAGTCTGCTACAAAAGTAAGTGCTGTGTCATCGGCAAAAGATATAATTTGTCCGTTTGTGACACTAAGATTGCAAAGGTCATTAATGAATATCAGGAATAAGGTTGGCCCCAAAATACTGCCTTGAGGCACACCGTAACAAATCGGACGCTCACCACTCATGTAGTCACCCATTTTGACCAACTGAGTGCGGTTTGAAAGATAGCTCCTAAAAAGCTCAAGCTGTAAACCCCTGACACCCATGCGTTCTAATTTTAGTAGAAGGGTATTGATGGGAACCGTATCAAAGGCCTTCGCGAGATCAAGGAAGATGGTAAGTACCTTTTTTTTGTTATTTATATTCGCAACTATAAAATTAGTAAGTTGATGAATGGCATCTGCAGTCGATTTCTTTTTACGGAAACCAAACTGCTGCGTTGAAATTAATTTATAGTGCTCAATAAATTTGACTAGTCTATTATTTATCAGTCGCTCGAAGACCTTCGACAGGGCAGACAACACCGCGATTGGGCGGTAGTTGTTAAACGAGTTCCCATCACCACCCTTAAATATAGGATGGATTACAGCTCTCTTGAAAGAAGAAGGAAATATAGCGTTCTCTAAACAAATATTTAAAATATAAGTTAAGACTGGTGCTAATAATCTAGAGTACCTTTTGAGAAAAGCAGAAGAAATACCATCCCAACCAGTTGCTGCAGTTGACTTTAAGGATCCTATGATATCAGTAATCTCATCGGTATCTGTTTCTTGACTTCTGTTGCAGAGACATATCAGCAATAAAGATATACATACAGCGTGATGGCATGGAGGTGCCACTTGTCCTGGCCTCGGCTTACATGCCTGAGGCTGAAGAACCGCCCCCTCACGACCTCGCCCGCCTTGTGAGTTATTGCGAGAACGCCGGGCTTGAGGTTGTCATCGGGGCCGATACCAACGCACACCACCCGCTATGGGGCATGGACACGCCAAACGACAGGGGTAAGACCTTAGTTGACTATCTTTTCTCCACTAACCTTACCCTACTAAACACCGGCTCTGAACCAACCTTCGTTACCAGACGCAGCCGGACGATTATTGATCTTACTCTAGCCACAGAGGGTGCAGCGACCCTCGTCTCGGGCTGGCAGGTCTCCAAAGAGGCCTCCTGCTCAGATCACAGGTGGATACGTTTTGATATCCAGACCTGTGCATCACCAGTGCTACCAAGACGCAATCCGCGGAAAACAGACCGCGCTGCCTACACACGGCACCTCACGGCCATACTCGCACCCTGTAGCGTTTTGAGGACGTATGAGGGGCCAACACAGATTGAGGAGAACATCAACGGCCTCACATCAGCAATACTAAACAGCTACCAAGCCGCATGCCCGGAAACCACTCCGCCAAAAACACCGGGCAAACAACCATGGTGGGGCGCAGAGCTGGACCGCAAACGCGGTAAGGTAAGGAAAGCGCTCAATAGAGCCATGAATACTTGTGCTGATGAGGATTGGGATGCGTACTACGCAGCCAAATCCAGCTACAAAAAATGCATCAGATTCAGAAGCTCCATGGGATGGCGTAAATTCTGCGGAAGCATTGAATCTTGTCAACAAGCAAACAGGGTAAGGAAAATACTGGCGCAGCAGGAAGCTCCTGCTACCGTCACTCTCCGGAAGCCCGATCAAACACTCACTACCTCACCTGAAGAAGCGAGGCGCGTCCTTATAGAAACTCACTTCCCGGGATGCGCCTTCGCACAGGTAATCAACTGGACCGATATCAACCAAACACCATCAGACAATGACTGGCGCTACACCCACACCGTCATCACCTTGGAGAAAATCCAATGGGCGATCCGGTGCTTCCATCCTTTCAAAGCAGCTGGCCCGGACGGCATCTTCCCAGCACTACTGCAGTGGGGAGGAATTGCCGTCGCTCAAAGGCTAGTACCCATTATGAGAGCATGTCTGGCATTCAGATACATTCCTAAAGGATGGAGGGAAGTGAAAGTCATATTCATACCCAAGCCAGGTAAGAGTGACTACACCAACGCCAAATCTCACCGACCTATCAGCCTAACCTCCTTTCTGCTGAAAACCATGGAGAAGATATGCGAGAGAGAGCTGAGGGATGGGGCCCTAAAAACAATTCCACTCCATGCAAACCAACATGCATACAGCTCGGGTAAGTCGACTGAATCCGCTCTCCACCTGGTGGTCGGCCGGATCGAGGAAGCGATTCATCAAAAAGCCACTTGCCTGGGCACCTTCATCGATATCGAAGGAGCCTTCGACAAAACAAACTTCTCCAGCATTAGCGCCGCCCTCCGCAGACACGGAGTTGAACAGGTACTAGTAGACTGGATTACTAATATGTTAAGTAAACGAGTGGTTCGCCTTGAAGAAGACAGGCAGGTAGCCATGTTAGCCAGAGGATGCCCCCAAGGAGGGGTACTCTCTCCACTCCTCTGGAACCTGGTGATCAACGACCTCATCACCAAGCTCAACGCATGCCACTTCTATACAATTGGGTACGCAGACGACCTCGCCATCCTCATCTCGGGGAAGGTCACCGGGACTATCTGCAATCTAACGCAACAAGCGCTAAGGATAGTAGAGCGGTGGTGCAGGGACTTCGACCTTTCAGTGAACCCCACAAAGACCATTTTGGTTATGTTCACTCAGAAACGATCGCTTGGACCTTTTCGCCTACCTAAACTATTTGATACAGAACTCCAGTTAGCCAATGAGGTCAAATATCTAGGGGTCATCCTGGACAACAAGCTAAACTGGAGCAGCCATCTAGACAACAAGTTAAACAGAGCCTGCATCACCTTCTGGCAATGCAGGAGGATGATAGGTAAGAAATGGGGTCTATCCCCCAAAATCATACTATGGATCTACTGTACAGTCATTAGACCCATGATCACCTACGGAGCCGTGGTATGGTGGCCTCGCACCAGGTTAGCCACCGCTTCTAACAAGCTACAAAGAATACAAAGACTGGCCTGCATGGCGACAACAGGATGTATGAGGACTACGCCTACTGCAGCTCTGGAAGCAATGCTGGGCCTCCCTCCTCTCCACCTGTTCATACAGCAAGAAGCGACATTGGCGGCGGTCCGTCTCGAAACAATACAACTCTGGGGTAAGAGAGAGTCACAACACACCTCGGTATTACAGGGACTTTATGAGGAATTTCCCATGGCAAAGGCCATAAAAGACCGGGTACCCAAACAATTTATCTTTGATAAGAAATACAAAATCCAGCTCCATGAGGACCACCGATGCGAGGGGCTGACCCCGGCGGAGCTACGGATCTTCACGGACGGATCTAAAACAGGTAGCGGCACTGGTGCTGGAGTCTTCTCAGAAGACCTCAACATCCGCATTGCCAGATCACTGGGGGTCCACAACACAGTCTTCCAGGCAGAATGCATGGGCATTATCCTGGCGGCGGCAGCGATTGCAGCCAGAGGGGTGAAGGACCACTCAATTCGTATACTATCAGACAGCATGGCCGTTTTGCTGGCACTTGACAGCCACACGGTTAACTCTGGTCTAATATACGAGTGCCACCAGAACCTAAACCAGGTAGGTGAGCATAACAACATAACTATTCAGTGGATCAAAGGACACAGCGACTCCCGAGGCAACGATGCAGCGGATGAACTCGCTCGAAGGGGATCTGGCTTGACGGCGGTGGGACCCGAACCAATAGTGCCACTCCCCTTCGGCTACATACGTACTCTAGTCAGGGAACGCACAGGTAACTTACATCGTTGCCTGTGGCAGGATCAGGCGGAGTGCAGACAGGCCAAGGAGGCGCTACCCGCCATCAATGGCCGCTTCACCAAACTCGTGCTCAGGTTAACCAAACAGCAGATACGAACAATCACAGCCGTCCTGACAGGACACGGCTCCTTTAATAAACACCTCTTTGTCCTAGGTATCACAGACAGCCCCCTGTGCAGAGCCTGTATGGCGGCGGACGAGACAGCAGGTCATGTGCTCCTACACTGCCCTGAAATTGCTTCATACAGGGCAAAGTACTTCGGTAACCCAGGTACTCTCCACGAGATCGTCGGCAACACGAAGGCGCTGCTGGCTTTCCTCGGGGAGCTGGGGTGGATCGAATAACTTCTTTCCCACCCGCACGCAAAATACGCGCATTTGACGTGGAGTTGCGGATACCAGCCCGTTATACAATACAATACAATCGGTATCTGTTTGTTCGAGGACAAATGATGTAGACGCTTGTGTAGGGATATTTGCTTGAGGTAAAATTGATTTGCTAACGATACCATCGGCCAGTGTCCTTCCAATACTAATAAAGTAATCATTAATCTCATTGCATGTTTTAGTTGGTGTGTGGTTTTGAGATAGAAGTTGGGCTGATTGTTGCTTAGCCTTTGGAATATTGACTATTCGCTTAATGGTATCCCATAGAATTTTGGAGTTTGTTCCAGCTTTATGTAACTCTTGAGTATCGTAAAGGCGTTTAGCTTTTTTAATTATTTTATTGCAATAATTCCTGTATCGCTTGTAGGAAATTTGTAGAGTACAATTAGTTGGTGATAGCTTTAATTGTCTGTGCAGTGAGTCCCTGTGTCTTAGGCATTTTAGCAAGCCCGGGGTTATCCAGGGCTTGAGGATTTTTTTCTTTGCTGGTACTTTAATGGTAGTAGTGCTATTTGAAATTTCTTTTTGTAATATTTTAATGAAAGTTTCGGTTGCCATATCTGGATCTGATATGTGATAGATATGAGATAGGTCTAAGCTTTCAAGGGAACTGTCAAGGGAATTAAAATCAATTTTATCTAACCTTTTTGTAGCGTTAACTTTAGTGTTTTTTTTGTAAATGCAAAGAAGTAGCGAGTGATGATCAGTTACTGTAGTGTCAAGAACCAGTGAGATACTTTGTGATTTTGTTTTAATCATAATATGGTCAAGACAATTTTCCCCCCTAGTAGGAAAATTATGTGAGGGAAGAAACCCATTAAAAGCTAGAGTGTTCAGATATTCATGAGAACGGTTATCTAAGGAAGAGGGTTTAATATCTAAATTTATATCACCACATATAGCCACTGTGTTGAATTTAGTAAAATTTGGCAACAAGTTATTGAGTGAAGTAAGAAAAGAATCAATGTTGCCATTAGAAGGTGACCTATATACACAAAGAATAGCAAAATCAGTAGCTATCTCCAACACAAGTCCACTAGCGCTAAAACCGAAATCTAATTCCTTGCAGGAGCAGAGTATATCTGACCTTATATAAGTAACAACTCCATCACTTTGATTTTTGTGGTTTTTAGTGTTATACATAGTGTAATTTGGAATAATAGGAATATTATGATTTCTGAGACAGGGTAGCCAGCATTCCGTAAGTATTATAATTTCACAATCCAGTGACATACGTGCAAGCAATGTCTCTAATCCCAAAAAATTACAATTAATTGACCTAATGTTTTGTGTAAATATTTTTAAATAGTTATAAGGTTGTTCGATAAATGTATAAACTTGCTCCGTGGTACATGAGTAGGATTGAGATACAGAGAATTGATCGACATTATCTAAGAAATCATGGAAGTTATTAGACATTTTTGTGAGTTAAATAAATCTTCAAAATAAGCTGGTGATAATGGTAGCGAAGAACAGTCAGGAATAAAGTGGAGGTGGATTGAAGGTGTTTTCGATATGTCAAGTTGAGAGTGTGTTGTATAAGAATTGTGTGAGTATGTTTGTGTCATGTGATGAGTAATTGAGTTACCAAAGTATATTTTAAAGTAAATTTCTAGAGTAAATACAAGGAAATACATAACATAAGCAAATAATAATTTAGTTGCGCATTTTTTTAGTCACGCTTTGTTTGCCAGGCACAAGTCACTTAATTGCTGTTCATTTTTAACAATAATATGAGGAGAATCAGTAGATTTCCTCAGCATAATTCGCCCGTTGGAAACCCAGCAATATGTGTATTGATTAGCTTTTGCAAAGCTTCGCGTGTTAAAAAACAGTTTCTTAGCGTATGTAGTAAGTTGCTCGGCAATGTAAATAGGGCTGTTTGTTAAAGAATCAAATCCTAAATGAGTTGAGTTTAATTTACCGTTAACATTGTTTTTATTAAAAAGTTTAACTGAATCTAGAAAATTATTCTTAAGTAAAGTATTTGAAAATTCGACCGTAACGTTAGAGGTTTTGCTGTCCTTTTTAGAGGGTAATCTAGAGACGTCTCGGATGTCCGATGGCTGCAGTTCTATTTCCAATGTTTTAGAGAGAGTTTTAATCTTATTATACAAAGAATTCTTATTCTCGTTAGGTACTTTAGGTACATTGCGAAGTTCGACACATGTTTTAATACTGCTCCGCTCGAAGTGGTCTAATTTTTCCTCCAGTATTGTAATTTTCTTATTTATAGCAATCCTACTTGTTTCTAAACCAGTAATTTTACTATCCAAAGATGTCAGCTGATCAGAGACATTAGTCATAGATTTTTCAATCTCGCCATTTGTTTCTTCAATTTGCTGATATTGCGACTTGATTTCCAAAATGTGGTTCTCTATTTTGTCCATTCGTGAGTTTTGGGACAGCATCAGATCGTTTATCATGTCTTTCATAATGCTGGTGATCTCGTTTTTGAAGATGGTAAATTCATCAGCAAAACCTTCTGAACCAATTTTATTTGGTGACTGTCGTCGTCGTTTTGCTCTCTGCGTGATATTTTCTTGTGTCTTGGTGGAGAGAAGATCTTCGTCAGCGCAAAGTTTGGTGATATCTGATTCCGAGCGTGAGGGTGTAGTTTGCGTTGATGTCTTAGGTGGCGTTTTATACATCTTGTATTAGTAGTAAAGTTAGAATTATTGAAAATTTTTGATAGGTATTTGTAGGTTTTATTGAATTTTTAGAATTATACTCGATCGAAGTCACTCTCAACAGCGAGTAAAGGTTGAATGATTGTGAAAATAATAAGATAGACAACCATTAATTTCCCAAACAAAAATAAAAAAAAAACACCCCGCTGAAACCCCGAAAATCATTCCCTTTGATCTCCAACACCCCTGTAACGTTCACCACGATATACAATGATAATAATATCCAACTACATACCCCATACTATACATATATCCCTTTATTGTCTATACCAGTAACCGTGGGGTGACGACAATGGCTCAGATATTGACATTCCATGGCTCCTCTCTCGCCATTGTGCAGCTAATGACAAGCCAGTGGAAATCTGTTCAATGATTATTGATTTTCTGATATATTGGTAGAGGAACGATTAGGTCTAATCGCTCTGTTGTGACTGGTTGGGCAGCAATTGGTAGGGGTATTGGCAGACTTGATAGTGCAAAGCGCAATATAATTATGTAGAACCGTGGAATCATGGAAGTTAAAGGGCTATTGAAGGACACCGTGGATTTTAGGCAGTACGAGTCTGATAGTCCCTGTCGTTCCGCTCTGAATGGGAAGACTCATTTGATGATTAAACCACGATTAAAAAAAAGTTGGCACAAGTCAATAAGTCCTAAAACACATGTCTAATAACACTATGGTGTATCAATAACAATAGAGATGTAATTCTGTAGTCTTATGGTCAAGGTGCAATTAAGTATACGGCCGATTGCATCCCAACTAGTTAAGCTGTGTGACCAGTTTTAAATTACAGCAAATCAACGGCGATTGCTGCTATCACATATAATTTTCTTTGTATTTTTACGCAATCACACATCAAAATAATTATTACGCCTGTGCCCACAAAAAAAAATGGCAAAAAAAACTTTATGAAGAAAATTAAACCGACTTCTAAAATAACCACAAAAAAAGTATAAAATAACCTCTGAATGAAAAGTTACAACTGGAAGTCGATGCCAAAAAATTCATTCCAAAGCTATTCTCCACATTTTGTGATTTTTAGAATTCAGTTTATGTTCTCAAGTAGTGGTTACAGTAACAATTCGCGATTAATTTCCTCATAATCATGAGAACCAAAAAGGTTATCTTCTCACCCATCAAATAATTTACCACACTCACAGTTTTATATGAGCTACTTAATAATAAAACAAGCTTCTCAAAATGGTGATCAAAAGATCATAAAAATATGACTACAAAACATTTTTACTACGGGATTCCATTTTTATAGGCTTTTTAGAACAACTCATCATTTCTACCATAAACTTGTTTTAATAGATTCATGAAATACCACGTTTGCGAACCATGGTAGAATTTTTTATTACCCTTTTCACTGCTTATAAAGATGGTGGTAACATTTTATTTTTTGAAAGTTTAATATTCAAATAGAGTCATTAAAATGAATTTGTTGAGTCATATTGGTTGTTTGTTGTGACTTTAACAAAATGGAATATGGAATATTTATATGGGTAGCTAAAATGGAGTATTCTTAAATATTTTATGATATGGGAAAACTATGTTGGTTACTTCCTCACGCACGATTTTATCAGTATTTTGTTCAATTTACCATGTGTAGAGCTGGACGACTCTTTAATATCAACTTTTATATTTTTTCTACTGCAGAGTCACAGCTACTGGTTCCAGTCTGCATTAGGGAGTGGGGCATAAAACACTGCACAGACTTTAGTTACTTAATATCACACAATTGGTCCTTGAACATTTGAGTCGAATATCTCATGAAGATTTCCTGTACCGTTTTGTGCGAAACGAGGATGAAACTCCACCACCACGACTTTCGACAGCACTGGTCTTTAACTATTCTCCGCTTTCTAATCCCACCAACAAAACTAAGAGCGATCAAAAGCAGTAATTTGGAAACGAACGCAACATTAACTCGATATTAAGTTGAGCGTTAGTTCGGCAAACTCAATATCAGGCGCATTGCGGGGTGACAAATCATGGAAGCTTGAGTAACTTCCACCAAGTCGGCAATGGAAGGCAAAGTTTGGTGAATGCAAATGCGTCGCAACTTTGCGGTGATTAAGAGACATGCCGTGAGGGTGGTACTGTACTTGATATTGTACTGAAGCTGTGTTATCCAAGTCACAACTTTGATACTTGAATTCCTGTTAGCCCCTTCGTACACAAGGCGACACACGATACCTTACGATTTTAGTATCCATTGACGCGTGTCTCTGTGCGAACCTTTATGGATTTGTATTCCGATAGTCGCGTGGATACCAAAGTCGAAAGGTATCGGAGACTTGCGTCGCCTTGGGTACGAAGGGGCTTACTCTGATGTCGGCCGCGAACTGTCGGTCACGTATTTTACGTTAGTACACGTCGCTCACGTCAGCGTCGCAGTATGGTGTTCTGTAGAACACAACGTATATTCGTATGCGTGACTGACGGACTGACGTCAGCGCAATGTTACGCTGATGTCGCTTCAGGAATTTAAGCCCTACTAGGGGCACACACATACATCTAGGTACCTTTCTTTTCCCAACTACGTCGGGGTCAGCCTACAATCGAACGGTATCCAGCTGAATTATCCTATCTGACCTCCTTAATTTATTAAATCCTTTGTCAAACAGACAGGCAATAGCAAACCGGACCGAGTCCGAAGCGATAACGAACCGACACGAGACGTCAAACTGGGTGCAGCGAACCTAGGCCTGGCAGTTGTATTAGCTGGCTTTTTATGAACGAAGTCAAACAGAGCAAATACGCCTTCGCCACGTCACGGTTCGGTCACGCTATCGTATCGCTTTCGCTTTTCTATGTAACTGGATTTAAACTATTCCATACATTACAAATAAAAACGCCTTGCTTCACATTCGTCACTCCTGTCTGTTTGACAAAGGCTTAATTGAGTATTACGATATCCCTTGGAAAGTTTGGTTCTTAGATATTCGAGTTTCTGACTGATAGTAAGGATCTGTCAAAGAGCTATAAATGACCATAATGATTAACAGCCTATGCGTTTTCGAAGGTACCAGTCTTAACAAGGAACTGGGTTGTGGAGGTCAGATTGGCAGTCGCTCCTTGTAAAATACTGATAATCATCTGCATCCGATTCTACTGGTAGATGACCCCAACATACTCAGTTGTGGAGGTCAGATCGATTTGCCTGTTTGTCAACAGGCAAGTCGATCCATGTAAAATATTGAGAATCCGATTCGACTGGAAGACGACTGCAACATAGTTGGGAAAAAGCTAGGCAGATAATGACAAATAACTTTCCAGTCAGAAAATCGTACTAAGAAGTTAGAACTAAACAGATAACTAAGTAACAGAAATCATCCAACCAACAGAAGGTACATATTTACACAATCCCCGTCAAACCTTCTCAAGCAAACATAATATCGTAACAACAGTAACTATCTCCTCTAGTTCCTTGTCATAAAGTTACGGGAACGTTCCAGAAACTTCCACAAATGCCATTCAACACTTATGAATATGCCTGCCATAGTTACATGAGCAGTCAACCGTGAAGAGAAGTTGAAAGGGAAAACAATATTCAAAATAGTTTGGCAGTTCGTGTAGCATTCTGTTGAAGTGTGCTAGGTGCGAAATAGCAAGGAGTCAGTTTGTCAGTTTAGAAGGACTTATACATAGATAAATATTAATCTATACTCTATACTCATATTATAAAGAGGTAAATTTGTTTGTTTGAATGTAGGGGGTAAGCTCAGGAACTGCTCAACAGATTTTGAAAATTCTTTCACCAGTAGAAAGCAGTAGAAAGCAATTGGTCCTGAGTGACATAGGCTATAAGGGGAGGGGGGGAGCTTAGAAGCGGGCGAAGTCGCTGGCAAAGGCTAGTTATTTATAAAGCTATAATCTATGGGTACAACGACGGTCTTATCGCTGATAGCGATATCTTCCAGACAACCTTTGGATGTACAAAAATCACAATGAAAAATTTTACATATAAAAGGAGTCGTTGTAAATCATCAAATGAGTCATCCCAGCCAGGGCGGGACGGGAGGGACTGTCAGACTCGTTCTGACTAAAATCTACGGTGATCCTTCAATAGCCCTATACGTTCCAGGGTCACGGTTATCTGATGAGACGGTCCCGCGACCCCGGCATAGTGAATAGTGCACTGCAAATGAAAACACAATAAAAATACAATAATAGAAAATAACCTAAAAATCTGCCGTCCTCTAACTAAAAGGCCGTTAAGTGCAAAAAGTAGTTTTCGAGAAAACGCTAAAATTGTGAATTGATGTCTCTTGAAAAATATGCTATCTAGGAACAAGGCTGCAAATTATATATGTAGGCATAGTGTTATTGCACAATATGTTATATGTTTAATTCATTTAAATTTATTTAAATTCGTTTTCTAATTTTTATTATGCATTTTATGTGGTTTAACTGCACAGCAATCTTCCTGTATCTCCTAAACTATTAATCATAGAAAAATGATTCTTAGACCAAAAGATAGAGCATCGAAAGTTGTATAAGACTACATTAAAAAGTGAAAAACGAGCAACTGTGGCTTAACGGCCTTTTAGTTAGAGGACGGCAGAAATATGGAGCATGTTCCAGACGGTTACAAAACTTAAGCCTCATTTAGACGGAGCAAGAACTTGCATATGAGTTTCAATAAATTGCGGTATTTTTTTATCAACTAAATTAGTTGTACCTATAAAATCCGCAATGTAATGCAACTCGCGTGCGAGTTCTTGTATCGTCTAAATGAGGCTTTACGACAGATTGGAAACTAATTACATAAAAGAAAACGACGGGTTGCACTCTAGGAGTGCCGACAGAAGTGAAAACTTGAATAGTAATAAACACACACGAACATTCGCGCTAGCGCCCTGCGTCGTCTTACGAATTTTCGATCAGGGCACGTGTCCTGACGCGAGTTTAACATTTTTTACCCATTCCAAAAAAAGTGCACAACGCCGCTAAAGAAGTTTTCATTTCAAAAACATGTAAAATATATAAACTCACAGGTGAGTTGTGATTTTTGCACGGTGGCCCGTAGCAGTATTCCACTAGCTCGATGAGAGTAGCCGGTGATCGAGTGCAATGGCTTACGATTGAAGAGGCTGATGATGATGATGATAGATCACGACTTCCCATTCTCTATCCTAGTTTCTACTACAGAAGGCCACCTGCTATGATTCTTTCATATTTCTTACGCCACGCCTACGGGGACCCATTATGAACGTAGACCGTCGTGGGGCTCGTCTGTACTAGAAACTAAGATTAAAGGGATGTCGTGAGTTCGTACGTTCAATTTGGACACCCATTATGAACGTTGACACGAGCCCCGGGTTTTTTTTTTACGTGGTAAAATCATCACATGAGTCCTCCCAACGAGGGCAGAGCGGGAGGGACTGTCAGACTCGTACTGAATAAAATCCACGGTGTCCTTCAATAGGTATAAATATATATTTACGTACCGGGGTCACGGCAATTCGTGAGTCCCGCGATCCCGGCAGGCTTTGGCCCTCTATAGAGGGGCCCGTCACTATGCTGACACTCCTTGAGTCGCGCGTGGAACACAACGCGCCATCGACACACGAGCCCCAGGTAAGCAAAAAGATTATGTGTGAAGAATTCTTTAAAAAGATTCACAGTCTTAATCACTTATAAAGATACTCGTATATTACGCCTTTTCTGTTCCACCTTATAGAGTTCTCAAAATCATATCATATCTTTCGGAGACATTTTCAAAACCGCAACCATCACTGTATTTTTGTCAATCCACTGAATCCCCAATTCTTCAGACCACACTTCAGCGAGACACACAAAAATGTATGTATAGTAAGAATTAATATCGTCGGCGTCGATCACTAGTCTCGTCGCCCGGCTTTTATTGAAAATATTCAAGTTATTTATTCGTGAGGGAATCCCTTTTCGCGTCACCGAGACACGCGGGAACGTACTATGTGAATTCGAGAGATGAATTTTGAACGTTCAGGTGAAGCTGAGTTTTAAGGTTATGGGAATAAGGACTGCATATCCTTATTTTTCAAAATCACTAAACCGTTTTTAATGAGAATTCAAACGCATAAGCAGGGTCCAACTTCTTACGGATAAACAGAATACATAGGTTTAATGTCAAACAGACAGGCGAAAGCGAAGCGTTTCCAAAGCGATACCGAACCGAAGCGAGACGTCAGTCCGATAGTTCTGTCACGCTATTGTATCGCTTTCGCTTTTCTATGTGACTGCATTCAAACAATTCCATACATTACAAATAAAAACGTCACACTTCGCATTTTTCACGCCTGTCTGTTTGACAAAGGCTTAAAAGTTCAGTCACTACGAAAAATATGAGCTTGAAAGTTTTTAAAAAAGATTCTGCGGCGTAACTATAGAACAACTGCACTAAATTGGGTAATTCCTTCTATGTTGTATTCAACATTTTCAGGGAAAGTTTTATACGTGACAAAATTTTTAGAAAACCCACCTGAGGCTCATATGATTTCTTTATTTTGTTTAGGTACAGCTTACTTTAAGTTTTTACTGCGTTTATTGTATGGGACACCGAAAAAGCGCCTCTAGTGTACTTACAATGAGGAGGTAATTTTTCCCATCAAATTAACTTTACATCACAAAAACGTGAAAAGACATGCTATTGCCTCGTTCACAAGCTCACTTCACCCAACGAACTTATTTGTTTTAAAGTCATCGCAGATATCTATCTTCTAAACACTACGTTTGAGATATTTGACCGTTTTTTACTGTACTGACTGAAATCCACGGTGTCCTTCAATAGCCCTTTACGTACCGGGGTCACGATAATTCGTGAGTCTCGCGACCCCGGCAGGCTTTGGCACTCTATAGGGGGGCCCCGTCATTGTGTTGACACTCTTTGAGGCGCGGGTGGAACACAATGCGCCGTCGACCCGAGCATGGTCCATGGTCGGACAGCGAGTTGCCCATTATTCGCTGCCCGCGTGCCCGCGCCTTCGTTGGCCGGAGATCGTCTGCCGACGTCTGTCGCCGTGGGCGCCTACCACTGCGGCTGGGGTGGAGGGAGGACGCTGTCTTCTGCCTCACGCGGCCCGCCTCCTCCTTAGATATTTGACCGTGGCGGTCCTTTTAAAAGCAATATGCTTTTTGACTGAAATAATCAAATTAATTCGTCACTTATATTATCAAAAAAGATACGATTTTTAAATTGCCAATACGTCACAAGCAAGTACAGTATATACTTAGTTCTGACATCACGAGCCCTAACTCTCGAATTTTGATTCATTATAATTATCTTTGTAAATATATATTCGACGGCACGGTTAGCGTAGTGGCTGAGCGATTGGAGTACTGCGCTGCGTGTCGCGGGTTCGATTCCCGCACGAAGCAAATATTTGTATGATCTACAAATAGGGTCTGGGCGTTTACGTACGTGAGTTTATTAATATTATGTTTGTAAATGCACCCACGACACAGGAGAAATATAATAATCCTACTGCGGGGCAACGTTTTTTTAAAAGAATATAAAATTAAAGTAAAAATCCGTAACTATTATTTTTCAATACTTTTACTGACGCACTAATCAAAATTGAAATTTATTGATGGCATCAACATGCCTTTTCCTCGTAACCTTTACTGGATTTCCTTACAAAATATCGATTCAGAATAGGCAACAAAGTATCATTTCCCATCATCGAGTTCCATAATAGTGTCGCGCGTTCACAAGACCTCGCGAAATACGATGTAAATTGAAAATCTCTCTATTTGAAGATCAAACGATGGCAGCGCTTTGTGGGTATATAAGAGCGCACATTTCGATGCCATGTAACAATATTCGGGTTTAATATTCAAGATATTATGGTGCGGCAATGATTTTTTTTTTCTATTGATTTGAGGTCGCTTTGTCACCACTGGAAGCAGTTGTAACAACCCTGAGTTTTAGGTCATGGTTTCCTGACAGACCCTCCCGTCCTGGATGGGTCCTCCTTTGATTGGTCCTCATTTGATGATTTTACCAAGTAAAAAAAAGGTTTGAATCCAGTCTAATAGACAAACCATTGTTCCAGTTCTAGACAACGCCTCCCCTTACTCTTTGAAAGCATATTTTAAACAATTTGTAGCCACACTAGCCCCGCAATCATGCTTAGATCGTGAGTCCACCTATGCCACGATCGCCAACCACTTTACTTTGTGTAATTTTTATCACTAATCTCAAATCATCATCAGTAATAGGGAGGAAACTTTCAAAAGGCTACCGGTCGTTGGGGATAAGACCGGGGAGTGTGGGGTTTTACTTCACCAAAATTACCCCGGTGGTCACCATCGGCACATGGGAGGAGGCCCCGTTTCCTCTGAAAAGATCTGACCATGGCCCCTCTGCGCCATACTAGATACCTAGTTACTAAGCGTCTCGTCTTATCACGCTGCTGCTATTGATAAAATCAAATAGAGGTGCTTGCTGCACTGCATCATATTATAGTCCTACCCTTCCCCTGTTCCGAGGAATATAGGTACGAAACTTGGGAGTATTATCATACTAGAAATCGTTTTTAAGCTATTGCATAGTTTATATTGCGGGCATTGAGCGCGGCGACCGAAACAAGACATTCCGTAACGAAAGTAAACCTAACACTGTCACTGTCACATATGTCATGTCAACGTGAATGAATAAAATTTGAATGAATGTTTTTTTTTTAACGGCCCTGACCATAGCTTAATTAGTAGACTTATTCCCATAGAGCAACGATGGGATGATATTCTCGTTAAATATTCGCGGTAGGCGATAATTTTTTCTTTTTTTTCATAAATAATATAAATAAATAATTATAATTTCATAAGTTGAAAAAAAATGCTATGCAATAGCTTTTCCGTGGCAGTACCCGCGTGCCACACGTATTTTTTTTGTATGTGGTCCCAGTTGATAGTCTGACCAAACTAGATTCAGTGTCGCCGGCTGCACTATTACATAAGTGATGGATTACTGTCAACTCCTTCTCTCAAAGGTCGGTGTAAACAATAGAAACATTATGGGCTGATTATGCCAAAAAATTTCATAGCAAAACAGCTTCAAAAACCCATTTTAAAATACATGAACAATCAAAACCCACTCCAATCAGTCCAGCAGTTAAATTAAACTTCTATTCAATATAAATACAATGAATTGTTTAGCACCACTACAGCAACGATATTAATTAATCCAAATAATACAATATTTTCATACAAAAATCCGTTTTGCTGTTGATAGACTGTTAAGCTGTGTTATCAGGGCATGATAGCAAAAAAAACTGGCCAAGTGCGTATAGGTTCACACACAAAGAAGGGTTCCGTAGTTGAAAATAAAAAACAAACTTAAGTAACTTAACTTTTTCTGTGTTATAGCTATAAATTACCAAAACTTATACTGTGAGTTCTCCCTTTTTGACAAATTTCGTGATTCTTGTCCAACGAGAAGTACCGTATAAGTTTTGATTACATCGCGAGCGTCAAAATATGCGGCAAAACAGTGCATAATCGGACGTATCTTTTGATAGCGTTTAATTAGAAGTTTGATTTTTATTCTGCTTCAAGAGATTGTATACTTGATTAATTAATACTAATTTTCAGCTGAAAACTTCTGCTTTAAGAGATTGTAGACTTGAATATTTGATACTAATTTTCAGCTGGAAACCTTAATACGTTCTTAAAAAATAGGGTCTGGGCAGACGGATAGACAGACATCAACGTGATTCTAAAAGGGTTTTGTTTTTTCTATTGAGTTACGGAACCCTAAAAATCGGAAACCAGCACCTTATTTACCAATCAGCATTCACTGGGGCGACTGATTGAATGAACTGCGTAAAACAAATATACACAAGGGTGTACTATGACACCACATGTACCATGAAGCATACGCTTGTGACATATTCGTTGCTGGTTTTGTACTTGCAGTCGTCTTTGACTTTGTAAACAAAATCGGCGATGTATGTTGAGCAAAGAGATTGAGATGCGGTATTAGATTTTTGCTTAGTTTTCTGGTAAAGGTATCGATGTTGTTCGAAGCTATTAAACTTGCATAGGACGTTACTAGTTTGCAATAGTAATTTAAAGTTGTGATCGGAACTAAAAAATAAAAAGTGTGCTATGTCGGTCGGCGATCGAATCGTCAGTTCGATGTTCCTGGTTTTTTTTTAATATGTTCGAGTTTGCAGTATTATTTTCATTTGGTTGATATCGTGTTTCCTGTTTGTTGACAAATACTTTGTAGTTTATGTTTTATGCTTCGTTTTTCTACACACTTTTATAAAAAATTCAGAGTAATGGGCCGATATAATTAAGAACAGGAACCATTCCTTATTAGCATGAAATTAAATTACTTTCTATTTAGGTGATTTAAATGCTTAAAAGCGTGCACGCTGAATATCGTGTCATACACACTATCAATTAGGAGGGACCCAGCAGAATATCAGCGTCAGGTATTAACCTGACACATGGTGAGCTGGATACCTATTCAGTGCAATCCTGAGACATACACCGCACATTTTGTGTGTCACGTCTAAATTAAGTTAATCTATGTAGGTATCACATCTTATTTTTTTTTTGGTATTTTTCACTTCTTTTTAATAATAAATTATTTATTTTTCTTGTTACTGTGTATCCTTTTATGTACCTATTTGTTTTTGTGTCTTTATTCCACTGAATAAATATTTTATCTAATTCTTCTTTCTTTCTAATTCCTTATTTTTTAAATGACTGATCTGATTTTAATGAAACGTCATACGCATAAAAAATAAGGTGTCTACTTCCAAAACATGGGAACGCACACAGATGTACGAACTTCATAATGTTATTTAAATAATACTCGTATCAAAATCAAATTGCAGACGGATAATACCACCACAACTCCAGTCATGGTCAATTGACGCGGCGCTAGTGTCAATGTCATTACATCAAATTGCATTAAAAAAATGTATGACCACAAACCGCAGTTCATAAATAGTTGCGCCGACACTAAGGAGCTATCTGTCAAATTGTAATATCATTCATTCTTAGTTCGGACTCGTTATCAAAACGTCCGTTACTAAGGCCGAAATTACGGGTTTCGTGCTTACAGATTAGACCCCCAGGTAGGATAGGTCTACAAAGTTGTAAATTGTCATTTCTTATCTCCTCAGAGTAGGCAGACGAGTAAAACTGACTTTAACAACATGATTTTAAATTTCATAATCACCAAATGAGTCCTTCCCCACCCAGGGCAGAGCGGGAGGGACTGTCAGACTCGTACTGACTAAAATCCACGTTGTCTTTCAATAGCCCTTTTCGTTCCGAGGTCACGATCATTCGTAAGTCCCGCGACCAACAACATGAGCACTTACAAAATAAATATAACTAGGGATTGAAAGCAGCATCGCCCGAGTGTAACTCGGAAATTATTTCACGGGAACTTCTTACCGGGATAAAAATTATCCAATGCGTGTAATAATAACAGATCCCTAGTTTTACGTGAACCGGGGTCGCTGCATTGTACGAATTACCGTGACCCCCGAACGTAAAGGGCTATTGAAGGACACCGTGGATTTTAGTCAGTACGAGTCTGACAGTCCCTCCCGCTCTGCCCTGGGTAGGAGGACTCATTTGATGATTTTAACACGATAAAAAAAAGTTTTACGTGTAAGTGTATCAGACATCCATTCATCCATCCATCCTCTCAAGCTTTCGCAATTATTATATAAATCATAATAATATAATAATTTTAGGCTTCTACGACTAGGTAGCAAAACTCTCACAACTACCTAATAAACCGAGCCATTTCAATTACGCCCATACATCAGCTTTCAAAGAAGATAGATCTTTCTTCCACACAATGGTTAGTTGTCATACATCTGGCGCTACAACTTCATTTAACTGGTCCCACCAGACTGGTAAATAACTCCCACGGACTATTAAGTGAGTGTCGCGATTCATAAGATAGTGATGTTAGGTGTTGATTGATAAAAACCGGGACACGGATCTCGGAGGCAGCAAGAAATTACGATATTTTTTACTTATAGTTTATTTTTGTGATGGATGCGTGTTTTTTTTACTCATTCCGGGCAAGCAAAAACAATTTTTGTGTGTTAATTTCAATTGTCTAAAAAATCTGTAAAATTGTCATAGTGATACAATATTTTATCATTTGAGTAATTCTAATATTCTGTAAAACTTGGTTATTTAAAATTTTTAGGATATATTTATTTATTCATTTACATAGTTTTAATTTTAAATCATTTCGGTTCAAGTTTCTTAAAAGTTTAAAAAGTACAGGTACGGGTTAAATAACACCGAGATGCAACGCTGTGCATATTTCAATAGAGCTACTCAAAATCTAACTCTATTTACTACACGAAAAGATACACTTCTGCAGTATTTTTGCGTCACTGTGTGAACTGACCGTTACGCAAACTTTGCGTACGGTTTTGTCACTTACCAACGCCTACTCCTTTTACCTACAAAAAAAGCTAAACAAACCAATAAAACCATTACAGCTAGAGGCTCAAACAACATAATCAAATTGAAACTCTCCTTCCAAGTAAAAGAATCGATTCCAAATCCAGTTGAAACGTGCCCTGTTTACTTACTAAAGAAAATAAACTTCCGAAGAACCACGTGAGCGTGTCCTATGACCTAGTTAAAACTTTATTACGAACTTAGTATGTGTGTCTGGTCCCAAAATGGCGACCGAGAAAACGCGGGATTGCCCAAATCCGGGACAGGTACAACACTAGTGGGTACCTACAGGTATGATTCACAATAAGGGGCGGTCCAGACATTATTATGGTAATGTAAATTGCATAGTAGGAATATTAATTTTAATGTGGAGTTTTACATATTGTTCTTAATTTAAATTTTAAAGAACACGTTGTTTCGACCTCAATGATCATAATTCTAGTACATTTTCGTACTAATTATTCGATGTAGAAGTTGTTGTCCTGCGGCCTAAACAGAGCGGCTAAAATTCAATTAGAGAATGATAACACTTCACAAAAAATGTGGAAATTAATAAATAATCTATCTCGGTTGGTACCTTAGGTCGATTGGATCTTGGTCTGTGGTTACAGACCAACTTTTAATTGGTTGTTTAATCAACAACCGAATTTACCTATCCGAGACTTTAAGATGTCTAATCATAAGCAGCCGTCAAAAACAAAAAAATGGGATTTGGATTCAGAATGAATATCAATTTCGGACGTTAAACATTAAAAACTTTCTGATTTTGATTTAATATCTTATATTTCAGAAGTTTTTTATGGCATTGGCTTTTGTGCCACAGACTACAACTATAATACTCAGTATTATGTGGTACATATACCTGGTTCAATTTGCTGAAATTAAACACATCCCTGCATTCAATTACAACTGCCGTTGAAAATAGCACACGACTGGCGCCCGACCTGCGAACATCGGCAGATTGAATCTGGGGCAGATACTCGTGTGACCTGCAGGTTACAGGTATTTATAACAACACTTCGGCTCTGCAGATGTGATCTAGATACCGGAATTTTAGTGGCTATATCTCCGGAATTAATTCTAACACGTCAGTTCAAAGATAACGTAGAGCTGACTGTACTTATTACCGTGACCCCGGAACGTAAAGGGCTATTGAAAGACACCGTAGATTTTAATCAGTACGAGTCTGACAGTCCCTCCCGCTCTGCCCTGGGTGGGGGGACTCATTTGATGATTTTACCACGTCAAAAAAAAATTTAGCTCTGTGTGGTCTTCGTTTTTCTGCAAAGCTTGAGTCGAAGCCGTTTACATTCAAACAAAAGAGGTAATAATCTAGGTATCTTCTAAGTAACTATTGTAATGGGTAAACGGATGCACGCACATCAACCTAATCCAATTTATTTTTCTTTATTAGATTTCCAACTTGAAAAGGTTAAAAAATTTATAAAAAACATTGAAGTAATTTCAACTCGATTTTTTTTTCTTGTTTATGTAATGATTCTTATAGAAAATTTACGACTATAAACTAGTTTATTCAGAAAGGAATATCTGTGAGCTCCGATTAAAATTTACTTCATCTGCACTCTTGTTTTCAACCTTTTTCCGAGAAACCTTAAAATATCGTCGAAAGAAGTAGAAAAATAATAATCCCTGGAAAGGATAATAAAAATCAACACCCTTAAGTACATCTAAACCAAACTTTTTAACACCATCTCAAGCGATTCGTCTACGTACACTCAGCTACACATTAAGCTAAGAAAAACCTGTATTAGCGGACCATTCATTGTATGGAAAGCTCATACATACCGAGGCCAAGACAAACTGGTTTTGTATAGATTGATGTGTAGCCGTGTATACTAACGAAGCTCAGAAGTGACATTTCTCTTTGTCTCCCGAGACCAGCTGTCCTAGCAAAGAGATTAAATTAAACGTAGAAAAACAAAAGGAATGCTGTAAAAAGACGTGTTGTGTAAAAAGCGAGACAAAGCACTTTAAGCTGCTTTAAGAATGAGAGCTTGAATTTTGATCGCGTCTTGTTTGAGTTCTGTTAAGTACTTAATTAGATAATCCTAGTAGTATTATAAATGCGAAAGTGAATTCTAATGTAATGTATGTATGATTCGTTTACACGTCAAAAAGTCTGAACCTATTTTGATACATGTCGGTGCAGAAATTGATAGGATTCTAAAGACGCCTCTACACTAGAAGCTGCAGTTAATAGCTAGTGATTTACAATTAGATGCATTTTAAAAACATAATCAATCTATAATGTATCCACTACTAGCTACTTTTCACTGCCCAATAACTACAAATCTTAAAAGCCAGAATCAGCCGCTAAAACAATGAAGCTCGTCAAACTTATAAAGTAATTATTCGAAAAAGAACGATGAAAATCAGATTTTCATTATTTTTTCTAGCCCCGTCTGTCCCCGGGCACGCCGCAGTCGCGGCGGTAAGACCCCTCCTTGAGGAGTGGCTGGATAGGCGTCACAGCGTCCTTACCTACCGCATGACGCAGGTCCTCACCGGACACGGAAGTTTCGGGAGGTACCTGTGTCTGATAAGGAGGGAAGAAACGCCTGGGTGTCACCACTGCGAAGATCGTCCGGAGAACACGGTGGAGCATACGGTGCAGGACTGCCCCGCGTGGGCAGAGCACCGCCGTGTCCTCACGACGGCGATTGGCGGAGACCTCTCGCGCCCGGCATTGGTCGAGGCCATGCTGCGGGGCGAGACGGAGTGGGAAGCGGTCGCCTCCTTCTGCGAAGCAGTCATGCTCGCGAAGGAGGAGGCGGGCCGCGTGAGGGGGAGGACAGCGTCCTCCCTCCGCCCCAGCCGCAGTGGTGGACGCCCACGGCGTCGGACGTCGCAAGACGATCTCCGGCCACCGTAGGCGCGGGCAAGCGGGCGGCGAGTAATGGGCGACTCGCTGTCCGACCATGGACCATGCCCGGGTCGACGGCGCGTTGTGTTCCACGCGCGCCTCAAGGAGTGTCAGCATAATGACGGGGCCTGTAGAGGACCATAGCCTGCCGGGGTCGCGGGACTTTTCCATTACCGTAACCCCGGTACGTAAAGGGCTAGTGTAGGACACCGTGGATTTTAGTCAGTACAAGTCTGACAGTGCCTCCCACCTCCCACTGATTTTACCACGATAAAAAAAGCCCCTTCTGTCCCACTGCTGGGCCAAGGCTTCCCAATATTCCTAAGAGCTCTTGGCGTATTCCTCGAACCAGCTGTCACTATATACGCGTCCACGTATTGTTACTACAAACCTACCTAATTCCTCCCCAATTTCGACAAATTCAACGATGAACCTACCAAATTTCACCCAAAAGTTACGTCCCCGTTCACTATAAAATTACGAAACACAGATTCAATTACAAAGTCTTGAAGGTAACGAATTGAACGTGCCACTGTGAACCAGGGGCGGTCTCTCATAGTACTGATTTAGGCCAAGCCTACCCTACCACAAAATCGCATAAATAAAACAAACGCATTTATTGTAACCTTGTAATAAAATAAAACAAAAATATAAAACATAACGCCTCACATAATGCATTAGCAAATTTCCGCGCGGCCGCCGTGTGACGTCATCACGTCCAGATTACTATAACCGAAGGCAAGCGGTCCTGTGGTCTCAAAAATTCTAAAATTCATTCAATAATTCATGCATATGTGTGCATCCGTGTTCATATTTTCGTGTATATGAAACCGCACACATGTATAAATTACTACGCAGCTCCTTACGCTGTAGCTCACGAGTACGCGTTTTATGAATGAAAACGCACGGGTAAAATAAACAGAGTTGCCAATTCGGGAAACAGATTACACACAGAAACGACAATTTCGTAAAAGACTAATAAAGACAATTAAAAAAACAGAGTAGTATTGTCAAATCTATACATTTCAAATTAAATGTTATATTTTAAGGAATAGCAAAGACCTATTATAATAATTAAAAACTGTAAGAATTTTATTTCGAATTTGGTTTTTGGGGAATTGTGTAAATTAATACTGGCAACTCCGTGTGCAAGTGTCAGTTTATGCCGGCTAAAATTAGTTGTTTTGCACTTTTGTTTTTATTTAATCATATTTAGCTATAAGTAATACATTTTGAAACAAAAAGTAGTGTAAATATTAAAGAAGATTCGTTTGTTTACTTAAAATGGTCCTAGTTTGTGTGACTTGTGCTGACAATATGTGTTTATACTGATTACGATAGTTGTGAAAACTTATTTTTCACAACTCTTATGAAGAACTACTAATATTTTCGTTTAAATTTCAAGTTTTGTCTAAATGTTACGAGAATTAATCCAACAATTTCAATCTTCGAGAGTTATTCTTGCAAGTGACGTGTTTTGTAACTATCACCCACTTGGAAAGATATTTGAGGTGACAGATCTTCTATTTGAATCGTCAGAATATTGTGATTATTAATCTTACGTGAAGAATGTGGTGAGTGTTTTAAATTATAAGTTTTGAAGTGGGCCGAAGCTTTCTTCCATTCGCATCGTCAGTATTGAGAATGTAGTTTTTTTTTTTTCCTGGCCTACCCTTAGTCTGGAACCACTGCACGCTACTGCTGTGAACCTAGTACAGCTGCTACAATATAAGTATTCTGAACTGCTGAACTCCTCATTCGAGATATGAAACTCATTATATTCGTATCGCGAACTTTGAGTCTAACTGTAATGTATAGTTACTGAAGAAAGGTATGTCTTTGTTGGTGGGAAAAGCGTTTTGTAAGTATACTGTCTCAATGTAAAAGCGGGAATATAACATCATATTATTATTTTTTTTGCTAATACTTTTCTTTGCCTTGGAAATTCTGATCTTTCGATCGATGGCAGAAATGGTATGGATAATATGTTAGACCATGAAATCGTCAACATCATAATCGGCCAAAATTTTCGGGCGTTTCCTAATCTTTATCACTTATCAACATAAAGATTAGTTAGTTTTACGAACTAAAAATATTTAACATCACAATTGGACAGTGTCCTGACTCGCATGGCTTTGAACTTATGAATTCAAAACTAATAAGCCTTTGTCAAACAGACAGGCGTGACGAATGCGAAGCGTGACGTTTTTATTTGTAATGTATGGAATTGTTTGAATCCAGTCACATACAAAAGCGAAAGAGATCCGATATCGTGACAGAACTATCGGACTGACGTCTCGCTTCGGTTCGATATCACTTCGGAAACGCTTCGCTTTCGCCTAACTGTTTGACAAGGGCAAAAGGGAGAATGGTTCACTCAAAAGTTGAGTTATTTTCATATGGGCTCCTATTTTCGTTAACGGACTAAAAGAGCAGACTCCTGGAACATTCTCGCCATGAAAACGCTGTCCGCTTCCATCACCAAATCACCAGTCTAAAACTAAAGACGTGAGAGTTGAAAGATTAATTACCGGGTAGCAGACGCTCCTTTGAGATATAAAGACTGCTTTATAAGATGTTTCCGAGGTGTTCACTTGTTCAGGTTTCAGAGACGAAACTTTAATTTATTGTGTGCTGTATTGTAACACAAGTAACTGGTATTTTGTGATGGGATTAGAAGAAGTGGCAATAGCAACTTTTTAATGAAGAATGTTGACGGCGAGTAATGAGTAACACGCTGTCCAATGAAAGTATAGGCTTGAGTCGACGGCGCCTCATGTTCCAGGTACGCCTCGAAGAGCTGTCAGCAAACTGATGGTGCCAAACGCTTGCCGGGGTTGCGGGACTAAAGGGCACCATAGCCAATGAACAGGGAGGGTTTATAGTCAGTTACAGCTTGACTGCCCTCTCCACTCCACCCAGCGGGCGGGAAGAATAAGTCATTTGATGATTTTTATACCCCACAGAAAAAGTAGTTAGAGGTCATTCTCATTTTAATAGTATTGTCTGTAGCAATCCAGAACTAACTTTATTTAAAAGAGGTTATAGATTTCTTTAATCTTGATCTTGATGCAAAATTAGAGGTAAAATAAATCATAAAAGGACTATGAGCAGTATCTATCTTGAGAAAGGTACAGATTTTAAGTACAAACTTCATGCCCTGTTAACAATATTGAAACGGCCTCTCTAAAGTGTGAAAACTGAATTTTTAATAGACTGGCTTTATTTTTGCATGAAAAATAAAATAGCATCGAAATATTCAAAATGTTTTTTTTTAATACCCAGCTCAATTCACTGACGCATATTTCACATTCGTTTAGTTTTCACAAAATACTCTAAATTCATCCACCCACTGCCGCTTGCTTTCAACAAGCCACAAAAAACACTCACCTTTAAAAAAAGCAACCCCAATTTTTGCTGCACTAACAAACAGTAAATCCGCACTAAACCGCATTTGAGCCGTGTAACCGGGGCGATCCAGTTCGCGCCGCCGCCTCGATCCGGCTTGAACCAGTTGAAACCGGTTCAAACCAGCTGTAACACAATAAAGGGCAATTGCGCGCGCGATTCGTGTCACGTCGGACGAGCCAGTCCAGACTTTGAATAGAAATTAGGCCATTGCGACACTGAAATTCAGGAAATAGAGGTTGCTGACTGAATTCGTTTTTGTCTCGCGCCGTTTGCTTTTTAAGATTGTAATCAAGTTGATAAAAGATAATTGGGTTGTTGAGAGGATTTAGTTTTATTTTCTTGATAATTTTCTTTGTTCTCCATTGTTAGGGACTTTAAAAAAGGGTTACGAAGTAACGTAAAGATAAGCAAAACAGATGCTACACTGAACAGCTAATTGAAATTGTATGCCTAAGTAGCTTTAATAGTTTCGGGAGGTTCCTGTGTCTGATAGGGAGGAAAGAAACGCCTGGGTGGCACCACTGCGAGGATCGTCCGGAGCACACGGTGGAGCATACGGTGCAGGACTGCCCCGCTTGGGCAGAGCACCGCCGTGTCCTCACGACGGCGATAGGCGGAGACCTCTCGCGCCCGGCATTGGTCGAGGCCATGGTGCGGGGCGAGACGGAGTGGGAAGCGGTCGCCTCCTTCTGCGAAGCAGTTATGCTCGTGAAGGAGGAGGCGGGCCGCCTGAGGGAGAGGACAGCGTCCTCCCTCCACCCCAGCCGCAGTGGTAGACGCCCACGGCGTCGGACGTCGCAAGACGATCTCCGGCCACCGTAGGCGCGGGCATGCGGGCAGCGAGTAATGGGCGACTCGCTGTCCGACCATGGACCATGCCCAGGTCGACGGCGCGTTGTGTTCCACGCGCGCCTCAAAGAGTGTCAGCATAGTGACGGGGCCTGTAAAGGGCCAAAGCCTGCCGGGGTCGCGGGACCAAGGGATTACCGTGACCCCGGTACGTAAAGGGCTATTGAAGAACACCGTGGATTTTAGTCAGTACAAGTTTGACAGTCCCTCCCGCCCTGCCCTGGGTGGGAGGACTCATTTGATGATTTTACCACGATAAAAAAAAAAGTAGCTTTAATAGTTAGAGACTGAAATATCTTGTTACATTTATTCTATAAAGGGACCATAGACTACACCACACAGAATATTTCATATTACTCCAATATAAAATAAAATAAATCTAGACTAGACTAAACTTTTATTTATCTCTCTCTTTGAAGCATCTTCAACGATCATTCTAGAACGACTTTGAGTAAAGAAACACGACAACGTAAACATTGCATTGGAAATCGGAGAGGAACATATAAACACTGTTAAGTATAGTTGCGGAAAAGGAAAAATATTTTAAAATAGGTCGGCGTCTACAATTTCGGTCCCCTGTGGCGCCTGAACGCGGAACGTCAAATATTTTTGGAAGAAAAATTTTCTTTTTATAAGTGTTTTCAATGGTTTGGATGTGGAAATTGAGAAGGTGTCAGGAACATTCGTCTTGGATGGAGACCTTGTGGCTAACGTAACTATAAGTAAAATGTTACCTCATTGTTGGTCGATCGGTTATGCAAAAATTAAATAGCCTAAAGTTCTTGTAACTTCAATTTCTTTTGGATTTTTATCGGCATTGTCATCATGTGACACTTCACTTCTGGCTTTGTACAACAAATTGGCTCAAAAATCGGGTGTTAGAAATTGACTTTGACACTCATTGACTTACTCTTCACCACGATTCTACGCCACGTAGAAACTATTTGCTTTTATTGAATGAACGCGAAGTTCCTTTTAACCAAATCCTACAAGGAGGTTCTCTTATTCGTCTGCATGTTATTTTCTATATGTTTGTTTTTTTTATTACTCGATTGGTCCGACACGGGCCACGAAAATCAAAAAGGACCAATGATGTAAGAATTAGGAGCATCAGAGTTAAATTCATCATATTACCAATAGTACCGCCTCCACAACTTTGCACTCGGAACTAATCTCTCACGTTTCCATTCCGCTCCTCCGCCTCAGATATCCGAACGCATTTCTTCTTTAGCATTGCTTGCTTATTTTTATTCCCTTCGTTCTATTTGCTTGTCGCTGTTTAATTAAGTACTATTTTACCATGTTTGTTAAAACAGAAAATATTGTAATGGATATATAACCACATTTTTTTTATCCTTTCCTCATCATACGAATTTATTCCTTAGTGCTATTTTCATAGGACTCTACGAAGCTTCGGTTTGTCTTTAGTTGTCAAACTATTTTGTCGTTGAGACAATTTGTCTTTATTGGATTTTCAACTTTATACTTTAGAGAATAAAGTTTAAAACTATTCCAAGCTCATCGACGAGCTTGTCATAGAGTCTTTTCGAATAGCATGTCGTGGGTACACAAACAGATACTCAGAACAACTACAATGTTTTTAAGTCATAATAAATAAATTTTTAAAAACCACAATACGTAAAGCAACGAATTATCATGTCTAGCAATTCGGCTAAAGTAAGGCGGTGGGTGGGTGACCAAAACCTGTCGCGGACGGAGTTGCGGGCAAAATCTAGTGTATTTTTAAACCATGATGGGTGGTTGTTCAACAGGACACCTAGTTGAGAAATTAGATAAGTATTTCAGTCAAATAACCAATGATCCGATTTAAGCTAATAAATTCCACATTTAATAAACTCTTATCATAATAAATACAGCTTAACCACCAACAAAAAATTATACAACATATTACCCTATTACATACTAGTAACACTGAAATACCCTCCAAACGTTAAGCTCTCATTTATTTCAATTTTAGGACAAGAAAATCCGTAACACAAATAATTCCCGACTTCGTACAAAAATAAATATGTCAGTTTCATTGCTGGCCAAAGAGAGAGGCCTAGATAAGTAAATCCCGAAAAAGAAATCCGAATAGAACCGGTAGCGGGAATCGAACTGGGGACCTTATTGATCCGACGCTAATGCTGTTTAATCCACTTAGATAGTCTTCGGCAGTAAGCATGACTGGCAGGGATTATATAACTGTTACGTAACTCTATAAAGATAGTGGCACACTTGTGAAGACTGCACCGAATTAAGGTAAAGGGTGACTCGCCGTCCGATCATGGACCATGCCCGTTTAACCGTATCCATGACCGGGTTCTTATCTGATGACGATTCTTATCTAATTGTATCTCTTATGATAATTTTCATTGCAGTATGGATTTCTATGACCAAGTTCCCCTTATCAAGTTTGTTGACGGGTTACCATAGTTACACCGTTACAGAGTTTCCGCCATGCTTCGGAAAGCACTTTAAGCGTACTACGAGCCGACCCTGATCTAGATGGAAAAAGGCTAGCCCTATGTTAGCAATAGATAAAATAACAGAAGATATATTTATTTAGTAATGCAATGCTGTTCCCATGCCGTGGTTATACCTGTGCGTCGACCTTTAGTAGTGTAACACTCACATTTTGAAATAACAAAATGCAAGATTAAAACTTTCGAATTAAGAATGCGTCTGCTTTTGTTTTTTGTTGACAGCTGCTGTCAACTGTAAGGACTTAATGTCACAAGTATGTGCCAATACTAACGGCAATGTGGCAACACTTTGTCATGTAAATCTTAAGAAATACTCACGACATATGCATGCCTGAAGTGTGTCATCTGTTGACTATTATTATGCAAGTTGCAAGGAAATAAGATTTACTATTTCGAAAGCGTATGGTCAAGTTTTACCTAACAGCTGATCACCTTTTCTCTACCATTATGCCTTTGTCAAACAGACAGGAAAAAGCGAAGCGTTTCCGAAGCGATACCGAACCGAAGCGAGACGTCAGTCCGATAGTTCTGTCACGCTATCGGATCGCTTTCGCTTTTCTATGTGACTGGATTCAAACAATTCCATACATTACAAATAAAAACGTCACGCTTCGCATTCGTCACGCCTGTATGTTTAACAAAGGCTTTATTCCATTCTAATTGGGATCGGCACAACGTGTCTTTTTTTCTTCTATTGATTGATTAGAAATCAGTCAGATATCACAATACCATTTACTCTTTTTTCTTCCTTGTTATTTCTCATACTGTCAATCCACCTTTTGTCATATTAGTATTTTATTTTATTTTTGTTTGTGTTATGTTCGCCAATCGTTTAAATAACAGCATTTAATATGAGATCATCAGTTTATGTCAATCCAATATTATTTTTAATTTTTACATATAGGATCATTTTTGCTCTTCTTCTCTTTACATATTATATTTATTTTTAAACCTCATTTTTTAATAATCAACTAAATTCACTGTCCATCTATAGTCCGAAAATTCTTGCATGTCTAAATAGAGCTTTACACCGCTACAAACTTTAATACCTCTTTACTTTAATACCTCTCTAGTCTCCACTCCTTCTACTTCTTGGGAAATTCAGTATCAATACCTTTATCTCTTCATAGCTCGTGGCTAAATAAATACAGCCGCACAGACCGATCTTCCGGGTTAAGCCGCGCTTGCCGAGGTTGGTCTGTGGATGGGTGACCATCTGTCATAGCGAGTTTCCTCCGTGCCTCGGAAAGCACGTAAAGCCGTTGGTCCCGGCTGTCATTTGTAGATCTTGTGACAGTCGTTACTGTTAGTCAGAAGCTCTAAAGTCTGACAACCAGTCTTACCATGGGGTATCGTATTACCCAGTTACTGGGTTGTGGAGGTCCGACAGGCAGTCGCTCCATGTAAAATACTGATATCCAGCTGAATCTGGTTTGACTGGAAGCCGACCCCAATATAGTTGGGAAAAGGCTAGGCAGATGATGACCTTTATCTCTTCAAAAAACAAAATCAATGAAACACAACACAACCTAGAATATTCAATAAACAATACCAAAAACCGTTGCAACCAGCCGGGCTGTGTAACCGCACGATTTACATGCAGAATTCGACACACTATATGAATTATTGAATGGACTCAATCGTGTATATGACAATGTGAACTGACAGACGGACGGATAATTAGCAAATGGGTTTGACTGTGGCCTGCGTCCCAAAGATGAAGGGGAGCGACAAGCTACTTTTTTCTCGCTCAAGAAAATTACAAAAGACTGTAAATCCCTTAAATGTGAGATTAAATAATAACAACCTCTCGTGTCGATTTATGATTATTGCCTTTATCAAACAGAAAGGCGAAAGCGAAGCGAGACGTCAGTCCGATAGTTCCGATAGTCCGGATCGCTTTCGCTTTTCTATGTGACTGGATTCAAACAATTCCAAACATTACAAATAAAAACGTCACGCTTCGCATTCATCACGCCTGTCTGTTTGACAAAGGCTTATAAATATATAATGGTGTGATTTCGAGTAATGCGTGACTCGCCGTCCGATCATACTCGTAGAAAATGCCCGGGTCGACGTCGCGCGTCTCAAAGAGCTGTCAGCAACCTGACGGGGTCCCCCTTGGAGGGCCACCGTATGATTTCGAACTCCGCAGCACATAGCAATGCTGCTGCAATATTGCTACCACTATGTTGCTATGCAGCAGTTCTGCCTGCCGCGATGATTCCAAACAACATGGGTGCACGGATACAGAGCGTTTTCGTTAATAGTTAGTTTACTAGACCCTCTGGTTTTTGATCGCTAGTTCCACTCGCTTCTAGCAATTCGCCAGCAATGGGACGTGTGCCTATAAATACGGCTCGACTCTTCGTTAGGAGATATTTTCGAAGTGATATCGTGAGGTTACGAGTCGGAAAATGTTTGTTGTGGTCCTTTTGAGAGCAGGTTCGGTTTCCTAGCATGTTACTTCATACTTTGATGAAGAGTAAAATAGATTTAGTACTGAGCTTTGGCCAAAGCAATGCCTCGTTGTGATAGTGGTTACAAGCTGTTTGATATCCGAATCAAACAAAATATTAATGGGTTTCTGGTAATTTTACAGTAGCATCTCTGATTCTCGCCCAGTTTATGACAGTAGGTTTCGCCTAATATTTGTGGGACTTATATATGAATAGCGATTCCAATTTCAGATAGAAAAACACATTTACAATTTGCCGGACTGAGAAAATCAACCGAAGACCTCGAGCCTGTACTTAGAATTTCCAACTTCATATCCACTAAAGACAGGCTGTGTTTTCTACGCTGTGTCAGCGCTGCGTCGATGCGATGGAAACCGCCTATAATTGGATTTCTATCTCAAAGCTATCTACAGCCAAAACTCATAACCCTAACTGCCCTTTATTTCTGTAACATCATTCCCAATATATACTTTTAAAAGCTCGGAACCCTATTTATTTATAATCTAATCCCATCCCTCTGCGTCCATCAATAATTCATATGGCTGTGTGAATTATGGCCACGACGATCTTCGTGGATTTCCTCTCGCTTTCCAAGGAAATCCTACGCCTTGCTCCTATTGTGAGAAGATACTGTTACTTTCACAGTCCATTGTTGAGGTTCCGTACTTGCAAATGAATGGGAAGATGCTTGAATATGCGCATAGGTATCGTTGAGATTTCTTGTAATGAAAGAGCGAGTGTTAGTTATGAGAGATATATTTTAAACGCGGTGTTGGAAAAAGCGGGTTTGGGGTTTTAAGAAGAGATTTACAGACGGAGTTATTTTCGTTTTATGCTGATTTTGAGGCGTAGGATAATCCTGAATATTTTAAAGACAAAAAGTACGTCTTCATTATAAGTCAACGTAAATTGTAAATACGAGTAATCTCCCGTAAAATATCTACTGCCAAAATTATGCATTCCCTAACATCACCACATCGCTCAGTCGTGTCTGCAACATTGTCTTTAAAAAGCAACTCTATACCACCTCCCAAACTACACAATTTTGTCCAACCTTGATAAAAAAAACAATTGACAATCTACCTGTTTAAACAGTTTGACTGGTTTCACACGTGCCCTTGACATATTTTTAGCCTATAAAAGATGGCGCTTCTCTATTACCAAACTCATATCCTTGAACAAGCTAAGATAAAATAAGTCACCATCTTAATAGCAATAGGTACTCATAGACCCTTCTCACACCTTTTAATAGTTGCTCGCGACGTAATCCGGAAGGACCACGAAGGACCAAGGATAGCACCTTTAAGGCCCCCCGTAAATATTTGACAAGACTCGGCATTCTATACATTTATAATAACGTGGAGGCTCGGAAAACGGCTTGTACCAGTGAATAAGTGATCGCTGTCTGATGTATTTAGGTCCTTATTTTCGTTTCTTTCTGTTTTTGGGAATACGGAATTATTTTGTAAGAATGATTCGGATTTGGGAGTTCATGATTTTTTTTATTGAAGATTTTTGTTTGATTCTTCTGACGAAATTATAATCATACTGTCTTCAAATCCTCGGTCAGATCACATCTACGATGATGAAATTTTTCAATTTCTGTTTCATTTATCTGATCATTATTATTTTAAATCTTTCTCTCAGTTTTACGTTACATTCCAAGTTTAATGATTATGGGAATCTCACTTATCAATTAAGCCACAGTTGATAAATGATATTCAATGAATAAATATGAGCATATGCTTTGTGGATTTATATCTGCCTTGGCTTTAAAAAATTTTGACATGCCCAATATCAAAAGTAATGCTAAATGACATGGTTTATTAAGAAAAGAACTGTGAAACCCTATAGTTGACTTTCTCAACCTTTTTTTTTCGTGGTAAAATCATCAAATGTGTCCTCCCACCCAGGGCAGAGCGGGAGGGACTGTCAGACTTGTACTGACTAAAATCCACGGTGTCCTTCAAAAGCCTTTTACGTACCGGGGTTACGGTAATTTGTGAGTCCCGCGACCCCGGCAGGCTTTGGCCCTCTGCAGGCCCCGTCACTATGCTGACACTCCTTGAGACGCGCGTGGAACACAACGCGCCGTCGACCCAACTTTCTCAACCTTTGATAAGGTTTTATTATCTACAATATGGTTCAACAATACACGAACTAGCTTTAATAAGTAAGAATAGCCAGAAATAGGCATTATTACATTGTCATCGTACTAACAAATCGATTGGTCCACTTATCATTTAATATAAACTTCCTGTAACCGGACAACTATAATATGACCACTCGATACTCGGTATACTATGTCAATAATCACCTAACCAACAGTATGACGATGAAACCTCGATGTACATTTTAAAGATTTAAATGACGGTCTTCATCACTAAAAGCGTAATATTCAATGGCAAATGGTTTAGCTAATAACATCACCATTACTTATGGCTTTGGGCCATGCTTCTAAATTTTTGAGGACAAGTCATGGGTCATTTTTTTTATTTACGATTGTATAATCATTACGTCATGTTTTCTCCCGCTCTAGGTGAATCGGAAAGGACTATCAGTCTTGACTGAATAAAGCCAAATATTCTATATTATCTAATATTCTATATAAAATTAGGTGATCCTAACAAGCGCTCTTACTCAAGCGTCCGACACAAAATAGTCCAGTAACACAAACTGATCAATAACGTCCACATAATCCATGGCTTCCCTCTTCAATTATTTACCGCGAGCGGCTGCCTCAGTTAGAGCTGCATTATTAACGCGTTCCTATATCCTACCGGCGGTTTATTAATGTTCTTACTTATTTACGTCATTTTCGACGTGATTGCGGGTGATTTTGTATGACAGGATGTTATGGGAAAGTTGGAGGTGTATAGGCGTAGGTAAGGGTCGTACTTTAGGTCCCGTGGTGATAGTGAGGGTTTCTATAGTGTTATTATTAAATCGACTGAACAATGTTGAGGGCATAGACCTGTTAGTTATATTATTAACTGCATGGTTCTGTTCAACTGCGTCAATATATGTTACGGATGTACGAACGTAACTAACATGGGATACAGGCTTCTCCCAGGTTGCGCTACATGAACCTGTGCTTTGTCTTCCGCATCCAGTCAGACCAAGTCACCTTTTAAAGGTCGTCGGTGCAACTAGCTGGGGAGCATCCCACACTACGCTTGCCGATACGCCGTTTCCACTCCAGATCTCGTCTGCATCACCCGCCATCGAACTTTTGAAAAACGCTTAGAACGGGGCCCTTAAAATACAGGTGGAGTTTCGCTTAAGGCAAGGGAGAATAGTATAGAATAGGTATAGTAGAATATTTTATTTTCATATAGCGATGTGGTACTAATTGCTAGATTCTTCTCACATTCTTAACCTCACAGAAATATCAAAGCTCTAGTCCACCATTTATAGCTTTCGTTAAAGTCAGAAAGCAAAACAAATGTTAATAAAATATCGATAAATTATCCAATTACACTCAAACCAAGCAATTCCAGCTACAACTTAATTTATACAGCCACTCAAAATAGTAAGAAAATTCAATCCCTATTCACGTCACCATCCAATATTCTTAAACAAAGTAAACACAAAGTACACCGCCTCAAGTAAGTACATAACAGATTGAAACAATGTATATAATCACCAGGAAATAACAGGGAAGAATAAACATCCTTTATTTTTATTACTCGTTATACGGAAAATCTGTTACAAAGTAACAAAATGGCGGACGGAATGTTATGTTTATGTGCGATATAAGGGTGTAATGTTTGTGGGTATCGTAAGTGGTTTGCTATTTGTGGAAACTTAACAATAACTTGTGAAACGATAGTCGTCATCAGTCTATATGTTCCCACCGCTGGGACACAGGCCTCCTCTCTCGCAGCCCAGTGCGGGTTGAAAAAAAAACGACTGGTTGGCTCTGGGAGTGCCGGCAGAAGTGAAAACTTGAATATAAACGAAACAGCAGGCGCAGGCATACATTTACGCCGCGCCGTAGAAAAAGAGGGGGATACTCCCTCTCCTACGCCGCGCCAGCTGTCTACTCTCCATCCGTCTTACGAATTTTCGATCAGGTCACTTGTCCTTGTTGTAACATCACTAAATTAGTATTATATTAAGCATGTACACCACTACGGATTGTCTATGGATCCGGTAGCACTGTCATGGCCGTCAGCCCGTCACTGACCTGTACCTCATCTGTGTGTACTGCTGTGTCTGAACCGTCTGTCTGTTAATAAAATATATAATCAAGAAGTCATTTCATTTATCACCAACATAACATGGTGTCAGAAGTCTAAGGAGCCCTAGTGTCGAAAATCAAAAAGTTTGCCGTGAAAATGCAAAACCCAAGTACGAGTGGCGGCGTGGTCAGCACTCAAGATGGCGAAAAAGGCTTAAATTCAAGTCTAAAGCAACTGACAATTTCGTCCGATCCAGCCAACAATAATGCGGAAAACTGGAAACGTTGGTATCAACAATTGGAGCTATATTTGCTAGCAACAGGCCTGGACAAGTCAAGCGAGAAGCGGAAAATCGCAATTTTACTCCATCTAATTGGAGAACGAGGTGTAAACATATTTAACACATTTAATATTAAACTCGATGGCAGCACGTTCAACGATGTCAAGTCAAAATTCGATAATTTCTTCGAGCCGAGAAAAAATGTCACCATGTGCAGATATTTGTTCTTCACACGCAGGCAGGAGAAATCCGAAAGCATCGAAGAATTCATCACGGATTTAGAAATCAAAAGCAAAAATTGTGAATTTGGCACGCTAAGGGAATCATTAATTAAAGATATTTTCATAGCAAATCTCAACAATGAATTATCACATGTTCGTCAAAGATTGCTACAAGAACCTGATCTGACATATCAGAGGATGCAGGAACTAACAAGGACGCTCATAGTCGCACAACAGGATGCCGAAAGGATCGTCAAAGACAGTAGTGTTCCTAGTGAAAATATCATGCATCTTAGTCGGAGGAGCCGTGGTCGAGGAGACAGCCGACAACGAGCTTCCAGTCGCACGTCAGCTTCGAACAGTCGTCAGTCAGCGTCGAGCAGTCGCAAAGCTTCGAACAGCGAACACAGCAGCTCTAAGAAGTGCAGTCGCTGTGGGCAGTCTCATCGCTACAAGTGTCCAGCGAAAGGCGTTCAATGCAGGTCATGTAACAATTTCAATAATTTTGCTAAATATTGTCTTAAAAATAAAAAAGTCAGCCAGTTGCAATCGTTTAATTCAAATGAAAGTAGTCAAGATCATTTTATTGGTATGTTAAATAGTCAATTAAAGTCGAGTCAAAGTCATAAAAGTCATTCATATCAGTATGATCTATTGGACACACATGACAGTCAGTCCAGTCAGTCACATAATAGTTTCAGAACACACAGCAGACATAATAGTCGCATATTTGAGAGATCCAACAGTCAACGTCCCCATTCATATTATCTCTGTAATGAGAATAGTCGCATGTCTGAGAGATGTAGTCAAAATAAAAAACGTCATAGTCAAATATTCCAGTCAAATAGTCCAAATAATAAAAAATGTCAACATCTCAATGAGGAATACAGTCACAAGTCTGAGGGATTACAGGGTCATCATCACATAAATTTTAATAACAGTCAGTCACAGAACAGTCAGTCACAAAACAGTCAGTCTAAACAGTCACACAAATCATTAGTCAGTCACTCGGAGGTAAAATATAATGTCAACACTTTGCAAAATAATTCTTGTAAAAAGTCATGGGAAATTAATTTGTTACTAGGAAGTAAACAAATAACATGCATCATAGACTCTGGTGCAGATGTCAATATAATGTCAAAACAAACATTCAATTATGTCAAACGTCAAAATAAACTGTCACTTGTTAAATGTCACATAAATGTCACAGGATTCGGTGGAAAAACCATTCCAATTTTGGGAAAAGTGGATATAAGTTGCAAATTGTGCATAAATAATAGTAAAGTCGTCGAATCAATAACATTTATAATAGCCAATTTAGATTGTCCAAATGTTCTTGGTCTACCAACTTGTGAAAAGTTAGGTATAATAAATCGTGTATTTTCAGTATCAAAACAAAACTTTTGTAAGCAAATTCTTACACAATATAACGATGTTTTTCAGGGTCTTGGATGTCTACCTCCAGTCTGTCATCTTAAACTCAAGCCTGATGCTGTACCATGTGTGGATCCACCAAGAAAGGTTCCATTTGCTTTACAAAGAAAGCTACGTGAAGAGTTGGATCGCATGGAGAAATTGAAAGTTATTGTCAAGGTTACAAAACCTACAGAGTGGGTTAACTCAGTCGTCATAACAGTAAAAAGTTCAGGTCAGTTAAGAATTTGTCTAGATCCTAGAAATTTAAACAAGAACATAATGAGAGAATTCTATCCATTAAAGTCAATTAATGAGATTAGGTCTCAGCTAGAAGGTGCTGTATGTTTTTCTCATTTGGATGCATTCTCAGGATTTTGGATGCTACGTCTCGATGAATATAGTTCTGAATTATGTACTTTTCAAACACCATTTGGTAGATATAAGTATTTAAGATTACCTTTCGGCATAAATGCCTCATCTGAAATATTTCAAAGAGTCATGATGAATTTATTTGGTGATATAGAAGGAGTCTTAATTTTCATAGATGATATTTTAGTTTATGGGCCAAATGAGTCAGTACATAATGAAAGATTACATAAAGTCATGCAAAGAGCTCGTCAAGTCAACTTAAAGTTTAATAAGTCAAAATGTAAATTTTTAGTCTCAGAAGTATGTTTTTTGGGTTATGTCTTCAGTAAAGATGGTGCAAGGGCAGATCAAGAGAAAGTCAAAGCCATTGTCAATATGCCCACACCAAAAAATGTCAAAGAGTTACAGAGGATACTAGGTATGATCAATTATTTAGGACCTTTTATAAGTAACCTGTCAGAAAAAACTCAAATATTAAGAAATCTTTTGAAAAAAGATTCAGTCTGGACATGGGATCAGAATCATAGTCAATGTCTTAAAAAACTGAAAGATGAGATCACTAACTCACCAGTTTTAGCTCATTATAATCCCAAGATTCCATTAGTGTTGTCAGTCGATTCGTCAAAGTCAGCTTTAGGTGCAGTAATTTTACAGAAAAACAAACCTATTGCATATAGTTCAAAAACTTTAACTGAAACCCAAGAAAGATATGCTCAAATTGAAAAAGAGCTATTAGCTATTCAATTTGGTTGTGAAAAATTTCATCAATATGTATATGGTAATAGAGTCACAGTACATACTGATCACAAACCATTAGTCTATTTATTTAAAAAACCATTACATGATGTACCAGCTAGATTACAGCGTATGATGTTAACTTTACAAAAATATGATTTGGAAGTTATACATGTCCCAGGTAAAGAAATGTATATATCAGATACATTGTCAAGAGCAGCTTTAAAAGACCATTATATACCTGAAAATGAATCACAAATGTCTTGTCATGTCAATTTAATGTATGCTAACTTAGCAATTACAAAAGAATATAGCACAAAATTAGCAAAGGAAACCAAAGTCGATGAATCCTTGCAATTATTGAAAAAATATTATAATGAAGGTTGGCCAAAAAGCAAAAACCATGTCAGTCCATTGGTAAAACCATTTTGGAATATTCAAGGAGAAATCCATGTCATTAAAGATTTAGTGTTCAAAGGTTCAAAATTAATAGTACCACAGTCTATGCATAAAGAAATGTTAGACAAGATTCACAAAGGTCACCAAGGTATAAATAAATGTTTAAAATTAGCAAAAGAATCTTTGTATTGGCCAAATATGTCAAGTGATATTAAGAATTTAGTAGAACAATGTCTTGTATGTGCAAAATTCAAACCATGCAATCAAAAGGAACCACTACAAAATTTTGAAATAAGTAAATATCCATGGCAACAAGTCGGTATTGATTTAATGCATTTTGATAATTTAGTTTATTTAATTGTCACAGATTATTACTCAAAATACATAGAGATTGCTTTATTAAATAAAAATAGTACATCTCAAAATGTTATCACTCATTTAAAGTCTATTTTTGCTCGTCATGGTATTCCATTGTCATTAGTGTCAGATGGTGGACCTCCTTTTCAGTCAATTGAATTTAAAAAATTTATGTTAGAATGGGACATAGAACATATTGTTACTAGTCCATATCATTCACAGTCAAATGGTCAAGCAGAAAGCTCAGTCAAAATCATAAAAAACATGTTAAAAAAATGTAAAGAAAACAAGTCTGACCCATACATAGCTTTATTACAATATAGAAATACACCGAAAAATAATTTGTCTTCACCAGCACAATTATTAATGTCTAGAAACTTAAGAGATAACATCCCAGTGTCATACAAAAGATTAAAACCAAAAGTAGTAACTTTTAAGGATTATAAAGAGTCAGTCAAGAAAAATAATGAAAATAAATCAAAGCATTATGATAAAAATACAAAGTCTTTGTCAATATTGTATTATAATGATCATGTCTATTTTAAAAGAAATCCTAAAAGTGACTGGGAACAAGCTATTGTTAAACAAAGAATGTCAAATAATAGGTCATATGTTGTTGAGGATGTCCATGGTGTTAGGTATAGGAGGAATAGAATTCACTTAAGACATAAGTATTCTCATAACTTCGCAAACCCTCCTATGCAATCCAACTCGTCACAGGGGAGAGAGGAAGGTGACAGACAGGAGTCGTCTGAGCATAAAGATTCCTCATCTCAAAAATCCTCAAGTGTAACAACAAGGTCAGGTCGTATTGTCAAACCTACTAGAAGGTTAATAGAGGAAATAGATTAATTATAATTAAGTATATAATATGTAAGAATGTTATGTAAGTTGTAACTATAAGTATTTTTAAGTATGTATAATTGTCATAAGATAGTTACATAGCACAGTAAGTCTTTTAAGTATTTGTCAGAGGTTTAATTAGAACTCAACAGGGGGGATGTTGTAACATCACTAAATTAGTATTATATTAAGCATGTACACCACTACGGATTGTCTATGGATCCGGTAGCACTGTCATGGCCGTCAGCCCGTCACTGACCTGTACCTCATCTGTGTGTACTGCTGTGTCTGAACCGTCTGTCTGTTAATAAAATATATAATCAAGAAGTCATTTCATTTATCACCAACATAACAGTCCTGACGCAAGTTAACATTTTTTACCCATTCCAAAAAAAGTGCACAAAGCCGCTATTTTTTTCACCAAACCAAGTGCACAACGCCGATTTTTTTCACCAAACCTAATGATTATTTTCTTTACTGTTTTGAAAGCAGTGGTGATTCTAAAACCTTACAACATATTGCAACTGCTACTGTCGAAAATTCACTCAAAACCCTAGAATCCTTATAAGCATATTTCTCTGCAGCGCGGACGGCCACGATTTAATTTAGGAATTAATTAGACATGACACACTTCGTGTCGGGCGTCCCGCGGGCAGCGACCAGACTGGCAGAATTAGTGCTAACCGCGTCGACTCGCGTTTTATCGTCCTTGTAAATTGTAGCTGGCTAAAATCCACATACTTGGTTCTAAATTTAGCTATAGTGTTGAAATAATTATGTAGGAAAGGCACTTTCTTGGATAATATCTGTTCAGATGGTTGACTTAGTAGGCTTCATTCTTCTAATAAACGTAATAACAATGTAACAGGCTGAAATTATGTCGGCTTTGAGACACAGGACTTTTTTGAATGTTCATCCTAAAACAACATTTCATTGGAAACATTGTCCTTTTAACCATCAGCACAAGGCAACGTTCCTTCATACTTTTATCACACCCTCAAAAAAGCAAGACACGTAAATAGAGTTGCAAGGTCGGCACTGCGTTTGCCTCCTTCTACGAAGCACTCATGCTCGCGAAGGAGGAGGCGAGCCGTGTGAGTAGACGCCCACGGTGACAGAAGTCGGCAGACGATCTCCAGCCACCGGCGCGGGCATGCGGGCAGCGAGTAATGGGCAACTCGCTGTCCGACTATGGACCATGCCCGGGTCGACGGCGCGTTGTGTTCAACGCGCACCTCAAAGAGTGTCAGCAAAAATGACGCTCCCCGCTAAAGAGCCAAAGCCTAAAAAAAAGGACACCGAAAATTTTAATCAGTGCGAGTCTGATAGTCGCTCCCGCTCTGCCCTGGGTGGGAAGACTCATTTGATGATTTTACCACGTTAAAAAAAATCGACACTGCGTAATCGACACGCACTTTCATCAGGCGAGTCCTATGCCTGTTTGCCACCTTTACTGTTTAAAACAATTGTAGGTAAATAAATCGTTAAAATTGAGTTCTTAAAATACAAACTTAGAGTTCTATTACAATAAAAACGTCATATCCCAGGTAAACGGAATTAAATACACTCATACTAATAGGTACTGATAATGTTATCCTGCGTCATTCTCTGCTGGTCCTTCCCATGACTTCCAGCAGACGGTAAAACACACACGTCGATTTAACAACACCCAACAAATCACTATATTTTTACTCAGCCATTCGAATTCATCCCTCATGCACACAACATCCCACCTCAAACCCGTTACCACAATAAAAAAGATATTAGTCTATCGCGTCCAATGCGCCCGATACCATCAATTCCCTAATTCCCTCATAAAGGGGCATCAATAAAGCACATAGGTTGTAAATAAGCCGTATAAAGGAGCAACAAGGACATGTGGAATTTGATTCGGCTATCGCTGGGGCAATAAAAAGTTATGCGTTGACCGTAACATGCACCACGTAATTCGATAGTGAGTGCTAATGTACTGTGTGCACGGGTTGTACGGTACGACATAGGAGTCTACTCGTACTACGGTAACAGCAAAAGGAGCAACGCTTCTAATAGTGGTACGATAATGGATTTTATTAAAGAAAAAGAAAGTAAATGATACTGTAATGGTTTGTAGCCTCATAATGCAATAAAAAGTACTTCAATGCTTTATCTGACGTATATTAATTATTAAAATAAAAACCCCTGGGTGGAGCGGAAGGGACCGTCAGACTCTTACTGACTAAAATAAAAGATTCTCATTTTTTCAAACGAGATGAATTAAAGCTCTGACCCACACATACGCATGTGCCAAAGACAAAAAGATGATAGTGATAATGTGTGAGAAATCGAATGAGTAAAAAATTAAAATCCAGTTAAATGTTAACTCTCCTAAAAACTCTTAGTACGAACTCGCGTCGCGGGTTCGATTCCCGAACGGAACAAATATTCGTATGATCTACAAGTAGTTGTTTCGGGTCTGGGCGTTTGTGTATGTGAATTTATATGTTTGTTAACACACCCACGACACAGGAGAACTTCCTAGTGTGGAAACGATATTAAAAAAAAACTCTTGTAATATTAACGTACACCTTTTTTCATGTCTTAGTAGGCAGGAACTATAGAAGGCTGCATTTGCAAGAGAACTGCTTTAACATCGTGCACGTTCATAACGCACGATGCAAATTGAAAGAGAATTTTTTGAAAGAGAACATCTCAACTCACGCAACTGTCTAAGAAATTCTCCATCTTCATTGATATCGCTACTGTCTGTCTGTCCAATAGTTCTGATATCAGCATTTATAACATTAGATTCCGAGACCGCCCAAAAAAAGGTATCGAGACGACCTAGACGCTTACCATGAGGGTTGATTCGAAGCGGCCCAGGAAAAGAGTTTCTTTAAGGAATTGGGGGAGGCTACTGCTCAGCAGTGGGACAGTAAAAAAAAGTTATAAGATTAGGATAATTTTGATCCTAAATACCAACTCGCAACACAACGCAAACGCACGAAGCACCGTCAATCCAGGCGATGTCGTAGTGCCAATAAAAGTAAATGAGCCGGATTGCTGGGAACAACCGACATGTGTCCGTACACCCGCCGACATAGATCGCCACTGGCGATAAACTTTCCACACGCTGTTTTAACACCTAATGTCTTATAGATAGAGGTTGTATTGGAGTGCCGTGTGATACTGATCGGATGGTTCTTGCGATTTTTTGGGAGTATGAGTGATAATGAAGTTGTTAACAATATTTTGGGTTTGGACTATAATGGAATTTGATGTTACGCTAGTTTGGTTTCTATGTAAAATAATTAAAGTTGATTTTAGATTGTGTTGAATAGCAAATATTTTCGGCCACAATACAGATCTCCACTTATGATAAACTTCCCGCATGCTATTTCAGTATTTAAAATCTTGTAGATAGAGCTTATATTGGAATACAATGTGATAGTGATCGGATCGTGCTTGTGATTTTTTGGGGATTCAATGAGTGATCATAAGTAGTTAACATTGGACCTAATTAAGGACAATGGTTTGCTACTTTGAAGTTTACGTGAAGTAAAATAACGTTGATTTTAGCTTGTGTGGATTCGTGCAATGTCTTCAGATAATCTTTCATTAGCAAAAAATGTGTTAATGACCACGTGTTTTCATATTTATAACAACATTTTATTTATTTATGAACCTCCACCGGGCTCTGGGTGCAAATAAAAGATACCCTAAACAAAAAGAATGAAAATACGAAAAACTACATCAAATTATGGGTTTGGACCCGCGGACATCATCACAAACACTTTTGAACATCATAATTTTAACATTCTATAAAATTTATTTCACGACCATTTGGTCGTTCTATTTATAAAAGACATACATTTGCTAGTTCCTAGAACCATTGCTAGAAACTCAACTGTCTGGAAAAGCTCTTTACCGCTAGTTTCCAGAACGTTCCATTTAGACCTCGCAGCTATAAAGGTTATAACAGAACACCTGGAACAGCCGTACGTCTTGAAACTCGTATAATAACATAGACGCAAGCAGTCGAGCGGTTCTCGTCTGAAAGTGACGTTAAGCTGGGAATATAATGGCAATACGGTATTTTAAATCGAACACATTATCACATTATTTAGTAATGGCCAGGGCCATTACTAAATAATGTGATAATGTGTATGCAATAACCCCGAGTTTCAAGTTGGAAGTCGTGGATTCGAGCTTTCAAACCAAGCCGTTTGTGTAAATTATTTTATCACAATTTGTCTAAAACAGGATGGAGGTAAACATCGTGATATCCAGTCCATATTTACAATTCGTGTTTTAAAAATCACCTAGCTTCCACACAATAGTCACATACAAAACTCCAATTAAGAGAAACACAAACCCGAAACCGAGTGCTTAAACTAAAACCCTACAATTTCGTTCCCTGCGAATTGCACAAAATTTCAAAACACTAACACTTAACAGTGGTTAAAATGACGTGCAAAAGCGAGTCCAAACGTTTTCCCACATCTCGCTAACCCTCGCATGCCGGGTGCGTTCCGTCGCGCAATGCAGACGCACGCTTCGTCGCCTCGCTCCCAAATTCAAACGGTTGACGTTCCAAATTGGAATTGTTTTTCATTTTTCAACTGTTAAGCGGCCGTTGTCTGCGGCCAGTGATTTCGAGTTCGAATACCGAAACGGGATTAAAATTGGTACTTTGGAATTGTTTGGGTGTTCGATTTTCTGGTTTTAAAGTTCAATTAAGGTTCTGCAGGCGTTTATGTATGTAATTCGACTGTTGTAATAAGACTACGATGTACTTGTATAATGGCGCTACAATCTGACTCTGACACGTCAGAACAAACATAGATGTTTATTTTTACAAAAACAGAAACATAAATGCTGTAATATTTTTGCATGACATCTGTTAAATTAAAGGCAATAAAGAAAAAGTTAAACGAGAAACCTTTATGGAAAAACATTATTGAAATAATCATAATTAATGTGTTTCATTCATTCTAATCTTACAATTTATTAAAAACACTGAAGGAGCATTTTCAATAAAGAAAAGAAAAATGAAAGCTTCACGAAAAGCCAAAACATTTTCCCTATATTTTATTACAACCGAAAATAATATTTCTTACAATAAAATTCGTAAATCTAATAAAACAGATAGACGTCAAAAAACCTCGGAGCATTCGAATTACAAAATTAAATTCCAAATTTAATTTTACAACGCTTTTCATAGAACATTTAACGCATACCGCGAAGGGTGCGTTGGTACTTATGGATGAAAATAAAAAGAATTAATTCTTATTTTTACGAGTCTCTAGAGACCGTGCTTCATTTTCAGTGTTAACTACATCTTTTTTATTATGTTAAAAATATTTAATGGTGCTGCTGAAATTGAGTTATTCGGTACTTTGAGTTTGTTATTTACTGGTTCATGAAGCTGAAGAAAAGTAAGGATAGTATCAACCGCCTATAGCTATTTATTAAAAACGTTGTCGTAAATTATAATATATACTCATTTTAAGTCGGAAACTGCTAGCACAAGTTGTACAAACAGTCCACCTTTTTTTACGCGTTAAAATCATCAAATGGGTCTTTCAGCCAGCCCTAGGTGGAGCCGAAGGGACTGTTTCACCCCTACTGACTAAAAATCCAACCTGTACTTTCAGTTGGCCTTTGTATTCCAGGGTCACGGTTACTTTTTGAGATTGGTAACGTTTAGATGCATTCAGCAGCAGTCTACGACGACGTAACTTGGCTTTCGCAGCGTTGTCTGTGGCATGATTCTGAACCGTACTGCAGATTGCTGCAACAGACGGCAATACCTATTTCCAGTTATTTTTAATGTTCCGTGAGATAAGCTTATTTCTTCGATAGTTTCAACGGAATATCACTCCAGCGTCCAGCACTAACTGATCTTCAGTCGGGCGACACGTGAATTGCGGTCGTGCGACGTAAGAATATAAGTCAGTCGATTATTGCGACCTCATTGGTTAACTGCATACAAGACCCTGACCCAGTTCTTCTAACTAACTCAACCTTTTTTCCTAGCAAAACTAGACTAAAAATAAACCCCAGTCATATAATAATTACAGAAAAACATGAACCACACTAATTCTCTTGCAAAATCCAGTACAACTTTCTTCCATTTTTTTGGACTGGATTTCTAGTTAAGTCTAACGAGCTTTAGATTAGCGGCCTCAAATTATGTGAACTTAAGGCTCCTTGTTTTAATTCTGCCGGGAAAAATACGCCACGCGAAGATTATGTCCGGGAGCGCGGACGTCCGAGTCTCGGCTTTATAAGTCGGCTTACTGAGTTAAATGAAAAGCAGAAATGTAATACGATGCAGCCGTAGGAAATACTCGGAAAAGTCATCAACTGCCTAGCCTTTTCCCAACTATATTGGGGTCGGCTTCCAGTCAAACCAGATGCAGCTGGATATCAGTATTTTACATGGAGCGACTGCCTGTCCACAACCCAGTAACTGGGTAATACGATACCCCATGGTAAGACTGGTTGTCAGACTTTAGTGCTCCTGACTAACAGTAATGACTGTCAAAGATCTACAAATGACAGCCGGGACCAACGGCTTTACGTGCTTTCCGAGGCACGAAGGAAACTCGCTATAACAGATGATCACCCATCCACAGACCAACCTCGGCAAGATCGGCCTGTGCGGCTGTATTTATTTAGCCACGAGCTCCTTGAGGAAATACGAGGAAATACTCGGAAAAGTCCCGAACTATAATATTATAGTTCGGGACTTTTCCGAGTATTTCCTAGAAGTTCCCGTATCGCAACAGCCATATGGCTGTTGCGATACGGGAACTTCTAGCATAAGAAGCCTTTATTATATTTTAACCAGGGTGCTCCCACGATCATCAATAGTAATTAGTAGTCTATCTCGGTCGCAATCTTCATCTCGATTTTTGTCTGTAACCAATGAACGATCGAATTTGCCTAATTTTGAATCTTAAAGATGTCTGCAGCCTTCAAAGAAAACAGATTTGAATTTGCATTGAGATGTTATATTAATTTTGGGCGAAAAATGTTTGTGTGCTGTAGCACATATATATTTTTTTAACGTGGTAAAATCATCATATGGGTCCTCCCCCCAGGGCAGAGCGGGAGGGACTTTCAGATTAGAACTGACTAAAATCCACGGTGTCCTTCAATAGCCCTTTACGTACCGGGGTCACGGTAATTCGTGAGTCCCGCGACCCCGGATGCTGTAGTATAAATAAAGAAAATATGTAAAGAATTTAGTTATGCCTTCGAGCATAATTATTCATCTATGCTACCTGCAAATTTTTACGGACACAATATTTAATGTTTTATTTAAAATCGCCAAAATGAAGTGCGAACCTTCGCGATCAATTGTCCCTTCCCTATTTGGGAGAAAACATTTACTCTATTGTAAAAATAGACAGACATAATCATATTCAACCTTACCTACTTCTCTTCTAGTCATCTGCAAAAAAATACAGGCTCGCATCAAACTGCCTACTTGCGATCGAATATTCTATCTAGGTTAGAACGTATATTTCAGATATTATGCTTATAAAAACTTCATGAATACCACCGCTGTTAAAGCAACACACCTTTTCTTTTTCCTTTTCCGAGTCTCAAGAGCTCTATCTCTCTTTCTCATTTCTCTTTATTTTATTTTTCCAACGAAGGACAATGTCGGACTGCAGTAAGAAAATTAAAATAACGTATTCCAAATAATATATTCATGACGTTTTCATCTTTCTTATTCAGCGATGATAATGAAGCGACGGACAAAAAGTTTCGCAAAAACTAATTGATTCGCCGTCATTCGTCTCCCCTTACTTTGAGTGTGGGTGAGGTGATAAGAGGTAGCGATTTAGGATTTTCCTTGACTAAATTTACTTCACAAAAATTGTAACTGTTAAATGCAAAATTGAATCATTGCTGAATCTACAATTTTGTTCAATAAAATATAATTATCATCTTGGAACTTGAATTTGCCGGTCATGTCTAATCACACCGGGCTGACTCACCCCGCCTTATATCTGCTCGCTCTGCTCGGGATGTACCACGATATACGCATGTGATTCCAGTTACCGATTTAGGTTTATTATTAATGACTTGAACCAAAAAAGCAGCCAGCCCTCTGGTAATGTCCGCAGTGTCATCAGGTGTCAACCCATAAACGGCTCAAATACATAACTAACATTTGAATGACTATTTTTTAAAATTAACCATTTGTCTGTTATTTAAAAACGAAAACTGATTTATTTTTAAACTTTGATGTTCATTCAATGGATAAAATTAGTTTCTCATCCGTACACTAGAGGCGTTTCTTTAAGTAACAAGTACGATCAAATTCGTAGAATTTGTGCCAAGGTCTCCGACCTACTAAATATCACTTTTCATGAATAGCCAAGCTTTATTATCACCAAAAAAGAAAGAAAGAATAAGGCATGAACTTTTTTTCATTGGGTTCGCTTTTGTAATATTTCTTGGACCACATCCATCTTTCAGTGCGGAAGAAAAATGCTCCTCTTCGCGTTTAAGACATAAGAAAGCACTCAGTACACGGCGTTAAGTTATTAATGGATGAATATAAAACTGGATGATCAACTGCCTTCCATTCTTCAGGAAACTTCCGACGAACCACTTGTAATAAACGAAATATTTTTGACTTTCTTAATAAGAAAACATTAAAAGTTTTCTTTTTTCGGCAGGAAAACAAGAAGGTTTACTTTATAAAAAAAAGGTGTTTTGGAAGTCGGTTAAACACACACTGACCTGCATTCCAACAAGAATGCATCCAGGAATTAAATAAAATCCAGTAAAAAAACGTCCATTCAGGACTCTGGGTAAATAGGTACCAGTAGGTATTTGTAGTGCCTTTTATATTGTTCTATAACATCAAATACAACAGCTAAAATCATGATATTACATTATCATGTCAGCCAATTCCCATCCATTCCTAAACGTAATCCTCAACGAACACCAAGAATCCCGGTCTTGGGCACTCCGAATCCACCGGTTACCAACCTTCAGTCAGACTCGTTTTGACTAAAATCCACGGTGTCCTTCAATAGCTCTTTTCGTTCCGGGGTCACGATAATTCGTAAGTTCCTAAGTTTCATAAGTGCGGGAAAAGTCCCGCGACCCCGGCAGGCTTTGGCCCTCTAGAGGGAGGCCCCGTCATTTTGTTGACACTCTTTGAGGCGCTCGTGGAACACAACGCGCAGTCGACCCGGACATGGTCCATGGTCGGTCAGCGAGTCGCCCATTACGCCCGCATGCCCGCGCCTACGATGGCCGGAGATCGTCTGCCGGGTGTCCGACGCTACGTGGTCTGCACTCTAAAAGATGACGTCATCTCTCCGTCTGCAGATTTGACCGGCGCGGCCCACTTCCACTTCAGCATGCTAATTCTACGCACAATTTGATTGACTTTAGTTCTCTGACGAATGAATTAATTGCGAATTCTATCCAATTATTTTTATAAACACGTCATGATAATACATAACTCATTCTTCCAAATTAAATAGGGAAGTAGCATGCACTTACATCAAAAGTCCCAAAAAAAACTAAAGGCCTCCATTACAGGAAATTAAAAATATACCCTTAGAAGAAAATTTCCTGTGAGCTCCCCTAGGTGACGTCACAACGCATTATCGACGAACAAAAGAGAATCGCGGCCGACGTCACACGTCACTGACATTAACAAACCTACAGAAACTAACAGTTTCCACAACATTGTAATTTTAACCGTTTAGCTATGGGTTAAAGTGTATTTTACTGTACTGTGTCGATAGATGGGATGTGAAAAGAAAAAGCGGGATAATCGATCGTATTGAGATCTCAGAAGCCTAGAGATGCGAAGTTCTGAGGATTAGTGAATAGAATGGAACGTAATAATGAAAATAGTTTGCAACGGAAATTTCTTTTTTTATCGCAAATGACACATAAGTAGCTGAAGATTTTTCAAATCAAGCAAAGTCGTTTTATTGAAAATAAGGTCAATTGTGATATATTTGATTCCAATTAATTATAAGTATCCTGCCGGGGTCGCGAAACTCACGAATTTCACGTAAACCTAGGGATCTATTTTGGACAAAAGATACACATATAGTATAGTTTATAACCTGGATTAACACGCATTAGATAATTTTTGTCCCGGTAAGAAGTTACCGTGGGATAATTTCCGAGTAACACTCGGGCGATGCCGCTTGCAACACCTAGTTATATTTATTTTTGTAAGTGCTCATGTGTGACGGAGTGGGAAGCGGTCGCCTCCTTCTGCGAAGCAGTCATGCTCGCGAAGTAGGAGGCGGGCCGCGTGAGGGAGAGGACAGCGTCCTCCCTCCACCCCAGCCGCAGTGGTAGACGCCCACGGCGACAGACGTCGCCAGACGATCTCCGGCCACAGTAGGCGCGGGCATGCGGGCGGCGAGTAACGGGCGACTGGCTGTCCGACCATGGACCATGCCCGGGTCGACGGCGCGTTGTGTTCCACGCGCGCCTCAAGGAGTGTCAGCATAGTGACGGGGCCTGTAGAGGGCCAAAGCCTGCCGGGATCGCGGGACTTACGAATTACCGTGACCCCGGAACGTAAAGGGCTATTTAAGAACACCGCGGATTTTAGTCAGTACGAGTCTGACAGTCCCACCCCCCCCCCCCTCTGCCCTGGGTAGGAGGACTCATGTGATGATATTACCACGTAAAAAAAAAGGTCTCTAATAGTAAACTAGCAGCTCCCCGTGGTTTCATGCTATTGTTCTAAGCGTGATGTTCCATAGCCTTCCTTAATAAATACACTATCTAATCCAAAAAATATTATTCGAATCGAACCAGTAGTTTCTGAGATTAGCTCGTTCAACGAAACAAAGAAACATATTCAAGCTTTTTAATTATCTGGTGGACTACGATCTAATCTGAACACTTAAGCCTTTGTCAAACAGACAAGCGATAGCGAACCGGACCGAGTCCGAAGCAATAACGAACCGATACGAGACGTCAAACAGCGAAACGAGGCGTGGCAGTTGTATTAGCTGGCCTTTTATGAACGACATCAAACAGATCAAATACGCCTTCGTCACGTCTTCGCATCGGTTCGCTCACGCTATCGGATCGCTTTCGCTTTTCTATGTGACTGGATTTAAATAATTCCATATATTAGAAATAAAAACGCCTCGCTTCGCATTCGCCACGCCTGTTGGTTTAACAAAGGCTTTAAAGTGCCACCCAAAATAGTCGATACATACTCGTAGACCTTCTCTAAGTCATGAGTCTATCTAATGGGATGCCGATTTCAGTACCGGGAAAATGCTGCAACTTTGCCATGATGCCCAACTTTGCCTTCTTTGTTTCAACGCACGGCGCGCGACCTTTATTCGTGATAGCTTCCGCCCGCGACTCCGTCCGCGCGGATGTCGGTCTTCGCGTGGATGGTTTATTTCCCCATTTTGAGTAACTCTGACAATGACATCTTATAAATATTACGGCGCTGAATCCACTGCGGGTAATGCAACGTGTGTTCGCGGTTCTACAGAACAACGTCTATGAATAAAACTGAAAAATAAGTTTTTTTTTCTACGTATTTTTCCAGGATAAAAAGTATCCTATGTTATGCCTAGGATAATAAGGAATAATTATACCAAGTTTCATCGAAATCGAACCGTTAGTTTTCACGTGATGCCTGCACAAACAGACAGACAGACAGACAAAAAAATTTTTAATCATATATTTGGGTTTGATATCGATCCAGCAACACCCCTGCTATTTATTTTTTCAATATTTTCAATGTACAGAATTGACCCTTCTACAGATTTATACGATTTTAACGTCGTGCGTTGAAAGAAAAAAGGCAAAGCTGGGCGTCATGGTCGCGGGACTCACGAATTACCGTGACCCCGGTACGTAAAGGGCTAGTGAAGGACACCGTGGATTTTAGTCAGTACAAGTCTGACAGTCCTTCCCTCCCTGCCCTGGGTGGGAGGACTCATTTGATGATTTTACCAAAAAAAAAAAAAGCTGGGCATCATAGCAAAGTTGCATTTTTCAGTACGCAGTTACTATAACTAGGTACCTTTCTCCAGCTTTTCCTCGCTCCAAGAACTTCAAGAAAAGCCTGAACACATCCAAGAAGTTCCACGTAACAACTGAAGCCTCCAATATGTTAATAGGTTTACGAACACAGTACTTAAAATGTTCAGGAGTTTGCTAAGCGTTTCCGAATCATCGGATTTCGTTCAAACTTTGCCCTAAGAAGAAGAACTTTACACTTAACTGTCTATAGATGATTTTCTTTTCGTATATTTTTGAGTATTTTAGGAAGATTTTGTGTTTTGATTGTGGGAAAGGGAGCATCGTGGAAGGGTATTTATAGAGTGCTAATTCTTTGTCACCTCGTGTTGGTGAACGAAGGTGTCATTAGAAGAGCTCGGTGAATTTTTGTGGAAATGCTTGAGGCACGCTGAAAACTTGCTCAATGCTTCTTCAATAAGCCCTAAGCACAGAAATGCAGACCATATTTACCTATTTATTTTATAAAAACCAACTAAATTATCTGGCTCATTAATTTTCCTCCTTAAATATTCACTTTTTCGAAAGGCCTAAAACATTTGGTCGCGGGTTTACGAATTACCGTGACCCCGGAACGTAAAGGGCTATTGAAGGACACAGTGGATTTTAGTCAGCGAACCGAGGCGTGGCAGTTGTATTAACTGACTTTTTATGAACGACGTCAAACAGAGCAAATACGCTTTCGCCACGTCTTCGCATCGGTTCGGTCACGCTATCGGATCACTTTCGCTTTTCTATGAGACATCCAATCACGGGATTCAAACGATTCCATACATTACAAAAAAAAACGTCACGCTTCGTCACGCCTGTCTGTTTGACAAAGGCTTTATTGTTAGCTCACTTCATCACAGACACGCCGCAATCGCGGCGGTAAGACCCCTCTTTGAGGAGTGGCTGGATAGGCGTCACGGCGTCCTTACCTTCCGCATGATGCAGGTCCTCACCGGACACGGAAGTTTCGGGAGGTTCCTGTGTCTGATAGGGAGGGAAGAAACGCCTGGGTGTCACCACTGCGAGGATCGTCCGGAGGACACGGTGGAGCATACGGTGCAGGACTGCCCCGCTTGGGCAGAGCACCGCCGTGTCCTCACGACGGCGATAGGCGGAGACCTCTCGCGCCCGGCATTGGTCGAGGCCATGCTGCGGGGCGAGACGGAGTGGGAAGCGGTCGCCTCCTTCTGCGAAGCAGTCATGCTCGTGAAGGAGGAGGCGGGCTGCCTGAGGGAGAGGACAGCGTCCTCCCTCCATCCCAGCCGCAGTGGTAGACGCCCACGGCGTCGGACGTCACAGGACGATATCCGGCCACCGTAGGCGCGGGCATGCGGGCAGCGAGTAGTGGGTGACTTACTGTCCGACCATGGACCATGCCCGGGTCGACGGCGCGTTGTGTTCCACGCGCGCCTCAAAGAGTTTCAGCATATTGACGGGGCCTGTAGAGGGCCAAAGCCTGCCGGGGTCGCGGGACTTACCCATTACCGTGACCCCGGTACGTAAAGGGCTGGTGAAGGACACCATGGATTTTAGTCAGTACAAGTCTGACAGTCCCACCCGCCCTGCCCTGGTTGGGAGGACTCATTTGATGATTTTACCACGCAAAAAAGAAACAGTGCGCGTTCTAAGCTGACTTCACGTTAAGCCTCTGTCTCCACCAGCAGGGCACAGCCAACCACATCTTTAAAATGTCCTGTAACATACCAAGATCAAGATCGAAGTATACAAATAGAGTTTAAATCTTCTTCCTCGACTAATCTACCTCACGCACCAACGGCCTTACTGATGCTTACCAATATCTCACACATTTACACTTTGACAGGCCTATTGGTCTAGTGGTTAGTGACCCTGACTGCTATGCCGAAGGACTTGGGTTCGATTCCGACCCAGGACAAATGTTTGTGTGATGAGCACGATCATTTGTTCTGTGTCTGGGTGTAATTTATCTATAATATGTATGTATTTAGAAATATATAAGTATGTTTATCAGTTGTCTAGTACCCATAACACAAGCTCTGCTTAGCTTGGGACTAGATGCCGTTGTGTGATAGTTGTGGAATAGTTGTGGAATATTTAAAAACTCAGCAGCTTTCCTTAGGATACCGCGGCATAGTGTAACTTGTTGCGTTCAGTTTAATATCCCACCTGGCTGCCTGCTTATTGAGTGCTCGAGTTGCGCGCTCGCCTGACAAATTACCTCTGCGGCTCGAACGTGACGTCATACGTTGTAATAAACCCCAGCATTTACGAGCTCCTTCACTTAGATTGAGGGATTATAATTTGTTAAGGATGTGATGTCGAGTTTTATTATGGTAATCTGTTATTTGATGGTGGTTTAGGGAGAGTATCGAAAATGTTACATGCCATTGGTGCCGTAAAATACACCTCGATTTGTTCACAAAAAGTTCCAATCTGAATCTTATGTTTGCCGCTGATCCTCGTAATATTTATATAATAATATAAGCCGCCAGCAGGTCAACCTACCCGAATCTGTAAAATTTTACCAATCGAATATTAACCTTCCACTATAGTGTTAAGGCTGAAAATCTAATAAAGGAATTTGACAGATTGAGGTAGTTTGATGAGCTGGCGTCTGTATACTTCTCTACTACTACAAGGGTTTTTCAATTCTATCATCAATAAAGTGACCTTTGACTGCTGGCTTTTTGAGAGACAAAGATTCATTCAACGACCAATGGAAAGAGCTATGCATGGAGTAAAATTCAGTACAAGGAAATTCGCCTGAGCCAGAGTCACCGACATAGCACTTAAAATTTGCAAGTTGAAGTGGCAATGGACAGGCCACATCGCTCGTAGAACAGCTAACCAATGGAGAAGAACAGTTCTCGAGTGGCGACCTTGGATCAGAGGATGCAGCGTAGGCAGGCCTCCCACTAGGCGGACCGACGATATTGTGAGAGTAGCGGGCAAGGGTCTAAAGCCTTTGTCAAACAGACAGGCGTGACGAATGCGAAGCGAGGCGTTTTTATTTGTAAATGTTTGAATCCAGTCACATAGAAAAGCGATCTGATAGCGTGGCCAAACCGATGCGAAGACGTGGCGAAGGCGTATTTGCTCTGTGTGACGCCGTTCATAAGAAGACAGCTAATACAACTGCCACGCCTCAGTTCGCTACCGCCTGTCTGTTTGACAAACGCTTAAGGGGGAGGCCTATATTCGGCAGCGGACGTCTTCCAGCTAATAATCATCAATAAATAGTCAATAATAATTGATAAGGGCCCAGACAATGTGACATTTTTTTTAATTGACAGCGACTTTTATGATAAAAACGACAATAAACAGCAAGTCATTGACATTCGAAATGCTTGCAAACGATTGCTTCTGTCAAACTATGGTCAACTCTTAATGGTAAATTTTTGACTAACAACTAATAAAAATAATTATTGACTCTTAGTTTTAAATTCTTCTTTATACGATTCCGGATTATCAAGTCCTCGTGAAGTTCTTATAATTAATTCCTTGTATCAATAATCACTCTTTAATTTTTTATTCGGACCCCTTTTCCACTCTTTGAAGAGGTCCCCCGGTTTTAATTGCTTCGTCAAAAAATAAAAGGAATAGCCGTTCATGTAATGGTGTGGTCCTAATGATAGCAGTTAGCGATAAGCGTAAAGCGATTTCCAGATGTTCTCAGAGGGTATCGAAGCAAGTTATACGTATTTTTTTAAGGATTAAGGCCCTCTACATTCTTCATACTAGTGTAAACTCATGAAAACCAGAATCAAACGCGACAACACCAGAAAATGGCCGAAACAATGAAACTTGACGAATTCCCGGTTTTAGTATTTAAGTGAATTAAATCCTTAAAACTTTAGGAATTGCTTCTGTGTCTTTGGTGCGTTTACAAACGTTTAAACCTACATACATAAACACCAAGACCCGGAACAACTCATAGATTATACAATTAATATTTGTTTCGTTCAGGAATCCCGTGACATGCAGGGCAGCAGTCAACCGCCAACCAACCAAAAGGCACGTTTGGCGCAGTGGCTGAGCAATTGGACTCCTGCGCTATGTGTCGCGGGTTCGATTCCCGCACAGAACATATATTTGTATAATCTACAAGTAGTTGTTCCGGATCTCTAAGATGAGTGAGTGTTCTTTAAAGACGCAGTTTTTTCTTCCATCTCTCTCCCAGAGGGGCCCCACCCCATTCTGTAGATAATGATGCTTCGGCTGCACCCTAACGACCTTTATATTATTTAGAGCCGGCCCTTTCCTTGTTTAATTAATTGACGAGAAACGCGTTTTTAATTTTGACTTATTCCCTCTCTTAGTAAAGTAGGTTAGAGATTGAGTTGTATTGGGTTTATGATTGCTTTTTCAGTTTTTTTTTTACAGCCAAATAAACTTTCTGTTTTTATAAAAAATATTTCGGAACGTTATTTTAAATATTCTCTGAGGTCTCATATCGAACGCGTGGAGTAAACATAATGCAAATTGGAGTGATTTGAAAGTACTAATTTTTTATTACTTTTTACATATCGATGGGCCGTACTAATTATTGTGCTTGCTACATAAATTCAAAACTGCTATAGGATTGTTTTATCATCTTTCAAAATCCTCAATTCATGATAGATTTTTAAAATTTCTCCACACTGGAAATAAATCCTGTATCGTGGATGCGTTTACAAACATAATTATAATCTCAATAACTCATTATTTCTACATTTTGCAGCTTATATGTATCTGGCAAACAGCTATTTATATCGTAGTCGAATAGAAACAAAATATTTAATCAAGTTACTGTCTACTATTCACATGTATACTACGATAATCAGAATATTGATCTGAAAGACGACAAACAAAATAAATAACCGAACATTTTCATCGTTCTTGGCAACTTGCCTCCTTTTCGAACGAAATAGTTTTCATATTACTGACTGTTCAAGTACTACGTGAATCCTACAGCCATAAAATAAAAGGAGCAAATTATGTACTTAAAAAATAGCGAGTAGCATGACCAATTCTCTAACTATTCTGCCAAGGATAAACAAAGTTATTTCTATACAAATCTATATTTTTTTCCCGATTATAGCACAGCCCGTAGATTACTGAAGAACAGAAACAGTTATTTCTACATTTTAAACATCATTCGGACGATAGAAAACATTCCCAATTCTGTCATTTTGCCTATTCTTCTGTTGACAAAACCGGTTTCTGTGATATCATGTGTCGCTGCGTCACTGAAAGTCTTCGGCATTCGCTTCAGTGAAGGCTTCAGTTTTTGTATCCACATCCTAGTATACGAGGTTAACAATGGAAAGGATATTTCTACAAATCTTTTCCATGAATTCATACATAAACTCACGCAACTACAGAGCGCCGCCTGCTACGATCCTTACATACTCCTTTTGCTTCATCCGCATTCATAAATCTGGTTATAAACACACGCCGATTACGAGTACAACACACCCGACCTTTTTGAAACACTTCACCAATGAAATCAGTACTTGAATTTTTCAAGATCACTAAAGAAGTAAGAAGTCTTCAAGTTATGTAATGCGCGGCTTCTGTAATCAATGCGATACTTCAAAATTAAGCGAACTTCAAACAAAACGTCTTATTATTGGTAGTTAATTAATTCAATCATTCAAATTTTGATGTGTAAAAATGAAGGTATTATTTTTTAATTTGGCCTCCATTGAAAATTCATCTCGTAATCTGAATGCGTCACAAAAATTTTAACCCAGACCCAAATCATGATATTTTGTTAGTATACTTTTGGTTTTTTTTTTAGCGTGGTAAAATCATCATATGAGTCCTCCCACCCAGGGCAGGGCGGGAGGGACTGTCAGACTTGTACTGACTAAAATCCACGGTGTCCTTCAATAGCACTTTACGTACCGGGGACACGGTAGTTAGTTAGTCCCGCGACGTTTTGTGTTTGATTAAGGACAACGACTTTTAAAACAAAATAGGTACAAAATTATCCAGTTAAATCCTCTAAATATAAACCTCTTTTATCAGATAACCACTTTGTCTTATTGTCAGAGTCATACCAAACGAGCTAACAATTTCCCAGCGGCCCACATTACAAATATAAACAAGGAACTCCACACAGGACAGTTCTCACTTCAAAAGTAAATACTTCACGTAAATACTGCATTTTCAGAGCTTCCCTGCACTACTGGATATATTTAAAGGGTTGTCCCTCCCCGGGAATTCAGGGAATCCCGCCGGGATCGCCGGCGACGCAACTTATTCCGGGAAAATACGCGAGAGGTGAAATATAAGTAGTGGCGTAACTTTAGCGGGAATTGCTTGATGTTAGATAGTGAAGTAAATAATACTTCTATGTACTGAGTTATTGTTGTTTTGACTTTACTTGTAGATTTTCTACACTAAACCTCAAACTCAAAGTGTTTATTGAAAGTGGACAGGTACTTCTGAAATATTAAAAAAATAAGACACAAGACTTAATAACTAACCCAAAATCTAAACCAAATCAAAATCTACTAACTCAAATAATCCAAGGAGCAACTTCTCAAATGTCCAAATCTCTGCGAATTTAACCACCCGAGTATCACCCACACATATACATACACATTATGCCATATAGGTAAGGCACCCGGCTACCGACCACCCCACATAATATCGTGCACTGGACCGACTCATCCGCTACCAATTTTGATGCATCGTGGCTGGCACAGCCTCCCTACGGATATCCTACGCACACATGAGTTATCTTGTCTGAATCGTATGAAATTGGTCTGGAGTTCCAGTTACGGATGGTTTAAAGACTTTATGGTTGGATTAATAGGAGATTTTTATATCTTTTTGGGGTTAAGTTAATGTTTAGTAAAGAGTGGTATGGTATGCTTCAAAGAAATCTCACCTCTTTGTTAGTGACAACAGTACAAATTGGGGTAAGTTTTCTCTGAAGCTGACTGTGCCTATGTAAAAACATTCAATTATTCTGAAAAGTAGGTAATGATGACAAAATGTTATTATAACCTAAAACGGTAAAACCAAGGTTTTCATTCGTTTAGAGTTGGATATTTCGATAATATTACGATGTATCCGTTGATCCACTTGGAATAGTGCCAAAATATCGGTAGTGTTAGTGACCATGTAACATTAAAACCTTACATTATAAAATAGTCTCAAGTTTATATATTTTGTGTGTTACCTTTGTTCTGAGCTTTTGATAGATCAATGATAAAATAATGTCATAGTAAAATTAAATCGACATGATATGGAAATATGTAGTTTTTCTTAAGTTATGTTACTCACGAATAAGCGGATTTCCGAGTTTCTAACGGTGCATTGAAAAGTAGAAGAGACGACATAAAGTCTCTGACGTTTGTCGCAACTTTCTTGAACTCCTAAGTCTTGGAATGCCATTACATTGAAATAGTACTACAAGATTGTACTCCTACTTGTCTAACAAAATATTCACTACAATATCTAATAAATTGAACCAAGCGTTACCAAATAGAGACTCAGCTTGCATCCCAGGCCAGTCCCTTTACGGCTCAGAAAATAGGCTGTGCTCAATACCGACACAGCTCAAGACCGTCAATACGGTCAATACCGTCAATACGGCCATGAAATACACGCATAAACCATGCATGTTGCGACAACGATTATGGAATAATATAAGGAAAGAAGTCGCTTAAGTCTTTGTCAAAGAGACAGGGGATAGCGAGCCGGACCAAGTCCGAAGCGAAAACGGACCGATCCGAGATGTCAAACTAGGTGCAGGGAACCGAGGGGTGGCAGTTGTATTAGCTGGCTTTTTATAAACGACGTCAAACAGAGCAAATACGCCTTCGCCACGTCTTCGCATCGGTTCGGTCACGCTATCGGATCGCTTTCGCTTTTCTATAAGACTGGATTCAAACAATTCCATACATTACAAATAAAAACGCCTCGCTTCGCATTCGCCACGCCTGTCTGTTTGACAAAGGCTTAGAGTATGCCATAACTTGCCGCGATATTCACATGAAAGAAACAAGTGACAAACGCGTCTGTGATGCAAGTCTCATTGATTAAGTTCGTATGTTGGACATAATAGATGGTCGGAGGAATAGACCTACTGGCTTGGCTACGGAGTAAAATCTCTTTTCCATTCTCCAGGATTGCTCTGTGCGTCACCTCATTTATGTATTGAAGAGTCCAGATTGTATGTGACTGGCAGAGCAAATGCGGCATATCATGTGCCGGGATTCCACACTCCGGTCAGACGCCACGTCACTTGCGACTCTCAATGCTTACTCGAAGAAGATAAGCAACTCGCTTCGAAAATCTCATCGCTTAAGGTCGTGAATGAGACGGACAATCTTTTATCCCTTATACCGGCCATTGATCTGTTTGTCTCTTAATTTCATCCATGTAATCTGGTACTGTGAGAAGAATTGTTAAGTGTGCAGGCTCGTTTGTTGCTTGTGTAGCCATTTGTTTTTTTTTTTAATTTGGAACGATTCAGTACACTATTTAGTTGTTACTTAGACGAACATTTCTACTAAATATAACTGACAATAGACAACCTTAAAAGATCTTTTAAACCTTAAAAGAGGCGCTTGTTACAGAAAAAATGTAAGGGTTTCTTGGTACTGAAGAAGTAATATTGAAGATGAAATATATGTCATTAAAAGAGTTATATGCGAGTTACTGGATGAACATGAAAGAAAAGATGGATGAATAAAGTGAGCAACAGTGTGAATACAAAAGAAATAAATAATATCTATCACCAAGTTGCAAGAAGAAACCGTATAGTAGAAATTAATATTGGCAAGAAGGTGATAATGATGGCTATTCTTACAAAAATACTGTCATAAAACAGGCTGTTGGTAAGAATTGCAGTCACGAAGTTAAAAAACAAGCCTTACATAATATAGTGAAGAGAAGAATTTAGCTATCAACCAAACCATTCATCCATTTGTACTTTCCGTTAATTTAATCTCCATTCAACTAAGTTTTGAAGATGCAAGCTGTATTAATGTATGGGGTATTGAATCTCTCCCTTAGTTTACCGAGGACATCTTGAAAGGCGTTCGCTCAATGGGATCGGCAAGCGGTTGCCAATGGTTTGCAAATTAATCCATTTTGCATATTTGGATCTTATGGTGAATACCGTTTAAATTATAAACGCTTACGTAGACGTATAGTTATAATAATATTGTTTGGAAAAGGGGAATCTGGTTTAACTAAGTTTCGAAGACAAAATATAATTTATGCACTGTATGTATTATGCATTTTATATTTGTCTTCAATGAATGGAAAATTAAAGTTTACCAACAAGTCCAAAACTTTTCTTTTTGAAGGGACAAGTGATTTTTATAAATTAAGATTTAACATATCTAGGTGACCTAGACTTTTCAGACGTCAAATGTTGTTTATTGTTGTTAATTAACTATTTGTTTATACCACTCTCCCAAATACAGCAACATTTCTATTCATAAAAATGGAAGTCTCTAAAAAACTTTCAAATTGTGTAAAATCTAGACAACAGTACAAATAGGACAACTCGTAATAAACAAACCCCGCATTAATTTTAACCCCAAAATTGCAACAGCAACCAATTTCACGAAATGAAAAAAAAAAACAAAACAGAAAATTACAACGACCGACTCCACATTTTACTAACACTAGAACAGAGGCTTTGTGTACTTCCATTATTACCCACAATGCCTATCCAACAAGCATAATACGAAAAACAAAGTGTTGCAATGGAAAAATAAAAAAAATCCCGAGTACCCACTACGAGCAATTTCATTCTCTGTAGTGAAATAAAAATCTGGGTCGCGGGAGGGTTGCAGGTACAGGTTAGTGTACCGTGCGGAGGGAGTTAGGGAAACTAGATGTGTCTGCTTCATGCTGGAGAGCTCCACGAAGTTTTGCGAAAATGCTTGAGGTACGCTAAAATCTTGCTCAATCTTTGTTTTTTTTTTCGAGGTATAATCATCAAATGAGACCTCGCGGGAGGGACTGTCAGACTTGTACTGACTAAAATCCACGGTGTCCTTCAATAGCCCTTTACGTACCGGGGTCACGGTAATTTGTGAGTCCCGCGACCCCGGCAGGCTTTGGCCCTCTACAAGCCCCGTCACTATGCTGACACTACTTGAGGCGCGCGTGGAACACAACGCGCCGTCGACCCGGGTATCTTGCTCAATACTTTTTCAATTATCGTTAGAATTGAGCAAGTTTTCAGCGTGCCTCAAAAACTTTTCCAAACAAGTAGCTCTTAGGCTATTATTAATATTGCCTATAAATTATTCTTTGGTTTATACGTCTACAGTTTTGTCCGCCTGAAATTCGTTAATTATTCAACGGATAGTCATACCGGGATAAAAGTGCTCCTATGAGTTAATCGTCGTTATGAAGTATGAGTACCAATTATCAAAATGCGTTCTGTAGCTTTTGTTTGGAAGTTTCCTCCGTCCCTCGGAAAGTACGTAATGCCGTTGGTCCCGGCTGTCATTTGTAGATCTTTGACAGTCGTTTATATTAGTCAGAAGCTCTAAAGTCAAACAGACAGGCGTGGCAAATGCGAAGCGTGACGTTTTTATTTATAATGTATGGAATTGTTCGAATCCAGTTTCATGGAAAAGCGAAAGCGATCCGATAGCGTGACAGAACTATCGGGCTGACGTCTCGTATCATTTGGGTATCGCTTCGGACTCGCCTGTCTGTTTGACAAAGGCATAAATTCTGACAACCGAGGCCGAACGCGGATAACACAAAAAGAGATAAAATTATAGTTAACCTATAACTTGAGCAATAGAATAGATTATTCCAATTTACGAACTTCAGAGTTAATAACAGAGTTTAAAACTTGTTATTTTAAAATTTTGGCGACCATTTTCACGACCTCAGTTATAGCCTAAGTAGGTCGGGGTTATGTCATGTCAAAATTCAATCTGATACGGCTGTCGATTATTCGTCCTACAACGGCTAATTAGCCATTTCCGTCAAGATCGGCTTATCAAAGGGAAGTGTCAGTACTGTGATTGACACGTAGTAACTTTAAACCCCACCAAAAACGCACCTGTTAAAAAGGGGGCCAAGTTCCTATCGGCTGCCTGTCGGGGTCGCGGGACTTATGATTTACCGTGACCCCGGTACGGAAAGGGCTATTGAAGGACACAGTGGATTTTAGTCGGTACGAGTCTGATAGTCCCTCCCGCTCTGCCCTGGGTGGGAGGACACATTTGATGATTTTACAAAGATTTAAAAAAAAGTTCCTATCGGCTAATTGTTCGCCTAAAAAGGGTTGAAATCCAATCCAATGCCAAGTTTACGGTCCATCTGGCCGAAATGCATCAAATTTTAAAGTGCATCTAAACTTGACATTTTGCAGCCTATTACACAACATGTATACGTAATATATCGATAAAACGTTTTTTCACAGAAAATTCGTTTGTCAGTTGACAGTTCTTTTGGGATAATCGTAAGCAGCGCCACTTTGACAGTTGCCTTCCCCATTAATTCATCCTTCTTCTTCTTACTTTCAGTAGTTCGGCGTTTATATTGAAGATGGCTGGTGAAAGTAAAGCCAGTTGGAATTAAACTATTGCTTTGTCATGTTATCGTATATTCTTTAATCTATGTCGGGGTATCTATAAACTTGTTTTAGGGACTTTTTGCTTGGCATTTAAAATTCCGGATTTGATGTCGTGGTAACGCAAAAAAGGGATATTTCTTTCTTGTCTTAAAAGTCAGTCTATTAAAACTTTTTAGGGGTTCATTCTGGACAATAGCTACCTGAAACCAGCGGTGATGACTGAACGATCCCACTATCGGTGGTGGTCCTCACCAGGGCCATGTGGCTCGCGAGCACCATCCTGGATCCACGGAGTCTGGCACCAAACAGTTTTTACTATGTACCGTCGTTACATAGGAGTTTTAATTGCATCTGGGTGTGGTCACTCCATGTTATGCTTCATCTTTGCTTGACAAACCCTTGAGAAAAAGAAATTCAAGAAATTTCCTCCAGCTTTGTCACTTTCAGTAGTTCAGAGATCCTCGTCTCATGCGAGCGGGCAGAGGGCAACGCATTCTGATGCACAGTCACGGTGCCGCACAGTCTCGGAAATCTACATCTTGTTATAACTTACTTTGTTTAGCACTCTGCTCTTTGCTGTATAAACCGACGGCGAGCCAAGGAGTTTCCGAGATGAAAAAGCAGGAAGAAATGTTATAAAGATACGTTATAGCAGTAAGAAAACACATAATATTAACTTATTAAGTTACTCTTTGTTATTATGTTTTGTAGTACCTGTCTTGGAATTGAAAACATTCTCTTAATTTTCTTTTGATTTGTCTGCGTCCATCTAAACATGTTTAATCGATGAAAGATAGCAGGGCTGTATGCAATAGCATACTTATGTGGTTTAATTGGAAAAGAAAGACTATTTGCAAGTGAACTATGTGAGTTTTTTTTTTATCGTGGTAAAATCATCAAATGAGTCCTCCCACCAAGGGCAGAGCGGGAGGGACTGTCAGACTTGTAATGACTAAAATCCACGGTATCCTTCAATAGCCCCTTACGTTCCGGGGTCATGGTAATTCGTAAGTCCCGCGACCCCGGCAGGCTTTGGCCCTCTAGAGGTGGGCCTCGTCATTTTGCTGACACTCTTTAAGGGTATGGTCCAGAAAAAATCATACGCGATTGACTCTAGTAAGACACGTTGATGCTCGACATCACGCTGGTATTGCTTATGCTACATACAAGTGCATTAAATAAAGTAAAGTGGAAGGTTTATAGAAAAGTTGAGCTATATTGTTGGAGCATCATTTCGCACACGCTCAAAAAAGTTTTCATTATGCACCCTACCAACCACACATTAAAACACATTATCTATTTACCTAATCACCGCACAGCTAGCCTCTCATATTTCCCCTAATCCCCCCTTCCCGCCTCGCCACAATACCTTCGCTTTCAAAGGCTTTTCAGCCGTGATGTACAACTTTCATTGAACCGCGGGGGTTTTGACTTATAAATAAGTTACCGCTGGATTTACGACGTACCCATAGTCTTTATATTAAATTCCAATAAGATTTATGTGGGTACTCCTGAAATATGAAACTGTTTTGTGTTTCAAGTGCGTTTCGTGATTAAAAGGTCATGTTTAATTCATGTGGTTTAGAAGTGATATCGAAAATTGTTTTGGAAAACGAGACGTGAAAAGTAAGTCTACGGTGCCCGGTGCAATAGCACAATAATATATTATTCAAAAATACACAAAATTATATTCGTGAATTATGTTCGTGCCTTTTATGTATGAGGAGGTCTTTGCCCTACACTAGGGCAGTTAAATTAATACGGTATGACAAATACTCTATTTTATATTTATTGTGTTAAAATTGATTCTCATGTTTTATCTCTGTATTTTTATTCTCCGCGTTTAACGGTACTAAATCAAATCCTGTTTTAACAACAGTCACTGAATTTAAAATCAATAACAAGAAAAACAAATTAGATACTTCTCCATTTACTTGAAGATCGGACTTGTTCGTCAACTGAGACTCATAAAACGTGAAAGTGTCCGTTTACGTCATAATGCCTTTGTCAAACAGACCGGCGAAAGCGAAGCGATACCGAACCGAAGCGAGACGTCAGCGAGACGTCCGTCAGTCCGATAGTTAGATAGACTGTCACGCTATCGGATCGCTTTCGCGTTTCTATGTGACTGGATTCAAACAATTCCATACATTACAAATAAAAACGTGACGCTTCGCATTCGCCACGCCAGTCTGTTTGACAAAGACTTAAAAGCGTGAAAACTTGTGCTAGGGTCTCTGGTTTTCACTCAAAAACACCGCACAATGACCACCGTCTTCAGTCACCGGCCGTCAAATAAAAACAAATGGTTCAAACCGGCTCAAACACTATTGTTTGAGCCGGTTTGAACCATTTGTTTCTCTATAGAAACGTGCCATTAGCAAGTAGGGATGGAAATGGGCATAGAGTTAATAATTTAATAGAAAGGAAACCTATCTACTCTCATATGTGATAACTGGTGATGTTCATCGATCCGGTGTGTTTGACCCGTGAAGAATGGATTACGCTCGTGGAGACGCGGGGCTCGACGCGTCTAGCGATATCACGCGCCGTGAGAAGCAAGCATAAGAACAGCAAGTTTATTTTTTTTAAGCTATAGCATAGCTTTTATCGCGGGCTTTGAACGCGGCGACCGAATCAAGAAATTCCGTAACGAAAATAAACCTAACACTATCACTGTCACATCTGTCATGTCAACGTGAATGAATAAAATTTGCATGAATGATTTTTTTTCTTGACGTTTCACTTGACGGATGTGGCTGACCATAGCCTGTTTAGTAGAGTAACTTCCCATAGAGAAACGATGGGATGATATTCTTGATAGATATTGGCAGATTAAAGCCTTTGTCAAATAGACAGGCGTGGCGAATGCGAAGCGAGGCCTTTTTAATTGTAATGTTTGGAATTGTTTGAATCCAGTCGCATAGAAAAGCGAAAGCGATCCGATCGCGGGATCGAACCGAAGCGAAGACGTCGCGAAGGCATATTTGCTCTGTTTAACGTCATTCATAAAAAGCCAGCTAATACAACTGCCACGCCTCGGTTCGCTGCACCCAGTTTGACGTCTCGTATTGGTTTGTTATCGCTCCTGACTCGGTCCGGTTCGCTATCGCCTGCCTGTTTGACAAAGGCTTAAACGACAAACGTGTGTCACTTGTTTCAAGTAAAGTTAAAGTCGCATCGCGGTGACACATCGCCTTTCATCTGTTTTTCTTCATTAGCTTTATTCATTTGTCAATTGTTTTAACTTGTGGCTCAAAGCAAAGCGGTAATGCCTTTGTCAAACAGACAGGCGAAAGCGAAGCGTTTCCGAAACGATACCGAACCGAAGCGAGACGTCAGTTCGATAGTTCTGTCACGCTACCGGATCGCTTTCGCTTTTCTATGTGACTGGATTTAAACAATTCCATACATTATAAATAAAAACGTCACGCTTCGCATTCGCCACGCCATTCTGTTTGACAAAGGCTTAAGTGTGATGGCAAATAAGCTTAATTTTGTTTGGTGACTCGCGACATTTATACAGCATTCATACCAAACTTCTGTTTGTCTTACACAAATCGTGACTTAAGATCAGTTAGCGCAACTCTATTACCAGTTTTCTTCTCTATTTCCAATTACTCTATGGAATAGAAATAGGCTACAGTTTTCAATATCGCTCATCCCCTAAATGGCGATGACAGAAGGGACTGACCCTCGGTCATTAGCTGCACTCAGCGGAGCCGGACATGGTAAGTTTGCAAGATTTAGGTCAGGAGATAGTGGCTAGTGAGATGGTCGCAAAATGATAAATGGCTTTAAAGATAAATCTGACCAGGGTCCACTGTACACAGGGTACACACTGTACAGGGCCACCGTAGGCGCGGGCATGCGGGCAGCGAGTAATGGGCAACTCGCTGTCCGGCCATGGACTGATATTGGAGATTTCCCGATCTGTCAGGTAATTTAAATTTCATGTTTGTTGAAATAAACTACCAATTAACATGATTTTGTTTGGTGTGCGAAATAATTAGTATTTAATTTAACTACCTATTTATCTTTGACCTCACCTGCAAAAGAACAGATTTATGAAATAAGGGAAACGTCACACCTGCTTTTTATCGATCATATTTAAGAAAAACATGCGATTATATTCCATGATGGCAAAAAAAAAAAATTAACTCTTTGCCCCTCATTAGGAATTTATCATAAAACTCATTACACACACCCAGATATAAACCATACAATCATTTATTTCGAGCGGAAATCGAACCCGACTACGTAGTTGTCAATCGCTCAGCCACTGCGCTAACCTTGCCGTTTATATTAATTCAGTCATTTTAGCAATACCAACGTCAAAAAAAGGTTAATAGATAAAAATAAATAACAATCCACATCTAGTCTCTCGAGCTCTCGGCCTACAATGCATCGACTACTCCCATCTCTCCCCTCGCGCATGATTTGAGTTTAATATCCTCGTTGAGTGCTGCATTCTTTCGCAAGGGAAATGGGCCCGCAGTGGGGTTCCTCAACCGGGGCGCTCTTTGACTGCCTGTCAAATATGTAGCTTGTTGCTTGTCAAGCTTGCGAGGTGGCGTGGGTTCGGTGTCTTGTTCGTAATGATAGGTAATTATTGGTTATATTGATACAGTGTTTCTTTGCTATTGATGCAGCACAGAGCCGGCTCCTATGCAGTATTGCCAACATCATTGAGCTTTATGTCATTAGGAAGATCCAAGTGACCACACAAGACGCAAAGTGTAATTATTCTTTTATTTACATATCCTTGTGTATTTTGGTACACTGGGATGTAGGAAGAAATTCTCAAAGGCTTAAGAAAATATTTGTACGGCTATTTTTTGATTGTAAATCTTAGTATTGCAAATATACGTTGTGGTAGACGGCCACGATGTCGGATGTCGCCTGACGATCTCCCGCCACCGTAGGCGCGGCATGCGGGCGGCGAGTAATGGGCGACTCGCAGTCTGACCATGGACCATGCTCGGGTCGACGGCGCGTTGTGTCTCAAAGAGTGTCAGCATAGAGACGGGACCTGTAGAAGGCCAAAGCCTGCCGGGGTTGCGGGACTCACAAATTACCGTGACCCCGGTACGTAAAGGGCTATTGAAGGACACCGTGTTCACATTTTCGTGTATGGGTGGGAGGACTCATTTGACGATTTTACTACGATAAAAAAAAAAAGTCTTGCAAATATCTTGTGTATTTCTTCTTTATAACTCCTCAAATCTGAAAATTTCTATTGAATATCATCGCACAATATAATACATCGAAAATCTCAGCTCTCCTGTCCCCCATTTTCTCAACTTTCCACTTGAGTGCTGGAATCACAGTAACAAATGTGATTACGATGCAACTGCACTATTCCCAACTTAGTCACAACGCAGTGGGGTGCCTCGGCGATGCTAATAGGCCGTGACGTCATAAATTGCGATGCTTTGTGTGACGTCACTGGAAGACCGCTCAGGATTTCTGGTGTTTTGATTTGATTTTCATGGTTTTTTTTTTAAAGATAGAAACAATATGTTTTTGTCACAAGAGTAACCCTTGCGAGAAAGATTAATTTGAAAATTTTGCAAAGAAAAATATACATTATTCGTTCAAAAGTAAGCATCTGCCGAAAGGGCAAATAGCCATAACACACACAGTAAAAACTTTTAGTACAAACGCCACGTCTTGTCTTTTTGGAGTTATTGACCAAAATATGTGACTACTTGAACACCATAATAAAGATTTTCTTTGTATTTGATTCTTACAAACTGGAAAAGCCCAATATTAAAAAAAAACTTGACGTTGGTGACATTATTACTACTTTCTTTCTTTTCTTCTTTATTGATATTGACTTATGGATATCTAATTCATTTTGTCTAAAACCAATGTTTGTGGTTTAATTTCATCAAAAAACCAGTAATTTAGGAATACTGCAAACTGACAAACCTTAAGCACCCAAAAAGTTTATCTCAGTCGCGTTCAAAATCGTTTTACGGGTACTACTACCTAAACACGAAACCCGTCTAGTCCTAGTCTAATAAGGAGTAGAATACACTCAAAAGTTTCGAATACGGGCCCGTATTTTCCTTGACAGACCCCCAAACACAAAAAAACGCTTTCCAAACGATTGCATCTTTTAACACATTACCACATCAGTTCCCAATCAAGCAAACGTAACTATCAAGACACCGAAACTATCATTACCATCCCCGAAACTATCATTACCATCCCCGAAAACAATAATAACATCTACATCCCAAGTCTTGTTTATACCTACTTCGTCATCCCCTACCCATCCTGCTGCAATTTATACCGTCACGGACTATTAACGCAGTGGAGCGGACGGAGCCCCCGACATCACGGTATGCGCACAGCTTTTCTTGGCTATGCGGAGGGAGATGCAAGTTTTTGTTTTCGATTTTGTGTTGCTACTGTTTTCGATGGCAGCTTATTGGAGTATCGGTATTTTTGTGTTGTCTGGGTAGTAAATAAAGATAAATGTATGGTTAAGGCATACGGGTGGCACAATGGTAAAACGATCGACTGGTGGGATGCGTTTCGCGGCACGTTCCAACACGGAACAAATATTTAGATTTATTTATTTATTTATTTATTTATTTATTTATTTATTTATTTAAAGACTATGGAAGACTTACAGCTAAATACAATTGTGGTAAATAACAGTGCGATAATCTGACAGCCAATTACAAGTCTTCACGTCTAGAACTTGTTTGTTTTAAAGAGAACTGTGGAACAAAATGAACATAGACCGTCAAATAATGGCATAAAACTAAAAATTAAATATAATTATACAGGTCCAGACCATCACCTAATTTATATAAAAAACCTAATACAATACAATTGGGACAGGTATAAATAATAAATTTAAATAATAACAATGTCTAAAGAGTTTAAGCATTAAAAAAGTTCTGATCGATGATAGATGATCCACAAGTAATTGTTCCGGGTCTGGCTATCTGTATGTGTAAGTTTTAATGCTTAAAAACGCACCCACGAAATAGAAAATTTCGTAGTGTGGAGTAAATTAAAAAAATAACACGTCTTATTTTATTTATTTAATAGGTTGGAAGTCTCCAATACAACAACAGCACACTTCTTGAAGGTCTCGATTTGTCTACCGATAAAATGGACATTATAGATCTTATTTATAGTAACCAAACTTCCGATTAAAATAAACACCATCCCATCTCATCCTCTCCCTATACTCCAAGTACCAGGTCATCATATTTTCGAGAAGCTCTCTGAAACTATCAAAACACGAAATGAACATCAGTTACACATATCGGTAAAAGAAATATAAATATATCGAGAGTTTTGCTGATTAGTTTAGTGATGAGATTTCTCCAGTTTTTAGAATTGTACACAAACTGTATAAATTACTTCTATCTTCTTAAATAAACCGTAACATACAATACCTAAATAAACTTCACTCCCTCATATCCATCCTCTCTCAATATACCAAGTACTAGGCAAATATATCTTCAAGCAGCTCTCTCAAACTATCAAAACACGAACAGAACATCAGTTCCACATATCGGTAACAGTAATTATACACCAATATTTGTCCGCGCCAATTACACCCAACGTGTGAGTTAGAAACAAACAATGAACGAGAAGTTCGGTAATGAGTTCGTTAACATTAATTAACGCACCTTTGATTCTAATTACTCGTGTGTACTTGATGAAGGATTTCACGTCAAATTGGGATGGTGAGGTAACACGGGTTGTGGAAGTGGGTCGGGTGAAAAATGTGAGAATGGAAGCTGGATTAGAATTGTAATCTCCTTATGGATGTACATAATAAAAGGGAATGAGAAGAAAGATAAATGATGAATTTATAATGTTAGTCAATATTAACAAAACAGCTTTTTTAGTGTTGCGCTGAAATCATCAAATGAGTCTTCCCGCAACAGTTCGACTGTCAGACTAGAAAATAAAATCTAAGGTGTTCCATCAATCTCCTTCTGCGAAACAGTCATGCTCGCGAAGGAGGAAGCGGGCCGCGTGAGGGAGAGAACAGCACAGACAGAACGTCGGCAGACAAGCTCCGGCCACCGTAGGCGCGGGCAGCGAGTAAAGGACAACTCCCTGTCCGACCATGGACCATGCCCGGGTCGACGGCGCATTATGTTACGGCAAAGCAAAACTGACAGGGTCCTCTAGAGGTCCAAAGCTCGTCGGGGTCGTGGGACTTATGATATACCGTGACCCCGGTACGTAAAGGGCTGTTGAAGGACACAGTAGATTTTAGTACGAGTCTGACAGTCCCTCCCACTCTGCCCTGGATGGGAGGACTCATTTGATGATTTTACAAAAAAAAAGGTGTTTCATCAATAGCCCTTTACGTTACAGGGTCACAGTTTCTGCTAAAATTTAAAATACCACATGCATGCAATAAATGTTTGAGTTTGAGCTATGTAATTATGGTAAGGCTCGACCGAGATCTCGGTCTCGGTCTCGGTCTCGGCATTCTCGGCTACAAATCCAACCGAGAAATTTGTTTCGGTTCTCGGCTAGTTATAGCCGAGATTCTCGGTCGTGGCCGAGATTGTTCGGATCGGCATTCAAATTTTGCCGCGCGCGGCCACGCGCCGCAGCGCGAAGTCGTTTGGTGTAAGTGCGTGAGAGAGCTAAATTGTGATTGGTTGAAGTCTCGGTTGCCGAACTGCGGCCGACCGCCTTCGCTCCGTTCGTGCAGTATTCGAATTAATAATTTGTTGTTTATGTTTACAATAGTAACATGATGAAAGTTTGTTAATGCATTAAATTAAAATAAGTTCTATTTTTTAAGAATTGTGTTGTTAGTTGCTGTGATTTCTTGTTGTTGATACTTGTAAATTGATTAATTACATTGGTTTGGTGAAAGCAAGATCATTACTTATTACAATTATTATATTCCACCGCAAAACTATAAATAGGTAGGTAGTAACCTACCTATTTATAGTTTTGCGGTGGAATATAAAGTGGGTAAGTGGTTTTAGGATAAATATACGTAAATTAAATAAATATATTTTACAGATTGATAGGGTTTTGTGACTTTATGCGTATGTATTTTGCTGATAATACGTTTTTTTTTTATCGTGGTAAAATCATCAAATGAGTCCTCCCACCCAGGGTAGGGCGGGAGGGACTGTCAGACGTGTACTGACTAAAATCCACGGTGTCCTTCAATAGCCCTTTACGTTCCGGGGTCACGGTAATCCCTTGGTCCCGCGACCCCGGCAGGCTTTGGCCCTCTACAGGCCCCGTCACTATGCTGACACTCTTTGAGGCGCGCGTGGAACACAAAGTCGACCCGGGCATGGTCCACGGTCGGACAGCGAGTCGCCCATTACTCGCAGCCCGCATGCCCGCGCCTACGGTGGCCGGAGATCGTCTTGCGACGTCCGACGCCGTGGGCGTCTACCACTGCGGCTGGGGTGGAGGGAGGACGCTGTCCTCTCCCTCAGGCGGCTCGCCTCCTCCGTCACGAGCATGACTGCTTCGCAGAAGGAGGCGACCGCTTCCCACTCCGTCTCGCCCCGCAGTATGGCCTCGACCAATGCCGGACGCGAGAGGTCTCCGCCTATCGCCATCGTCGTGAGGACACGGCGGTGCTCTGCCCAAGCGGGGCAGTCCTGCACCGTATGCTCCACCGTGTCCTCCGGACGATCCTCGCAGTTGTGACACCCAGGCGTTTCTTCCCTCCCTATCAGACACAGGATCCTCCCGAAACTTCCGTGTCCGGTGAGGACCTGCCTCATGCGGTAGGTCAGGACGCCGTGACGCCTATCCAGCCACTCCTCAAAGAGGGGTCTTACCGCCGCGATTGCGGCGTGCCCGTGCTGATAATACGTAAGGTACAATTAAGATAATAAACAAACATGTTTCGTTTGTCGATAGGTACCAGCAATTGCAAAGGTTTTTGCTAAAATCAAATACCTACGTTGGGTACGTAGGTTAAGTACCTAATTTCTTATTAAAATTAACCGAGTTTTTTTTTGTTAAAAGTTGACGACCTAAGTAGGTACCTAGTTCTGTATAAACAACAAACTTACCAGGTGCTGTTTTTCAGTTTTGTTTCGATTTAATGTATTTAATATTTAGTGCTGTATTAAAAAGTTTTTTTTTTCACGCTACGTCTATTCTCGGTCTCGGCTCTCGGTCTCGGCCGAGATAGTATTATATTCTCGGTCTCGGTCTCGGTCTCGGCCGAGAACGAAAAACCCATCTCGGTCGAGCCTTAAATTATGGACAGTTTATGGATGCGGAATGTTCAAGACCGCGACATTTGTGCTTCTTGGGAGAGGCTTTATAGTGAATGACAATTTATTGGCTGCTTTGATGATGTGATGAAGTTACAGTTTTACTCTTCTACTAAGTCATTTTATCCCACTTTTCCTATCAGCCCACTTTTTTCAGCTGTTGACTGTTGTTGTTGTAATCTTTCACAAAAGCTTCTAGTTCAAGTATCAAAATTGTCGTTGGAAAAGTTGACTCACTATGCATAATAGAGATTTACGCAGCATTCCCATGAAATTGTGAAACTGTTATAAAGTTCCTGGAGTTACCAGCATCACTAGTTTCTAAAGACAGCGACAAAAGAAAATACCTGTACATAAAGTTGCTGAAGAAAATATACAACGAAAGAAAACAACAACAATAATGAGATGAACAACAATAATAAGAAAACCAAAGACAAAGCTACTCAAAAGCAGTAGTTCTAAACTTACAAAGACAACTAATACAAAATAGACGAAACAACAGAAGAGAAAAAACGAACACCATCCCGCCACGAACATGAAAAACCAAAAGATAAAGAAGAAAGGCCATTCAAGGAAATACTAAAACCTAATCTTCTAAAGTACTTGTGGATCTACGAAGTGGCTTAAAATCCAACATTTTCCAAGAACTCTTTGTTCGATTCGAAACAAGTTAAGACGTTCGATGCACATCGATTCCTAGTTTAAAATTGTTCTCTGCAAAGTTCTTTCCAATTGTATTGGAGTTGTTCGATGATTTTTAGTGGCCAGTATTTTATTTATTGGTACATTTATGGGCCATTGTGTATTTGAGATGGCATTTTAAATGGATGGGTCTGAGTAAGGTGGGTGTAAGGCTGTGAAGCGTACTAAAGGTAGCAGTTTCTTAGAATAAATAAAATCACAAATATGTGTGGATAAAGATAAACATATCAGCCAGATATAAGAACGTGACAGGTACTACTATACTTTTTATCCTGGTAGTATAAATATCGAAATTATACGGGTGAAGCTGCAGGCAAAAGCTAGTAAAGAATAAAAAGCAACTCTCCTGAAAATTCCCTTTCGAAATAGAAAGCCCCCTTCTCCGGTCTACTTTGTAAAATTGAAGAATTATGATAATGAAGTACTGAGAAAAAGGAATTTTAAAGTTCATCACCCCTTCAGTCAATAGAGGGCGACAATGCCAACAGTTCAAATAAGCAGTACTTAAAGGGGAAGACTTTTTGACTAACTTAAAATAGGCTGCGTGTCTAAAGAATACTAGCTTTCTCTTCGCCAACTAATATGGTTCAAATTATACCATTGTTTTGCTAGGCTAGATGCTAGCGGCGACGGACGTCACTTGACGATCTCCGGCCACCGTAGCCGCGGGCATGCGGGTGGCGATTAATGGGCGACTCGCTGCCCGATCATGGACCATGCCCGGGACGACACGTCGCGTTGTTTTCCAGGCGCGCCTCAAAGAGTGTCAGCAAAATACCGTGACCCCGGAACGTAAAAGGCTATAGAAGGACACCGTGGATTTTAGTCAGTCCCTCCCGCTCTGCTCTGGGTGGGAGGACTTTTACCACGATGAAAAAAAAGGGTAAAAATAGTACTGTGTGTAAAACTCTTAACCTAGGTCACGTTTCTAGATCTATCAGTGCACCAAATCTCATCAAAAATGATTTAGCTTTTAAAAGTTTAACATAAATAAAACATTACTTTCATGTTTATTATCATTATAAATCTGGAGGAACAGACAATTTCAAAGATTTGCTTTCGTATGCTGTAGAATTCCATTAGATTTTATCCACAATACGAACAAATTATCAAGAACAATTCTCAAAACTAAGGAAGGACACTAAGGAAATAAGGAGGGAATTTTCAAGGAAAATATGTAAAGTTATATTAAGTGGCGGACAAAATCGCGAGCAGTGGCTTGTCTAGCAAAGAACTAAAACACAAACTGTCGGCCTGGTTGATCAAGAAGCCATATTTTACAATCAATAGCGTATAAAATCACTTGTATTTACACTAATATTTTGAATGCCAAAGTAACTTTTCCGTTTGTCTCACTATTTTATTTGTTCATGGCTGTTAAATTTTAAAGGACATTCCTTATGGCCGGCTCTAAACATAAAAAAGCTGAAACATGACTTTATCACCCTTCCTTTATTTACTTGTACCCTGATACAAAAATATCAGTTACGAATTTGCTGCGGTGAAAAAAAATTAAAGAAATAAAACAAAAATATACATTTTTCAAATTGTTTCTAAATAATGCAGTGAATCTTACGTTTAAAAAAATTGTCAATAGCACCGAAACTTCCAAAATACAAAATAAATGTAGTCGTGCACAATGAAAGGCATTATAATATTTTATGTGTGTATACAAATATGCTAGGGAATTATTTCTGACATCTACCCAATGCAGCCGCGGGCAAGCGCTAGTTGCATTTTAAATCAGTCATAGCAACCACACCTGTTTAGTTTTGTTCCTGGTCTTAATATTTATATGCTAGTCGTCTATGAATTTGAATTTAGGAACAAAATCGTAACGGTGGCTGTACAATAACAATAATTCTGTTTGAGAGCCGGTAGGTAATTGTCAGGCGATTCGTATCGTTCAATATATATTACGTGACAATCGAACATGAATGCCTATTGATTTTAGTGTTTATTGTTCTATATTTTATTTCAACATTAATAAGATTTGAATTTGTTTGCTGGGATTGAAAATTATGTTTATTTTCATGATCTTAGTAGGGCAAGATTCTTGTCTACGTTTTCAGTTTATATGTATCTATTTAATTATACCAGTTGATTGTAAATGATTAAATTCGTTTAAATGTATGACAGATTTGATTGAAATAATCCTAAATTTTGATATTCAGAACAGAAAACTAGCATTTCTAACGACTCCGCATTTTCTCTCCTGCCTAATTTCAACATTCAACATTCAACATTTATCAAAATCCTAAGTACATTTGGTCGAAGGAAGTAAGATGTTGATTAACTTAATGGTAACAACAAGCCAAGGGCTGTTGACAATTTAAGGTTTACGTTAATTTTGTTGCCTACTACCCCTCAGAAGACTTGCACTGCTTTAAGGTGATCGCACATTTATGCACACCATACGCGCCGCACGCGTTTCACGCACCGCACGCTAGACACGCTCTGCACGCTATACACGCACTGCACTCGATAAACGCACCGCACGTGGCGCATTTTATGGCGACATCAGCATCCTTCCTTTAATATTCGGGTGCTGACAGCATTTTCCGAAATGCAATACGGGGTTCGCGGATAAATGACATAGACACAGATAGTTTATAACCTGGATTAACACATAGGATTTTATATCCCGACTTAATTGCTCCGTGGGACAATTTTCGAACTGTAGCGAGGTGAAACGTTTAACAACAGCTAGCCCCATACAAAACATTCTAAAACGAGGCGCGTGTGACGCGTGTGGCGCGTGTGGTGCTCGTATATATGAGACCACCTTTAGACATTAACATCTAGAGATGCGTCACGTCATTCCGTTTAACGTAGTAAACAGAAGTATCCCTCCAGTGCGCGTGCACTTTATGACGTCATAATATTTGAAGTACTTGGCACAGTTTTATGTCACGCATGCAGACGCACACTTAATGAGAAGTGGCCATAACTGCCGAAACTTCTGCAATGGATCATAAAGATAACTTTGTTTAATTTGGGGTGCTTGTGAAACCCCAGTGCTTGAATGACGTGGTAACTTTGATAAATAGACTGACAAGACAAACATAACGCATAATTCTTTTTTTTTAACGGCACGTGTGAAGGATAGTTAAACAAAAGCACAAGGAACCAATAATGTGTATGATCTACAAGTAGTTGTTTCTGGTTTGGATATTTGTGTAATGTGAGTATAAATTCCCCGTATGAAGCAACGTTTAAAAAGAAATCAAAGAGTAATGGGCGAGTCTAATAGTACTTCTGACTAATATTAACGACTGTCAAAGATCTATAAATGAAAACCGGGACCAACGGCTTTACGTGCTTTCTGAAGCACGGAGGAAATCGATATGATAGATGGTCACCCATCCACAGACCAACCTTGGCAAGCGCGGCTTTACGCAGAAGATTGGCCTGTGTGGCTGTAATTATTTAGCCACGAGCTCCTCTGTCGTTTGCTAATTATATATATATACTGCAAATACTTACTATTCCTTGAGGTACAGTATGTTAACTAGTAAAACTCGGCCACTAAGTGTAAGTTACTGCAACACGCTCGCAGACTTAGTTGCAATCAAAGTTACTGCAATTAGTTGTGGGACTCACCGGCGTACGACTAAAGAACTTGTATTTAATAGGACGTAGGATGGAAGAATATGGAACATAAGACCTAGAACTCTTTGTTAAAATACATCAACTTTTCAACCATATGTAAACATGACGTATAGGATTTTAACTTTTGACAGGTCTAGTGGTTAGTGACTGCTATGCTGGAGGTCGTGGGTTCGATTCCCACGAAGGCCAAATGTTTGTGTGATGAGCACGATCATTTGTTCTGTGTCTGGGTGTAATTTATCTATAATATGTATATATTTAGAAATATATAAGTATGTTTATCAGTTGTCTAGTACCCATAACACAAGCTCTGTTTAGCTTGGGACTAGATGGCGTTGTGTGATAGTTGTGGAATATTTATTTATTTATTTTATTTAACTAATAGTTAGATTAAGTACTGGTAAAACAACTGTCCCTTATTAGGATTTTGGAGGTTCCAAGTCAATAATTCGAGGAACTCTAGTCCCTCTCATAGCTTCAGTATCGTGATTGTGTTTGCAGACATTTAAACTCTCTTACATCACAGCCAGACCCCAAACAATTGTCAGTACGATGGCATTGTTGGCCCAAAGGCAACGCTATGAGTTGCTATGTTGTTGCGGGTTCAATTACCACACACAGCAAAGCTTGGACTACAGTTAATTAATTTAAATGTAATTCATAAATTAAATTTAATTAATTCATTTATTTAAATATTTGTATAAGCAATTCGTATAAAAAATCGTAATGAGAGAAAAAAAATGTAAGACTCCTGGTACTAATCCCATTCATGCACCTGCCTTTGTCAAACAGACAGGCGAAAGCAGAGCGAGTTCGAAGCGATACCGAACCGAAGCGAGACGTCAGTCCGACAGTTCTGTCACGCTATCGGACCGCTTTCGCTTTTCTATGTGACTAGATTCAAACAATTCCATACATTAAAAACGTCACGCTTCGCATTCGTCACGCCTATCTGTTTGACAAAGGCTTTACAGACCACTTATTCATAAATCCAGTTACGAAATACTGACAGCATAAAAACAAAGTATTCCCATTTGAGCACCGATTTTTGCACCTACATTACTCTCTCTTAAATCTGAACAGAAAATTCTTTTCAACCCTTATGCACTCGGCTTAACTAGCAAGCTACCTGCTAAACTCGGCACGTTAGCCACTAAGTCGGACCAACTTGTTACAACTTGTATCTGCAGAACAAGTTTAGTACTGGATGCCAACTGTGAGAGCAAATTAAGATAAAAGGCAGCTGGAATCAATAGGTACACGTGGTGAGGAGTAACTGGATTTGGATGTAGTGGTTTTCTATAGAATTGGAAATATGGTAGACGGCAAAACTTTCAGTATAGCAGTATAGATTCTTGGCAAGTTTGAAGAAAGGTTATTTATTAATTTATTTATATTCTCCTTGTATCGACTTAATAATAAATAGGTTATAGAGACAGGATGAAGAAGAGGACACATTGCGTCGATCTCAAATAAATTGGGCGAGGTCCGAAATAAGAACAGGATAATCATGCCATGATTTTTGATAATATCATTTTCCAGTTTTGATATTTGTATCATACTCCTGTTCTCATCTCAATTTTTCATGGGATCAGCGAGCCACATCTCTTTTTTCCAAACTTATCAACAAGTTGTCGTCTCGTCTGTCAATTTATTATACTTTAGCTTCTTTCAGAACTACTAGACAAAAATCCCGAGTCTGAAAATAAACGTATAGTAATTTTATTCCTAAACGTAAGTTATGTAAACTTTCTATGCCTTCTCAGCTTAGAACACTACTTCGGGCCGTATTTCTCTAGCCATATCTCTTGAATATTTTTTGAACTAAACCAACCATCAGTATTCTACACGCATACTTTTCTAAGAAAACATATAATATATCTACCAAAGATATACGAGTACCTAATTCATGAATATTAAAATCCTAGATACAAAACCAGATTTCCCTTCAGAAGAACTTCACTTCAGAAGAGATATGAAGATAAGGTACAATCCAACTATGTATAAAAGAATTCTATGTACTCCGGGAGTATATTTGCAAGCCCGCAAGGGTAAACACAAAACAAGATGAAGATAGGAGTCCATTCCTGGGCAAAGGGTTTTTTGTCCTAAATACGTTTCGTCAAAGGGCCTGTGACAAACGGATTCCTGCCCGGGGCGCGGTTGTGGGCATTTGGAAACATATGGGGCAGCATATGGGGCGGGCACGCTGAATTGATAAACATCTGTAATGTTATCAAAGAGTGTCGTGCAAAAACGTGACTTATCTTTCAGTTGATAAAAACGCAGCTGTGCAAAGTTTGATTGAACCAGTAGTTCGCGAATTAAGACCACGCACCGGCGAGCGCAGCGTGCCACGTCAACCTGCAAGGTGGACAGACGATCTGATGAAAATCACAGGATCGAGCTGGATGCAAGCCGCATCGTGGATTTTAGTCAGTACGAGTCTGACAGTCCCTCCCGCTCAGCCCTGGGTGGGAGGACTCATAAGATGATTTTACCACGTAAAAAAAACCGCTTTAATTACTCTCCCATATATTTCAACCACAAAATCCTCAAATATTCACGGCACTTTCGGTCAAGAATGGCATTCTGGCACTTTTCTTTGAACACTATTATTGCCACTAACGAAGTTTACCGCTCTTCCACACGGAAAATACACTTGAAATCCTTCAGAAAAATCCTCAGGATTTCAAACGAAACTGGGTGAGTAAACATCATCATCTTGTAAGAGGGATAATAATTAATTACTTACGAATACAAACATTGCTCGGTTTATCTACAATTACTATGTGATTTAAATGTATAAATACCTCTACTGAAATATTTGCATACTCCTTTCTTTCTGAAAAAAGCAGGCATCCAACAAAAAGAGTATCACACAAATCGGACCAGAAACCTTGGAGTAATCGTAGACAATGTAGATATTTTTTTTTTTGTTCGTTTTTCAAAAACCGCTTGTCCAATTCCGATAAAATGTTTATGGGACTATCTGAACATGGGACAATCAGAATAAAGACAACAGCACCCTGCTGTTGTCTTTATTCTACAAAACTATACAATTAGATTAGAAAGGCGCAAAACAAGTTTTGATACGGGGGTTCTGGCCTAGCTACGCCACTGCTAGTACAGTTTTTTAAAGGTGATATATAGGACTTACATCTGTCAAATTCCGTTTGTCTGCCGAACTGTCTCAAAGCAAGACTCGTTATACAATAAGAAAGATTTAGTACTAGTTTACTTATTTTCAAGTAAGAATGTAAGCTATACCAGCATACTCGTAGTATCAACTTGGCTGCATCTATTTATTTTAACTTAAAACCAAGTAAATACTAGCGAAAAATTCTGCATCGCTTTTGCGAAGTAATAATTAAAGCCTAATAAGATGGCTACTCGATACGATGTTGCAAGGGAAAAAATAAAAGATGCGCTCAAATTACATTCGCTCATCTGCCCCGGAGCGGTCTGCGCTCATCGTAAGCTGGACCTAGGTACTGAAGTTAACTTAGCTAGCAATTTTACAGTAGCTCCTAGTTTACTACTATTTTTATTTTTAGTTTTATGGATGTGACGTTGCTTTTACTGCCTTATACCGTGAATCAAGATTTATACTTCGTCCAGAAGTTTGTCCCAGATTCCAAATATATTGAGTCGTTCCAAACATTATGCTTCCTTTGTCTCAAGTACGATTATTTTGAAAATTTTTGCCTCATTTTGCAAATTGTCAAACACATTTTTGACTGGGTCGTTTGAACTAGACGACAGCCTAGTTAAAAATAAGTTGGTCGCAAGCGCAATTGCTGGGCATTAAAAATCTCTCTTGAAAAAAATCCATAAAAAGTCAGTACGTCAAAAAAATTGCCGCGTCTATGAATTTCGCCCAACATGAATTTAATTTTTTTTCCATAAAATACATTCAAACTCATATAATTCAAACCTGGATCCCTGGCAAATGTTCATAGCGTAATTAAAAGGACTTTCACATGATTCACAGTTACATTTTAAACGCATGTGCGATAAAAACACAGATATATATCATTACGCGGAAAAGGAAGGGGTGGGGCTACACAGTCATTTGGAAACGCTGATTACGAACGGATTGTGTGGAAGAGCCATTAGAGAATTTGTTTTAGCAAAATTAAAATTTTAGCAGGGGTTGGGACGGCAAGTGTGTCACCAGGTAATATGTACATCACTACAAAGTATGAAACAAAGTCACTTCCTGCTGTCTGTCCCTATGTATACGGATTTTGATGCGTTTTTTTTAATAGATAGACTGATTCAATAGGAACGTTTATATGTATCAAACACGCATGATATAGTAGAGGTTGCACCCGTGTGAAGCCGGGGCGGGTCGCTAGTAAAATATGTTTTTTATGTGTGTTGCAAAAAGGCATTAATATCAAGACAATCTAAATGACTTTTTTTTTTAAATTTCGGATGCCCTTTACGTTCCGGGGCCGCGGTATCCTGGATTAAGAAAAAAGCCGCGACCCCAGCAGGCATTTGGCCCCGTAAGGGGCCCCGTCGGTGACGCGTGAAACACGACGCGCCACCGACCCGGGCTTGGTCCTTGGTCGGACGGCGAGCTTACCCATTACTCACCGTCCGCAAGCCCGCTCCGCCGCTGTGCCCTCTGCTGTTCAGAGGGACACGCGTTGGAGCATCCACCCGACAGGCTATTCGCATACGGGCAAAGAGACCCCTTAGGCACACAGTGCCTACAAGAGTTTTTGCCCGCATCCCAGGGTGCACCGGCCCGAAAAACTGGTCTTCCCCCCGGACGTATCCGAAGGGGAACTCCAGTCCACGGGCGCACGTGGAGGTTTCCTGTCTTAGCACCCCAATCTAAATGACTGGGATAATAATATCTCCTAATGAGAAGGGAGGTTATAACAAAAGGCAAGATGACTGAAAACAATAATAATTAGGTAGTACGTCAATTAGACTATCAAAAAATATTAATTAACTTTGTTAACTTATTTTCCTATGATTATTGTTTTGCGTAGAAAAGGGTACATGACATTTCCAAACATCGCCAAACTTATGACATAAGAAGGTTATAGATTAACATAAAAGCGTTTACGACAATTTTACTCATCGTTACTTTTTATCTGACACGTGTCAATGGCAAAATATTTTTTTATTTATGTTTTTATGGCTCACACAATTTATTTATGCGTTAGGGCAACTCACATAATTATTTCATCTACTATCTTTAGTTTATGACCTCAAAACTTTTGTGTTACGTTTATTAATAACTAATTTTGTTTCGAATAGATAGGCTAGAATACTAATTTTAATATAAAACAAAAGCTACAAAGCATTTTTAAACAAAAAGTTATAAGCTCTAAAACTTTCGAATGAATAATTTAGTTTCCGTTTTTTAAGCTTAGACTATTAAAGTGCTGGCCATGTTGCGCAGGGAGCCGAAAGCAGTGACCTCCTTCTGTGAGCTTCTGTTAGCGTGAGAGAGAGGACATCCTCCACCTCACTTTCCGAGGGATAAAAGACACCTGAAAATCGACGTATTTTTTTTTATTTGTTAACAACCCACGCTCGTGTCCTTCAGTGCGTTGACAATATCATTACACGTTACTCCGTGTATGTGTAAGACGCGAGTCAGATTCAGAATCGCTTCTATGAAATCTTATTTACTTTTTACTGTCATAAAATCTTTTCAATGATCACTGTTTATTTAAAACTTATTGCGATACAGTAGCTAAGATACGTTATCCTCTACACAGCAGTCAAATCATTACATACCCCTATAATCTAATAACACCTTACTCCAACTGACAGGCCTGTTGGTCTAGAGGTTAGTGACCCCGACTGCTATGCCGGAGGTCATGGGTTCGATTCCCACACAGAACAAATGTTTGTGTGATGAGCACGATCATTTGTTCTGTGTCTGGGTGTAATTTATCTATAATATGTATGTATTTAGAAATATATAAGTATGTTTATCAGTTGTCTAATACCCATAACACAAGCTCTGCTTAGCTTGGGACTAGATGGCGTTGTGTGATAGTTGTGGAATATTTATTTATTTATTTAATAAAACCTCAAAAAACACAAGATCCTTAATAAATTCTAACAGCAAGACAAGACAGACACATAAACCCCACAAAAATATTTTACGACCCCCAAAAAATAATGAAAATGTATTAGACAGTACACTACTTCGTCACCGTTTTATTACTGTGCAGACGTTAGCACCCGTTTATAACCCCTCACTCATATCTCATGGTGTAAACGTCAACAGCTGTAGTAAAACACATGACTGACTTCGAACGGATAACGCCTTTGACATGGATTTTAGATCTACTTTCTGGATATGGAAAAATCCGTATTTGAACAGTGTAAAAGACGGAGACGCGAGGTATGGTGGGAAATCACACACTTATGCCTTTATCAAACAGACCGGCGAAAGCGAAGCGATACCGAACCGAAGCGAGACGTCAGCGAGACATCAGTTCGATAGTTCTGTCACGCTATCGGATCGCTTTCGCGTTTCTTTGTGGCTGGATTCAAACAATTCCATACATTACAAATAAAAACGTCACGCTTCGCATTCGCCACGCCAGTCTGTTTGACAAAGGCTTTAAGGCAATCTTAACACAATACTAACTTAGCGCAAGCGCCAACAAGACGCCATTTGTTAATGGCCGCTTGCAAATGACGTCCTGATGGCGCTTGCGCTACGTTAGTGTTGTTTTAAGTATGCCTAAAGAGTGTATGTCCTTATTATACCTCTCGTCTCCGTCTTATACACTGTTCCCAAATCTTTATTCTTTAAATAGATAAAAAGTTGCATTTCGTGTATGTTATAACTATGCATTAGGCCTCTGCCTCGAATCTTGCGGGCAGCGGGGCGGCGGCGGCGGTGGCGCTCGCTGTTCGCACCCGCCCCGCTGCCGCGCCGCTGTTTCCGAGGGCCGGTCCATTTGAATGTATGCCTAAGATCCTGCCGCTCCCGCGCCGCCGCCGCCGCCGCCCCGCTGCCGCGCGGCTGTTTCCGAGGGCCGGTCCATTTGAATGTATGCCTAAGATCCTGCCGCTCCCGCGCCGCTGCCGCCGCCGCCCCGCTGCCCGCAAGATTCGAGGCAGAGGCCTTAGGGTAAAGCTGTGATGGCGATATATTGTGACGTCATGCATGCTTTTCTGACACTTGCATGCTGTAAACTAAACAATTATCATCTGAAAAAAAACATTTACAACATATTAACAATTATCAAATTAATTTGCACAAAGTATTTTTTTCCTAAATGCAATTTTTTGGTCGCGGGACTGAACGAATTACCGTGACCCTGGAGCACAAAGGGCTATTGAAGGTCACCGTGGATTTTAGTCAGTACGAGTCTGACAGCCCCTCCCGCTCTGCCCTGGGTGGGAAGACTCAATTTTTGTTATGTTTCCTCCTGAGCGTAGCAAGGATGAGTCACTAATACAATAGGTTGTAAATGCAAAAATAAATATAAATACGTGTTGTATACTTTCAATACTCATAGTATTATGTTCGTTATATGAAATGAGAGCGTATTTGTACGTCAAATGTCATAAAATTTACGAACTGTAAGGTAATTCGTAAGGAGTTTTTATGTCACATCTGTTTATAGGTTTTATGTTTAGGTAGGCCCAAGTTGCGAACTGTACCAACTTTTATATCTAGTACTTATTTCATTCAAACTTTTATGCCTTTGTCAAACAGACAGGCGAAAGCGAAGCGAGTTTGAAGCGATACCGAACCGAAGCGAGACGTCAGTCCTATAATTCTGTCACGCTATCGGATCGCTTTCGCTTTTCTATGTGACTGGATTCAAACAATTCCATTCATTACAAATAAAAACGCCTCGCTTTGCATTCGTCAGGCCTGTCTGTTTGACAAAGGCTTTATACCTGCGAAACTGTTATAAGCTTTTATGTCCGCATTTGGGAAACGAAAGGAGATTTATATACAGAGTATATATATAGGAGAGATAGAGTATTTATAAATATAGGGACTTTACTAAGGACTGCGTCGCTTGGGCAGAGCACGGCCGTGTCTTCATGGAGGCAATAGGCGGCGACCTCTCACACCCGGAATTGGTCGAGACCATGATGCGGGGCGAGACGGAGTGGTCAGTGTCAGCAATATGACGGGGCCTGCCTTAAAGGGCCAAAGCCTGCCTGTGTCGCAGCACTGCATCATCAGGTAACCGTTACCGAATAACTCTTCGCCAGACCTTGAAATCGAACCCGGAATCTATGCGCAGCAGTCGCGCTTATGAACACCAAACTAAAGAGTATTAAACGTGTTTCTAAAAATAAGTTAATTATTAGGAATCTTTCATATTCTTCCCAAGCCAACGATATTATAATATTACTATCATAGAACAAACCGGGGTCGCGGGACTGTACGAATTACCGTGACCCCGGAACGTAAAGGGCTATTGAAGGACACCGTGGATTTTAGTCAGTACGAGTCTGACAGTCACTCCTGCTCTGCCCTGAGTGGGAGGACTCATTTGATGATTGTACCAAGTAAAAAAAAATAAAGAAAAAAGCCAACTATATTAAAAACTACATACATAGTATAATTCTTACCTTGTAATACAAGTTTTCATCACATAATTAAAACGTGATTGGCATCGCGATCTTAAACTTTATACCTTATACAAACTCAATTTATCATGGCCGCGATATTACACGTCAGTTGGACAAAAGGCACCCAGTAATTATCCTTTCCACGGCGTAAATTAAAACAACCGAGGTTAATAACTTCAGCAAGGAATATTAAAACAACAACGTTAAGAACAGAAATTATAAAATTTGTTTTTATAAGTCTTGTTTTTGTATTATCTTATTTTTTGTCTTTTAGTGCGGGCTTCATAAATAGGAAATACTAGACCATGCCTGCGGCTTTTTAGTTTTCTTTTGACAAATGACTATACCGAGAATTTTTCTAGAATAACCGATCATGACTGATACTTTCACAGGCAATTTGTTATTAGTCTTCAATCTTTTTGAGAAATTGGCAATCATTTAATATCTTACTTTCTTTTCAAATTTTTACAAATATTAATAAACACAAAAATACAAACGTACTTCTTCTTTTCTGACACACTTTTTTTTATCGTGGTAAAATCATCAAATGAGTCCTCCCACCCAGGGCAGGGCGGGAGGGACTGTCAGACTTGTACTGACTAAAATCCACGGTGTCCTTCAATAGCCCTTTACGTACTTGGGTCACGGTAATCCCTTGGTCCCGTGACCCCAGCAGGCTTTGGCCCTCTACAGGCCCCGTCACTATGCTGACAATCTTTGAGGCGCGCGTGGATCACAACGCGCCGTCGGCCCGGGCATGGTCCATGGTCGGACAGCGAGTCGCCCATTACTCGCTGCCCGCATGCCCACGCCTACGGTGGCCGGAGATCGTCCTGCGGCGTCCGACGCCGTGGGCGTCTACCACTGCGGCTGGGGTGGAGGGAGGACGCTGTCCTCTCCCTCAGGCGGCCCGCCTCCTCCTTCACGAGCATAACTGCTTCGCAGAAGGAGGCGACCGCTTCCCACTCCGTCTCGCCCCGCAGCATGGCCTCGACCAATGCCGGGCGCGGGAGGTTTTCTGACACACTTAACATATTTTAGCAAGACAATAATCGAAACGTAAACAAGAAAATAAACGATAAACTACATTTTTAGGTCCAGAAAATAGCCTTACATACAATTTATTCAACAAATAATACCCAAACCAGGATGGACACACTCCATACATTCAAATACGCACAATCCCTTTCAATAGGAACGTAAGGCTCGACTCACACCAAAAGAGCGGCGAAGGGCAACGAAGCGGAGCGCAGTTTCAGTGTCATATGAATTTTAACTTTATTTTCATTAAAATAAAATTTATTATCGCATGAGAAACTCGAACGAGTCGCGAGGATGCCCGCGGATCCGCGGGTGTTCCCGCGACTCTTTCGAGTATGAGTGCGATAATAAGAATGAGTATTATAGTAATGGAAATACAGTTTAAATTCATATGACACTAAAACTGCGCTCCGCTTCGTTGCCCTTCGCCGCTCTTTTGGTGTGAGTCGAGCCTAAAGCGACAAACGAGTAAAATAAAAACGCCCTTTTTTACCGAATAAGCGTTACCATAAAAAAGGTTTTCAGTGAGCAAGTGAATCATAATTTATGAATTCCGGTGTCCGGGTAGGCTAGGAGATTTACGCGGGGTCATTGTGTCGACGGATACGATACGCATCGCTTAGAAAAAGATAGATAGACAAGGGTGGTTAATTTCTATGGCCGAAAGTGTAGACCGCAGATGAGACATTATTTACACATTATTTTGCTTTACTTTTTATATACTCGTACTACATGTGTACATTTAAAAAGAACAGTAAATAAATACGCAGCAATGATCCTATAAATATTACAATCAATTAAATTGAAAGCTGACAAACACAAATTAAATTGAATTAAACTCTCTGTGGAAAATGCAACCGACCTGAAAATATTCACAATCAAACGAATTCAATTTTAATTATAATTTTTTTAATGAGTGTACCTCGGGCACATCCCAGAGGCTCGGCTTTAAGCTGGTTCTGGCTGTATCAAAATTATTCATTGATTGATTTGTTAATCTTTTTTTTATAAATAATTAAGCAGATTTGGATTTTTTTCTGTCTGCATCAGTCTTAGTAGGGACAGTCAGGAGCAATAAAATGCATACCGTTTTTCTTTTTTTTATCGTGGTAAAATCGTCAAATAAGTCCTCCCACCCAGGGTAGAGCGGGAGAAACTGTCAGACTGGTACTGACTAAAATCCACGGTGTTCTTCAATAGCACTTTACGTTCCGGGGTCACGATAGTTTGTAAGTCCCGCGACCATATTGAATACTGCTTTGAAATGAGACCTATTTCGTAATAGGTTCATGAAAACGTAATAAGTTAATCAATAAATGGAATATTACATAATGCTTGTCCCACACTAAGCATTACTATTATTTTATTAAAAGATTTTCCATCTCACACGTCTCCTCTAAAACATTGAAACCTTACCCACTCTATGTGTCAGAGTCGTTAATGAAACATAAGGGGTGTGCTACATCCCCTAACATCCCCCGACAACCCCCGACAACCCGCGATGCTCATCCTCCGCGAAGGATAGCGCAAATACAGATATAGCCCGCTAATTGTGGCGCTAAGCTTACCTCTACCCAACCGTTCAAAAAACAACTCTATGACTAAGAGATATGGTGGGAATTTTAATGACGTTAAATAATCCGGTAATTATTTTTTTATGGAATGGAAATGTTCAAATAATAGATATAAATTACATATTATTGCGATTTTAATGGTTATTGTTTTATTTTTATGTGGTGTATCGGTTTTGGTTTATGTGTAATTGTGTATGTAATGAAGAAAGATTTTAGAAAGTACTCGTATTTATTTAACATTGCTTTGTTTTGATGGATATAATCCGTTATTTACTTGGCAAATTTTTTTATTCTCAAACCGCGTTTTCCCAAGATTCTACGACTCTACAATTACGAGATAAACACTTCTCTATTGGCAAATTCAGGGCTCCCAGCTTACTACCGTTAGTTAGTAACAAAGAATGCCTAAACAGCGCGAAAATAGATATACTAAGCTCAACTCGACATCGACAGTTTAAAATTCATTTTTACTAAACGCTTTTTTCTTATCGTGGTAAAACCATCAAATGAGTCCTCCCACCCAGGGCAGAGCGGGAGGGACTGTCAGACTCGTACTGAATAAAATCCACGGTGTCCTTCAATAACCCTTTACGTACCGGGGTCACGGTAATTCGTAAGACCCGCGACCTTTACTAGACGCTTTGTCGTATTTTGTCATTATTATAAGTGTTATTCTGACAGGAAAAATACTAACTGGTTTTACGTTTTTTATATCGTAAATAATGAAATCCCACAGAGAGGAGGGCTGTGTCCCAGCAGTGGGAACATCTACATAAATAAATAAATATTTCACAACTATCACACAACGCCATCTAGTCCCAAGAGCAGAGCTTGTGTTATGGGTACTAGACAACTGATAAACATACTTATACATATATTTTCTAAATAGATACATATTATAGATAAATTACACCATCTAGTCCGATTATGCTTTTTCTAATTCGTAAACTTAGTGAATGTCAGTGTAAGTCGTAAGTGTTACTACTGAGCACGAAACACTTGGTTCGATTTGATCGGAGTAAGTAGTTAAACAAGATCTACTAAATAAAAACATGATACCTTGAATTGTACCTCATTGATAGCAACATACAACAAACTGACTACACTTTTTTTGAGTTGCCCATTACTCGTTGCCCGCATGCCCTCGCAAACCGACTACACTTAAATATTCTTTAGGTATATACCTATGGTCGCGGGACTGTACGAATTACCGTGAGCCCGGAACGTAAAGGGCTACAGATAGTCCCTCCCGCTCTGCCCTGGGTGGGAGGACTCATTTGATGATTATACCACGATAAAAAAAGGTAGATACCTTATGTAAAAAGTCGAGAGCCGTATGGAAAAAGTCGAGTAAAATGTTTTGTTTATGGAATTTTTCAACAGAAAAAAAATAATACCTCTCCAATACCATTTCCTAAAACATAAAACCCCATGCCGTGAACACAGAACAAGAGCTCTTCACATACAGATATATATTTTTAAACACAGACGTGAGTGATATTACAGAACGCGCACAATGGCTGTCGCAGATGACAGGCCATTTTGCCGTGTGACAACGCTAGACGTTTCCCTTAATGTGAGCGTACGGTGTGTGTGTCTTCAAGGTTACGGGAAAACGTTGAGGGGAAAGTTATTTTCTTTTTCTTGAAGGAAAAACAGTGCGAGAACTGAAGTGTAGCGATTGAATTGTCGGATTTGTGTTGTGGAATATTTAGGCATCCTACACGGTATTCTTTTAAACAGATTTCGTTCATAATACCTAACACAGCACAGTAGGAATTTCTCTTGTTTCGTGATTGCGTTAACAAACTTTTAGGCTTTTGTCAAACACACAGGCAAAAACGAAGCATTTCCGAAGCGAGACGTCAGTCCGATAGTTCTGTCACGCTATCGGATCGCTTTCGCTTTTCTATATGACTGGATTCAAACAATTCAATAAATTACAAATAAAAATGTCACGCTTCGCATTCGTCACGCCTGTCTGTTTGACAAAGGCTTTTAAGTCACATTCATAAACAGGCAGGTGCAGACCTCAGAAATATTTGTTCAATGCGGCAATCAAACCCGAAACATACATCGCTACAGCCAATTACTAGGACACTACGCTAACCCACTTTGAAAGCAATGATCATTTATCTGAGCCCACTAACACACACCGTACTGTAGGTATTAAACTGCTGGAGTTTTTGAAAGAAAGGAGTGATTTGAGGATTAAAGGCTTTATCAGTCGCGGCGCAACGCTAGCGTGTCTTTAGCTTGTGTCGTCCGCCGCCGGCGTTAAACAGGGATGTTGTAAATTCGCCACAAAATTAATTCCCCACGAAAAAAAGTAGTACTTCCTCCTAATACTTTCTGTTCAGATTCCACATTCTGTCCTCGTTTTCGGTATTTTTGTGCTGGATATTATTATTTAATAGTTCAATACTCAATATCTTTATTGCGTTCCAAACGAACATTTGTAAGTTTACATTAGCATTTAGGTGGGTTGTAATATCAGCATAGTTGCTATCCGTGCGGAAATAAAAATGGGGCGAATTTACAATAACCAAAATTAAAAAAACAAAACCTATGGCTAATTTATTAATTTTGTGGCAAATTTACGACAACCCGTTTAACATGGCGTGTTTTTATAGTAGGCCAAAGACACACCACACAACCATGGCGCCTCGCTGTTTGCTGGTCTACAGCAGCAATCAAAATCTTCATAAAATTAAATGTAAGTTCTCGTAAATAAAAACTTGCTAGTTTTCTACTATAAACATTCTACCTCAGAAATCAGCTAATACTCCACACATGACCAAGTCACAACGTATGAACGAGTCTTCCTTTCTAAAGGTAAAAGCACTTGTCGCTCGACACCGACAATGGATGGGGGCCGCGACAAAAGAGTGGCCTCCCGATACACTGCCACATACAGCCAACATTATAGTACAGGTATTTTACATTAAATACCAGTATTAGGTAACAGTATATTAACAGAATATTTATTAGTTTTTACTTGTTAACTAGCATTGTTTGGGGTGTTTTTTTTTACGTGGTAAAATCATCAAATGAGTCCTCCCACCCAGGGCAGGGCGGGAGGGACTGTCAGACTTGACTGACTAAAATCCACGGTGTCCTTCAGTAGCCCTTTACATACCGGGGTCACGGTAATTCGTTAGTCCCGCGACCCCGGCAGGCTTTGGCCCTCTAGAGGGGGGCCTCGTCATTTTGCTAACACTCTTTGAGCCGCGCGTGGAACACAACGCGCCATAGACCCGGGCATGGTCCATGGTCGAAAAGCGAGTCGCCCATTACTCGCCGCCCGCATGGGCCCTCGCCTACGATGGCCAGAGATCGTCTACCGACATCCGTCGCCGTGAGCGTCTACCACTGCGGCGCTTAGACAGTCCTGCGAAATTTTTGTATGCTGAAGTCATTGAAATCCATAAACACATACTGTTATAAAAACAAAATATTTTTATCAAATTCAAAGCCTACATATTGCAAAATTTTAGTAGTATGTTCAAAATCTAGATTTTAAATAAACCCTAGAAAATTCATTCTTAAATATGTTTTCAGGGAACTCCAATCAACTTCTCAGTTTAAAACCAACATTCGTATTCTGCAGTTCATATTTCAGGAGAATTTCAGAAGTATTTCAGTTCATATTTAGATGCAGCGCACATCGACCTCATCGGGAATAAAAACCGGACGTGACGTCAGACCTACACCTGCCACATCAAAATGAGAAGAATATTTAGCGAGAATTTTCAAACTGTATACCTACTACATGAAATTGGAAATTCTTTAAACCTCATGAAAAGTAGGATTCAAGAAATCCCATTTGAATAACTAATGCAACTGTGCTCCTTACTGTCAAATCAAAATCAAATCATTTATTTCAAGTAGGCCAGTTACAGACACTTTTGAATTGTCAAGAGACAAAAGTAAAATAAAATAGTTTAAAAATAGTTACGGTGCTACAGTCCCAGTCACAAGACATAAAAACTGTGAAAGTACTGTAGGTGCCCATTCCAAAGTGTAGATCTCTATGGAGAAGAACGCGCAAGAAACTCCATGGACACTCTTTTTCAATCGCCCAAATTATAACAGAACCTTTGTTACATCATTCATCTTGAGATGGTACATTATGTGAGAACGATGTAGCAAGTAAAGTGTCCATAGGAAATTAATATAAAAAAGACAATTCAATAAAATTATAATTCAAAACAAAAATATCTGTATAATAATATCATGCTTACCCTATAATGTTCCCACCACTGGGACACAGACCTCCTCTCCGTGAGCGGAAGAGGGTTGTAAAACACAAAATTGACCCAGTGCAGGTTGGCAGATTTCACATATCTTCGAATTTCCGGTTCTAGGCCATGTTAAGATTTTCGAGGAAAGAAAAATTCAGCTGCGAGTGGGACTCGAACCCGCGTCTTTTGTATAAGTACTCCAGACGCCTTACTAATTAGACCATCGTTTCGTCACCACTGTGTCCTCACGACGGCGATAGGCGGAGACCCTCGCGCCCGTCGAGGCCATGCTGCGGGGCGAGACGGAGTGGGAAGCGGTCGCCTCCTTCTGCGAAGCAGTCACGCTCGCGAAGGAGGGGGCGGGCTGCGTGAGGGAGAGAACAGCGTCCTCCCTCCACCACAGCCGCAGTGGTAGACGACGGACGTCGCTTGACGATCTCCGGCCACCCCGTAGGCGCGGGCATGCGGGCGGCGAGTAATGGGCGACTAGCTGTCCGACCATGGACCATCTCCGGGTCGACAGCGTGTTGGCAGGACTCACAAATTCCCGTGACCCCGGTACGTGAATGGCTATTAAAGGCCACCGTGGATTTTAGTCAGTCAAGTCAAGTCTAACAGTCCCTCCCACCCTGCCCTGGGTGGGAGGACTCATTTGATGATTTTACCACGATAAAAAAAAGCAATCGTTTTGTCAACACACTTTTTTTGCAGCTGAATCTTTCATTATTTTGTTTGAACGTTTTACGGTAACGTTTCGAGTACCACTCGCAGCTGTATTTTTCTCTCCTCAAAAATCCTTAAGATAACGCGACGCAGACGTCATTGCGTTTAACTTAACTTTAAGTTAACTTTAGGTTATATTAGTTTTCTCACGATGTTCTAATTTTGAGGACATTTTTTTTTTACATGGTAAAATCATCAAATGACTCATTTGATGATTTTACCATGTAAAAAAAAATGTCCTCCCATCCAGGGCAGAGCGGGAGGGACTCTCAGACTCGTAATGACTAAAATCCACGGTGTCCTTCAATAGCCCTTTACGTTCCGGGGTCGCAGTAATTCGTACAGTCCCGCGTACTACTCTTTTCCGCTAAAAGGAAATTCTTTCAGTTACATGGCTTTGTAACTTAACAAATAAACTTAGATTTCATACAATTGAAAGATTATAGTTTTACTAGATAAAACCTTAAAGTTAAGGCGAGGTTGCAGTACCTACAGTGTGTAAATGTATAGACGCACGACCTCATCCCCGCCAAAATGCGAGCGAAACAACCCGCATTTTGAATGTTTTTCGCTTCATGTAGAAAAACAGAAAGGAAATGATAAAATATGTTTTAACCATTTGCTTAAAAATAAAAAGCTCTATCTATTGATATAGCTTTGCATAGAAATCCATGTTGAAATCTCTTAACAGTACGTGTTTAAAGTTGTGATTTAGTGCCATCTTTGGCATTTTTTTCTATCGAGCCAATTATTCTAAATCGTGTTTCTATCTTTACCATTTACTTGAAAATACGTTCAATTCTAACTTTAAAGTACTGCAACCTCCCGTTAATACTCGTACTATACTATTAACACGACAGTACAGCACATAACACACAACTTAGATTTTCCCAACTCCTTAGCCCATAAGACTTGAATCAAGTTAGCTCTAAGCACAGCTCTAAGCAAGGACACGTGGGACAGCTTTCGTCGTAAGAGCTTAAGTGACCTTTGAAAGGTCACTTAAGCTCTTACGACGAAATTAACGTCAGCTTAGGATAATTACTATTTTAGACTGCTAGTCCGGTTCATGTTTAATGGATAAGTTTCACTGAAATGTTGACCCCGGCTGACGTTTGTAGATCGTTGACAGTCCTTAAGCCTTTTTCGGACGTCGTCGACGGAGCGTCGCGAATGCGAAGCGAGGCCTTTTTATTTATAATGCATGGAATTGTTTGAACTCAGTCACACAGAAAAGCGAAAGCGATCCGATAGCGTGACAGAACCATCGGACTGACGTCTCGTATCGGTTCGTTATCGCTTCGGACTCGCCTGCCTGTTTGACAAAGGCATTACTGTTATACAGAAGCTTGAACGTCTGACTACCAGTCTCACCAAGTGGTATCGCGTATTACTCAGTTACTGGTTTGTGGTCAGGTAGGCAGTCTCTCTGTGTAAAATACTGATGTTCGGTTACACCTTACCTGGGAACCTAATTGTTACCGAGATATTCAAATTCCAAGTTGCAACTTTCTTAGTCTCAAAATAACCCAACAAAGTTTCACATATTCAATCGGAGCAATAATCAAGGAAAGCATACAAACTATTATCTTTAGAAGGAATTGAAGACGGATATATAGAAAGACGGACACAGCAACTGAACAACTGTTATAAACACTTTGTTTTAATGTTCTAAAAATTCAAGCGGAATTCGATTCTATGGTTAGAATGGCAGAGGGTCAAAGCCTGCCGGGGTCGCGGGAACTGTATCATCAGATAACCGTGACACTGGAACGTAAAGGGCTATTTAAGGATGCCGTGAATTTTAGCGAGTCTCCTAGTCCGCTCTTGGTGGGAAAACACATTTGATGAATTTACCAAGATAAAAAGATGGTTAGAATGGCACAGAGCAAAACTCCAACACACACAAAATGAGGAAACATTTACAAGCTATAGAAGATTAAACCAGGCTATTAAATAAGTATAAACAACTATAACTTTAAACCACAAGGTGCATCCCAGCCACATTTTACAACCATTAAAATACACTTCATTCTCCGTCCATTCCATTTCGTCAAAATTTCAACCGAGAGGGTTGTACTCCTACAAGCGATTCACGAAATTAAATGTAAGTACCATTTCCATACCATTCGGTACTTTCGTGCAGACCGCTTCCCTTTTCGGCAATTAAAACAAGATCAGGGAAGCTCCCGTGTTTTATTTTTCTTTTTTCGCTTTTCTTTTTTCTTTCTTTTCCCTGCACCGCTGCAATAAAGATAAATTATGGTTTTTAATTTTGTCTTGCGTGCATCTGGCTTGGTCGGTTAATGACGGTTTGGATTGTCTCTGAACGTTTGTTTTGCAATTATCTGTTTTGGCAGTGTTGTGGAGACGAGTTGTTTTGGCATTCCTTGCGCCCGATGAGATACCCATAATCGGCATAAATAATAGACTTACTATACAGATACATCCCGTTAAAGACAATTTTCGGTAATCCTTTTTGCTTCCAGAGCGTCTGTGCCTTTTGTGTGATTTGTCATTTGAATCATAAAATTATGATCATTTTATAACTTGAACTAATTTCAAATGTTTGGGCCGGCTACATTCTTTGCAGTTTCTTTACTTTCTGTCCCCCTTCTACAGCTAATAAAATCTTACGAAACAAGGAAAATTAACCCTTTTCGTTAAATATAAATCAGGTACAAAATGTCACAACATATTTCCTAATATCCTTGTAGTTTGCTACGAAAACGTGATTCGTAAGAAAGCTTGCAAAAAAAAAAACTCACAACAACAACTATTGCTACACGAAAGAAGTACCTAAATAAAAAAGTTATCGAGGACTTTTACGAACACTTTTTTCGAAATACCAGCCAGTAGTTTAAAAAATAACAGTGACACACCTCGATGTGTCCACAAATAGAAAAAGAAGAGATGGGACCAATCTAAAACAAATCTGGAACTGGGATATTTGAAAATATACGCAATTTTTTGATAGTTGGACGTCGTACGCGGTCAGCTTTGATGACGACTAGTACAGGTTGTTGATTTAAGCATAGGTTTTCGCAATTCCGCAATTTGGCAAAATAGTCGATCCAATTGTTCAGCAATAGAAACTAGTCAAAAATTATATAACACATGCCACTCACCAAAACCCAATGAATACAAAATTAACTTGCAGTTTAATTGGAAAATATGCTACTGAATAAAAAAATATGCTAGCTGAACTTTCATAAGAGTGTCAGCATAATGACGCCTAGAGGCTCTAGAGGGCCAAAGCCTGCCGGGGTCGCGGGACTTAAGAATTACCGTGACCCCGGTACGTAAAGGGCTATTGAAGGACACCGTGGATTTTAGTCAGTACGTGTCTGACAGTCCCCCCCCGCTCTGCCCAGGGTGGGGGAGGACTCATTTGATGATTTTATAACGATAAAAAAAAACTGAACTATAGTGAGTACACACTGTTATAAAAAGATAGTAAGGATAGAAATATAGAATGTTTGTTTTGTTACTCTTTATATAAAATAATGAGAGCAGTGGTTTACTCAATGGTATCGGCGCCGACGTACAAGTTGAAGGTCATGGTTTCAAACCCAGCCAAGTGCATTACTTTGTGTAATTTAGTTTATCACTACTGCTCTTAATGGTGACGGAAAACATCGTGAGGAAACCGGCATGTCCTAGAATCAAAAAATCGATAACATGAAAGAAAGAAAGAAAAGAGATTTATTGACATACACAGGACAGAAAAACAAAGTTACATGAATAAAAACAACAAAAGGAAGCAAAATTTATAAAAGAAAAACGACAAAAGGTCTAACCAATAAAAACAATTTAGTCCTGTGCGAGGCTAAAAGGCTCCTACAACAGCATGTGCTGCGCCATTTTTAAAATTGTCACAGCGCTGGTTTTCTGATAGGGCCCAAACATGTGACATCTTTACCCTACACTGGGCCCGCGTGATAGATTACGGCCCACGTAATTCACCTCGCGGAAAGGAGACCTATGTCCCAGCCGTGGGAATATTAAATACTGATGATGATGAATGCGACTGGTTGAATTCAAACCCTCGACATTAAACTCGCAAGACGTTAACTACGCTACAGAACCGATGTGGAAAAAAATGCACTTAGGTAGTTTACAATCTCGCGCCCGGCATTGGTCGAGGCCATGCTGCGGGGCGAGACGGAGTGGGAAGCGGTCGCCTCCTTCTGCGAAGCAGACATGCTCGTGAAGGAGGAGGCGGGCCGCCTGAGGGAGAGGACAGCGTCCTCCCTCCACCCCAGCCGCAGTGGTAGACGCCCACGGCGTCGGACGTCGCAAGACGATCTCCGGCCACCGTAGGCGCGGGCATGCGGGCAGCGAGTAATGGGCGACTCGCTGTCCGACCATAGATCATGCCCGGGTCGACGGCGCGTTGTGTTCCACGCGCGCCTCAAAGAGTGTCAGCATAGTGACGGGGCCTGTAGAGGGCCAAAGCCTGCCGGGGTCGCGGGACCAAGGGATTACCGTGACCCCGGTACGTAAAGGGCTATTGAAGGACACCGTGGATTTTAGTCAGTACAAGTCTGACAGTCCCTCCCGCCCTGCCCTGGGTGGGAGGACTCATTTGAAGATTTTACCACGCAAAAAAAAAAAAGGTAGTTTACAAAGTGAAAAGAACAAATACATTTTAGTCACGGTAATAGGATTCTATCGGCCAATTACTGAGCCCAATACGGGTAAAACCGCGTTCATTAACTAGAATAGTCTTACATACTTCATTATATTATTTTTGTGTGCGAAATACTTGTGAATTCTGTGAATTATCTCGTTCCACATCAGTTGATGTTCTCCCCGTTATGTGCCTACATTTTGACAAAATATTATTCTGTTTTTCTTCTATCCTTTTACTTGTGATAATAAATAAGTAGGTTTTCCGCAAATGTTTTCGTACATGACGTAAGTTATGTTAGAATAGGGCTTTTATGTTATTTTTTCTGCCTAACACATTACATATTATTTTTTTTATCGTGGTAAAATCATCAAATGAGTCCTCACACCCAGGGCAGGGCGGGAGGGACTGTCAGACTTGTACTGACTAAAATTCACGGTGTTCTTCACTAGCCCTTTACGTACCGGGGTCAGGGTAATTCGTAAGTCCCGCGACACCGGCAGGCTTTGGCCCTCTACAGGCGCCGTCATTATGCTGACACTCCTTGAGGCGCGCGTGGAACACAACGCGGCGTTGACCCGGGCATGGTCCATGGTCGGACAGCGAGTCGCCCATTACTCGCCGCCCGCATGCCCGCGCCTACGGTGGCCGGAGATCGTCTTGCGGCCTAACACATTACATAAGAATGATTTAAGCTTAGTACTTCTAACTATTGCAGTATTACACATAGCCCATTTTTTTTTTATCGTGGTAAAATCATCAAATGAGTCCTCCCACCCAGGGCAGGGCGGGAGGGACTGTCAGACTTGTACTGACTAAAATCCACGGTGTCCTTCAATAGCCCTTTACGTACTAGGGTCACGGTAATCCCTTGGTCCCGCGACCACACATAGCCCATAAGGAATTTGTACCAGCAATGCAAGTTCCCATTGCTGGGACATATATCGCCATAGTTAGAATAAATAAATAAATATTCCACAACTATCACACAACGCCATCTAGTCCCAAGCTAAGCAGAGCTTGTGTTATGGGTACTAGACAACTGATAAACATACTCATATATTTCTAAATACATACATATTATAGATAAATTACACCCAGACACAGAATAAATGATCGTGCTCATGACACAAACATTTGTCCTTGGTGGGAATCGAACCCACGACCTCCGGGTCGCAGTCAGGGTCACTAACCACTAGACCAACAGGCCTGTCAAAAATATCAGTTCCAGGTTGACTAGGTTGACAGTTACTTGAAACCAAATGTACAAATTGAAACTACCTACTTGCAACTTAAAGCTCGTATGCAGGTTTGTTCAAGTTGCATACGATTTACAACTCGTATACAAGTAGCTTGTATAATGGAAACGCGATTTGAATGTCTTCTGAAAACGGGGCTAATTACTCTCAAGAAAACAAAAGAAAACCGACTCTTTGCACAACCATTAATACAGTTCTTACATTACAAAACCCAACACTGCTCCTCGGGTACCAAACGATAAATTATCCTGATGATAACCCTCAAGTGCCGTCTTAATCACCGCTGCACTTTTCAACGTGGATTGATGACGTTTTGATTTATCGCCGTCGCGGCAGCAGGGTTAATGGGGCGTATCTGTCAGATAAAGATGCAACCCGTAATGAACATGAGGCTTGAGACGTTTTATTTTTGCTGCTTTTGTAACATTTATAGCATTTTTCACAACTACAATGGCTTGTATTGTGGGATAATTTTAAGCATGTATCAAAACTCTTCTTCTATTTCGTAAAACCAAACCAGCGCTCTTCGTCTTCACACCTGCAACCTATTGGTTTCAATCTAGCGCAGAAGCAAAGATGAGACCTAAGATAGAGCTCGTCTAGAAGGGACTTCAGCGTTACTATGTCGTCTTAAAGCAGAATTAATTCCAGTGTTGGAAAAAGACAGAGCTATACAAGTAGTCTAGCGCCACCTTGTTCCCACAGTATCCACCTGGCACTCCTTTGTACCAATGTAACACAGTAGAAACTGTTTGGCAACTGACTTCGGCAGGATGGTGGTCGTAATTCAAGTGGCTCTCTTGAGACCTACCAGTGTGATCGCTCAGCCGTTTTTTTTTATGCAACAAACACATAATTATGAGCTAGGTCTATATTTATCGAGGAAGGATATTGTTCATATAACATAACGCTACGACCAATAGGAGACGAGCAGCTGCTGAAACCGTGGCGAACAGCTAATTCTAAATAAAATACTAGCTTTTTTTACGTGGTAAAATCATCAAACGAGTCCCCCCACCCAGGGCAGGACGGGAGGGACTGTCAGACTTGTACTGACTAAAATCCACGGTGTCCTTCAATAGCCCTTAACGTTACAGGGCCACGGTTACCCGATAGACCCGCGATCAAGCTGCGATACATATTTAAACATTTTTACGCATTTATTTATAATACTAATATTAGTAGAGCTTAAAATGTCATAAAAATACTACGTGATTGTTCTTTCTTCGCCTCTTATTGAGATGAAACATGACAAAGCAAACCTTTTAAGTAACGGATCTCTAAGAGAATTTATTATCTATCCATAGAACTCTAATGATTCATGAACCATTTCCTTGAAGCCAAGTGAACTGCGTCAATAATCAAGGGTTGAAAATACACCCCCAAAACATAGGGGTGTGGTCTATCAATCAGCTTACTCACCACGATTCTGATTATAGCCCCCTGAAACTTACCCCTAGATGACGCATGCAAATTCACCCCCTTTCGACCATTTTTTACCCCCTATTTCTTTTTATTGAAGAAAACTTTTTGATGGATTGGCGTTTTAGCGTTCGTTCGAGAATAAAAAGCTTTTGGAGTTAAATCTGTGTGATTTCTGTCAGATTGTCTGTTGGTGCATTAGCAATTTGTTGAATTATGAAAAGAGAATGAAAATGTTTTTCTTCTAACTTTGTAGTAACTGAATACTGATACAACTTATTCGTACTTAACTTAACTTATTATACTAGCGGCCCGTCCCCAAAGAGTGTCAGCAAAATGACGGGGCCCCCCTCTAGAGGGCCAAAGCCTGCCGGGGTCACGGGACTCACGAATTAACGAGACCCCGGAACGTAAAGGGCTATTGAAGGACACCGTGGAGTTTTAGTCAGTACGAGTCTGACAGTCCGTCCCGCTCTGCCCTGGGTGGGAGGACTCATTAGATGATTTTACCACGCTACACAAAAAAAGGGGCCCGTCCTGGCTTCACACGGGTGGACATGATATAAAGTCCATGTTACTAAATGAATGTAGATTTCTAATGGTGAAAAACAGTTTGAAATCGGAACAGTAGTTTTTGAGTTAATTCATTACAAACATACACACACACATACTCAAAAACAAACCTTTCCCCTTTATAATATTAGTGTAGACTGAGGGATTAACGTCGAAGAAATCTAATTTTCTCTACATTACTCAAATTACTCCATACATAAGCCTTCATAATTACCACAACATCACAACAATGTAACATTTAACACCACTTTAAACCACATTATTGTTCCACTTTCAGTACAGTCGTCCTAACTTTCAAAATTACGTGAAATAATTGTTAAAAGCTTCGTAATGCGTATCACGTAACATAGGTTGGTATGGTTCATGGATGTTAACCGACTGTGCAAAGGGTTATTATTTGACAACCGGACCGTAATTGTTACATTTGTGCTACACAACGACCGATGTATGCTGATCCCTCTGTAAAAAAAACTGTCAAAGTTACGTAGAACTAGCTGTTGCCGACGGCAACGTTTACATGCTCTTTACCGTCTCTAGGGGCTCATCTATCTCTGTACCAAAATTCATAAAAATCAGGAAAGCTAAACATACAAACAAACAAAGGACTTTCGCATCTATAATAGAAGTAGGAAAAGAAGTAGAATGATAACAGTGACTTCGGTAAATTATTTTCCTTTTTTTTAAACTTTGCCCCACACTAGGAATTTCTCCTGTATCGTGGGTGCATTTACAAACATATACACAAACGCCGGAACAACTACTCGTAGATCACACAAATATTTGTTCCGTGCGAGAATCGAACCCGCAACACGGCAAAAAATAACCTCTAGTTCACGATCTAGTTTGACATATCATCACAGTTCAGCTTACACCGGTCCTGAAACACGTAATCGCGTGTTAATTGTGTGATTACAGTAATTACGGGGTGACACCGTCGCATTGTTTTAAATTGAGCCCTGAGCGACGCTCATATTTGTTTCAAATTGTTATGGCGGTCGCTGAGTGAGTCCTGAGTGACTTTATGGTGGTTTTATATAGCTAGTTAGGGTTGGTTTGAGTAGCGTTTAGTTTAAATTGGGGGTGTTTAAGATTGGGTTACAATGAATTAAATTGTTTTACCTGGTCTTACTATGGTTTTGAGGTAGCAAATAATTATAACAAATTGTTCACCAGTATGCACACAGTACCCAAGCGGGATCGCGGGTCTCGTAGCGGGGTCATGTGTCTGTCTAAGTAGATTACGGTGACCTTGAAATGTAGAGGGCAATATAAGGAACATGGTAAATTTTAGTCAGTACAAGTCTGAGAGTCCCTGCCACTTAACCCTTGGTCGGAGGATTTACTTGATGTTTTCTTCAAGATTATTAATCTGCATAACTCCGACAAAACACAATTCTCTTTCTAAAGAAACCAGCGGCAGATTAAAGTTTACTCACTTTTAATTTGAGTTACAGTTGCGTGTTTACACGCAAATACTACCACGACTTATATAGAATTGAAGTCGTGGTAGTATTTCCAAAAGATATCAAAGCGAAGAGGTATTTTATACAGAGCGACAACTAAACGTTTCCAAATATGTATATTTTTTAATTAATTGCATGACCTACCGAAAATAATCACACAATTTCAATTTATTTATCTATACTATCGATGCTCTCTAAATAAGGAACATGCTCTCTCCATATTTTTTCCTATAAAGAGAAAGCCCGCGGTATTTGGTTCAATGTCAAATGTTTGAACATAAGTATTCGTTAGTGTCGGATGTATCTGTAAGTGATCATGAATCAATGGGGAGATTGGATACCAAATTAGGATTTGGTACTCGATATGTTCAGATGCTGTGGATTAAGTTTTAAATTCCTTTTTTTTTAATGTTACTAGATTGTTCATTTTGTACCTGTACAGGTAAAATAGGCAGTGTTATTTTTCATTGGGTATCACAAAGTAATGGTTTACCATAACTTTGTGATACCGTGGTAACATTCCCGAACTTTTATGGATTTAATATAATACATACACTTTTCAAGCAATTTAGTAAAAATAATAATCTGCTTTAGAATTTTTCTTATTGAAGTCTTAATATTAATTATCATTGTAACTTTCATCGTTTTACCAACCATGTTGGAAAAAGAAAGGAAAAGAAATGATTAAACACCTTAACATAGTATCAGATGCTGCTGTAAGCGAATGATATAGAACGATGTTGAACAATGTTGATGTTAAACAATGTTGATGTTGAACAATGTTGATGTTAAACATTGTTGATGTTGAACAAATGTTGTTCAATAAAATCATATGAATGCAAATACAAAGCCATAACATAATTAAATACTAGGGCGACTACGAGCCTCGATTGCCGTTGTACAACCTAAGAACCTCTACGTACTTAATAAAAAACAACATTCGAAACAGTAACAAAATCCCAAATCTAAACATCACCAGCAACATAGCTCCGTGAAAGTCCCCTCCTTTTACGGGTACACTTTCTCGGGAGCAATTTGGCTCCATAATAGTACATGAGGATACAATTATAGCCACCTGATGAACGCCATTGTAATTTTGTTCTTTATAATGATTTAACACGTGTAATGCCATGTTATGATGCCTATTATGGAATTAATTTGGGTGTTTTTTGTATGATGTTTTGAATGGTAGGGTACATGTGGTGATGTGAAAGTATTTGAAAGGAAGATGGTGATAGATTATGTGATTGAGTGATGCATGGGTTATGAAATGTTCAGTAGTAGATGGTCAGCATTGGACTGCCAATGGGTTGATTGATTAAGTTATGGGCTTCCACGCGCGCCTGCATAGTGACGGGGTCTGTAGAGGGCCAAAGCTTGCCGGGGTTGCGGGACTAACGAATTACCGTGACCGCGGTACGTAAAGAGCTATTGAAGGGCACCGTAAATTTTAGTCAGTACAGGTCTGACAGTCCCTCCCGCCCTGCCCTGGGTGGGAGGACTCATTTGTTGATTTTACCAAGATAAAAAAAAATGGGCTTCACCATTATCATTATCATACCAAGTTCCAATTGCTGGGGCACAGAACTTTTCTCTTTTCTTTGTGAGAGGGAGTTGGCCATAATCGACCACGTGCCCCCCGTGTGGATTGGTAGATGCGAGAGGGAGTAGGCCATAATCCACCAGTGTGGGTTGGTAGATGTTAAATGTTTTTGAATTTTTCGGTTCGAACTTCAAATCAGGCAGGCGTATTACTTTGTGCAATTTGTTTCATCACCACAAAAAAATCGAACCAACAACTTTTCAAGCCACGTAGGGATCCCCTCAAAACAATGTAGGAAAACATCGAGATGAAACCGAGGCACTAAGCGCCGAATGAAACAAAAGCATCGAGTCACAGCGTTAGTTACGCGCTATGTTTTGAATATTCCATAGTAAAGTTAACATAAGAACAGATCTCAGAACTGAAAACTAAATAACAACTCCTCTCCAATATATTTAACTACCAATTAATTCCACCATCGCAAACTTCCTAATAATTGAGTGTTACAAAGTTAACATTCCACGAATTCCCTCACAAGGTATCGAACCGGGGACTATTAACAAAAACAAAATACCCACAAATTGGATAACAACTTAAAACGTCCCTCTTAATAAAATTACTTCGTTCCAACAAATTTTGTACAAAATCATCGAACTTTTGTATAAACTTAATGTATACGAGACGCAACTGAGCAAGCTGTTGCGTTCGGAAAATTCAATTTGTATACAAGTTAGCTTCTCGTTAAAATTCTTCTGACGTAATAAGGTGGGTCCGCTTTTGTAGGCATTTAGATGTCGAGCGGTTTTCGACGAACTCGAACATTCTTAGCGAAGTCTCGCACGATAATAATGTTCGAAGATTAGATTTTGAGTTGTTAATAGATTTTCTTGGTGTTTTTGTTGCTTTTCGTGTTATGAGGGCCTTAATAAGATTTTGCCTTTTCGCGATTGGAAAAAATTGCTTTACGGGCAGGTTGTTAGAAAGTTTGAGATTGAAAATGGGTTATCCAAGTTTACGGTGGCATTAAAAGTACAAAGTAATCATTCTAAATTGATTAAATTTAGGAAGATTTGGGCCGCTCCTATCACATTCTACATTTTGAAAATGAAATCCGCGAATTGTTTTTATTGGCATACTTATTAAGTCAACACGAGGTCAGAAGTCATTGTTACTGCTAGAAGAAACGAATAAAAGAAGGATGGTATCTCTCAAAAGCAAATGGGACAGTATTTAATCATCAAGGCATAATTCTCCGAATCACAAGAGATTATCATATATGAAAACTCATTATTTTTTAAATGTTGCCCCACACTAGGTATTTTCCTGTTTCAAACAATTAACCTCTCGGGCGATTTATAATTGAAAATGATAAAAATCAACGTCCAATGAGCGACTGTCTGTTATGTACAGACGTGTGTACGTAAGGCGCTGGGGCGTTTTCGCTTATGTACACCCGGGTGTACGTAACGCGCCCGAGAGGTTAAACTCACATACAATTATGATAAAATACCCACAACTACTTGTAGTTCATGCAAATATTTGCTCTGTGCAGGAATCGAACACGCGATTCTACGCAGAAGTCGATGTTAGCACTACTATCTTCACAATGGTTCGCGACAAGCTTTTATATTATACTTAAGTTATATGTTTGATTTAATTTAAAGTTTATTTTGTCCTTTTTAGAGCATTTAAATAAAAGCTTGTTTTTAAAATTGTTTTTTTACTGTTATTTTATTTTTAAATTTTTAGTTTTCGTTGGACATATTTCGCAGTCTTTCCATTTCATGTAGTGCGTCATTGTTGCATGCTCGTTTACCTGTTAATTTCGTACAATCAAGTTATTCAATAAGGAGACCTTCTAGCGATTTGACTCTACTTAAGGCCACGTATGCTTGGCCAGCAGCGAAGAGCTTTGAGCCTAAATAGACGACAAAATAGTTTTTTTTATTTTTTATCGTGATATAATCATCAAATGAGTCCTCCCACCCAGGGCAGGGCGGGAGGGACTGTCAGACTTGTACTTACTAAAATCCACGGTGTCCTTTAATAGCCCTTTACGTACCGGGGTCACGGTAATCCGTTAGTCCCGCGACCCCGGCAGGCTATGGCCCTCTACAGGCCCCGTCACTATGCTGACACTCTTTGAGACGCGCGTGGAACACAACGCGCCGTAGATCCGGGCATGGTCCATGGTTGGTCGGTGGCCGGAGATCGTCTGGCGACGTCCGACGCCGTGGGCGTCTATCACTGCCTCTGGGGTGGAGGGAGGACGCTGTCCTCTGCCTCACGCAGCCCGCCTCCTCCTTCACGAGCATTACTGCTTCGCAGAAGGAGGCGACCGCTTCCCACTCCGTCTCGCCCCGCAGCATGGCCTCGACCAATGCCGGGCGCGAGAGGTCTCCGCCTATCGCCGTCGTGAGGACACGGCGGTGCTCTGCCCAAGCGGGGCAGTCCTGCACCGTATGCTCCACCGTGTCCTCCGGACGATCCTCGCAGTGGTGACACCCAGGCGTTTCTTCCCTCCCTATCAGACACAGGAATCTCCCGAAACTTCCGTGTCCGGCGAGGACCTGCGTCATGCGGTAGGTCAGGACGCCGTGACGCCTATCCAATGCGGCGTGCCCGGACCTCGGTTGTGACAGTCGCTCCCTCCATACTGCCCTGAGATCACGCCGAAGCTCTTCCCGACGCGGGGATTCGCCCCAACGCTGCGCCTCCACGCGCCACTCATAGACGCGCTGGAGGGCAGTCGCCTCCAGATCCCAGGGCACGACAAAATAGATAAATATCATAATTAATTTTATTAATAGCCTAAATAGATTTCATTGTCGTTGTGACCATATTCTATCGGGAGCAGCTGATCCTGGCTGCACGACCAAGACACTGTCACCATATTATTGTATTATTATTTGGGTTGCCATATATTATGTTCAATGTTATAGCTCGGTACTATTAAACATTGAGGAGTTCTCTCGTAAGCAGATGTCCCTGGCTGCACTAACAGGTTGTTATCATCATATTATTGCATTGTTACTGGGTTTCCATATATATTTCAAGTTTTAGTTGCGTACTATTAACCTTTGAGGAGTTCTCTCGTGAGCAGACGATCCTGGCTGTACCACCAGATCGCACTTATCATATTATTGCATTGTTATCGGATTTCCATATATATTTCAAGTTTTAGTTGTGTACTATTAACCATTGAGGAGTTCTCTCGTGAGCAGACGACCCTGGCTGCACCACCAGATCGCACTTATCATATTATTGCATTGTTACCGGGTTTCCATATATATTTCAAGTTTTAGTTGTGTGCTATTAACCATTGAGGAGTTCTCTCGTGAGCAGACGATCCTGGCTGCACCACCAGATCGCACTTATCATATTATTGCATTGTTACCGGGTTTCCATATATATTTCAAGTTTTAGTTGTGTGCTATTAACCATTGAGGAGTTCTCTCGTGAGCAGACGATCATGGCTGCACCACCAGATCGCACTTATCATATTATTGCATTGTTACCTGGTTTCCATATATATTTCAAGTTTTAGTTGTGTACTATTAACCATTGAGGAGTTCTCTCGTGAGCAGACGATCCTGGCTGCACCACCAGGTCGCTGTCACCATATTATTGCATTGTCATCGGGGTTCCATATTAATACCAAGTTTCAGATCGATTGAGTAATTAGAAGTGATTCTAATTTGACTTGCAAGATTTGATCTAAACAAACATACAAACATTGCAAGTTAAATAAAAGCTTGTAAAAAACAGTTTTCTTTCGACAGGCTTGTTGGTTTAGTGGTTAGTGGTCCTGACTGCTATGCCGGAGGTCGTGGGTTCGATTCCCACCCAGGACAAATGTTTGTGTAATGAGCACGATCATTTGTTCTGTGTCTGGGTGTAATTTATCTATAATATGTATGTATTCAGAAATATATAAGTATGTTTATCAGTTGTCTAGTACCCATAACACAAGCTCTGCTTAGCTTGGGACTAGATGGCGTTGTGTGATAGTTGTCGAAAAAAAAAAACCTTCACCTACGAATTCCCAATAATAAATGTTTGACCTCTAGCCCACCGGTCACATTAGAGGTTGTACAACAAATCATACTTATGTAAATTGAACATAAAGTAATAGAGATTTACATAATTTACTATAGAAGCCAATTACACTGAGTAACGGCCAGCCGCTGTGTGATTTACACAAATTGTCATATATCATATTTGTACCTACATAGTTTATACATTGTTTTGCTAAAACATGAATTAGTGGTACTAAGAAAATTATCCGAAAGATTTATTGAGGAAAATGTTGTTGAAACTTGAAGTTATGAACATTTTTCCGCGTAAATCTAACTAATATTATACATACGACAGTTTGGATGCCAGTGTGGATGTCTGTTACTCATCAAGTCGGAATGCCTGAACACATCTTGGTGAAATGCTCGAAGATAGGCTTATTGACTAGAATAACATATAAGATTTTGACGGCACGGTTAGCGCAGTGGCTAAGCGATTGGACTGCTGCGCTGCGTGTCGAGGGTTCGATTCCCGCACGGAACAAATATTTCTATGACCTACAAGTAGTTGTTCCAGGTCTGGGTGTTTGTGTATGTGAGTTTCTTTGTTTGCAAACGCTCCCACGACACAGGAGAAATTCCAAGTGTGCCGCAACGTTCTAAAAAAAAAAAAATGTTTATCCCGATATTACGTTTATGTGCGATAATTTTCGAGTTACACTCGGACGAAGCCACTCTGGCAATAGTTAGCAGTTCATATTGCCTAATATTAATAAGATCAGCGTCAATTAATGCCTCTATTGTCAATATAAATGTCTTACCATAGAGTTCGGATGGCAAAGTTTGGCACACACGATTAATCTATAATAATAATTTAAAGCTGAAAAGTTTGTTTGTTTGAACCCGTTTATCTCAGGAACTACAGGTTCGATTTAGTTCATTTATCGAAGAAGGTTATAGGCTGTATCCGTACCAGGCGTGAATAAGTTGAAATATTTTTTAGTAGTCTACTACTACTAAAAAATATTTTATTTTTTATTTTATTTATTTATTGCACAATGGACACATAGTTACAAGCATAGCTTTACAAAAACTTACTTAAAAACTAATGGACACATTACCCTGTTAGGGCGCAGCAAATTATTTAAAACTATAATATATATCTATAGAACATTATACTTACCTATTATTATAACTAGCATCGTAACAAAGAAATAATGAATAGTCAAAATCAATATACATAGAATCACAATGAAAGTAATAAAATCAAAATATAATAAAATCGTGAATAATAACTAAAATAAAAATAATTAAAAGTAAAAAATATTTAAAAACAAAATACCTAAGCAAAATTGTGTAAATAGTCAAAATTTATCTGTCATAAACTCTTGGATGCTATAGTAACATTTTTCTAATAGTAAAGATTTTAGCTTACATTTAAATAAACATAATGACTTGTTGGACCTTATGCTTTCGGGCAATTTATTATATATTTGAATGCTTCGGTACTCTGGGCTATTTTTATACATTTGTATTCTAGGTGCTGGTAGGAGTAATTTAGTTTTGCGGCGCTCGTTCTTATCAAAATTAAATAGATTTATGTTTTTTTTTACGAAAGTGGCTATTTCTAATATATAAATAGAGGGTAAGGTTAAAATATTTTCGCCTATAAAGTGGGGTTTACAACTATCTCGAGGTTTAATTTTAAAAATTATTCGCAGACATTTCTTTTGGGCAACAAATAAATCATTGGCATCTACACTGTGTCCCCACAAGATGATACCGTAGCGTAACCAAGCGTAGGCATACGCGTAGTATGCAGAGAGAGCACAGTGAGTTTTTGTGTTGGATTTTAGAACACTCAGCCCGTATGCGAATTGTGATAATTTTGTTTTAGTTTGCTCGACATGTTTTTTCCAGTTTAAATGAGAGTCTAGTGTTATACCTAATAGTTTAAATTCTTCAACTTCTTCAATTTTAATATGATTAGTGATAGTTGTTAAGTTAATTTTTTGTTTTTGGTAGGGTTTGAACTGTATGATTTTAGTTTTTTTGTTGTTTACTTCAAGATTGTGGTTTTGAAGCCAACATTTTATTTGGTTAAAAGTTTCAATAATTTGGGAGTTATATTGTAGATTACTTGAAGGGCTTTTGAAGAGAATAGAGATGTCATCAGCAAACAGCACACAAAGATGGTCACATATTTTAGGCAGGTCATTTATGTAGATGAGGAACAGTATACATCCTATTACACTACCTTGGGGTATAGACCAGTTTGTTGTTAGTATATCTGAGCGTACATATTGTAGCTCACAGGTGTCGTCATCTAGGTGTTCTATCTGTACGTACTGTTTCCTATCAGCGAGATATGATTTGAGCCAGTCAAGTGCGTCTCCCCTTATGCCAACTCCATTCAACTTCGTTAGTAATGTGGAGTGTGATACTTTGTCGTAGGCTTTAGTCATGTCGAGCAGAAGGCCTATTGCATAGTTTTTGTCTTTGATGTAGGTCAGTATTTCTTGTGTGTATTTATAAACGGCTAGAGTTGTCGATCGATCAGTACGGAATCCAAATTTGTTGTTGTCGAGAATATTATATTTTTCTAAGAATGTACACATACGTTTAGTAACAGCTTTTTCAAATATTTTTGAAAATGCTGGCAGAAGTGCTATTGGTCTGTATTGGCTGGGGTCATTGGCATTACCTCCTTTTTTTGGTATGGGTTTGATTATGGCAATTTTTAATTTTGATGGGAATGTATATTATATATAAGAGAATATGATAATATATAAGAGAGATTTTCAAAAATTCACATCTTTGCTATGTGCGATAAAACAGACCTTTCGACTTAGTCATTTATTTATACAACCTGTAAAAGAAGCAATCTCTAACGCCTTTTTTTTGTTATTTGGGACAAACCCACCACATTATTCCCAAACCACTGCAACCCCTGAAAGCCAGAATCAACAGTGGCAACCACCAGAAAAGCGCCGAGACAAAGAAGCTCGACGTATCCCGGAGGATGAATTTACCTGTCTTGGATCCTGCAACGAAATTAATCAGAAGATAATAGTGGAGGAGTAGGAAAAAATATGTTTCCACTTCCCTCCATGCAAGCAGGAGATAGAACAAAACAAGGCCAATAGGCACAAAGGGACATTACAACTATTATGCAGTAAGTCGACTTATCAACCTATTCACGCCTGGTACGGATATAACATCACGCTTCGATTAATAGGAACCGAGCAGCGCATGAAACCGCGGAGAACAGCTAGTAGATGTTTATTTTAAATACTTTGCTATAGGCCCTTGATTACTGTGACATTATAAGCATCACAACTACTCTGCAATCAAATAAAAACCCATGCTGTTAGACACAAAGCTACACACACATGGGGAGTTGCCAAAAATACGGAAAGCCGAGGAGCCCCGACACCATATATCTCCTTAACTATAAAACATTGAGAATCATCACCACTACCAGAATCAATAGGTACAGTACACTACATCCCCTTTATTTATTTCTCAGGTTGTGGCCACGCGCATAAATCCAGCAAAGGTAAGTTTTAGGGGCAGTCGAGAATACGAACAATAAAAATAAATTAGCCTTCCTAAGTGCTTGCTCTAATGAAATGACCGAAAAATGGGAAATAGGTAAGTCGTTTTTGGTGGGGAGGGGAAAATGTTATGGGTCTGTAGTGTGAATCTATGGAGTTGCATATAGGTAAGCGCCTTTTCTTAAACATGTTTGCATTTCTTGTTTCAGATTTTCGTGAGAGATTTGAGGGTAAGTTACTTTTTTTTTTCGATGTATGCCAGTGTCAATTGCACATGAGAGTAGGTTTTCTTGAATATATATATATTTTATTACGAATGCTTATTTTTTTCTCTAAAGCTTCAGCCTTCAGCATTGCCTCAGCGTCCAAGCTACAGTTTAGTTTTGACGACGAGATTGATGACACATTCCGTTCCTGTGAGAGAATCAGGGCTTTTTTGCCATCGTATGTAGCACATTACATTACGTACAATACGTTTCAGAAGTTTTCAGATTTCGTAATAGAACAAAAATAGTTCAAATTGACAACTTTTCGATTACCAACCTGACGCCTTAGTGCCACCCTCAACTTATACAAATGTATAATGAATTTAGGATACTAGCGTTAGACCTTTTTCTGTCCCTATGACACATCCAACTTAGGATACTACTCATTGAAGGGGCAAAGCTTGCCGTGATCGCGGGACTGTCTCATCAGGTAACCGTGACCCTGGAACGTAAAGGGCTATTGAAGGATCACCAATCACACATGTATTTTAGGCAATACGAGTCTGACAGTCTCTCCCATCCCACCCCGGGCGTGAGGACTCATTTGTTGATTTTATCACGAGAAAAAAAAGAATTACACATAAAATCACATTTGTAATCCCCAAAAAGTTAAGCTAAGATGTGCTCACCAGAAAATAGAGCCATTCCTTCGTATTTTAAATCCCGAAATACCACGTACAATTTTCCACAAATTCAACCACCCCATTGATACTTATACAGTTGCAAAAAAAGTTAAAACCTCTTTAGATTCGTAAAGGCGCATTCACACACACGCAGTGGTAATCAGCGCACGCATTGTAGAGAGTCGACCGCAGTTGTGAAGGGCCCTTCAGACGAGGGCGCTCGAACATCTGTCGCGCGGTGTCGCGAGGGGCATGCTTTAAACGGAGAGGATTTTTGTATTACGTGTTGAGTGTGTAGAGGTGCTTTAAGCGATTTTTTATGGAATATTAATACTTATTTTATATAGCGTATGGCTCTAAGCGCCTAGGGTTACGTTATCCTCTTGATTTAGGCCCAAAAGCCTTGTAATATTGGGAAGTGTTAGAGATAGCCATCAAATATTAATAAATAGAATGCTATCATATTTAGTTTTCATCCAGGAGTATTTTGTGGTTGTAAATTATTTGGCGGTTATGACTAATTTCCGTGTTTCCATCAGACTATTTTCATCATCGACCATAGCACTCCACTGCTGGCTATTAAATGGATAATAAACCTATAACTAACTGGCATAATAAACAAATGCAAGGTTATTCTTTTCCGCACAGAGCACCGCCGTGTCCTCACGACGGCGATAGGCGGAGACGGGGCCTGTAGAGGGCCAAAGCCTGCGGGGGTCGCGGGACTCACAAATTACCGTAACCCCGGTACGTAAAGAGCTATTGAAGGACACCGTGGATTTTAGTCAGTACAAGTCTGACAGTCCCTCCTGCCCTGCTCTGGGTGGGAGGACTCATTTGATGATTTTACCACGAAAAAAAAAAGTTATTCTTTTCAGTTGGTCAACAGGGGGTAATCCAAATCCATATGAGATACGAAAAAACGTTGTTGGAAGACTTAGTTCTTTTTTAATTTTGGCATAATTTTTTTTTAGTCAATTGTTTTCCCTTACATGTAGGTAAATGAAATCCCCAAAACAATCAATCAATAATCAATAATATTAAACGTCACACTAAAACTTCCTTTGTAATATGTTTTACAGATACAAAAGTGCACCTTAAATATAAACTGCAGCCACAAAAATATATGCATTATATTCCACTGTATATTACTGAACGTCATAACTAAAGCCACAGCGAGCAGCATCCATTAAAATACCATAATCACCACCTCATTCATTTAAATTATCGTACATGCTGTGTTTACACTGCCTGCTTTCGGCGAGTATAATCAGCGTAGTACTGGCTCCACTAATCGGGCGAGTGAACGGAAGTAACATGGCGCGGTCATTTGGTCAAACAAAAAAGTGACACGTACGGGCGTGTCGAGTTGAGATAATTTAATATTGTTGTGCCACGAAGCTATGGAGAATTTATAGTTGTGAGAAATGTCTGTAGTTTGTGTTGTACTGAATCGTTTTGGCCTCAAAAACATTTCAATAATTCAAGCTCTTGTTTTGAGTATGATTGGAGATAGGTAGGGAAAGAAGCTATGGATGGATTGTGTGAAGAATTATATGACTAGAATAAAGTTAAACATGGAATACCGTAGTAGATTGTAGAAAATTATGAAAATATGCTGCAACATACACAAAGACAAGACAATGATTTAAATGAGAATGTTGTGTATCCATATGTCAAATGTCTGTCAAATGTCGACGAAATGTCAAATTGGTTCAATAGGTTAGCCGAAAGTGAAAAGTGAAAGTCAAACTGAGTTATACTCTCTTATATTATGAAATTGATAAAATAAGAATAGGTTGTTCAAGTCTTTGTACTTCCAGTTAAATTGGGTAATGGAGATGATTGGCGGCTTTTCATAGTAGCACAAAATTGGTAACGATACATAGAAAGTATTTGATCGACAGAAGGGGTAAAGTACTCTTTGTTGCTTTATTTATGTTGGCACTAAAGATCTACAGCTAAACAATACAAATGAAACTGGAAGCCTGAATGGAATTAAGGACACTATTCTCCTTCACTCAATGGAGTTTCCATTCAATGAAGTTTCTATAGACCTTTCTCTAAAATAACTTCGTGCCAATATGACATAAATATCTCGTGAAAACACATAGCTACCACCGAACAACAATCCATCTTGTTGATAACAATCTACATAACATTAAACCAGCTAAATACCACGTCCATTATTTCTAACGTCCATTCTTGCTCAGATCGTGTGAATTAACCTCGTTTGTGCTAGCGCACCGTATAAGGCAAGTGGAAAGCGCACTCGCCTTATTAAACGAAGCACAATGGTCCTCTAATGTACGGGCTATGTACAAAAATACACAAAAGGTTCTTGTGGCCTAATTCGAAGACAGGAGAATTAGATACGCGAGATGTAAGTGCTTGTGTCAGAAAATTAATTTTAATAGCCATAGCCATATTTTTTTTACAACGAGTAGCTTCATAGTCTCCAGCAAAAACTTAAATCAAATATGCTTCAAACGCGTAGGTACATGACATAATTTTTTTTAACAATATCGGGCTACCTCGTAGGTTTAGTAGTCGCAAGCGAGACTGTTGAGCATGAGCGTTCCCAGTTCGGGTAAAGAGTTATTGGATTTTTCCATCAAGAATTTGAAACTTTTTTGTTCAAAAAAAGGTGTATTCAAACTTGGAATTTCTCCTGTATCGTGTTTGTGTTAACAAACATTATAATTGTAACGTGTCGTTTTGTCAGACTTATTTTAATTACCGACCTCTTTCTTTATATATATAATAATTATATTTAACAACAAAACTCCTTTCTCATTAAATAATGAAACTTACAGTAATAACAGTCGCACAGGTTATCCCACAAGCTCTTCACACCAATTTCAGCAATAAGACAAGTTACACGAAAACGATTACTATCTCCAGCCATCTTTAAACCGCAATCGATTTTACTCCAGTAAAATCCCACTTAGACGAACAATTCCCGTTTGTAATACCCAAATGATAAATCAAAACCTAGTCTAGGTACGGACGCGTTAAGTCTAGCAGATCTAGCGAGAGCCCTGAGACCAGCTCAGTAGCGCCACCTAACGGGCGGAGAATTAATTGGTGACATCAATTCACGGGCGCCAGGCATCCCAGTTATAATGGCTAGTATGCCTGATATTTGATAAAGGAATCTTTGTCATTCTCCTTGTGTATAGTTAGGGTTGTGAAAAAAGTTTAAAATAACCTACAAAACTACTTTTCTTTCGAAAGTCGGTGACTGTGTTTTTGTTTCATTTATTTTTTTGCCACCGTCTTTCGAAAGAAATGTAATTTTAAGTATACCCTTTCCAACAAAAACAGAATCTTTCAAATCGGTTGGTAAGCGACGAAGTTATTAGCGAACAAACAAAAAAATATATAAACATCTGAATTAATAACCTCTTTCTTTTGGAAATCGAAAAAAAAGTAGTCTATATTCCTGGCTGATAATGTAGCTTTAAAATCAATTGAGTAGTTTTTGAGTTATCCACTAAACTAGTGCAGACACACATTTTAACAATAACGATTTCGGAACCGCTCGTTACGCAAACAGCACCAACCACAAATTAATCTTCACAACAGCTCCCCAAATTGAAACACCAACGTCTCCACCACATACCAAAATAAACATGGCGGTTCTACCATACATCTTAATTCACTTAAATTCCCATTGAATTGCTTGCATTCCCGAATTATGGCGAATCACGACATCTCGGGAGAAATGAGACGAACAGTAATCGAGTTACAGACCCCTTAGTGGATGAAATAGTTTCGTGTTGCCAGCACACAAAGGTTGCATTGAAAAGTGATTTATTTTCTTGATTTATTGGTGATAAGTGATTTTGAACTTTATTGTGTATGGTAGTTGGGAATGGTTTTGATATGGATTCGTTATTTCAAATTTGGAATTACTATGGAATCGAAGAATTACGTAACTAATGGATTTTTTTAATATTTTAATGATTTTTTTTCGTACTGTATTACAGAGCAATGACAACAATTCCTTTTTTTAATTTGTTGTGCGTTTGCTCTTGGCTAGAAGTAAAGACGACGCCTAAGATGGAACGAGCTTACCCGAAGGAACTGGAAATGCGCACCCACGGAGCAAACTAATATCTGTTGAGAACCAGGTGGCCCCGGTGAAGCCTATCGTCGCCAGTGGGGTCGCTTAGCCGTCATCCCAGGTTATAAGTAGCCTGTGATTGCACAGCAAGGACCACTAGAAGGTGGATCTCATCTACCCCAAAACATTAAACATATAATTATTTTTAATAAACCATAGACTACCTTTTAAACCCAGACAACGAAACAGCCGTGCTTTCAGCTTTTAACCAAAATATTAAACTGCTTATCCCTGTTTAAAACTTAATGTAACCGTAAACAGCCGCCAAACAACGCAGAAAATGCAAAACCCTTTGCCACCTTTTACATATTTTAATGAAAACAGCTCATTTTCCCCTCACTTACCTCTGTGCAAAAGCGCGCCTAAAAATCAGAAATGTCAGTGCTCCGCGTTCCAGTGCTTTATAGTGCGTCGTAAATGTGCGACCGGGCGCGTTCCAGCGCCATACTTGACAAACATGCCATGAGATTTATGACAGGGCTGTCGCGAGCATACGAGTACTCGGATGGGGAAATTTTAAAATTCACGTTTTTATTGTTTTAAAGGTATTTATTAGGTAGCCATTACGTTTTTAATGCATACGAATGAGGTTTTGCAGGGAATTGAGAGTTTGTTATGAACTGGTAACAAACAAATAATACCATATACAGCAAGATTATTTTCAATGCCATGTTTGTACTAAAAGTTCATCTACAGACTTATGTCTGACTTCCATTTTTTAGAAATACAAATAAATACAAGGATACTTCTCGTTAACCTGTGTAGTAAAGATGCGGTCAAACCAACTGGACGTTGAAATATAATGAACCTAATAAAATAAAAGTCCAAAGTTAAGTGCTTGCAGTCAGTTCGAAGTACAGCCTGGTACAACCGCATCTTAAGTTGATTATTGTTTGTTCTTCCGTAAACGTTAAAAAAATTAAATATGGATAAACAATATGTGTGAATAATCCATATAAGCTTAAAGCTCTATATAATAAGCTTCTGTGGTCTATAAAAGTCCATCCCAAAAATGCCCAGTAGATTCCTCATCTTATTTATTTGTTATTTAAGCGCTTTAAGCACGTTTAAGCCCTATTTCCATACTTAGCAAAGCCAAACAGCACAAACTTGCTGACGCTTCCTCAGCAATGGGCCATAAACAATTGCTTATCAAATTACTGAATCTAGCTCCCGAACAATTCTTAACCGAAACTTTTCGGCGACGACACGAAAATACCAATTGATTCTCATGAGTTATTGCCAGCCCTGATTTATTGAGCTCAGGCACAACCCTGTGCTAGCACACTTTTGATATATGTGTTTTAGGGTTGCCACTCAGAAATAGTTTTAGTACAACGTTTATTTATTTTATAGCTTTTTAGTGACGTTTACGGTTTACGAACAAGAAGGATTGATACTAGAGATGTGAGTCTGTGTAATTTTATGCTTAGTATTATGTAGCTGTGAAGAGGAATTTAAGTGCATGTGTGTAAAATACATTGTTAGAACAGTCATATCTAATAATAGAGGCAGACGTGTGCCGGGGTCGCGGGACTGTCTCATCAAGAAACCATGACCCTGGAACGTAAAGGGCTATTGAAGGATCACCGTGGATTTTAGTCGGTACAAGTTTGACAGTTTCTCCCGCCCAGCCTTGGGTACTCTTTGATGATTTTACCACGATAAAAAGAAGGGGTAGACTTGTCATTGTCCGGTGTCAGCGCCAAACAGGAGCTTCAGTTTCTTCTAGGTAAGCTCGTGATCTTAGGTCTTATTTTTGACTCTGGGCTAGATTGTGGCCAAGAACAACCCTATGATAAATATAATTAAACTAGCACTTTTCCCGCGACTTCGTCCGCGTGGGTTACGTACTTTCCTAATTCCCCCTTTTCACCCCCTTAAAGGTTAAATTTCCAAAAACCCCTTCTTAGTGCTCCCCTACATTATAATAGAAAGCCGTGTGCAAAATTTCACATTCCTAGCCCTAGTAGTTTCGGCTGTACGTTGATATGTCAGTCAGTCAGTTCTCCTTTTATATATATAGATTAGCTGCCTGTAACTGTAATTATTGCCCCGGGTGGACCGAAAGGGACTGTCAGACTTGACTAACTAAAAACCAACCTGTTCCTTCTTCTTTCACACAACAGTTTCCACAGGGGATTCACACACAAACTTGTTGATGAAACGAAACTTAATGTATGAAAATTAAAGTGGTAGCGAAACGGCACTTTTGTAATGCTATTTTTGTTTAGGTGTCGTAATGGGAAAGTGATAGAAGAACGCATTTAAATATGAAAAGCTTTCAATTCTAATTGTACAATATACAAGTTCAAACACATCACCAAGAAAAATATTTACTCCCCTTCATGTTTACGTAATGTGTGTTATACCTTTCAATTGATAATTAATCACACTGCCCCAATTACAGGTTATCGAATAACAAATAAGAGTGGCCCTATTCATCGAGTCAAACACACAACTCATCTGTTTGTTATACAATCATGTTGTTGACACGACATAGTAACGCCCCTTCCACAATATCAGATTATGCGACTTGCATTCATCAACACAAATATGTCTCATGCTAGCGCGTGATGTTTAACTGCTTAGTTCTATAATTGCGTAGCTAACTACACCATCTTGTTTTCTTCCATGAAAAAAATCACAAATATTTATCTACGGCTTATCCTGACAATTGACAGTAAGCCAATAGAACCATGCATAAAATTAAATAGTCCTTTTCGTGCTAGTGTCTGTGTCATTACATTTAAAAAAATTAGGACCACGAATTTTCCGCAGATCATAGGTGGTGACTTATGTCAAGCTAATAATTGGGTATTTTATGTTTTTTTGATAAATGGATTTTTTGATATGGACAAACTATTTAAGCGCGTGTTCTATGAGCAATTTGACACTCCCACTTATCCCAACAAAAGATACAAATACTCAAATCCATTTACGAGTACTTTTTTATGTCGCAGTCGCTTGTCGCTTTAGTTGTATGTCGTGGCCGAGACAGAGTGTATCAGACCTATAACTTATACGATCGGTAAAAACAATGGTAGCTCCACAATGGTAAGGGAGCTGTCGTGAACAGGTGATTTGTTATCGAGAACTCGTGTTCACGGGATTGCACTAAGGCTACTTTTTAGGCTAGCACAAATCCAGATTTCATATCGGGAAGATTACCACATCTATTTTATCATGGTACTAGGATCTTGGAACGTGAACATACCTAAATTTAAGTGAACTACTCTATTTTGATTGATTTACACTGTACAAGTGAAATAGTAAACGGAATTTGTTTACTAAAACTGTACTTGGTGAGACAGGCCTGTTGGTCTAGTGGTTAGTGACCCTGACTGCTATGCCGGAGGTCGTGGGTTCGATTCCCACCCAGGACAAATGTTTGTGTGATGAGCACGATCATTTGTTCTGTGTCTGGGTGTAATTTATATATAGTATGTATGTATTTAGAAATATATAAGTATGTTTATCAGTTGTCTAGTACCCATAACACAAGCTCTGCTTAGCTTGGGACTAGATGGCGTTGTGTAATAGTGGTGGAATATTTATTTACTTTCCTTCACAATGGACAAAATTTTGAAGCAATTTCGTGCAAGTGACATCCAACCAGTACCTAACCCTAAAACGGTAGGCAGCGAAATCTATATCTATACATATAATAAATCTGTAGAAGGGTCAATTCTGTACATTGAAAATATTGAAAAAATAAATAGCGGGGGGTGTTGCTGGATCGATACCAAACCCAAATATGTGATTAAAAAAAATTTTGTCTGTCTGTCTGTCTGTCTGTATATTATAGCGGGATTCTAGAAGAAAACAACTTTCCCCTATTTAAAACGTATAATTTTGATATAGGTAAAATTGTAAAAGTAAATAAAAAATACAGTTAGGATACGTTTGTGCCCGGTTATCAAAGTAACAAGTTTTGAATTAAATAAAAATTAGGTCGCACACACAAATAAAAATTCGGTTACGATACAATTATGTCAGAATATCCAGAGAATGTACGAATCAATAGTTATTTAATTTACTGAGGAAAAACCAAAATCCTGAATATCAGAGAAAAAAAATATTTGAGCGATCCTAGCGGTAACTAACTAATTGGCCAATTAACACGCCTCGGAAGGAAAAAAAAGTGATGCTATTTGCCTAAATACTCGTACATACCCTGTGTAGGGGTTGTATTACTGTGCCTTACATAAAAATAACAATTTAAACATTAAAAGCAAAAAATAAGACAGTTAATTTAAATAAATAAAGAATCCTCAGCTTGATCCTGTCGGGATGGAGAGACGCGCTGCAGGACTGCCGCGGAGAACCGTGCTGGTAGCCACGGTCAAAACAGGACCAGGCCTCCGATGATCTGACGCTTGAACTTATTTGTCGGCTCAAGAGCCTGACAAATTCAGGATCCGGAAAGACTGCACGCGACCACACCGGGGTCGCGGTGGAGCGTTGCTCCCGACTGCTAGCTTATAAAGTTGAGCGTGATACCGTACTCAGCGCCTCCTGCCCAATGTAAATAAGAAAAAACAGGCTGCATGAGACCAAAAATACGGACTGAACAATAAACAAATTTGCAGAAGAAAAACAATTGTAAAAACTTACCGATACATAGGAAAATTTTCAGATCACGCCATTCCGGCAAAAAACAGAAGATTTGACATATGATTTTTTAACCAACGTTGTCGACTTTAAATTCAAAATGTTTCACATTTTTTAACAAAAAGTGATTTCCACCCAAAAAAATCAGCAAAACCCCGTCACGGCCAACAAAACACATCCAACTGACACTAAAAAAATCTTCATTTTTTCTCGAACAAAAACCAATTCCTAACTTAAAAAGATTCAGCTCTTAAAGAAAAATTTCGACTAAAGGCTTCCGAAAACAGGTTGCATGACAATCACCATAAAAAAAGGTGATATTTAAAAATGTAGCGTTTTTTATAACGCTGCAATATGCAGGTATCACGTGAAAACTAACGGTTCGATTTCGATGAAACTTGGTATAATTATACCTTATTATCCTGGGCATAAAATAGGATACTTTTTTATATTTTATGAAAAAAAAATCTTATTTTTCAGTTTTATTCATAGACGTTGTTCTGTAGAACCGCGAATCTCCTTAATTATTATAGGCTTAGCCGTATTTGGGTCCAATAGATATTTATAAGATGTCATTGTCAGAGTTACTCAAAATGGAGAAATAAACCATCCACGCGAAGACCGACATCCGCGCGGACGGAGTCGCGGGCGGAAGCTAGTACTAAATAGACTTACTGACAACGTAAAGCAAGTTGCCCTTTCTCCGTTTCGTCGCACACCAAAAGGAAATGATTAACGTTCGGCCATGACAGTTGCGTCTTTGAGCCGTTTGATGCAACTTGATACTATTGATTGGGAACAAAAGACGAACAGAGTACTGCTCAGTTTCACAACCCTTTGACGAATCACTGGTAATGGTGAGTTTCCTAAATGTTCGATGTTGCGAAGTCTTGGCGGTATTGTGTTACTGACAGCTGAGTTATCATTATTTTGGTTGGAAAATATCAGTCTAGATGGAAATTAGTATTTCGCAAATTGAACGTAGATTACTTTTTTTCGTTTTGTGTGATAAAACCATCAAAGTGTCTTGTCGCCCTGAAGGAGGCGGGAGAGAGTGTCAGACTCTTACTGACTCAAAGTTCTCCCTATTCGTTCTGTTGCCCTTTGCGTTGCAGGGCTACGGTATCATGGTTAGACAGCCCTGCGACTCAGCAGCCGTTTGGTCCTATGGTGGCCCCGTCAGCACATATTTGAAATTGAAATCGGTAAAAGGTCTCCAGCCCATACTTCTGAGAAGGACCCAGTGTCACCAAGTCAAAATAACATGTGGGATCCCATGGAAATCAAGCACAACTATCCATTTTGTAGTTATGTTTTTTTTCCGATTACTCAAAGTACCATAGTCAGTAGGTCAGGAGCAGATACTGAATTTTGTGGAAAACATAGGCACACAAGCGATTTGTTTTTTGTTTTTGTTCAGACGTGTTTGAATTTTTTGTAGAGAACTACGCTGTTGTGATAGTACTGCAGCTTACTATCATTACATACAACTGTCCAAATCCGTACCAAGTATCTAAGTACGTATACCACATCGTCGTGCACCATAAATCATGCACGCAACATAATACCGGCGGCGTGGCGACGCGATATATATGCCGAGAGACGCCCCGTCGAGCTCGCGGGCGGTGCCCTGTGATTCACTGTCGTATTATTATGTGTAATTAGAACTATTTTATTGTGTTACCTCTTTATTTCATTGTAGCCAGTAGCGTAGACGACGATTTACTTCGTAGATACAGAAACTAGAATGTCTTAAGCGGTTACCGTAGTTCTGACGTCCTATTTTTTTCCGTGGTAAAATCATCAAATCAGTCCTCTCGCCCAGGGCGGGACGAGAGGGACTATCAGACTCGTACTGCCTAAAATCCATGGTATACCTTTAATAGCCCATTACGTTTGAGGGTCACAGTTACCTAATGAGTCCCGCGACCCTGATCATCATCGACATCAGATTATTTTATGACATGGAGTAACATAAAGTACGTACTTTTAAAGGATAGTTTTAGACACGAAGACGAAGCCACTGACAATAGCTAGTGCTTTACTATAAAAGTATAATGAGTTCATATAACTGCCAGCGCATTTTAATGTTTGCGCGGAAGTCGTAAAAATATGCTAAGAGACTATTATCTGAGAGTTATTGCTAAGTCAATAGAGACTATAAAATATTGTCGACGAGTACCTATTAATGTTTTATAGACCGGCCATATAATTTCTGTACTATTTGATAGTACACTACATTTTGCACATGGCTTCGCTCGCTCCCATCCGCCATTCTTACCATATCAAGTTTAAGTAAAAAAAGAAATGTCCTATTAACGTCTCCAGGATCCCATCAGTTCCTGTACCAAAGTTCACCAAAATCGATTTAGCGATTTAGGCATGAAAGCATAACACACAAACTCACTTTTTTTATTTTAGTTAGGTAGTATTTAAAACTGTGTCAGTTCTGTTCACTAAATTAGGATAATAAAATTTTATTTTATAATTCTGACATTTCGACCAATATACGAATTTTATCGAAGATCATATCAATACGTATCACTGTCACAAGACCTTTTATAAGATAGTTCATTAATTTTAATTACAAAAAATCAAAATAAAACACATACTTGGGAATAGCAGAAATCTTCTTTAATAAATGACAAACAAAAAACAGTCAAACGAAGTAAATGTGAATCGATCTCATGAATTCATCTCATGTTTCGTCTATTCCAGTTCCATTTTTCTATACTACATTTACCACCTAATGTAAAATTAAAAAACTGATGATCGTGTCTCATTCTTCCACTACAGACTCCGCAACTTCTACACGCCCCCTTTTAGAGTTATACATCGGATTCCTAAAACCGGTATTACTTCTAGAACTTATCACTGAATCTCTCCTCGTCAAACTAACGACACTCTCCGACCTTCTTTCAAACCTTGAAAATATGTTTCTAGGTATGTTTCTAGAGCTTACCGGGAACCTTAAATCAGGAATTACATAATAGTACACGTACAACGCCCCCAATGATAAAACCACTGCGAAAAACATGGATACAAAGATTTTTCCGCCCATTCCCGACTTCGACAAAGGACTCCCGCTTATCTGGGCAATCTTAAGCCCTTTCACCCATTGACCGTGGATAGCATTGCTAATAGAATTGACAATTTCGGCACTTAAACCTTCGTATTCACCTTTGTCGACCACAACTAGTTGTATTCTTCTGAACGGAGTCTCAGGAGTGAAACCAACGTGGTACTCCACACTGTTTTTAACGTTCTTGATAGTATTTTCTATGAGTTCACCGAAAGCTGCCATATCGTATCCCTCGTCTGCATCAAACACTATGTAGCCGCCACAGATTTCACAGCAAAATCCATAAGGTCGGATAGGATGCACACACGGAGACATCGGACAAAACTTGGTAGCACAATCAATTGTCATCGGAAGCAATTGACAAGCACACCCGAACTGCGAGCAGTGCATCGGCTCGCCGATTTTTACGCCAGTTGTATAATACTCGTTTAAAACAAATTGTTGTGTATCATCAGGAGATTGGGAAAACTGACGCATCCTGAATTCTCTGGTGGTAAAGCTTTCGTTTCCAATTTTGAGAGCTTTTACAAATTGTACCACATTTGGCAGGGTCACGGTAAACTTGGTATCTGCCGGGAATTCCACTACGTCGTTGAAACATGGCACTCTGTCTGAGTCGGGAGTAGCTTTGTTGAACTTCGGCGAGCTCCAGACGTCGGCTTGATTCCATGATGACGCTGTCTTGTCTAAGTAATACGCGTTTCCCTCCGTGCAGTTGGTATCTGCAGGATTTTCGCCGAAAGTTAACAAGCCCTCTAAAATCAAATCGCCATTTTCCGGCAAAATGAATTCGCTTACTTCTGTTCCAGGTGCAATTTTAATTGCACCGGCGATCGATTGTGGGAACACGACTGTTTGTTTCGAGCACGGGAGTTTTTTGTCTTTGAAGTTCTCTGGTAACTTGAAGCTTGCGTTCGGAAGCCACTTTACAGTTTCTGCTGATATTAAAGTTGTACCGAATATAGCGAGGCAGTGGAAGACCACAAATATAGCTGACATGTTGTGACCGACGCGACGTCTGTTAGTGAATGCCAATAAAAAAGTTTTTTGGTTCAGTCGGGGTGTAATATGACACTAAATGTCTGGTTGTTTATTATCTCTGCTGTGTGTGATACACGTGAGTCATGTAATCACCAAAGTTGTTAGTTGTAAAACAATCTGTGGTAGTGCTATATTTACATTGTCAAAATTTTGTTTCTCTTCCATGCATACAATAAATGTTTCAACAAAGCGACACTTATATCAGTAGCCAAACGACCTTTCGTTAAACAAGTGTTAACTTTTGGCATATTTTACTGAATGCAGGTAAGATAGAAATTGTCTAAAATTATGAATATCATTTACCCACCTTGACTACGTAGGTGAACACGTTTATGATGGTTTAATAAAAGTGACATAAGCGCGATTGAATTTATAACTACTTCATTTATTTATATTTAACACACTTAAAACTTACAATAATCATTTTCGTGTTTCATTCTACCTCTACAGACTCGGCAACTTCGTAAAACCAGTATTACTTCTAGAAATTATCACTGAATTTCTCCTCGTCAAACTAACGACAATCTCCGACCTTCTCTCGAACCTTGAAAATATGTTTCTAAGTATGTTTCTAGAGCTTACCGGGAACCTCAAATCAGGAATTACAAAATAGTACACGTACAACGCTCGCAATGATAAAATCACTGCAAAAAACATGGATACAAAGATTTTTCCGCCCACTCCCGACTTCGAGGAAGGACACCCGCTTATCTGGGCAACCTTAGGCTCTTTCACCCACTAATCGTGGAGAGCAAAGCTAATAGAATTTATCATTTCTGCACTTAACCCTTGGTATTTAATTTAAATTTCTGGTAAAATAAATTCGCTTACTTCCGTTCCAGGTGCAATTTTGATTGCACCGGTGATCGATTGTGGAAACATTACTGTTTGTTTAGAGCACGAGAGTTTTTTGTCTTTGAAGTTTTCTGGTAACTTGAAGCTTGGGTTGGGAAGCCACTTGACAGTTTCTGCTGATATTAATATTTTGCTAAATGTCGCAAGATACTGGAAGATTACAAGTATAGGTGACATGCTGGGACCGATGTGTGTTAATGAATGCCTAGATGGTTCAGTCGAAGTGTAATGTAACACCAAACGATGTCAGGTCATTTATCAACTCTGTTCTTGTGATGCAATGAGCATGTCTGTATTGCACATGCAATTTCAAATCTACGCAATAAGTGTGTAGATTTACACTTTGAATCATGTTAATCAGTTGAATGCATTGTGAGGTTAATAATTGGAATGATTGAATGAATGACACGTGTTGCATTTCTCTAAATCTAAGAAAATTATAATAAGGAGAGTATTATAAAATTACAAGTAACGAATAACTTTTGTTGAAATAAAAATTTTAAAGTGTTTGAATTGTCCAAGATGCAAAGATCTAGAGTAGTAGCACAACCCAAAAAGAAAAACGATGAAGGAATGAATTCTATAGATCAGAAAAATTAGAAGAGGATAAGAAAACAATATTGAATAACGTCAAAAATGCTAACAAGTATGGTTTCAAATGTTTTATTACATTTTTTGCTCAAAAGAATTCTCATAGCAGAAGCGAAAACAATCCATCACTGAGCAAAAGAATCTCATTTAAATAACCTTACCAGCAAACAGTAATATATTGCCTTCCGCGAATACAAAAACCGCGACGAATTAGCCACGTTAATATCATAATATTTCCTCCAAAAAGAATACGTATAAACAAAAGATTAGGGGTAATCCTGCCGCGTCGAGAAAGCCGGGATCCAGGGATTACTGGCATCTTGAAGGAGCAATAAAAGTCATCGCCAGCCACGCACGACCATTACACTTGATACCTTATGATTTACGGCTAGATAACACTGGTAGGTGGTTAAATACAAACCATTAATGACTTTGGAGGGGTTGGAAATTTAATAAGACGCCACTCCCGTGCCAAGGAGCGTAGTTATGCAAATTTTATTGCAGGAAAAGCATCAGGTGGAATGTACGGGAGGATGTTGCAGATCTCCCTGTTGCGGTTGCAAGGACATTCGTGTAACGTTGCTTGTCAATTATTTCTTTGTACACTTTGTTTTGCCTCACCATTTGAAAGGCATTGGCGTTGTTGTGGTTTTTCGTTTTTCTCTCTCATATAAGTCTTGGAGGACTGATGAAAAGATGACCAGCATGACTGTATCCTCCCCTTTCGATACTGCTGACGATTTAAGACGATCTTTTGCTAGTATGTGTTGCTTTGGAATGGAAAGAGCAGAAAGAACAGGGTTGGTTTTAGTCAGTCAAGTCCGGCAGTGCCTTTCACTCCTCCCAAAGCGAAAGGACTCATTAAATTTGATTATTTGATACTGAAAAATTGGTGGTCTACTAATCCCCCAAGTGATGCCACTTCCATCGATTCTATACTCCTCGCATCCAATAATCTGGCGCGATCTTCACCAGTTACTAAGTAGTAGAAGGAAATCGGTCCACCTTGGACTAGGTGCATATATACAAATACTGCCGTCGTAAGAAAAAAGGGCACAACTAACATTTTTTTAAAAATTGAGTTATATACATATTTAGAACCAGAAAAAAAAGGCGCATCTGCTCAATTTTTTGTAGAATTTTATCTTCAAGGAATTTGGAGATACAGTAGGCTCAAAAGGCACAAATGAGACTAATATTCATGTTTAATAGAATGAAAAGGCACATTTATTTACCATTACATTGAAAAGGCACAAATACGTAGATGTGACTATTTACTTCATACAGATTTTTACTAAAAACTACTTTGAAAAGGCACACCTACAACATAAAATAAAGAAAAGGCTTAAATGCCAGATGTGCCCTGTTTACTTAATTAATGATCCATGCATATCTTAATTAATTTACGTATAAAAGGCACAAATAACCAGTTGTGCCTTTTCTTTAAATTATTTACGATTAGGGGTGAGGAAAGGAGGGCAGGGTTTGATTGAAACGCGCCAGTTGTGCCTGCGACGTCGAAGTGACTCCACACTGTAGACAGGAGATCACTTTTCGACAAGGGAGTAATTCGATGTTCTACAAGAACAGCCATGACACAGAAGAGCAAATAGAATTGGATTTCTTAATTTCTGAGAGTTAAAAATTTTAAAATTGGCATTCCAATGCCTAAGCAGAAGCTTTCTCCACGAGGTATAACATCTGAGAGGAAATCAGCTATACTTTCCAAGCTTGGGCCACTCATGCCTGACAACAGAAGAGGTTTTTGGGAAACCCTACCCGTTAACGACAGTTCAGCCGATCTCACAGAAATTTATGAAGACTGAGATTAAAGACTATTTTTTAAATTAATATTTTAAGCAAAACTGATTATTGAATTTTCTTTGAACTTTTGATAGTTAATACCAATGTATTGCATTGTGATAATTGAGATAGAGATAAGAGTAACCAAGTGCTATGTTATGTTTGTTATAGTTACATTTAATTTTTGTAATAATAATAATCATAGTATTTTTGAAGTGAAAACTTCTTTAGCGGCGTTGAGCACTTTTCTGTAATGGGTATAAAATCTTAAACTCGCGTCAGGACACGTGACCCTGACCGAAAAAGCGTAGGACGGCGCAGGGCGCTTGCGTGAATGTTCGTGTGACTTTATTACTTTTAAAGAAGTTTGTATGCTGGATACATTCGTTGCTAGGTAACATTGTTTATAAAAGATGTACGTCACATTGGAAAATTATTGAAATAAAAAGTCAACCATTTTTGCAAGTTTTACTAAAATCTGTTCACAAGATATTTCCAACAATTATATTCAAGTTTTCACTTCTGCCGGCACTCCCAGAGTGCAACCCGTCGTTTTTTTTTTTTTTATATATTAAAGTACGAATGCCTTTAATAATTACGGGTGTAAGCTATTTCCTGTAAATGAACAATAAATAATTAGAATAAGTTCTATTTGAGTAGTTTAATAAAGGTTCTAAACCAAAATTTATGCTCCTGTTACTACCTCTATTAAGAATTAAGAATATTTTGATTTATTTTTCATACTGTGATTTAGAGTATCTATTTTTTTTTCTATTTCGCACGGGTGCAATGCTGATACTAAATACACTACAGAAAAACTGTGAACGTTGTTTATAATAAAAACATAGCGGCTTCGCACGGGTATAAAATATATAGCCTATGTGATTAAAATCGATCCAGTAGTTTTGATTTATTCATTACTGCCCGTGGCCCGCACGCGTTAAATTTGGAGTAAAACAATCCCCCTTTCCCTATACCATGAAGATTTCCTGCTATCTTTGGAATATCTAAATTCATACACTACATTTTTACTTATTTACTTTTTACATTTTTAACTATTTATTTTATATTTACAACATATTACAGAATGTCTTTATAAACAACGTTGCACGCTCTTGCCGCACCGGGCAGCCGGCCGGTACTACCGCAAACGCTACGTCCCGCAATTTTTAAATCTGTAATATCTTCGAAAATATTCACTTAAATCATACGGTGTAAAGGGCCATATAGATCTATATTAAATAGACAATGTATTTAATTGGATCAAGGTATTTAATTGCTTAAGGATTAATGCTGTATTGGTTAAAATCGCTTCGAAAATTAGCCATTATTTGTCGTAAAAAGTAAATGACAAAAAAAAGTTATTGTGGGTTATCCATAAGAGATAGACATATACCATCACGGACTTTTCTGTAGACCTTTTCAATGTAAACAATACTTAGTACATTATTTTGATAAAACTCGTAGGGTTCAGCGTGCGTTTGCAATGTAAGCGGAAAAAATGTAATTATTTACGACATCACATTAGAAACCTCAAAAATAGCAGTACTTCTCCATTATTTAATGGATGTTATTATACATATAAACCTTCCTCTTGAATCATTCTATCTATTAAAAAAAACCGCAACAAAATCCGTTGCGTAGTTTCAAACATTTAAGCATACAAAGGGACATAGGGACAGACAAAGCGACTTTGTTTTATACTGTGTAGTGATTAATAACGTCCTTTTTTTGTTTAAATGTTGATGTCCTAGAAGAACATTTGTTTTGTTTCAATTATTTGGATAAGCTAACCAGAAATGTCATGACAATAAATATGTTTCATAGTTTATTAAACTTTCTTCACATGATTATTTGTTTTTTTTTTTTTAGAAAACAGTAAGTCAGTTTACATTAAAAAGGCGCTATTAGACAAATGTGCCCTTTCTTTTAGATTCAATGACAAATTTGCTTGAAATATTAAAAAGAAAGGTCACAATTGGTTAACTATGCCTTTTCTTTGTAGTAAGTGGTATTTTTAAAATATTTTTTTTTTAAGTTGAAAGGAATAATTTGAATTTATTTAATAATTAATGATATACAAAAACTAAAAAGTAAAAAATATAATAGTACTAACCTTCACGCATATATCATCAGTATTTTTTTTCTTTTAAGCAATTAGGTTTCCACACTATGAAGCAGAACATGGTAAAAACTTTAATCCCAATTATCTCAGTTTGACCAAAATGATAGATGTGCCCTTCTTTCGTACGACGGCAGAATAGCTTATACTGGTTTTGTTTAGCTTGGTATATGCCGTGTGTACAAACTTTTGTCTCAATTTCCATGAAATAAATGCCGTAAATACTTCAACTGCGTACTTGAAATATTTACTATTATGTAGGTAAAATACGAAAATCTTGGGAGACTTGGATTGTGCACACTGCTAATCTTCCAATCCAACATCTTACAACAGTGTGCCCGCCCACAATATCGGACCGTACATTCCACGTCTACTTTAAAGATCGTAACAAGCCCCCGAAACGCACAATATGCTAGATGGGTAGATAACAGGGACCCTAAGTGTCCCGGTTTTACGGTTCATCGTATAAAACGCTACCGTTCCGAACGTTTACAAAGGGCGGTATAAAACCTTATTGTTGTGCGTACGTGTGCGGCTTTCATATTTGAAGTCGTGAAAGTCTTTTTTGTAAGTCTTTGTTTGTGATGCGTGAAGGTCAAGGTTTGGGAGACTCTTTTTGGTCCTTTTGTTCAGATTCAGAAATTCTTATATTAAATCTTTTCAATTCTTTCGGCCGGGTAGAGAAAACTGGGTTTTCTAAAAGAAGTAGAACAAGCAAGTAGCGAGTTTTTATTTAAGAAGCACAGTTGGCGGAGTGGCTAAGCGATCGACTGGCGTGCTGTGTAATGCAGGTTCAATTCCAAACATGTGTTCGATTTATAGATATTTTTTCGGTTTTGATTGGTTGTGTATTTGAGTTTAAAATATAACGGTTTGTAGATGTACTCACGATACAGGAGTAATTCTTAAAATCGGGAAAATTTTTCCTCGAAAATCTATGTTTAAGCTTTTATACCACTAAGCCATTCTGACAGCAGAAACTGCGGCAAAATCATGAAACATTATTGTTCGGCATTTCTTTTTGCTACAAAATGCATTCAACCAGGATTCACATTGGATTCAAACTCAATCTCCCATGTTGGCGCGCGTTCTAAACATGTTCTATAATAATCCGAAAATAAATGTGTCCATAATGAAAGCCTAGAGTTAAAACTCCCATAATTTATAATCGTTTATCGTTATTATTTATTTGCATTTGATTAGTTTTTTCGCGAATGTGTTAAAATCGAATATTACTTAATTGAAATTAAACAAAACAATCTTTGGCTATTCTAAAATTCAGTTCAGAAATCCTTTTAGTAAAACATTAACCTTGAACGATTTTCATAAAAGGAACACTAATAAACCACTTCATTCCGAAACTTAATTTAAATTGAAATTATAGTACCCTAGAGAAGGATAACAACCCTTCATAACATCAAATCAGACTACTCTAAATAGACACCTCTGTACATCAACCCACTTTAACCTTTATTGTCTTTTCATTAAAAGTTATAATTGCGAATAAAAAAATGTGTTTTGAGTAAAACTTTGTAGCATCTACGTAACAGTTTCTTACAAATAATTCGTTACTCAAACATGAACAAATGGAACATGGAAGCGTTTTAAAAATGGAACAATTAAGAATTGCGTTACAGAGTAGAGAGACAATGTACACAAAGTTTGGTGCAAATTGTCAAATTGTTTTTCTTCCATTTTGCCCGCATATGTCGGAACAATTACAACAGAAAAGTTTTAACGAAGCTTTAAATGCAAAGAGTTTTTAATTGCAAAGAAATCTTTGTTATGCTGTGTATGAAACAAAATGTTCTCGCTTATTATTTCTTCTAAATTCTAAATCTTTGGCCATAAGAAAAAAGCATCTTTGCTTAACTTTGACTTTACTCGAAAGTAGGTATTTAATTTTTATACAATTTTATTTAAAACTTAGGACAGGTCCTTTCCACACATTCTTCATTTTTCAATGAAAAAAAAGACCATAAGAAAGCCAGTTGGATAAACATAGGAGAAGCACGATAAATAAAAAAAAAATGACATCTTTAATTCCCAACTTTGAGTTGAGACGGCACAGTTAGTACCAATTAGGCACTGGCCAAGCTTTCAATCACAAAAGGCTTATATCTCGCCATAAAACATACACTTGGCTCATAATTTATTCGACTCCACTCAATACATGCAATAAAATCTATTCAGTCGCTAAAAGGTTCCGTTTTGACCACAGAGTAATGAGGAATTGGAGTACTTGAACAAGTCTAAAAAGAAAAAAAAATGGCACAGATATAAAACTTGGCGAAAGGGTTTAGGGTTCAGTACTCTGTTTACATAATGAAAGAAAGAAGAAGAAAGAAAAGAAAGAAAAATTATTTTATTTGACACAGACATCATACATACAACAGAGACAACAACAAAAACATATTAAACAGAAAAAAAAAATACAAATTAAATCAAAAACATAATGACAAAAAAAGAAATACATAGTTGTATGCCATGACTGTGACAAGAAAGGCGACCACTCAGCATAAAACTGTGCTGTGGGGGGCCCACAGCACAGCGCTGATTTTCAGTGGTCACCTGAAAAAGAAGAATAAAGAAAAGTGTACGGAAATCAAGCTAGGATCATGATAAATAGATAGATAAAAAGACAGACAAAGGTACAAAATACGAACAACATTATTAATTAAATGTGAAAAAATAAATAGGTGAATAATTATAATAATATAATAATAGACATAAACATGATAAATAAATCAATTTACTAATACGAGGGTATCATCACAACAAACCATAGCCATAGCACAGGAGTATTATTGGTGTTGTGTCTCGCTCATACCCTCACTTTCGCGTCGACCGCGCTCGACATATTATTTTTATATCTCTATTATATATTATTATAATGATACTTTGAATCACGAACTACGGACTTTGTAAAATAATCGCAATCATTTATAATTTAAATTAGCTTATGTTTAAAAAGATGATTTTGCTTGAGAGCGAAAGTGCCTATTAATGGCATTGCCGCAGTTTGATGTATTGCTACAAATCATAATTTTTCACTGCATTATGTCTTTAAAAAAAAAATGTGAACAGAAAATTACTAACACTTTTAGCATTGTATAATTTTTCATAAAGTCCACAAGATTATCGCTTTTCTAAATAGAACTAAAAGACCGCCACAACGAAGAAACAAACGAAACGAAAGGTGTTCTAAAAGGAACTGGACATTATCACTCCATTTCTACATATTCCATGCCATAAACAGCCAGTAATAAAATAATCTCAGCCCTGTTGGTTTCTTATGGCAATGTTTATGATATAATTGGTTATTATACACATATTTAGTTTATTGCTATGGCTATTGACGTTCAGTCGCGGGATTTTTATAGAGGCCCGTTATATTATAAAACTATAATAAACAGAAGTGGGCTTCAAAGTAATTGGCTAAAGTGTTGATGTAATGTGTGACGGATTGATTCAGTTAAAGTTTTGGCTTCCGTCAGTTCTTAATTAATTATTTAAAACTAAAATTTGCTTTAAAAAGTTTAATGGATTGCAGTTTCGCTTTTTCAAAAGCATAGTGAAACGTGAAGAAAAAGCCCTAAAGAGGAAAAAAAAAGTTTTGTGATATCCGCCACAAGACCCGAGTGGTGGTCTCTGGCCCTTTTACAGGGAGGTATATGCGCCATGGAAACGTTAAAAGCTTATAATGCATAAACAATGTTTAGAAAAATGCCAGATCCGTATTCTATAGTTCAAGGCCGCATTTGTATGTTAAAATCAATAAATTAGTTAGTCTCTCTAGTCTTAAGTTGCCCATTCCGTTCCAGAGTCACTATTACTTTTACAGACGGTCCCACGACCCCAGCAGGCGTTTGGCCTTTAGACCGTTAGGATAGTTTTAACCATTAGGTTCTTTATTTATTCCCCAACAAACAGTCAATGTTCAATGATCGCTAAAAATATTAATTTCCTAGACATTTAGAAACCGTCTGGAATTTATAGAAACTAAAAAACACATTTTATGTCATTTCTTCTGATTAATCCCAAATAACTTTCACAAAAAAACGCTACATTTTCTTCTAAAAGATAAAAATCAAACGTTTTTCGAATAGCTCTTATCTGAACTAGCTCTTAACTTATTTGATTGACTTTTGTGTGGAGCGGCCATTGTAGTTGCTCTATAGAAATAATCATTCCACTGAGCTAAAGAATTGTGCCAATCGATTTATTGTAGTCTGGGTAAAGAGGATTGGCTGAAGAGAAACCAATACTATCTCTAATCTACGAGTATCAAGAATAGATAATGTTATTTCATCATTATTTCTATAGAATTCAACTGTTTTTTTGCAGGAGTATGGCACGAGTAAAATCATCACATGAGTCCTCCCACCGAGGGCAGAGCGGGAGGGACTGTAAGACTCGTACTGACTAAAATCCACGGTGTCCTTCAATAGCCCTTTACGTACCGGGGTCACGATAATTCGTGAGTCCCGTGACCCCGGCAGGCTTAGGCCTCTACAGGGGGCCCCGTCACTATGCTGACACTCCTTGATCGTAGGTACACCATTGAAGAATTTTAAGCATTTCTTTTGTATAATTTTAAAAATTGCCATATTTTTCTACGTTCTGTCATTTTGTCTTTTTTTTCGTCTTCAAAACCCGTTTCTACGGTGCCATGCTACGCGTGCTTTACTGCGTATGATAAAAGTGAGTAAAAAAAAAGTTCTTGTATAAAATTCAAAGCCCAAATAGATGCATAGTACTTTTATTCCGGTTTTGACTTTGATTTTTTGTCTAAACAAAGCACTTTTATGTGAAATCATTAGTACAAGAAATTGTTTGTAGTTTCACCTATTTTATAATATTGTTAAAAATTGTTGACGCTCATGGCCCATGGAGCACCTTAAAGACTTACTAATTATAAAAGTGAAGGTTTGTGTGAATGGGTGTTTTGTTAATCATTTAATTTTCAAAAACGGCTGTAAAACTTAAATTAAAGGCACACATATAGTTTATCCTTCTAATATCTGCTTTTTTTATGTGGTAAAATCATCACATGAGTCCTCCCACCCAGGGCAGAGCGGGAGGGACTGTCAGACTCATACTGACTAAAATCCACGGTATCCTTCAATAGCCCTTTACATTCCGGGGTCACGGTAATTCGTGAGTCCCGCGACCCCGGCTACTAATATCTGTTTGGGATAATTTTTAACTTCTTCGCGAGAGAAGACCGTAAAAGATTAGTCTAAGATAAAATAAATAAAAAGCTTTTATTAATTCCTTACAAGTACTTATGTTTAAAAATATTTTTCACTATTTATTAACACATAATAATTTATTAATTGTATTAGTATGTGTTAATAAATGAGTGAATTAAAGACATAAACATCTATTTGTTAGTATTGTGTGTTATTATTAACGTTGTCTGTCTTTATTCTGTGTATAAACCGGCTAAGGCGGTAAAACCTTCCTCTACAGCCTTTGTCAAAAAGACAGGCGAGTCCGAAGCGATAACGAACCGATACGAGACGTCAGTCCGGTAGTTCTGTCACGCGATCGGATCGCTTTCGCTTTTTTATGTGACTCAAACATTTCCATACATTACACATAAAAACATCACGCTTCGCATTCGCCACGCCAGTCTGTTTGACAAAGACTTAAAGCTTCCTCTAAATGTTTCCATTCATTGCGAAACCTAGCTGTCCTGGCCTGGCTAGTCTAAGATAAAAATCGTAAAGTCATTTCAATTCTACCATTTAACAATCGCCCAACAACCAATCTGCGTCGGCAGCACCGCTCAGCTCGATGAGTGGTCCCCATCAACAAAGGAATCAATTTATCACGACAGCGCTGAAAGGTCAGCCTATCGGGGCCTGGGGGACAGGTGGCCATCGATCGGGGCCTCCAACTTACTGGGGGAATTAAAAAGTTAATCTTTATTGAGTCTTGTTTGGTATAAAAAGAGAAGATTGAATGCAATAGAGTAGAAGGTACAAGATCGTAAATTGTTTTTGCTATCTCAATCGAGTAGGTTAAAAGTTCGAATAGAAAAAAAAACGACGGGTTGCACTCTGGGAGTGCCGACAGAAGTGAAAACTTCAATAGTAATAAACACACACGAACATTCGCGCAAGCGCCCTGCGCCGTCTTATGAATTTTCGATCAGGTCACGTGTCCTGACGTGAGTTTAACATTTTTTACCCATTCCGAAAAAAGTGCACAACGCCGCTAAAGAAGTTTTCACTTCAAAAAATCTACGTACTAAAGAGAGGACAGTGGATTTTGAAAACGAAATTAAGCAATTACTTATTTCGTTTAAAAACCATTACCACATACTAGAACAGTGCATTTCGCAATACAGGTTGTGGTGCTGGATCGCGGACCTTTCTAGGATAGCAGGATACCGTGGCTCTGAAACGCAAAGGGCAACCGAAGGTACACGATGAATTTTTAGTAAGCAAGAGTCTGACGGTCGCGGGACTGTGCGAATTACCGTGACCCCGGAACGTAAAGGGCTATTGAAGGTCACCGTGGATTTTAGTCAGTACGAGTCTGAGTCCCTCCCGCTCTGCCCTGGGTGGGAGGAACATTTGATGATTTTACCAAGATAAAAAAGCAAGAGTCTGACAGTCATTTTCGCTTCACCTAGGGCTCAAGTCAGAGTGTACATTTTGGATTTCAATGATTATAAATTGAACTAAATTGATTGATGAAACACTTTAAAAAAGAAAATGAAATGTTTTGGCGCTTTTCTGACCAGAAAGTTAAAACTTTACACGAAGAGCGAACTATTCATTTCTATTTTTATTGTTAAATCGTGAAAATTGTAAGATTTTATTTGGAACCTATAACATTGTACCCTATTCATTTGACCCTTACAAAAAATCCAAGTAATATTACAAAAATGCAAAAGTTTTCGATGTTTCTAACTCAATCATTTCAGAGTGACGTCACCGATCTTGATGAAATTACGTTCATCTATAGGTTATAATCCGGATTAACACATAAGATACCGTTTATACCGGTATTTCATTCCCGTCTCGACTTCAACGCAGGAAAGCAGTGAGCAAAACCATTTGTTAATATATTCCACTTGCATACACGCCCATATCTCATTCATGCTACAAACTCTCAATTTCCCGCATGCATCATGCAAGGAGCTTGCATAAACATACCATCTATCATCTCGGTGCTAACTGGGGCTTTATTGGATTTAACAAAGGTATTCAGTTAAATATTGAAGGTTTGGTATTAAAGGAGACCAGATGGTATTTGCTCTGTTTTATGTGGATCAAATTGTATTAGGATTTAAAAACAAAAGCAACAATGTAAAATTTTGAGAAGAAACAATCAAGGAAGATCAACCTAACTACGATAATTCTTCGCTGCAAGTAATTAATTTATACATGTTTGTTTGGCGCCGTCTCAAAATTTATTTTATGTTTTTCAGTTCGCTGTTTCGAAAATGTTTTACTTATCTCGCGGGTTTATTCCTTCAAAAAGTAATCGGTTCGTCTAGAATATATCTTGTCACAATAGATAGAAAGACAATAGCGGGCTGACAAGCCAGAATTTGGAGGTTATTTTAATGTACGTTCCAATTAAATATCTGCACAATATCAATCATTGTCAATGACGAACTTCTTGTCCTGAATTATGACGTCTTTGGCAGCTCGCCCAATTGGCATTACTAGTCTACGATATTGTTGCTTCGCTAATTAGATATTTGTTACGTCTCATTTATAATCTGTGGTATCTAAAACTAACCCAATAACTCGCGCATATATGTCATGGTTTAAATTTTCAACAGATTAACATCAGGTTTAGCATATCACGTGCCTTCGAATTTATGCCGTATTGGTCGCGGGACTTACGAATTACCGTGACCCCGGAACGTAAAGGGCTATTGAAGGACACCGTGGATTTTAGTCAGTATGAGTCTGACAGTCCCTCCCGCTCTGCCCTGGGTGGGAGGACTCATATGATGATTTTACCACGCTAAAAAAAAGTTATGCCGCATTCCTCACGATGTTTTCCTTCACTGTTTTGAGAAGAGACCAGTAGTGATAAATTAAATTGCACAAAGTAATGCGCCTGGCATTCGGGAGTGTCCTGGATGAGGCTGGCGCGAGATCGTGGAGCTTGGCACAAGCAAAGAGAGGCCTATACCCAGCAGTGGGTGAATGAGTCCTACCACCCAGGGCAGGACGGGAGGGACTGTCAGACTGGTACTGACTAAAATCCACGGTGTCTTTCACTAGCCCTTTACGTACCGGGGTCATGGTAATGCGTTAGTTCCGCGACCCCGGCAGACTTTGGCCCTCTACAGGCCCCGTCACTATGCTGACACTCTTTGAGGCGCGCGTGGAACACAACGCGCTGTCGACCCGGGCATGGTGCATGGTCGGACAGCGAGTCGGAAATGTAAAGCCTCACGGTAATTCCCCTAATCTTTAACATATTCACTCACTACTCTTGAACTTTCATGTCATAGAGACTTATTTTTCTTAGAACTACGTTTGATACACTTTGAACACTCATCATCATCATCTGCTGCTGAACATAGGCCTCCCCCTTATGCCTTTGTCAAACAGACTGGCGAAAGCGAAGCGTTTCCGAAGCGATACCGAACCGAAGCGAGACATCAGTTCGATAGTTCTGGCACGCTATCGGATCGCTTTCGCTGTTCTATGTGACTGGATTCAAACAATTCCATGCAATACAAATAAAAACGTCACGCTTCGCTTCGGAAACGCTTCGCGTTCGCCTGTCTGTTTGACAAAGGCATTAGACCGCCACGCTGAACGACAATTCGTCACCTGCATTCATAGGTTGCCCGCAACTCTCACGATGTCATGAACACTCATACCTTACTGAGAACTCTCCTAACCCACTTCCAACTCATTTCTCCAGGATTTCCCGACCATAACTCTCCCTAACTCCTCACAATAATATTAACAGACAACGCAGTAAAGCAATTAGCCACAAATAGGACTTGAAATGTGGCAACCTGGACGGAATACCGGCTGGTAATAAATCCAGGCTCCCTGCAAAATATTAGACAATCCTGGCAACATTAATCTTCTACACGTGTACCGTTTTAAAGCGAATACCACTACGAATTATATTTAGTTTAGTACTTGCAAAGTACTAAGAAATGAGAGTTTGGTTAAATGTGAAAATAAAAGATGGTGTAAACACTTAAGCACTATACAGTGCGTCATAGTTTAAGATAGGAATTACTTATCTTTAAAATATGCACTACGGACACAGGAATCGAGTTGTCTGTCGATTGCGGACATATAATGACAAATAGGTACTTGAGTACGTAATATATCAAACTCCGTGGCAGTATACGGAGTCTCGTCCACAATTAAACGAGAAGAGATAAGAGATTTTATAAGAGAACTAGCTATTCTTCGGGGCTTTGCTCCCACTGCTCTTTAGCGTAATTTATTATAGTATACTAGCGACCCGCTCCGGCTCCGCACGGGTACAATCTCTACTATATTATGCATGTTTTATACATATAAACCTTCCTCTTGAATCACTCTATCTATTAAAAAAAACCGCATAAAAATCCGTTGCGTAGTTTCAAAGATTTAAGCATACAAAGGGACATAGGGACAGAGAAAGCGACTTTGTTTTATACTATGTAGTGATAGTCTTCTTGCCTATATAGACTATATGCAACACAATTTTTTTTTTCATTTTGAGCCAGTTCGTCCTGAGATTAGCGCGTTTAAACAAACAAACTCTTCAGTTTAATGATAACAGTATAGGTAAAGAGCACTTAACATTCACTGTTCTCATCCAGCATTTTATATATTGAACACAGTTTCACATATAAAAATAAATCAACATAGATATGAAATTCCCCACCTAAAATTTGAATAAAAACCAAAAGGGACCAACAGCAGGACAAATTCACAACAAAACTCAAAAGAAACCTATACAAAGTTGGACCAAAAATCGAACGTCGCAGTCAAACTTTAACATACCCGGGCAAATCCAGAACGGGACGCTCTTAACTTGCCCGGGCAACTTCTAAATCATATAAAAATAGTTGGGCAAGAATAGTGACACTTTGCGGGCAACTTGAACGAGTACAGACGTAGTTTGGAGCTCGGAGACTATAAATCTTTTCAATTTATGATGTCAATGTCGGGTTTGCATAATATTTGCTACAAGATTACTTAAGAAGTCGTTTTGGACAGGTTTAAGATGATTTTGTAGCAGCCATGATGTCTTTTCGTACTTACTTACTTCTGCGTAAATAACGTGTATTTTCAACCGACTTCAAGCAACTGCTCAAGTTCACCTCTATATTTACAAAATCGCATTATCCGATTTATACAATTTATAATAATTCAGCGAAACTGGTATAGATAAATTGCGAACGAAGTTACGGACACCGGACTAAGATGTCTCCAATCTCGTTCGGAACTTTGTTGCGGTTTACTGCAAATATACCTCTTATTAATATAAAAACCTTAAAGTAGTAGTAGCAAAAATTAATGTCAAATTTCCGGTTTACTTTATGTCACAAAAACTGGAAATTCATGACAAGGCCTCCGTTCGATTCCAGGATTTTTCACAGTTCTAGATTTTGTTAAATCAATCTTTTTAACATGGAACTCTATCGAGCCATGTGTGAACATTACCGTACGAGCCGGAGATCTTCTGCCGACGTCTGTCGCCGTGGGCGCCCGCCACTGCGACTGGGTTGGAGGGAGGACGCTGTCCTCTCCCTCACGCGGCCCGCCTCCTCTTTCGCGAGCATGACTGCTTCGCAGAAGGAGGCCTCGTATACCAATTCTAGTATAATTTGTATTACACATAGTAAAAGCATCAGGCATAAGCGCTTCTATCATCCTAGGAAAACAGTATTTATTTCGCAGAATTTTCGTAATTACTTATCTCTCCTATATAATATCTGATTCATTTGACAAATCTTTCGAACAACGACAAAAAATGGACACAACAAAGTCCATAATGAATGATAGGATACCAAAATGTACAGACAAAGCCAAAGTCAATAAATCAAGCTCTCCTAAAGTTACCATCTCCAAGTCTTCTCCCGTCAACCGCTGAACAAAACACAAACAACCACAGATTAAAATAGAATAAATTATTAACCCTTGTCTTAACATCGAAAAATTATTATACGGAACAGAGATGTTCTCGGCTGCATCAAATAAAGAATATCATAACACAAAGGAACTTCAACTTTATAACATTACAAACAAAGTTTAAAACGTCATATTCAAAATAATTCATTATCGTCTCCTTAATTGTAACAGCAACAGCGTTTAGTTTGGTTTGTTTTGCGATTTCGTGTGTTAGAGGAATTGTGACTTAAAGTTTGGTGATTAAAGTTGAATGTAGTTTGAAGAGGTTTATTTGGACGGTAATGCAGTTTTTGGCCGCCCGCTGAGCGCAGTCGAGGCGATCATAACAAATCATCAAGTTGTAACTTAAGGTACACATTGGGGAGATTGTTCCCATAAAATAAAGTTTAGAAAGAGTTTTCAATAAATGGAGTGTAAAATACTGCTCTCAAGTCGATATTAGGAGAAATCTCGGGTAGAGTTTTGGAACAATAGTTTGGAGACTCTATCTATTAGTGGAAGTATGAAATTACGAACTGAAAGCTATCTCATAAATAAAAAGTCGTTTATAACTGAACTATAAGGTCTTCGCTTTAGTTTTGAACTGAAGATATATCTTGGATCCTGGCGATAATAAGTGTAAGTAAATTTGCTGGAATGTGGATATTGAATATATACCATTACGGTTCATAAGTTATTCGTCTAACTTATGTTATAAATGCGAATGTTTGTGAGGATACGATGGATATTTAGTTACTCTTCCACACAAAAATGACTGAATGGATTTAGATGGGTGCACCGATAGTATATAAACTGGAATAACCCATAGAATACTTTTGAATATTGATGGATGGAGAGGAAGAGAAATGCCAAAGAAAAAATAGATCGATTGTGTGAGGAACGATATGAATGTCAAATGAGCAAATGATGCACTGATAGGGGAGAATGGAAGAAGAAATTGTTATAAGGGCTGGAGGATGAACACATAGGATATTTTTTATCCCAGTATAACGTCCTAGTGGGATAATTTTGAATTAAACGTGGACAAAGCTTCGGACATAAATCTATACTTATAATAAATCTGTAGAGAGGCCAATTCTGTACATGAAATATTAAAAAAAAATAACTATCAAGGGGTGATAAGGGATCGCTACTGATGCCAAAAATGCAATCAGTAAAATTTTTGTCTGTCTGTCTGTCTGTCTGTCTGTCTGTCTGTATGTTCGTTATAGAAACAAAAACTACTCGACGGATTTTAACAAAATTTGGCACGATTATTCTTCATACTCCTGGGCAGGTTATAGTATACTTTTCATTACGCTACGATCAATAGGAGCAGAGCAGTGAAGGGAAATATTGGGAAAACGGGAGAAGTTTCTCCATTTTTTAAGCTTTCGTCGCGTGTGCAGCTTAAATGGTTAAAGCTATATAGAAATCATGTATGACGGAAATATTTTCCTTAAAATTATATAAAAATATTCCTTGACAGCATATGTCTATCTTTTATGGTTGACTCACAATAACACGTGAAACTCCCGATAGCTCAGCAATTCGGAGCTTTCTAATTATATCTGTCTACTGTTACGTTTACAACACTCTCACTCATCCCTAATTTAAAAAAAAATAACATTATTACCTATTCAATAAAAAAAGAATCATGTAAATCGGTGTAGAAACACCAAAGTTATACATGAAATACGCTAATCAGTCATCGCGCGTAAATACAGAATCATGCTATAAGGATTATTTTGGAAAAAAGCGCGCGTGCTTCATACAATATTTGGCTGTTGATGCGAATAGATGTTCAGACTGTTCGACCTTATTGACAGACAGTAATTGTTATTTACAAACCGTGCTTATCAGCGCGACTTTTAGTCTTTTTTTTTTTGGCGTGGTAAAATCATCAAATGATTCCTCCCACCCAGGGCTGGCGGGAGGGACTGTCAGTCTTGACTGACTAAAATCCACGGTGTCCTTCAATAGCCCTATATGTACCGGGGTCACGGTTATTTGTGAGCTTGGCTTTGGCCCCTTTACAGGCCCCGTCATTATGCTGACACTCCTTGAGGCGCGCGTGGAACACAACGCGCCGTCGACCCGGGCATGGTCCATGGGCGGACAGGGAGTCGGCCATTACTCGCCGCCCACATGCCCGCGTCTACGGTGGCCGTAGATAGTCCACCGCCGTCGTGAGGTCACGGCGGTGCTCTGCCCAAGCGGGGCAGTCCTGCACCGTATGCTCTACCGTGTCCTTCGGACGATCCTCGCAGTGGTGACACCCAGGAGTATCTTCCCTCCCATAGGTACCTCCCGAAACTTCCGTATCCGGTGAAGACCTGCGTCATGCGGTAGGTCAGGACGCCGTGACGCCTATCCAGCCACTCCTCAAAGAGGGGTCTTATCGCCGCGATTGCGGCTGGCCCTTTTTTACTTTTAGTCTTTGAATAGTTTATTTTAGATTTGTTTTGTTGTTATTTATGAAATAGGTATAAGAGGTTTTGGTAGTGTTTAAATATATTATTAGTTTACATTTTATTTCTTTATAGTTAAAGCAATAGTAGGTACGAATATCAGTTATTTTGGTAGTGTTTAGTTATATTAATAGTTTACATTTTATTTCTTTACAGTTGAAGCAATAGTAGGTACGAAATTAGTTATTTTGGTAGTCTACAATAATATTATAAAGAGGAAAACTTTGTTTGTTTGTTTGTAATGAATAGGCTCAAAAATTACTGGACCGATTTTAAAAATTCTTTCACCATTCGAAAGCTACATTATCCACAAGTAACATAGGCTATATTTTATTTTGGAGAAAAATAGGGTTCCGTAAGATATACGGGTTTTTCGGCCACAGGGTGTAAAAAATCATCCAGAAAAGTTACTTATTCTGCGTACGCTGCCTAAACTATAAAAGATAGAACCATAAAATGTTCCAATTAATTGTTGATCTTATAAACACTACAAAAAAGTCCGCGACACACAATATCTATCTATGTCGGGTGTTTGCGATGACTGCGTCGTCGATGTTAGTGTCGGTGTCTGTGAATAGACCTGGGAATTATGTTGCTGACCGTGTCTTTCCTGAGTAGGCTTTTTGCAGCGGTAACCGACATTCACGCGGGCGGAGCCGCGGGCGCCCACTAGTAAATAATAAATAAATAAATAAATATTCCACAACTATCACACAACGCCATCTAGTCCCAAGCTAAGCAGAGCTTGTGTTATGGGTACTAGACAACTGATAAACTTACTTATATATTTCTAAATATATACATATTATAGATAAATTACACCCAGACACAGAACAAATGATCGTGCTCATCACACAAACATTTGTCCTGGATGGGAATCGAACCCACGACCTCAGGCATAGCAGTCAGGGTCACTAACCACTAGACCAACAGGCCTGTCTTACATAAGGTAGTTAATTATAAACTCACACTATTAATTGTTACGGTAACACATACAAGCGTTAACTTAAAGTGAAGGATACAATTTAATATGAACATACAGTTTGAAACTCCGTAATGTTAACATATTTGTAGCTCGCGTCGTCTGTGTTTCTCCAATAATAATTTGATTATTACACAGTACAGACTAGTTAGCACTAACTCTCAAAAGCTACACTATGCAGCGGTACTAGTATGTGTTACTAGCTCAACTCGGGAATCGGTCTTGTACTCGTTTTCTCAACTTATGAATTGGTCATGTACTCGTATTCGTAAAGGGCTATTGAAGGACACTGTGGATTTTAGTCAATACGAGTCTGACAGTCCTTCCTGCTCTGCCCTGGGTGGGAGGACTCATAAGATGATTTTACCACGTAAAAAAAAGGAAACACATAAATGCAACTAATGGTTTTAATTGAAGTTTTAAGTTGGGCATATCTTAGAACCAAAAGTTCTAAGTTAAGTGACATCTACCAACTCGCACTAGGCTCACACAGAGGACTTCAGTGTCCCAACATTGGGAACATTTATAGGCTGATGTCGATGATGATAATTAATTGGGGTGCTTCCACGACATTGAAAGGCAAATAAGGAAAAACGAAAAATATATTCAAGTTTTTTTACAAAAAATGTATTTATAATATAAATTACTTTTACTCGACACGCTTGAAAAATCAAATATGGAAAGGTCATGAAATGACCAATTTTATACAAAAATTTAGCTCTTTATAATCGTAAGCATTATAGATACTTTTCTTTTCTTTTTCTAAAAAACTTTGCCCCACACTAGGAATTTCTCCTGTGTCGTGGGTGCGTTTACAAACATTTAAATTCACATACACAAACAGCCAGACCCGTAACAACTACTTGTAGGTCATACAAATATTTGTTCCGTGTGGGAATCGAACCCGCGACACGTAGCGCAGCAGTCCAATCGCTTAGCCACTGCGCTAACCGTGCCGTCAAGATACTGTTGGTGTATTTTGATACAATATTTAAAATCATTCCGCTTAGTACTTTAATGTGCAAGCGACTTTATTCAAACACAGTACAAGACCGTACCGTGCTGATGTATCGGTACTAGTTCAACTTAAATTGTTCCCTGCGTGGGGCGACGCAAATAATTTAATATCTTTACAAACGAACGTTATAGAACATGGTGACGTCATTATGTGAATCTCTAGTTTATGGTTCCATGGTGGGTTTACGGTTGAAGGTTAATCTTTAGTTAATTCAGCCATAAAGTATTTATTATAGTTTATTAAATAAGGCCCCACAATTATTCTGTTAGAATGAATTCTGACGGCAAGATTGACGCACTGTGTTTCACGGGTTTAATTCCCACACGGAGCAAAGTGTGATGTGAAAGAAATCGTTATTAATTTGTTTATAAAACCACTCTTTGTATTTTATTTTTTGTATAGTTTTGTTTGTCCTGCGTGTGTCAATAAATCCCTTTTCTTTATTTCTTTCATTTTATAGAGTCAATATCCGAGATCTGATAATTAACTCGTTTGTTTATAATTGTTTGTTTTCCTTCTACTTAAAAATGTTTAAGTCATGCAATCGTTGTTAATTTAATGTGAATCAAGATGGCAATAATGGTCTAAAGAACTTTTTTTATTACATTGTCACCCACCCATGTTTATATTTTTTTAAAGGTTGCCCCACTCCAGGAATTTCTCCTGTACCGTGGGTGCGATTACAAACATAGAAATTCACATACACAAACACCCAGACCCGGACCAATTACTTGCAGATCAATGTACAATTTTTTGTTTCGTGCGGGGATCGAACCGAAGTCGATCGCTCAGCCACTGCACCGACCGTGCTATCATTTTAATGAGAGATGTACTCGATGATTTGATTTGATTTAAAACCATGACATTCCCTCTACTAAAAATCTTTCCACAAATACACACGATAAGGACACACCCACACAGACCACTAAATCGTCCTCAGTACGAAAGCCATAATTCTACAGTTATGTTCAGCATTAGCGGATTGCTGTAACGTGTGTGCTCTGCCTTATTTATGACGAGCCGTTTATGTAACGATTATGCGTACGCAATAAATAATAACGTGACGTTTAATGTTACGTTTGCAATTTACTGTTTGTTTTTTACGTTGAAGTGGTTACGTGACTGTGAAGGTAACGCGTTTTGCTGTTGAGAACTCCTGTCTTGCAATGATACTAATAATAAAAGGTTTTTTGAAGTGAAAACTTCTTTAGCGGCGTTGTGCACTTTTTTTGGAACGGGTAAAAAATTTTAAACTCGCGTAAGGACACGTGACCTGATCGAAAATTCGTAAGACGGCGCAGGGCGCTTGCGCGAATATTCATGTGTGTTTATAACTATTCAAGTTTTCACTTCTGCCGGCACTCCCAGAGTGCAACCCGTCGTTTTTTTTACAGTAGGTTTTGCTTATAGTCACAATCTAGCCTGGAAGTCAAAATCAGCTTCTAAATTCTATTCTATTCTCTATCAGATATCTCAGTTTTGAAAGCAATGATAAATTCAATTACTCAAAATAATGTTCCTGGCTGGTTTAGAACCATTCGGGGCCGATACCTATAAGGGCTATCAGTGTAGCTAACTAACAGTGTTGCTATTTATGCCAAATCATCATTTTGAAACTTTTAAGCCTTTGTCAAACAGACTGGGGCGTGGCGAGTGCGAAGCGTGACGTTTTTATTTGTAATGTATGGAATTGTTTGAATCCAGTCACATAGAAACGCGAAAGCAATCTGATAGCGTGACAGAACTATCGGACTGACGTCTCGCTTCGGTTGGGTATCGCTTCGGAAACGCTTCGCTTTCGCCGGTCTGTTTGACAAAGGCATTAGAGTGAAAAAAAAGGGATTCTTTCATCGAAAACGGGACATAGTAAAAAACCTGGTTAAATGCGTGTGGACTACCACAGCTCTGTGGATGTGTGAAAGTAACAGCTTTCAGGCACGTTTCCATTAGGCTAGTTTTGCCTACAAGTATAACGTCACATTTGTATACAAGTTGCTTGAATCGAAAAAAAAAACAAAATCTATCACTTCAAACTTACGTAACTTGTATGCAGATTTGTTCAAGTTGCGTATAATTTGCAACTTGTACACAGGTAACTTTTTTTTTACGTGGTAAAATTATTACATGAGTCCTTCCACCCAGGGCAGAGCGGGAGGGACTGTCAGACTCGTACTGACTAAAATCCACGGTATCCTTCAATAGCCCTTTACATTCCGGGGTCACAGTAATTCGTAAGTCCCGCGGCCCGTATACAGGTAACTTGGCCAAAAAAACCACAATCCTGTTTCTGAAGTTTCAAAACATCTTTAATTAGTCGGTTATTTATGATTACAGCTGTACGAGTAAATTGATAGGCCCAAGGGGATCCACACATTCGTCAATTAAATTGTTTGAAAGAAAAACTTTACCTCCGCTGCCTGTAATGACACCCAAGGGAGTGCTATACTAACTAATTTTACCACACAGATTATACACGAATTCATCAGTACGTCGTTATGGCTTAGCGGTTAACGCTTCGCCTTTTATAAACGAGGTTGTGAGTTCAAAACCGGACTAGTAATGTGACTTTTTGTAAGTTAAGCTTGTACATCACTGATATCGGTGATGGAAAATATCGTGAGGAAATTTGTGGTTATAAATCAATAATTTAAATAAATTATTGATTTATAACCCTAGATTTCCTAGGCTTTTAGGGAGACCTTTAGCCGGCAGTGGGACATATGTATATTGTATAGGTTAAATAAAACAAAAATAAATAAAGACGAAAAATTTAATTGAGGAACTGTTTAACAATTTTGGAGTACAATAAAAGTGTTATTCTGTCTGAAAAACCTGGGGAGCGCTTTTTTTAAAAAAAAAAAACATTGCCCCACACAAGGAATTTCTCCTGTATCGTGGGTGCGTTTACAAACATAGAAACTCACATACACACACCCAGACCGACCTGACCATACCTTGTTCCGTGCGGGAATTGAACCCGCGACACATAGCGCAGGAGTTCAATTTCTAAACCACTGCGCCAAACGTGCCGTCAAAACTCAGTAACGAAATAGTGTGGGCTAGAGAAAAAACTTATCTGTCGTTAATTTTGTCATAATCTATTTTGTATAATTTTTTGACTACGTCAAACATCTTACGTGTCTTACGCCATGTGAAACATTAATCATCATAGGTATCCCACGAAAAACCTCAAATTGCATCAAACAAAACAAACAAAAGTACCCATTACCCCTTACTAATCCCATCGTCCCTAACGAGGGAAAAATAATTTAATTACCACGTTTTCACTCACAACTCGAGAGCTACTCGAAACTGAAGAGATTTCGAGTTCTGAACGAAAAAGCAATTACAATAATGAACCTCAAGGACGTGCCATGACCAGTGTAACTAGATCTCTGATCTAGAAACATGATCTTCGCTATCTTGGCCGGTTTATACTGGTTGAAAAATAATATTTTGTAAGTGCTAAGATTTTTCATGTTCGCAATCTGTTAAATGCATTGAAGTGGCCTTTGTAGGGTGTTTACGTAATTTATTTTTGGGAAGTTTTTCTCGGACAGGTGTTGTTCCCGTTCGTCGCTGAAGATCCCATTGTTGTCCTGAAAGCTTTTAATGATAACGAAGGGAAGACTTGATGAAAGGAAATCGGTTGAATTGTGTTGTTGGCACGTTTTTACAGGGATGGATGGAAAATAAAGAGGATGAAATTGCTCTGTGCATGAGGGATTTGAGTTTGTAAATTACTAATTCCAGGATTCAGGATAAGTTTATCGCACAATGTTTTGTTTTTTTTTTCAATAAACTTTAACTATTCAAATAATCAATAACTTTCAACAAGTTCGTAACCAACTACAGATATCAGCAATAGACAACGTATCTGTTTTGATTCCACATTGTGCCTCGTTTTCGGTAGTTTTGTGCTGGATTTTATTATTCAATTGTTCTGCTAACCGTGCGGAAAAAAATGGGGCGAATTTACAATAACCAAAATTAAAAAAAAAAAAAAACATTTGGCTAATTTATACATACATTTTTTCGTGGGGTATTAATTTTGTGGCAAATTTACAGCAGCCCGAACGACGGGTGACACATGGTACTCTTTATAAGTAAACAAAAGATGATCGCGGTTGTCTTATCGCCTAAGAGAGAGAGGCTTATACAAATCTAGACCCATCAGATAATAAGTGCATACCTAAGGATATTTCAAAAAGTTCTTAATTTAAAAACCTCTCCTAATCTACTTGAAGTGCATCCTCAAATTAAGAAGGTGCAGCGACAATTTTCCAATTAAGCTGTAACCGATACAAAACCAGTGGCAGTTCAAAAGAAATTACACTCTGTGTCTGTCGGGATAAAGTTCAAAATTAGGGATTTGGCTTTGAGTTAGATGGGTATCGTGTTACTGGAAGCGACATTTTTATGGTCATTGAATGGAATTTAGAGGCAATGATTACTAATAAATGTCGTTGGTGTGTCGCAAAGTCCTCAGCTATATAATAAAACTAGCTTCCGCCCGCGACTCCGTCCGCGCGGATGTCGGTCTTCGCGTGGATGGTTTATTTCTCCATTTTGAGTAACTCTGACAATGACATCTTATATAAGAAATATCTATTGGACCCAAATACGGCTAAGCCTATAATAATTAAGGAGATTCGCGGTCCTACAGAACAACGTCTATGAATAAAACTGAAAAATAAGTTTTTTTTTTTCTACGTATTTTTCCAGGATAAAAAGTATCCTATTTTATGCCCAGGATAATAAGGAATAATTATACCAAGTTTCGTTTCGTATCGTTAGTTTTCACGTGATGCCTGCATATACAGACAGACAGACAGACAGACAGACAAAAAATTTTTTAATCATATATTTGGGTTTGGTATCGATCCAGCAACGCACCCCGCTATTTATTTTTTCAATATTTTCAATGTACAGAATTGACCCTTCTACAGATTTATTATATGTATGTATAGACTAGCTGTTGCCAGTTGCTTCGCCCACAAACTCGAAACATATCCCACAGGAACATCATACCGAGATAAAAAAGGGTTATTCCATACTATAACCTATTTTAGGTCCCTTCAGCCGTTTTGACGTGAAGTAACAAACATCCATCCCTCCATCCAAACACCCTTCCGGGGTCGCGGGATTGTCTCATCAGGTAACCGTCACCCTGGAACGTAAAGATCTATTGAAGGATCACCGTGGATTTTAGTCAGTACAAGTCTGACAGCCCCTCCCGTCCCGCTCTGGGTTAGGACTTATTTGATGGTTTTACAACGATAAAAAAAAAATACTTTATTCCATACTATAACCCATTTCAGATCCCTCCACCCGTTCTGACATGATTGAGTAAGAAATATCCATCCAAACATCACATCACAAGCTAGAATATTAATTTAAAAGCCAGCCATCTTGTGTAGATCGTGGCTACAAATAACCTGAGGGCTTCCATATTGGGTCACGGGACGCTCTAAGTAGGTTTTCTCTTCCAGTAGGTTCTTTACCTTTGTCACCGCCTATCACTTCTGTGAGGACACGGCGGTGCTCTACCCAAGCGGGGCAGTCCTGCACCGTATGTTCCACCGTGTCCTCCGGACGACCCTCGCAGTGGTAACACACAGGTATTTCTTTCTTTCCAATCAGACACAGGAACCTCCTGAAACAGCCGTGTCCGTTGAGTAACTACGTCAGGCGGAAGGTGACGACGCTGTGGCGCTTCTCCTCAAAAAGGGGTCTTTTATTACGAGTCTGACAGTCCCATTCCATTCCACACATGGCGGGAGGACTCATTTAATGTTGTTTTTTACTTTTGCTGATTCGCGGTCTCAATCCCGGAGAACATTAAAAATGATCGTGACGAATCAGTTAATGATCCATCAACATAAAAAACGTATGAAATGAACTTATACATGAAACTAAATGAAACCTACACAGCTTTTTGTCACATGCCGATTCCATTCTTTCTAAATCTGCACTAGGGCTCAAAGTTACTTTTCACGCGAACCAATTAGGGGAAGAATTGATGGCCAATAAACGATGGAGTGTTCCCCACAGCACCCGACAGCACGACGAAACGGGAAACAATTTCAACCAATTTCCATTTCCATCTCGCTTTGGAACAAAAAGTTAGGTGGGTGTGTTTTGGGACTAAACTGCACAGGGCAAAAATAGTACGGGGGTGTAAAATTGGTATAAACTTTTAAGGCTTTTGAGTGAATTTCTCAGAAACAGACTGGCTTTTCGTGAGGTGAAAAATTCATCAAATCATAGGTACTCAATGTGACTAAAACCACCCTGTCTCTTCACATACCCTTTGAGTTCCAGGGCCAGGGAGTCAGGTTGAACATCGTTGAATGCAATTGCCTCCATATGACATGATATCAATAATAATACTAAGTTAATTTGCCAAATGGTTGATTGATACTTTTTCTCTCTTGTATCTTTTCGATAATAAAAATAAATAAAGGATAACCTTTTGACTTTTACCCCTTAGCAAGAAAAGTACTTAATTTCAACAAAACAAATTAATCATAATAATTTGTATTGTACCCGTCCCCCCATTTTACACCCCTTTTCTTCAACCCTCACCTGGCCCAAAAAATCAGAGCAAGCACTACAAAACACTCAAGACACAGTTCGCATACAAAGCACCTGCACATATTTCACCCCGCCGGGAGCAAAACTCGTTACGTCTCAGTTAAATCAGGACAACCCCGCCAAATTCAGGAGGTCATAAATTGACACAATTGTTCCCTGCGGCCGGGCCTTCGCGAGTTATTAGCATAAATAGGCGCTTACTAAGCTAAACGGGACATGACGCGCAGTGATGACTCCCCCGTTTGGGAAGAAAAATATTGTTTTACTTACGAAACTTGAAGAGATTTTCATCTGGGGGTGTATAAGGTGTTTATTTTAGAGATTTAGAAGACTTGATAAAAGTTTTTGGCTGTACCTTATGCTGCCTTTCCAACGTCAAAAATTTTTGATATAAAAAGAAAAAGTTTAAAACGTAGATGAAAGTTTCAGTTTCAGCTCAGCTTCTGTGTAAAATGCTAGGAATTTTTCATCTCCCGGGAAAATTGCAACTCTGTTTTAGCTCTGAAAGTACCAAATTTTTCATTCATCCAGTGTTCCTGACGTTTTTGAATCATTAGCGCCCCTTTTTAGCTTACCTAGTTATTCGATCATAGATCTTATTATAGAACTAGCACTTTGCCCGCGACTTCGTCCGCGTGGGTTACGTACTTTCCTAATTCCCCCTTTTCACCCCCTTAAAGGTTAAATTTCCAAAAACCCCTTCTTAGTGCTCCCCTACATTATAATAGGAAGCTGTGTGCAAAATTTCACATTCCTAGCCCCAGTAGTTTCGGCTGTACGTTGATATGTCAGTCAGTCAGTTCTCCTTTTATATATATAGATATAATTGCCTACGTACCAGTCTTCTCATTTAATTTTGTCAAACAACGACACACATCATCAAATGAATTTCCCGCTCACGATGATGTGGAAGAGACAGGCAGACTTGACTGACTAAAAAAGACGCTAATCCTTCAGTTGCCCTTTTCATTCGAAGGTAACCTGTTTAGACAGACCCGCGACCCCAGTAGGCATTTAGCCTTAAGAAATCCCCGACAGTTGCACAACTATCAAATTTAGCAGCTCACAATTTAGGACCCATTAATATTAGTAGTCATTTTACCCGTGGTGCTAGGCAACTGGGCTTCTCCCAGTTGTAATGTCCCTTTGTGCCTATTGGCCTTGTTTTGTTCTGTCTCCTGCTTACATGGAGGGAAGTGGAAACATATATTTCCTACTCCTCCACTATTCTTTTCTGATTAATTTCGTTGCAGGATCCAAGACAGTTAAATTCATTCTCCGGGACACGTCGAGCTTCATTGTCTCGGCCCTTTTCTGGTTGGTTGCCACTGTTGATTCTGGCGCACAGGAGTTGCAGTGGTTAGGGAATAGTGTGGTGGGTTTGTCCCAATAAAAAAAAAAGTTGCACAACTACATACCATAAGTCCACTTTAATAAGTTTTATTTTAGTGCAAAACAACTTAATCTTGCCTTAAAAAGTATCAGATCCCATTTCATCCCGTCTTCTAATTCTATAACCTAATAAGATATAACAACGAGTAACTCCTCAACTTTATCGGTTTCTGATGACATGTATCACCATAAAATGTATACAGCACCTAATAAACTCCTTCATCACAATAACGAACGTAAAATAAACTCTTCCCTTTTATTATTCACCACACCTGTAGAAAAATTGCAATGTCATAAAAATCCGTATGTAAAAAGGCAAAAGTAATTCATATTAGGGTGGAGAGAGTTTTATTCCGGCAATCCGGCGATCCGGCGTCCGGCCGACGTTGAAATCCGGAATGTATCCGGTAAGCCGGGCCCTGATTACTCAGCGATATTTAAAGCTGATTTGATCGCTTAAGCGGATCCGTTGGGCGACTATTGTCTCGTCAGCGTCTACCAAGTCTTGGTAATAAAGGGGACATAAAGGTAGGATTTTGGAGATTGCTGTTTCGGATTTTTAGGTACAGAGGGGATTTATTGCTAGAATGTAAAATATAGTAGATTTGTTAATTTTTACCTTAACCCCATAGAAGCAGAGAAATAGCGATAATTGTGTATGGCCGATGATTTAAATCGCTAGAACCAGGCATCAACATACCATGTTTCTGTGTCGTTGCGTACTACTTGAATAGTATCGTCTCACTTACACATACAGAAAATCGAACCCATCCTACTTAGATGTATGAACGAGAGCTAAGAACTTAAATAAAGTGACAGCACATATAACGCTTTCCATCTTTGCAAGTAACAGCACAACCTTTAAAAAAAAACGACTGGTTGCACTCTGGGAGTGCCGGCAGAAGTGAAAACTTGAATAATAATAAACACACACGAACATTCGCGCAAGCGCCCTGCGCCGTCTTACGAATTTTCGACCAGGTCACGTGCCCTGACGCGAGTTTAACATTTTTTACCCATTCCAAAAAAAGTGCACAACGCCGCTAAAGAAGTTTTCACTTCAAAATTAACATGTATGTCATACCATACATACGTTCAACGTATCAAACATGTTACAAGTCACAGAGCCTTCACAAGAACTTCAACATACCTACGCTCCGTATTTAAACGGAGGTAGGTACCCCCGGGTACTTCCGTACCTTCGTCACAGCTCCGCTCATTTCCCGCGCCTATCTCAGTTGCCACCTGCCCGTCTACACGCAAAACACCCATATTTTCCTATCAATACCTCTTTCTTTAACAAACCCCAAGGTAAATTCAACCCTGGAGCACTAAAGCCAAGGTTGAGATTCGCATGGAGGCGTGCAGTCATGAAAATTTATGGTATTAGCAACATATGGCTTGGAATGAGTTTTTGCATGCTACGTGTAGTTTGGTGGGTTCTCATTAGCAGTAGAGCAGTTTATTCAGGTTTATTGTTATTTATTTGTAGTATATTCTTCCTCTTTAGTTTCTCCTTTGGTAATCTGTGACGGCTTTACGAGTAAGCTAATGAAGGAACCCCAAAACAGTTTATTTTCTAAAAATATGGTCATCATCTGCCTAGCCTTTTCCCAACTATATTGGGGTTAGCTTCCAGTCAAACCAGATGCAGCTGGATATCAGTATTTTACATGGAGCGACTGCCTGTCGGACCTCCACAACCCAGTAAATGGGTATTACGATACCCCATGGTAAAACTGATTGTCAGACTTTAGAGCTTCTGACTAACAGTAACGACTGTCAAAGTACTGGAGTCGTCTAGCGCCACGTCGCGTCGTCTCAGGCTGGAATTAATCTCGCTTTATCAGGTAGAAGTAAAAGAAGAAGTCTCTGTTGTGCTGTATTAGTGCATTATTCTAGACTCGGATATTGTAACCCGATTTGATGCTTGATAACATTCAACAGACTCGCCTTTGTTCAATGGTGCTCTATTCAGGGTATACCACTACCAAAACGTCAGATGTAAAGGGACAATGTTAAGGGTGCTCTCAGAAAACACCTCCAAATATTGAGGCGAAACCATTTTTGACCGACTTCAAAAAGGAAGAGGTTCACATTTTCTCTCTCATCGTTTCGTCATAAGTTAGTACGGGACTAAATGCTCAAGGTCATTGAGTGAAAACCGGCCTTAAGGTACTGGCGGCGTTGCCTCTTTGAATGGCAATACTTAGCCTCTGGCCAAGGTAAAAGCCAGCTCTTGGGTCACGGGAAGCGTCAACAAGTCTTTTAGAAATGTCCTTGTAGAGGCTGTCAGCACTCGGACCACATCGCTCTATAGTTTCAACCCCAAAAAGTCAAGAAAATTTGAATTTCGCGGGCTACCACTACGGTTACACCTTAACTTACGTTTCTCATCCTAAATACAATACACCGACAACCCCATTGACTAACTGCACTAAACACACTTGGCAGTAATTACAAACGTCGGCGGCGTGACTGATGACGTCATTATACATAATAGATCGTCAAACGGTGCAGTGTAGTGCTAGCTGCTACTGCATAGCGTCATAATTGACTGGCTGGAAAGACAGGACCACCTTTTTGAATCCACGGTTCTCTTGAGAACAGTGTCGGGTCCAGTAGGCAGGCACACTAAACAGCTTTTAGATGAGGAGATATTGAAGGTAATATATTTTAATGCAAGTTTAAATGAAGTACTACGTTATAACGTAGAGCCATACCAGAAACAATTTAATTTCAGGCCAAAAAATTCGTCGGTAAGTCGTTTTCCAGCAATTTTTTTTCGTCCCGCGATCGTAATATGTCACTTTCGCATTTCGTCCCACTGGCAGTTGGTCCCATGCAAGTAGTTTGTAAGCTTAGCCCATTTACACGTGCAAGAACTTGCATACAAGTTTGACTACATTGCGTTATTTGTTTGATCAACTTTAACTTCTAAGTAAGTCGTTTTCAGCAACGTCTCACTTCACGCTGTAATACTTAAAATGCACCAAACGTTGCAAGCTCCTGACTTCACCGTTGCACTGCATACGAAAGTAGGTTTACATTACGTAATGGTTTTACCTAACATACTTTAAATGTATTTGACTGTCAGTTTAATTTTAATTGATATCATATTTTGATCAAATTATTCCATCGGGAGTATGTTTGTAAATATTTACAAGAAAATATCCTAGTGAATAGTAAAATATAAATGAAACAAATCCACATTATTGGGATCAAAATAAACCCACAACATCGCTCATTTTCCCTCGTTTCATACGTCATAATCGCGCTGATGTTTGTGTGCACGTCACCCGGCTTGTAGTGACGTCATTACTCACCGGGATACCGCTCCTCGCTGCAGACACTCACAATCCTACGTGGGATGTAAACCATATCATATGCGATGGGTAATTACTTTTCAAACGAACTACTGAGATTATTATTTCCATCTGAGTGTTATCACCGGAGCTACAAATTCTATCATAACCTAGGCACCTAGAATACCGTTATCTTAAACAACGGTATTTAAATACATTGGGTATTTAAATAACGACTCCATCGTTAGTCCGTAGCATCACACCGACACTACATCGCTCGCAGCCGGATGTGACGCACTAGTCACCGGCATAAATATTTAAAAATACTAGATTACTTGTAGCTGCGGGTATTCTAAAAATTTTAAATAAATGAATATAGTAAAATGATTTTGATAAGGGATACTGATTACAGATAAAACAATTTGTATTTGTACAAAACAGTTTATTTTAAAAAATCGAAAGTGACCAAAGAATAAATGAAAAGAATTAAAAAGAAAACGCGGAAGAGGGTAAGTGTCCAAGATTTTTCGTGTTAAATTGTCTGTTTGGTCAAACTGAGTAATTAAAAAAAAATGTATTCCTTTTATAGTTGTACGTGGGAAGAATTTCAAATATTCGAAAAAACTTATGTTCCGAATGAGAAAAAATGAGTTAACGGCGCATTCCGACTCCATACTATGCAGGCGCATGTTGACCAGCAACAATAAAATACGGGTCGAATATTTTTTGATAATGTAAGTGACGGACTAATTATAATTATTCAGTTAAATAGCCAATTAACTCAATATTTTCTACTGCACGCGTAGCATTGCACCACAGAAATGGGTTTTATGAATGAAGGAAAAAACAGAATGAATGATAGAACGTTGAAAGATTTTTATCTTTCTAAGCATGTTTAAAATGTAGAAAAGACATGTTTCTATTCTTCAATGGTGTACGAATCATGCCATTCTCATGCAAAAAACAGTCGAATTATATAGAAATAACAATGAAATATCTTTGTCTATTCTTGATGCCTTTGTCAAACAGGCAGGCGGAAGCGAAGCGATACCGAACCGAAGCGAGACGTCAGTCCGATAGTTCTGTCATTGTTATGTGATTGGATTCAAACAATTCCATACATTACAAAAAAAAACGTCACGCTTCGCATTCATCACGCCAGTCTGTTTGACAAAGGCTTGATAGAATAGAGATAGAAATAGTTATATATTTTAATAATTATTAACAAAAACATTCTCACAACCTCCCATTATCGCAGAACAGATAATCCACAAAGATACCACACCTGTATCAGCATCTTAATCCACCGTAAAGTTAAAAAAAAACTTAACCCTTTCACTAACAAGCGTCAACTACTGAGCAATAAATTAAGTAGAGATAGAAATCTTTCGAAACAAAAGAGTGACAATGGCTGGCGTCCAATTAAAGGAGATGGCTGCTTGTTTATCGGCGATGATGATCATCACGCGAGCTGGCATGGTGGTCTGTGTGGGAGTAGTATTGTGTTTTATGGCTCTGGAAACTTGAAATAGCTCACTGAGGGTTTTGAGGAGTAGTCTTGGTTGAGAAATGTAAGCTTTAAATAAGGAACATCAGTAGGTAACCAAAAAAAAGTAGCTTTATATTTTTTTTAAACCAATAGACAGTTAGGAATACGGTTAGTAGTGGCTAAGCGATTGCGCGCGTTCGATTGCCGCATTGTATGATTTCTTTTTTTATGTGATAAAGTCATGAGTTATCTAGCCTTGTATCTGGGGACTGTCAGACCATTACTGACTAAACATGTATGTTTAGTCAGTAATGGTCTGACAGTCCAAGTCCAAAGTCAATATAGGGTGTACCCTATTCCTTTGATTGCTCTTTGCGTTCCAGGATCACGGTGTCATTTTAAGAAGGTCCCACAACCTGCATTGTATGAAATACAAGTCGTTGCCTGGTTATCTGATTATGTAATTTAAATTTTACCAGCGTAGTTCTATTAAGAAACATAACAAATCACAATCAAAACATTAACAATCAGACACAAATTTAATACGAACCAAACTCTCCACAAAATTATTGTAAAATCAATCAAAGTTAAGCAATAATAATAACTGGAGTTCCATGTAAAAACAACACTGTGGCAGCGGCAAGTTTAATATCAAATCGAGGATTGATAGCAAAACATCTGTTTCACTGTAATTGCTTAAGTTTCTAACAGTTTTGACTATAGATAGCTGTGGTAGGGTTAACTGTTGCTCTTTGCTATTTGAAATTCGAAAGGGGCGGTTCGAATTGATTGTTATTCAGAATTGGTAAAGCTATGTGGGAATTATTATTTTAATTTAAAACTACGATATTTCAATTATTTGAGTCGCAATTGGAAAAAAAATGATTAGTTTAGATTTTAATGATTAAATTTACAGGGTGAATATTCAACTGGGCGTGGATAGCTATATCCGCAACTATGAAAAATATCGGAAAACTTTTAAAGGAGTCTCGAGGCCGATTTAGACGAAAACTAAAACTGCATCATTGGATTTTAGAAAAATCAATAATCCTGGCCGGGAATCGAACCCGCCGATTTTGGAAAAAAGCACCCCCTGTTTTATTCGATAGTGTTGCTAATAAGGATCAAATTCTGGGAAGTTATGATATACGGCCAATTGAAAAATTCACCCTGCAAATTGGACCAACCGCGAATAAGTCCAACCGTGATCTGGAACAATTTCGGCTTGTTTTTTTATTAAACTGATTAAAAATTAAATAAAAATCTAAAAAAAGTACTTAAAAGGTGCAATGAACTCACGTCACTACCGAGAGCCCTGAGTTAGTTCACATCTATCACATCCCACGCTGCCATCGATTTGATAAACATACGATTTGATACAGCCAAAACACTAGGCAGTTTCGAAGGGGCTTTGGGGGACTGTCTTATGTAAAAATTTTCCTTCAAAAAGTGCTGATAAATCAGCCTAATTTGAATAAATGACTTTTGATTTTCACCAACTTTGCACATAGCGTTCACCGAAAGGAACTTCTATGGTATCAACACAACAACACCATTATAGTGGCAGAATTCTGAGCAAATCTAATTAAAAAATCTTGAGTCAACGACACGTTGCGTAGATTGTGGTTACTTACATTAGCTTGTAGTAGTAGATAGTATATAAGTTCAATACTTTTTAAATCGTGACCAACCTTTATGATACAGTAAAATGTACAACTACAGCATAAGGCACCTAATCCATCCCTTAACATAATCTCACAAATTAATGACAAACAACAGCCTGCGGCAATCGTCCACTTCCACCCTAAAACTCTTACAAATTGACGACCTTAATCTCTTGTACAATATTCTTATAACAAAGGCTACATGAATGGTACATCGGACAACCCTACGTGGGTACAATTATGACAAGGTACCTCTAGCCAGAGCCGTAACTAGGAGGGCATTTTGGGGCCATGCACTTAAATAAAATGAGAAATATTATGCCAAGCGTTTGTTATCCTCATCCTAAACCTAATTAATAATTATTCAAATTCGAATTATTTTTTCACGCCCAGACCATTGAATCAATCACCCCAAAATTGCATTGCATATGCCTTTCATAACAAAAAAACACCTTTTCCAAGAAAAATTACAGTAACGTTCATATTATAATAGATGGACGATTACATGTACGTTCCAAATTAACTATTAAATTTCAAATTAATGCGAGCAAAGCCGAGGATATAAGCAAGTACACAACATGTTGAAAAAAACCAGAGTGAGATCAGAATGAACCATATGTCACAATCATTCACTCTCATATTCTCATTATTTACATGACTCTCAATTTCAAAATTAACTTCTCAATACCCTTTCTTTAACAATCGGTGCCCTTAAATTCAATCCTTGTTACGGCCCTGCCTCTAGCCCGGGGCTCGCTACCGAACGCTTCACACGGATTCTGAACGTAAAACATGAACTGATCGTGTCGACAAGATTTTGGGGTATTCGTGGTACAAAATATTTTACAAAAGTTTCACAATGCAAACTTATTTTGAATGAACAGGAAAGGAGAAAGCAAAGGACCGTGAGGTATTTTGTATGGACATATACACACATACGAAGACCGTCGCTATTGCAAAAAATATTTTATTTTACTTAGCGAACACTACGAATAGCGCTTGTTTAAAATCTTTTGAAAGGTGGGGAACTTTTTTTAGACAAATTTTGTTAACCAACTTCAAACTACAGTCATAGAATAAATTATATTTTATGAACTAAGTGAATTCGACATTTCTTTCAAAACTAGGCCTGAGTGCTTTGAAACCAAAGTTTAAACGTTAACATTGATGAGTACTGCCAAAAGCAATGACCGTATGGCGACATTCTTGAATAGACCTACCATTCTTTCACATAGCTACGTGTCATCGACATAAGAGAAGCAGATTTTAAAAAAGGTTTGAGGGTTGCAAAACCGTAAACAAATTTTTGGAAAGCTTCGACAAACATCATCCACTTAGTAGGATGCATTCTTATGGGGTCCACAAGTGGTGAATGGCGATACTTAAATGCACGGACATCATAGGTATTTAACAAGTTAGCATATCTTCCTGCGAAAAGTGTATGTTAGTGAACGTCACATGTTATTAAAATAAGATAAAGTGGGCTATAATTAACTGTACGAAACCAGGGTTGGATGATGTCACAGTTTTTCCATGCCATTTTAAGAGCAGTGGTGATAAAATAATTTGCCCAAAGTCTCAATCAAATATATAGCATTGGTGGGCCAAGATCAAGAAAAACATCGTGATGCAACCGGCCGGGGAAAATGAACTAGGACCAAAAATTTGAAAACATATGTCATCTTAAAATCCGTAACGGGCTCGCGTGGTGGATAACAGCTCGTTTCCATTTACAGAAAGGAGTCCTGTGTCCAGCAGAACATTATAGGCTGATTGAGGTCACAAAAGCCCCTCTATCTCTGTATCATAAGAGCTATTATCAGTAAGAATTCACGCAGATATTGATTGAATAACTTCCAAAAACTCCAAGTCACTGACTTAAAAAGACAAATCGTCTACATTCCCAACTTTGCAGAACAACTGATTATATCTAAATGGAGTGCTGAACTCGCAACAGCAATTTTTCTCTTCCCCATCCATACGGCGATAAACAGGCGGAAAAACTATATTCATTTGTGTGAAACTTAATCAAAACTTTGTCATAGAACAGGGGTAGAGAACTGAGGGATGCCATGAAAAAGTGGCTGGGTATCAATGGATGCGGGTGAACTGGATGAAGGCGAAGAAACGGGTGTGGGAGTGTTGTATCCCGCTCATACGTATTCATTGTGCACACTGCTAAAGAGTGGAATTCCCTGCGAGAGTCTTTGTTTCCTGATAGCTACAACCTTTATAAGTCCATTTATTTACCTACATGTCAGAGACAATAGCCTTACCTAACCTTACTTGTAGGGAAGCGTGCTACGTGCGACTAAATCTTCGCACACCATCAGCAAATAGTTTGACCACTGTAACACTACGCCAACCTATCGCTAAATAAAAATAAATATAATGACACAATTTACTCATCAATACGGGATGAGCTTATTGCCATCAACCAACTACAATGTCAGGTTCTGGGCTGCGAAATTCTTTTTTTTTTTGGCTGTTTTGTTACTCACAGTCCATTCTTTGGAAAATCTGCACTAGAAAAAGAGTTTATTGACGATCTATTCAAATTATGGATCTCACTTCTATGACCACCATTTTTAACTATTTTAGTACGCCCATAAATAAAAGTTTCCCATCCCTGTCAAGGTACAACGTAGCAGTAACAAATAGTCCAGGAGTTGGCAACAATTTGGATTAGCGGCATTTGATGGTCCAAGTTGCTAAACAAAGAACGATTTGGATCTTTTCGCGGTAGACACAATAAAATGCAACGATTACTGGCGCCGAGGAAAATATCCGCTTGTTTATTTTTATTTTATTGGCAATACTGGCAAGTTGGAAAGAGATAAAAGTATAATGTTGAGAAAAGTTTTCGTGAAATAATTGTGCGTCACGCATAAACGTGCAACTCTTTGTCTAGAAAACAGGAACGAACGAAATTGTTTTTCAGTTTGAAATTGAAGTGACTGTCAAATAGAAAATGCATTTTGTTTTTTACGAATATTATTTTACGATCAGTTTTTGCGCGCTTGCCGAGGTTGGTCTGTGACCGAGTTTCTTCCGTGTCTCGGAAAGCACGTAAAGCTGTTGGTCGCGGCTGTCATTTGTAGATCTTTGACAGTCGTTACTGTTAGTCAGAAGCTCTAAAGTCTGACAACCAGTCTTACCATGGGGTATCGTATTACCCAGTTATTGGGTTGTGGAGGTCTAACAGGCAGTCGCTCCATGTAAAATACTGATATCCAGCTGCATCTGGTTTGACTGGAAGCCGACCCCAATATAATTAGGAAAAGGCTAGGCAGATGATGATGATCAGTTTTTAAATCCACACCTTTATGTGGTTGTGAGTTGTTAAACATATTTATCTCATAGTCAACATCAACCTATAAAGTCCCACTGCTGAGACACAGGCCTCCTCTCTGAGAGAAGGAAGGGGCATGTTACAATTGGCTATATGACTGAAAAATTATAATTAGTCCGTCACTTAGATTATCAAAAAATATTCGACCCGTACTTTTTCTTTTGTTTCGTAAACCAAAATTGACAGAGATACGATGCTTTCAAAATTGGCAAAACGTCACTATTTAGTACAATTTTTATTGAATTATGACGTCACAAGCCCCCACACTCGCGTTTTGATGCGTTGTATTTTATCACCAAAATACAACGCATAAAAACGCGTTGATTTTACAAAAGAAAAAACCGGCCAAGTGCGAGTCGGACTCGCCTTTAAAGGGTTCCGTAGCAGCAAGTAACATTATATAAAAGTTGGTTGTAACTTTGAAAGATAAATTGCGGTTTACGATTTATGACGTATTAAAAAAAAATTAAGTTGGTACGCACAATATTGAGTGATTTACCATGTTATTTTAATATCATGGACTTCTTATAGGTTTTCCTATAATCTATAAGGAGAAAACTAATTTCTGTATTTTTTTCAAAATTTTAGGTTCAGTCGTTTCGGAGATAAGGGGGGGGGGGAATGGTCAATTTTCGTCTATTTTCTTGAATAACTTGGAAACTATTTATTTTAAAATTACAAAAAAAATACATTTAAGATCTTCTCAACAAGACCTTTCATTTGATATGCCACACGATGCAGTTTTCAGATTTTTTTTTTAATTTTCCCCTTCCCCCCCAAAAATGACCCCCCATATACAGATTTCATCTGCTCACGTCACACCTCTGTGTTTGGGTCACAGGAATTGATATGTGTACCAAATTTCAACTTAATCGGTCTAATAGATTCGGAGATAATTGACTGTAAGCGACGGACGGACAGACACACGAGTGATCCTATAAGGGTTCCGTTTTTGTATTCAGACGTACGGAACCCTAAAAAATACGTGTCCTTTATTTTGAAAACTCTAAATGCCGGAGTAATTATATTTGTAATTTATAGCTACTGTCAAATAGCCAATTGTATAAAAAATGCAGGTTTGTCATAACACAAACCATTATTTCATTATGAGACCACTTCGCAAAATCAAATAAAATAATTGAGTAATCCAAAAATATGAATAATTAAAATTACAGCACCGATTTAAATTAAATTTTATTAGTGCCGTTCCATCCTGTTCTATCCCGGGAGAGAGGGACATTACGCGCAAATCATTTACGGATAAAACGTCCCGGGTTGAAATAATATGACACGTTATACGACTGGTATTGTCATGGGGCACATTCCGGGATTGCGCGGGCGTGTCCCAGCACTCTTTTGTGGATTGTCTCTGGTTTACATTAACGTCACGGGTGTTTTATTTTGTAAATTGTATTGTTGTCATTAATTGATTTATTTTTCGGTTGTTTTTAATAGTTTCCGGTATTTTATTTGTAATGGAAATTAATTACAGAATAATGATAATTACAGTCATTTGTTTCCTATTAAAATTGAATGCATTACCATTTTACCAGCTTGATTATCTAAAATGAAACGCATTTGATTATAATCGTTTCCAAAATACAGTACAGATTAACCTCATATACTTATACAGATTGAGGTTTTTTTTAAATCATTAACGGTCATACCACAAGAAATATAAACATCTGTTGAATACTTGTCTAAGAAAACTGTCAACGACAAAACGACGTTTCACCTTGCTATTTAGCCAACTGTTTAACAGATGTTCATCTTTTTGTGGTAAGACGGTAAGGGTTTGGTAGACGCCCACGCAGACGATCTCCGGCCACCGTAGGCGCGGGCATGCGGGCAGTGAGTTATGGGCAACTCGCTGTCCGACCATGGACCATGCCCGGGTCGAGGGTGCGTTGTGTCCCACGCGCGCCTCAAAGAGTGTCAGCAAAATGACGGCCCTCTAGAGGGGGGCTCTAGAGGGCCAAAGCCTGCCGGGGTCACGGGACTCACGAATTACCGTGACCCCGAAACGTAAAGGGCTATTGAAGGACACCATGGATTTTAATCCGTACGAGTCTGACAGTCCCTCCCGCTCTGCCCCGGGTGAGAGGACTCATTTGATGATTTTACCACGATAAAAAAAGGCGGTAAGGGTTTTGAAATGTCTCCGAAACGGTAGGTATAAACTTTATTGTCCGTTTTTATACTACATAGTGTAACCACATTCGCTGTGTTTCAAGTCGTATTAATAATTCTACATATTCCTCATATAAATTCAACCCTTACCATTACCAAACTATCAGTCCACCTAAGATTTCAATGCGGTCATCCCACCTCATAACCTAAGGAGTTTCCACATACATAAATGATGACTGTAACAAAAGGGACATAGTGTATAAATTAATAATTAACATCCCGGGATTCACGTGTGGATAATCCCGGGAACGGGACGGGAACGCGGTAATTCACGAACTATGTCGATGCGAGTAAACTGCCAGATTAGACCGCTTAGTACCTAAAGACAGTATTTGTGGTAGGGTAACTACGTTTGAGCCAGGACAGCTAGATTTCGTTGAATTTCAAACATTTGGACGAGGCTTTCACGTCCTTAGGCGGTCCTTACACTGAGCAAAAGACAGACAACGTTAATTCTAACACACAATACTAACAAATAGACTTTTTTTAGTTTTTTTTTTAATAATACCTGATATCTATTTATTTAATTCAATTTAATTTACATGCTTCGTTTAAAAACTAAAATTAAAAGTAAAATATTTACAAAAATGACCAAATTAAAAATGTATAGGGCGTCAAAAAAATCGTCCACATCGCTGTCAATTGGGAAAGTGCCCAGAACGCTGCCACGTTGGATGGCCTTTGACCAAGAAATAGGCAAGCCCTCTGGTCACGCGAGGCGTCGACCATACGCTTGGCGATATCTTTGAAAACTTTGTGGGCACTTGGACCCCACGGCCCTAGTGTTAAGTTTTTAATTTTTTTTAATTAAAATTCTTTAAGTTTGTCATTTACTGATTTACTAAAACGTAGGTACTAATACAAATTAAGGCCGGTGTATTGTCTAATAGCAAAATTTTTTTTTTAAACATAACTACTTGTATGGAATTAATAAAAGCTTTTTTTATTTTATTACTACGTTTTAGACAGTTGAGGGTTTTTTCAAAACATATCTGGCACTCTTTGGGGATGCCTACTTTCAACTGGGGACGACAATGATGTTAAGACCCTGAAGTAGATTTTTCTTCTATCGTCGTAATAACCATATTGCATTTGTCTCGTCGATTGTTTTTTGTGTCATTATGACAGTGTCACCTACGGTACTTTCACAATTATTATGTCTTGTAACTTTTGATCGGTTGTTTATTTTGTTAATTCAAAAGTGCCTGTAACTGGCCTACTTGAAATAAATGCTTTGATTTTGATTTTGATAAGCATATAGGTAAAGTATAAGTTAACTGAAATATCTGATACTTCATCAAGCGTAGGTTCTCTGAAGGTATCATTATTAAGCCTTTGTCAAACAGACTGGCGTGGCGAATGCGATACGTAACGTTTTATTTTTAATGTATGGAATTGTTAAAATCCAGTCACATAGAACAGCGAAAGCGATCCGATAGCGTGACAGAACTATCAGACTGACGTCTCGCTTCGCTTTCGCCAGTCTGTTTGACAAAGGCATTAATGTTTGTAAATCACGGTATTGTCTCAATAATACCGTTATCGAGAAACGACCGAAATATATCCGTGATCACGGTATCCTGGAATATCGATATAGAAAGCCCTAGTGCATATATACTAACTGAATCGTCATTTCAAATCACTACTTCCAATTTAAGACACTGCCTCCGAAACTACAAATCATGGACACTTGATAGTGCTACTTATACACCCTTGTAGATCCACACATCGGCGGCCATACTCCGTGGGTTTGTCACAGCCAGGCGCCGGGACAATGAATTGAGACCCTTTGTGAGGCACGAACGTGGACGCCTCTCTTCGATATATCAAAACCATTATACGCTGAACTGAACGGAGCGGACATTCACGTAGCCACGGTGTCATTATCGTTGTTTATTAAGCGATGAGTTATTTGAGCGTAGATTGGAAATAATATGTCAAAGTAACAAAGCAAATTCTTTTTTATTTACTTTTCTCATTTTTTTTTAGCGTTGTAAAATCATCAAATGTCCCACCCAACTGTCAGACTTGTACTGACTAAAATCCACGGTGTCCTTCAATAGCCCTTTACGTACCGGGGTCACTGTAATTCGTTAGTCCCGGCAGGCTTTGGCCCTCTACAGGCCCCGTCACTCTTTGAGGCGCGCGTGAAACACAACGCGCCGTCGACCCGGGTATGGTCCATGGTCGGACAGCGAGTCACCCATTACTCGCTACCCGCAAGCCCGACTTTTGTCATAATAGACCAAAAGACTAAAAATCTGAAACATACATCGTTTATTAAACATTTTTTTGGGCTACGTCTTCTTGGGAAGTAACTAAACAGACACAGTCTTACCACAAAAAGTTAAACATCTGTTGAATACTTGTCTAAAAAACTGTCATCTTCAAAACGACATTTTGCGTTGTTTATCATCATCTGCCTAGCCTTTTCCCAACTATATTGGGGTCGGCTTCCGGTAGAACCAGATGCAGCTGAATATCAGCATTTTACATGGAGCGACTGCCTGTCGGACCTCCACAACCCAGTAACTGGGTAATAGGATACCCCATGGTAAGACTGGTTGTCAGACTTTAGAGCTTCCGACGAACAGTAACGACTGTCAAAGATCTACAAATGACAGCCGGGGCTTCACGTGCTTTCCGAGGCACGGAGGAAACTCGCTATGACAGATGGTCACCCATCCACTGATCAACCTCGGCAAGCGCGGCTTAACCCGGAAGATCGGCCTGTGCGGCTGTATTTATTTAGCCACGAGCTCCTCAATTTCAATCAATCAATCAATTCGTCATTTTGCGTTGATATAAAGTAGTAAAGAGTCGTTTTGCAGTTACACTTTTTTTAGACAAATGTCCAACAGATGATTTACTTTTGTGGTACGACAGACAGAATTTAAATTAATTAAAACAGATATTGTGAGGATCTATAGAAAATAACTAGCCAGTTGTTTTCCTGACCGTCAAAAGGAACGAAAATACATGTTTCTCTAAGCTTCATTAACTGTATTTTTATTTCTGGCTCTGTGTTCCAGGACAAGCCATCAGGGGCCAACGAGGTGGCGCTAGACGACTTAGTTAGCTTTGTTTCTTTCACTCACTGGAACAAGCCTGGTTTTAAGACGTCATTATACGGCCACAGGTAGACTTCTAATAATTATCCGACTCACTCTTCTAATAGATATCTTCCATTTCATCCTATTCCCAACAGAACAAAGCAAAGACATCAGCTATTTAAGGAAACGCCAGCCGACTCGTACTTTTTTCCTTTTATTACTGTCAAAAGAATAATTAGGTCGGTTAATTTCATTAATGATTCCATTGTAAGAGCCTCACGACGCCTTATTTGATTTGTTACGAATTCAATTTGTTTCAAAGTCAACGGCGTGGAAAAATACGGTGATTTTTTAAGATTTGTCGCGGTAATTCTAGGTAATATTTGAAGATTTTGGCGCAACTAGACGTTATTTTGTTGGACATTTAAATATGATAAGGTTATTTTTAGACGGTAATAATTAGTAGCATTTTATCTTACTACTATTTTAAAAACGAAAGTTTAGGTGAATGGATGTCAACAATGCAAAAAATTGATCCGTGCTGAAATTGAATCCGCTACATGCAGCGCACCAGTCAATCACTTAGGCACTGCGCAAACCGTGGCTTCGTACTATGTTACACATTTTTTTTTACGTGGTAAAATCATCAAATGAGTCCTCCCACCCAGGGCAGAGCGGAAGGGACTGTCAGACTCGTACTGAATAAAATCCACGGTGTCCTTCAATAGCCCTTTACGTTCCGGAGTCACGGTAATTCGTACAGTCCCGCGACCATGTCCATGACCATGACCACAAAATAGGATATTTTTGTCCCAATACATATTGACGTTGTTATGACGTTCCCGAGGTGTTTGTACGATACGGTGTTAGTATAATATATTTTTTGTCATCATCGGTAACCCCTTGTTTTTTAAATGAGCATTCACCAAACTTCTGAGTAATAACGGTGTATTTCTTCTTTATGAACACTCGTTCTAAATTTTCACAGCTGCGTCTTTCTACATCCTATTTATTCACAATATTCTCTGATGCACGATGCCAGAAAATAAAAACTGTTTAAATTCGCAACGTTCAAATTTCGTTCTAGAAAATTCGCTCCATTATTACGCCCGCTCCCAACAGAATTCATAGTACGGCCATCACTGTCAAATTATACGATGCAATTTCTAACATTTTAATAATAATGTATTTTAGGTTAAACCGACGAATATTTCGCAGTCGCCTGTTGTGACGGGCAGGCGTATTCTCCTGAAATATTACGCTTCAAACACAAAGGAAAAACATATTTTTTTCCTCTGGCAACAAATTGTAAGCTGCGCGTTATAATTTTTCACTGGGGACCTTTGGAGACAGTGATTTTTTATAAATGGAACACGTCTCTTTTATTCTGGGATAAATTCTGTTGTTTTTTTTATTCGTGGCTATTACTCGATGTTCGAAAATACTTTTTTGTTGCCATCTTTTTTGACCATCGCTTGTTTTGGTTTCAATCAATCAAAACGAATACAGACGTATACAGTACAGAACACAAACAGGTTTAAGATTAATAAACATTGAAACTACCGTATTTATATATGAATAAACTTTTTTTATATATGGGAGGTCTATGTTCAGCATCCTACGGCAAATGTAATGAAACTTATTAAAAACAAGTACAATCGACAAACTTGTATCATGACCCACCATAAGATTATTTTCTTACAGATATTCAAATACAATTAAGTCCACATTCGCGTAAACATACATATCATCATGGTCTTGATCTTTGTTGTTGGACCTTGATCTTTGTTATTTTGACGGATTCAAACGATTTATTGTCAAAATAGGTCATGGTTCAACTTTGCCGATTGTACATAAAGAATATAATTCACAGGACATGTTAAAAACTTTTCAATAAGCTTTAATTTTGTAGTACATCAGTCAGTCCTTAATTATGATTGAAGATTTATGTTAGAATATAAAAACCTTGAGCATTACCTATTCTGAGCAGAGACTAAGATTTCAGAGGGTTAACAAACAAAAATGCATCTCAACTTTTCGTTTATCCCCAGCTTTGGGAACAGATCCCAATCTCAAGATAAAAGCTGTTTTAACTTAAACTACTTCTCGAAGATCAGCGGTGTTATAAATTTGATGCAATCGAGATGATTCAATTCGAGATAAAGGTGGTAATACAGAAAGTTCGGTATTGCCAGACTTGGCATCTGGTGGCGAAAACCTTTGTAGAAATACGGTATTTCTGTGAATACTTTAGATAATGCGGGATGGGGATTTTATTGAAGAAACGATTAATATATTTTTAACATTAATTCTGTCTGTTTTGTTATCTATTCAATAAAAATAATTAGAAGTTCTCAGGAATCTTCGTCATTATGAGAATATAGTGAAGTAGGTAATTACGTTCATATCTGCAAATTATAATTGAAATTATTGTCACATTTATGTAATAGTTAAACGGATCTTGATTTTTAGGTCAATTATATTTAGTAATTTGGAAAAATATCCTATATGTGAAAGGATATTTCTCCAAATTAATGGATAATTTTCGACAGCCCCGGTGTCGCAAATTATCCCACTTGCATGTGTGTGCGTTCCGCCTGTGCCGAACTTGTAATATATTTAAATTTAAGTAATTTAATCGTATCAATCATTGACATTTTAGTCATTTATAAATCCATTAATATTTATCCATTTTGACGTAATACCTTTATGAAAAGCACAAATACCCTTTCAAGTCCCACATCAACAGTGGTACATAATCGGAAACCAATCAGTATCAATAACAATACTCCATTAATTATCGATGTGAACAATCCATCAGCTGATTACCATCAGTTAATTTACTGCTATTTGTCGGCCAACATCAAGGAGTTAATTAATTAGTATAATATGTTTATTAATTATATTTGCTGTATGGAAATTGTCGTTTGTTTGGTTAAAGTGAAAAACCTTGAGCAAGATTGATAAACATTAACGTTACCGACGACCTTCACCACAGTTGCCGACGACAATAGATTTACAAAAAGAGATCCCTCTAAACTCAAAACCCAATTTTGCAACAGTACCCTACACTATAGAAACAGTTACCTAATGTCGATCAAAATTTATAATCATATTCCAAAAACTATTAGAGAATCACCGTTACACTTCTTCAAAAACAAACTAAAGTCATGGCTACTGCAAAAGACTTTTTACAGCGTAAAAGATTTTTTGGAAGATAGGAGTTTAGGTAGAGATTAACTGATTAAATAGAAATGTAGAGTATTAGTTAATGTAAGTCTCATGTGCCAAAATTGTTATTACTTGTTTAATTTTATTTAGTCCTATTGTTTAATTTTATATATAGTGTTATTGTTTGATTTAATTTAATAGATATGCAACTAAAGTTATCTTTGTACCTGCTACTGTGTTTCCCTTATTTTTGCAATAGTTTAATTTAGTTTTATTTACACATTTTTATAAATGTCTGTCGTTTTTTAGTCGAGCTAAATTTAAATGTTACTTCATTGTAAACAAAAACATTCGTATGCCGCTTTATGCGGTGGATATGCTGTACTAACCATGTATAACACCTGTATACCTACCATATTCTACGAATAAATATCTTTATCTTTATCTTTACCGTAAAACGTTCAAACGAGAGAATAGAAGATTCATCTTCTGAGTGTGAGTTACGGTAGCCTAATTGGTAAGATGTCTAGTACCCATAACACAAGCTAACTTGGGACTAGATGGCGTTGTGTGATACTTGTGGAATATTATATATTATTATTATTATAATTCATGTAGGGGAGTTAAGCCTAAGACGGGTAGCCCGCCTAAAACGGGTATGCATTTTAAATTACGCCGCGTAATTTAAAATGCATACCCGTTTTAGGCGGGCTACCCGTCTTAGGCTTAACTCCCCTAACCCATTCTCCTTAACAAAAAAGAGATTTATGGTTGCGATAGCCTTATTGGTAAGATAAGTACTCCAGACGCCTTCGTCTGGAGTACTTATCCAGAAGACGCAGGTTCAAATACCACTCGCAGTTGAATTTTTCTTTTCTCAAAAATTATCTTTTAAATGGAAATACTTTTCTACAGTGAACTGAATTTACCCAGGCCAAGACTGCCCACATCGTCAATTACTGTCACTTTTTCTCCCATTTAGGGACCCTTTTCATACGTGGTAAAATCAACAAATGAGTCCTCTCACCCAGAGCAGAGCGGGAGGGACTGTCAGACTTGTACTGACTAAAATCCACGATGTCCTTCAATAGCCCTTTCCGTTCCGGGGTCACGGTAATTTGTACAGTCCCGCGACCAGAAATGTTTGCTACCATACCGTCATATGACGATAGAACAGTAAATATGATCAACAAAAAGATACGTTCTAAAGCGTAGGAACTTAAGTGAAGGAGCTTGAAATGTATCAAATATTCTCATTGTTTCCTCGTCTCGCCGGCCGACAAGAGACGTGTGAATACCCACACATTGGCCCGCCTAAAACGTCTTTCACGTCTACACAATGGCCCACGGCACTTCGTAATAGAATGGGCCACTTCAGCCACACTTCTATTTTAATCTGTCTGCGTCCTGAACCTTCTAGAGAAAAATAATAATCTTAGAAGAAGTTTCCTAAAATCTGAATGACTGTACTGAAGTGTTATCTTTTTCTTTCTAACCTTTTCCTGTGTTAATAGCGACGGGGCCCCCCTGTAGAGGGCCTGCCGGGTTCGCGGGACTCACGAATTACCGTGACCCCGGAACGTAAAGGGTTATTGAAGGACACCGTTGATTTTAGTCAGTACGAGTCTGACAATCCCTCCCGCTCTGACCTGGGTGGGAGGACTCATTTGATGATTTTACCAAAAAATAAACTGTGTTAGGTTGACTTCCATACTTACGGAATGCAGTTGAATTGCAGTATTTTACACAGAGCTATTGCCTATTTGACCTCCACAACCCAGTTTGTTATGGGTGATACGGTACCCAATGGAAAGGACTGATTGTCAGACCTTCAAGTCTCTGATTACCTGCGACTGGCAAATATTGTATTTACAAACGACCAACACGAGCACCTGCTAAACGTGTTTTTCCAAGGAACGACGAAAACGACATATATCCAAACTAATATTATAAATGCGAAAGTAACTCTGTCTGTGTGTCTGTCTTTTCTTCACGCCTAAACTACTGAACCGATTTGTGTGAATTTTGGTACAGACATAGTTTGGAACTTTAGAAAGGACATAGGACAGTTTTCACTATTCCACGCGAACAAAGTCGCGGGCAAAAGCTAGTATTGTAATAAATGGTCATACTTCTACGGACAGATCTAGGGGATACCTATTGTTAATTTTTAACTGTGGCTCAGCCACCGACTGCTACGCATGTCGCGGGTTCCATCTCCTCAGGAGAAGTTCCTAGTGTGAGACAAAGTCTTAAAAAAAGAAGAATAAACATGCAATATATATGTATAAAACGTTTCTCAAACATAAAGCGGGCGAAGTCGTGAGTAAGCCAGTTAAGTACCTATAAACAAAAAATCCTCCTCATAATTGGCTCGCATCACCGTCCACCGAGCAATTCAGCAACAAAGCGAGCATATACACATTCCTTTAACACAGGCATTCTCGCGTCACCGGTCTGGCCTGACGGCGGTAGGCGTCACGCGTCAGGCGTCAGGCGTCAGCCCCACTTAGTGGTGACGAGGGAACAATGAGACGAACTTGATGGACGCAGCTTCCGAATGCTTCCAAACTTGACTTCGGGACTGAGGAATTTTTGCTCGGGTGAAAGGACTTACATACTTCTCGAGAGGTGAAGTTTTATATGTGGTGACTGGTGACTATACGAGTACATTTCCCAGGATATTGGTACCAATAGGTGAGTGAATAAGGAGAACATAATAGGCTAAAATAGTACTGGGATTCAATGAAGAGAAAGCACTCTCCGGGATGGCATAAATTTAATTGTGTGTCATGATGGCATATATGTCTTTAAATCTAAATCCAAACTTTCACATTTATAATAATAGTTAGAAGTTACATTAGATGATTAAAGAAGCCTAAATATGTTAACGTTCAATAAAACTTCATATCCCCTAAATAAAGCTAGGGACCACAATCCACCCAAACCATAACGACCTATCATAAACCGCCCAATAGTCTAGAAAGACATGTTTAACTAAACAAAATCTACATAAGTATATGGTCACCCGAATTTAAAACACATTGCACCCTCCGATGTAAGACTGTCGTGAATATAAACTGAAGGAAATGACTGCGGATTCTTTGGAACAGGGTTGACAAAACCTGGGTCTTTAGAATCCTCGATATTAATCTCCAAAAACACTAATCCAAGTCTATATTGCATTCTTAGGTTCATTTGATAACAATTAGCTATAGAAAAAAATATTTACGTATTTTTTTGGTATTTATGAAAAGTTTAAAAAACTCCCGACATTGTATTATGTGCTCGCACTGGTGAAACACCCACGTAACATAATTTGTCTGAGAGAGATGAACATCTCAACTGAGAAAAAGAGAGAGAAATACAGATTTTTTTAAATATGAATGATTCTTTACATCATCTGAGTAGACTGCCAGTTGTCTGACCCAAAGAGATCACTTCAGTAATTCGTTTTGATTATTTGACACCATTCAGCTGCTGATTGCTGATCGAAAAAAAGGCAATTAGTTTTGATATGTCAACAATCTGTATAACACAGCAAATAAAACAATCAAAAATAATTGGGACTTACCTAACTTTTTTATAAAATTCAGATATATGCATTGAAATCAAAATAGTTGGGTATTAATTTGGAAAACAAGTAGTTTAAAAATGTTCGCCAGCCCTATTCTGAAAGTTGTTGAGAACATCATCAAATATACATTTCAGGGCATTAAGGAGGGTCCACTAAGGCACGTTCCGATGTCCGTCTTGTCCTTGAATATGTATGACTGAGGGTTGAGTTACATCATGGTTTCCTAGACTTGGAAGTTTCTGGAAGAAGTGATTACGTACTCATTGTTATCAAATTCTACTTTACTTTCTTGTTTTCCTTTTACAAGACCCCTGTATAAGAGTTAGACAGGAATAGGCACCTTTACCTAGTGCAACAATTACTCGTACCTTAGGATAATTGGAGGAGGCCTTTACCTATCCGTGGAAAAGTATAAAGCCTTTGTCAAACAGACAGGCGTGACGAATGCGAAGCGAGGTATTTTAATTTGTAATGTATGGAATTGTTTGAATCCAGTCACATAAAAAAGCGATAGCGATCCGATAGCGTGACAGAACTATGGGACTGACGTCTCGTATCGGTTCGTTATCGCTTCGCACTCGCCTGTTTGTTTGACAAAGGCTTAAGCTAAGGAAAAAAATAGAGATAATACCTTTGACGTCCGGTGAGAAGAAAACCCAAAACACTTTGGTCAACATGAGTATCGAGCTTAGAACTAAAGTTCGGCCATAGATCCTGGGATATTGAGCCAACGAGGTGGGTAGATTTTTTTTTCTCATATTTTCAGATAATTAACTAGCCTCCTAGCTAGGTTGGTAAAGAAGTTATTTACAGTTCTTAAAATAAATCGATAGAGTTCAGTAAGTTTCATTCAAAAACATTCTCTTTTTGAAACGTTTTATGAAAAGATCTTTACCGGAGAATAGGAGCCTACAGTAACAACATGAGAAGTTTCTAACACGCGCCAAGTATAACAAAAGAATCCTTCATAAATGAAATTTTATACAGAGGACAGAACATAAAAAAGTTTTGCATCTTATTGTTTAAGCCGCGCTGCAGCGCTGTAAAGCGAACAAGTGGGTCAATACGGGCAAAGGCGATCGTCCAAAGTTCAGCGTTATTGTGTTTCTTAGCAAACATAGTAAACTGCCTGGCTTTGTTTACATTTTGTATTGTACAGAGGAGTTTTATGTCTTGACTGTGCTGGAATTGGGGTATTTATGTTTTTGGTTAAATTTTAGTGGGGTACGTTGAAGGAATACGCCATCAAAAAGCCGGTATTGGCTATCATTTATAATTCTTTGAGACTCTTTAATGTTGGTCAGAAATTCGAAAGTCAGTCTAACAGCCAGTTTTACCAAGGGGTATCGTTAAACTAGTTGTTTTTAAACGCAGCCCCACACTGGGTAGGTCTACTGTATCGTGGGTGCGTTTACAAACATAGAAACACACACACAAACACCCTGACCCGGAACAACTACTTGCAGATCATATAAATATTTATTCTGTGCGGGAATCAAACCTGCGACACATAGCGCAAGAGTCCAATTGCTCAGCTACTGCGCCAAAAGTGCCGTCAGTTGGGTTATGGAGTTCCGATATGCAGTCACTCCGTGTAAAATATTGATATTCAGCTGCATCCCGTTACACTGCAAGCCGACCTCGCCTGCCAGGGCCGCGGGACTGCCTCAACAAGTAACCACGACTCGTAAAATTCTATCAATAGAAATTTTCGATCAACGGACAAAATGGAAAAAAAGAACACCGGTGATTTTAGTCAGTACAAGTCTGACAGTCCCAACCATTCCATTCAGGGCGGGAAGCCTCATTTGATGATTTTACCACGCTAAACTAAAAAAAAACAGCCTGCCGGGGTCGCGGGACTCACGACTTACCGTGACCCCGGTACGTAAAGGGCTATTGAAGGACACCGTGGATTTTAGTCAGTACGAGTCTAACAGTCCCTCCCGCTCTGCCCTAGGTGGAAGGACTCACGTGATGATTTTACCACGTAAAAAAGAAAAACAAAAAAAAGCCGTCCCTAACATAGGAACTTATGAGAAAAGCAAAATAATTATTCACTGCACAGCTTTCACTCGAAGATTTTAAGAAAATGTTGAAGCAAAACACAGAAATGATCCATTATAAACGTCTTTTCTTGTAAAGCAATTCTTTGTGAAAAGCATAAAACGTTTCTTTGAACGTAATTTGTGCCACAATAGAATCAATTAGAAATGTACATAGAGGGTGTCACCTGAACGAAGAAATTTTTTGAACACTGTTGATGACGTCATTATTACTGACAATGTTCTTATATCATTAATATTGAAGGCTGTCTTTCAACGTTAACAACTAATGAATTTTGACAGGCCTGTTGGTCTGGTGGTTAGTGACCCTGACCGCTATGCCGGAGGTCGTGGGTTCGATTCCCACCCAGGACAAATGTTTCTGTGGTGCACGATCATTTGTTCTGTGTCTGGGTGTAATTTATCTATAATATGTATGTATTTAGACATATATAAGTATGTTTATCAGTTGTCTAGTACCCATAACACAAGCTCTGCTTAGCTTGGGACTAGATGGCGTTGTGTGATAGTTGTGGAATATTTATTTTATTTATTTGTTTATTTTATAATCTTCAATTTTAATTATTTGCTTTAAGCAAACCTTTTAAAGTTTTGTGCACTAAAAAGGAAAACAGATCCTTTGTAGTAATTTGATGATGTGCCAAAAACAGACGTATATCTTGAGATAAGCAGGTTACTGAACTATTTAAGCAGGATACCACGGCCCTGAAACGCAGAGTACAAGTGATGAAACACGTCTGACAGTTCCTTCCGCTCCACCAAGAGTAGGAAGACACAGCGGATGATTATTTAAAAAACAAAACATTTTAAAATCCGGTGTAATAGGTACAGCATAAAGTAGGGGTGGTTCACTAGTAAGATTTAAAAACAAGTCTCCCTTATCATAGACTCATCTAATAAACCCCCAAATAATCCAATAAAACAATCCTTTTGTCTAATCTTGAGCTTAAAAAGATAATTCTTCGGAACGAGCACAAACGTGGCGGCACTTTAAACATCATTTGTGTTACAATGAATTCAATTAGCAGAGTAAACAGGGGGCTTTTTGTGTGAACCTCCCTTTATGTGATGCTGGCTGTTTGCAGACGGGACAACGGAGATTAAAATGTGTCTGTCTACTGGTAAAACATGAATACGGATGTTTTAGGTACATTAGGCATATACTTCTGAGTATTGGACATGTTTATACGTTCTTATATATTAATTCCTCAATTCAAACTACATCGCACATATATTTTCAGCGCCATACCATCCTGCCTCACATAGAGCAGCAGAGAAAGCTGTACATACTGTTAAAAGATCTATTTAAAAGGCAATTAAGGAGAAGAATATACAATTATTTTTAAAATAGCTTTTGCCAGCGGCTTCGCCCGCGTGGAGTTTCACGTGTTATTGTGAGTCAACCATAAAACATTGACATATGCTTATATAATTTTAAGGAGAACATTTCCGTCATACATGATTTGTATGTAGCTTTAACCATTAAGGCTGCACACGCGACGGAAGCTTAAAAAATGGAGTAACTTCTCCCGTTTTCCCAATATTTTCCTTCACTGCTCTGCTCCTATTGATCGTAGCGTAATGAAAAGTATACTATAATCTGCCCAGGAGTATGAAGAATAATTAGTTTTTGTTTCTATAATGAACATATGGACAGACAGACAGACAGACAAAAATTTTGCTGATTGCATTTTTGGCATCAGTAGCGATCCCTAATCACCCCTGGATAGTTATTTTTTAAATATATTTCATGTACAGAATTGGCCTCTCTACAGATTTATTATAAGTATAGAATAGATAATTTCCTACTTTACTATAGGAATACACTGTAGTACAGGAAAAACTCCTGCGTCGGTCACGGTACAGACTGGCGTGACGAATGCGAAGCGAGGCGTTTTTATTTGTAATGTATGGAATTGTTTGAATCCAGTCACATAGAAAAGCGAAAGCGATCCGATAGCGTGACAGAACTATCGGACTGACGTCTCGGTTCGGTTCGGTATCGCTTCGGAAACGCTTCGATTTCGCCTGTCTGATTGACAAAGGCATTAGTGCATATTCGCCATACATTACATTTACAAGTATGAAATAACCGATTTTTCAAAGAAATATATCTGTCTCGGACTATTAGCAAGCTACTAAAGTCAGATTTGTATACATTTTATGTCAATAAACATAATTATCTTTCATCGAACAAGAACCATAAAACGAATTAAACTTGTGTTGGAAAGCGACATAAAATTAACAAATACTAAACTTGTGCATATAAAGATCATAAACGTTAAACAGTTATTTAACTGAGGGATCGGATTAAAGTCAAGCCGCCTTATTACAAAAAGAGGTTTAACTAAAAACCCAGGTTTAATCTTGTTAAACTATGGTTTACACAGACATTATTACAAATCGAGGTTTTTCGATAAACCATGGTCTAACAGTAGTAGCTGTCAAAGGTGTGTCAAAGTTTCTCATAGCAAATTTTTCATTGTGTTGTAGTTTTTGTGTTATTTTCACCCAAAATGGATTGAAATAAGGTAGGTTTAATTGGTATTACTCATTGTGGATTTAATTGTTTAGACAATCGTACAAATGGCGGTACTAAAGTCGAAGTTTTATCTTAGTTTTGTAATACGGACAAATTTAAACCATGGCTCTGCAGATAAGCCTGGACTTGATAGACCAGGTTTAAACCAAGGTTTATTTAGTTTTTGTAATAAGGCCGGGTATGTTTAAGCTCAATGTCACTTATTAACTTGAGCTACAGGGTGTACCTAAACGTCAGGTTACGATTTTAGATATTTTTCTTCATAAAGTCTTAAGATTGGATCCCATGTAAAACGCCTTTCAACATTAATTTATATACGCTAAAGTATATAAGCCATAAAAAAAAAGATTTTCGGCTGATTCTTTGTTATCGCATACAGAAATGCACTTGGTCTTTTTTTTTATCGTGGTAAAATCATCAAATGAGTCCTCCCACCCAGGTCAGAGCGGAAGGGACTGTCAGACTTGTACTGACTAAAATCCACGGTGTCCTTCAATAGCCCTTTACGTACCGGGGTCACGGTAATCCCTTGGTCCCGCGACCCCGGCAGGCTTTAGCCCTCTACAGGCTCCGTCACTATGCTGACACTCTTTGAGGCGCGCGTGTAACACAACGCGCCGTCGACCCAATGCACTTTGTCTAGGCTGCATTAAGACAGATATAACAGATTTTTGTTTCCCCACCCTGCAATCCATTCACATATAACTCTCTCTCTTTCAAATTCGGATCATCGCAAAGTAAAAAAAAATATGTGGCACTCGGGGACTGCCGCGGTAAAGCTTAACATTTTTTATCAACTTATGCAGTTATTTATTTATAAAAATATCGCCTACCGCGTTAGTTACTCTACTAATTAGGCTATGGTGAGCCACAACAATCAAGTGAAACGTCAAGAAAAGAATTATTCATTCACGTTGACATGACAGATGTGACAGTGACAGTGATAGGTTTATTATCGTTACGGAATTTCTTAATTCGGTCGCCGCGCTCAAAGCCCGTGAAAAAGCTATGCAATAGCTTGAAAATCTGTCAAAATTATTATTCTCACATAATTATCAAACATACAATGATTTTTTTTAACGTGGTATAATCATCAAATAAGTCCTTCCACCCAGGGCAGAGCGGGAGGGACTGTCAGACTCGTACTGACTAAAATCCACGGTGTCCTTCAATAGCCCTTTACTTTCCGGGGTCACAGTAATTCATGAGTCCCGCGACCCCGGGAACATACAATCTATATACCTATATATAAATATATAAATAAATATAAATATATTCCACAACTATCACACAACGCCATCTAGTCCCAAGCTAAGCAGAGCTTGTGTTATGGGTACTAGACAACTGATAAACATACTTATATATTTCTAAATGCATACATAATATAGATAAATTACACCCAGACACAGAAGAAATGATCGTGCTCATCACACAAACATTTGTCCTGGGTGGGAATCGAACCCACGACATCCGGCATAGCAGTCAGGGTCACTAACCACTAGACCAAAAGGCTTGTAACACAAGATATAAGTCTATTCTTGTATCATATCGGTCGGAAGAGTATCAGTTTCGAAGAAACCCTATTAATCATGATAGTGGGTAGAAGAGTGCCTGTTATCAATCACGCACGGACATCCGCAAAAATATCCGCGGATTAATTGTTTGATGATACTGTTGTGTGTAGCGCTGTGTTGGAGATGTTGCTTTTATTAATGGATTGGATTTTGTTTGTGAGTCTTATCAGCAAATAATAGAACAACAAATATTAAATATTTTTTCTAAAAAAGTAAACCACATCACATCTTCCTAGCCTTTTCCTATTATGTAGGGTCGACTTCCGGTCGCGGGACTGTACGAATTACTGTGACCCCGGAACGTAAAGGGCTATTGATGGACACCGTGGATTTTAGTCAGTTCGAGTCTGACAGTCCCTCCCGCTCTGCCCTGGGCGAGAGGACTCATTTGATGATTTTACCACGATAAAAAAAAGGGTCTACTTCCAGTCTAACGAGAAGCAGCTGAATATCAGTATTTTATATAGAGCTTCTGCCTATCTGACCTCTAGGAGAACAGTGTATAAGACGGGGACGCGAGGTATAATGGGGACAGACACTCTTTAGGCATACTTAACACAAAACTACCGTAGTGCAAGCGCCATCCGGACGTCCACTACCTATAAAACTCAAGTCAGAACAGATAAATAAATTGCCATCACTACATTCACTACCAACTCTAAAAGCGGTGAACATTTTGTCTATTTTCATCTGATTACCAAAGATCACTAATAATATCCTAATCCTAACTAATATTATAAATGCGAAAGTAACTCTGTCTGTCTGTCTGTCTGTCTGTCTGTCTTTTCTTCACGCCTAAACTACTGAACCGATTAGTGTTAAAGGACTTCGACCAAACTGGGCTAACAGGTGAACAGCTGCATTGGGAAAAACGAAATTCATCAATAATTTAGTAGTAATATTTAGTAAATATTGGTCTATTTCGGGAGTGTCAAAATAAATAATATTAAAAACGAATAAAAAAGATTTTCAATTGATTATTTTGTGAATGGTGACAGTTGCGGTGCAGCGTCCAAGATGCTTTTTTTTTTAATAATATTTATTCATGACCATAGATACAAGTCTTTCAGTCGAATACATTTTGAACTTAAAATATCACATTAGTTAGTATTACATAAAATTATACTTAGAGCGTCCAAGATGCATTCAGTCATTCGCACTGATATGAGACATGGCTTGTAAGCCTTTAGACTTTGAATAAATTAGACATGGCTTTGTCCTTATTTGAAAAAACAAAACAGACATGGCGTTAGCCTTTTGAAATTGGACAAATCAGACTTGGCTTAGATCTTCAAAAATACAAGGAAAATTCATTGGAAAATTCAAACAAGACTAGGCTGTATGGCTCTGTTCCTTTGCCTGCTTTTTGGCGAATTTTATAAACAACAACAAGGCTGCATGGGCTAGATCCCTTTGCCTTCCCAAAAGGGAAAATGGAATTTAAAAAAAAAATAAACAACAACAACAATGTCATTCGCTCTGTGTCGCGAACACAGAGCGAATGTTTGAATATTATTGCGAATATTATTTGGATTTTGGATATTTTTGACGACTTGCGCTATTGAAAATGGATGCTGATGATTTTCTATCTAACGACCCTGGCTCACTCTTGGACTCCGTACCCGCTTTAAACGTTTACCCTGGCATTTCTTCGGATAATGAACCCGTTTTACATGACGACTCGCGCGTGAACATGGACTTCCCGATGTTGCCTAGTGAATCTATGCATTATATGCAGTATTTAAGCTGGGCAAGATATGAAAATATAACTCCACCTGCTCAGTTTTTAGACCACGTTTTATTAACTTACGAAAACGAATAATTTTACAAATAAATCATTTATTTTAAAGTGTTGAAGTTTTTTTTAGTTTTTTCTTATATAAATCAATTTGATACAAAACTTCCTATATATGTGTTTTCTACGTACTGTAAGCTACTCCATAAAATCAAAAATAGTGCAATATTTTTATGTTCATGTTCAAGCCCAAACGCCATACAAAGTGGTCGAAGTCCTTTGGTACAGACATAGTTTGGAACTTGAGAAAGGACATAGGATAGTTTTTAACCGACTTCAAAAAAAGGAGGACTGTATTTTTTTTATGTTTGTTACCGCATTACAACCGACTGGGTGAACCGATTTTCATGATTCTTTTTTTGTTTGAAAGCTGGTGCTTCCTGTGTGGTCCCATTGTAACCAAATCAGGATCTGGTGATTAGATCTTGGAGAAATCGAGGGCAACCCTCAAATTTTATAGGCCCACGCATCGTTTTTCGTAAATCTTATGAAGTAATTTAAGTACTTGCGTATAGTAATCATCATCTTATGTAGCTGAGCTGATGATGGAAGGTACAACTCCTTAACAGTAAGGAGTAGGCATCGACTGATTCATTGTTCGCATATCTCCGGAACTTCACGTCCGATTTAAATAATTCTTTTTTTTTGTGCTAGGTATCGTTCAACTTAGGGAATACTGCAAGTTTCATCAAAATCGGTTCAGTAGTTTTTGAGATAGGGAATTTTATTAGCTTATTGTGTACATGAGGGATGTTATTACCAGTGCTACGGATTATATTATATGTATTTGGCAAGAATTTGGGTTGAATATTTTAACTAAAAAACGAAAAATAAAAAACTTTTTCAAATAAAAATGTAACCGCCTTCAAAAAGAACCACAAAAAAGGGTAAAATAATCTACAAAATAACTTTTATTTCGGAAGTCGGTGGCAAATAAAAACAATGAAATAACAAATAAAAGATTATTTTACCCTTTTCTGTGGTTCTTTTTGAAGGCGGTTATATTTTTTTTTTTTTAAAGTTTTTTATTATACAGGGTGTCCCAAAACTCAACGTCAAGCCGAAACGGGGTGACAGGATTGATCATAACCATCACGAGAAAAATCTGAAAAAAAATCTATCCCGTGCAGTTTGAAAATTATGGGCATTTTAAGAAAAACCTAGAAATGTGATCAAACTGTACCATTTTTCGGTTATTGTGGTTATTCTTTTTTATTTTTGTTCATTTGAACTTTGGAAACGTAATCCTAAATAACATTTCTAGAATCCCAATAAAAAATAATGACACAATTGCCTCAAGTTTCCGAGAATTGAGACTATTTGTTAAACTACGAATTTAAAATTTTCTAGATTCGTCGACTTTGACAGGCCCTCCTATAAAAAAAATGTACTAGAGTGCCTTGGCAAGTGGCATTAAAAGTTGGCGCATTTAATCAGAATTCTAAAATGGTACAATACTTGTTAGTTCCATACAATAGAAAAGAGTAAAAAAATTAAAACCTCAAGTAACCCGATTTTTGCTATCACATTTTACTCAGTTAAAATGTTTTTAATTCGCACAAGCTGTAGGTAGGTTCTTAATTTTAAGACAGAATGATGAGAGAGATGGATAATGGGTATGTTTGTCATGAGTGAGCGAGACAGATAGTGACGCCACTTTTACCAAAGTGAAAAAAAGTTAGTAAAATAATTAGGTTTGTTGGACTAAAAGTCAGATAGAGAAAAAACATTTTTATTACAATAAATGTTCAAATTGTTTACCATCAGCCTCAATACAAGCCCTACATCTTCTTAAAAAAGATCTACTTATAAGTCGGGCATATCTTCGAGAGTTGATCGCCTCAGCTGCTTGAGAAATGCGTTCACGTAGGTCGGCTACGTGATCAATGGGCTTTGAGTAAACTTTTTCTTTGAGAACTCCCCAATAGAAAAAATCCAGGGGATTTAAATCTGGTGAACGGGCGGGCCACAAGATAGTGCCTGAACGTCCAATCCACCTTCCCGGATATTCCTGGTCAAGGAAATCTCTTACTTGCACTGCGAAATGCGTACCCATACCCATTATCCATCTCTCTCATCATTTTGTCTTAAAATTAAGAACCTACCTAGAGCTTGTGCGAATTAAAAACATTTTAACTGAGTAAAATGTGATAGCAAAAATCGGGTTACTTGAGGTTTTAATTTTTTTACTCTTTTCTATTGTATGGAACTAACAAGTATTGTACCATTTTAGAATTCTGATTAAATGCGCCAACTTTTAATGCCACTTGCCAAGGCACTCTAGTACATTTTTTTTATAGGAGGGCATGTCAAAGTCGACGAATCTTGAAAATTTTAAATTCGTAGTTTAACAAATAGTCTCAATTCTCGGAAACTTGAGGCAATTGTGTCATTATTTTTTATTGGGATTCTAGAAATGTTATTTAGGATTACGTTTCCAAAGTTCAAATGAACAAAAATAAAAAAGAATAACCACAATAACCGAAAAATGGTACAGTTTGATCAAATTTCTAGGTTTTTCTTAAAATGCCCATAATTTACAAACTGCATGGGATAGATTTTTTTTCAGATTTTTCTCGTGATGGTTATGATCAATCCTGTCACCCCGTTTCGGCTTGACGTTGAGTTTTGGGACACCCTGTATATATTTTTACGGGTTAAGCTGCGCTTGCCGAGGTTGGTCTGCGGATGGGTAAAAAGCACTCGGAAAGCACGTAAAGCCGTTGGTCCCGGCTGTCATTTCAAGATCTTTGACAGTCGTTACTGTCAGAAGCTCTAAAGTCTGACAGCCAGTCTTACCATGGGGTATCGTATTACCCAGTTACTGGGTTGTGGAGGTCCGACAGGCAGTCGCTCCATGTAAAATACTGATATCCAGCTGCATCTGGTTTGACTGAAAGCCGACCTCAATATAGTTGGGGAAAACGCTAGGCAGATGATGAACGGAGTATAGATAATTCTATTAGTACTATATGTCGAGTGGTCCTTATGCTCGATAGATGGCGGTGATCGCGCAATGATGTCGATCGTTCCACGAGTTCGATCGTTACACGGGACAAAAAAAGCTACTTTGTTTTATACTATGTAGTGATTAAATGCAAGTAACATTGGTCCGACCTGTTTATTAGTCAGTGTTTAGTAATCCGTTTGTGCTGGATAGGATAATCTCAAGCCCGGGGAAGGACATAGGGCTACTTTTTATAAACACACCATACAGGTTAAGATTGATGAAGAAACCACTGGTAGAATTTTGAAATTTGCAGAGTTCTAGGTAAAATCATCAAATGAGTCCAGGGCAGGGCGGGAGGGACTGTCAGACTTGACTGACTAAAATCTACGGTGTCCTTCCATAGCCCTTTACGTGCCGGGGTCACGGTAATTCGTAAGTCCCGCGACCCCGGCAGGCTTTGGCTCTCTAAAATAATGAGCACTTAGAAAGGAATTCAGATAATTCCACCCTCAAGAGATTCCCTCTAAATATTAGGTATAGGTGTTCAAAGATTGTATGGAAACTAATTTTGAAGTTAGAAATTTGGGATGTACGATGTGAAGTTACATAAAAAAATATAAGTATTAAAAAAAATGTCACGTAACTTAATGAGGCAGACCAAATTCTACGCGAGCGAAGCCGCGGGCAAAAGCTAGTGCATTAATATAATTAATTATGCAATGTGATTGTGTAGAATCATTTGAACTAAAGCATTAAATTAATTATTAATTAGTAGCATATTTGTCTTCGACATACAAATTAATCATTCAGTATTGACTGCATTGAATAGATAATGGTCAAACGGACATACACCATTAGTGGACACATTAGTGACAGGCATTTTTTTATTTATCGTGGTAAAATTATCAGATGAGTCCTCCCGCCTGGAGCGGAACGGGAGGGACTGTCGGACTCGTACTGACTAAAATCTACGGTGTTCCTTCAATAGCCCTTTACGTTCCAGGGTCACGGTCACCTGATAAAACATTGCCGCGACCCCGGCAGGCTTTAGTGACAAATGTCTCTTGTGATTGTGACTCAGCCAGAGGGCGCCATATAACTTGGTTGAAGGAGTGACAACGCTGGCGTTATCTGACTGCTGGCATTCAGACGTCCACATGGAACTTGGATCAGAAGAGTTGGAAGCATAAGTGGAGGTCTTTTCCCAGCGGTGGTAATCACAAGGTGGTAGACAAAGTTCTTGGTTGACATTGTGAAGAAAACCATAATCCACACTAATGCCTTTGTGAAACAGACAGGCGAAAGCGAAGCATTTCCGAAGGGATACCATGCCGAAGCGAGACGTCATCACGTCAGTCCGATAGTTCTGTCACGATATCGGATCGCTTTCGCTTCTCTATGTAACTGGATTCAAACAATTCCAAACATTACAAATAAAAACGTCACGCTTCGCATTCACACATCACATTTGACGGCTTAATAGATCGACTGCGCAGTGGGTCACGGGTTTGATCTCCGTATGATCTGCAGTTATTTCGGGTCTTGGTTATTGTATAGGTATATGAGTATTATATGTTTGTAAACGCACGACGCAGGAGAAATCCCTAATGTGCAAGGTTTTGTTGAAAGAATTAAAAAAATGCCAAACCAAATAAACTAAAAAAAAAAAAAGAACATGTTCAGCTGCATGGAAGGTTCACTCCTGTCCGAGTCTGAGTTTCGTCGAAATGATTTTAAAACAATATAGAATTAACAAATCATAAACACCCTGTATATTCTTAACACGTCTCTCGGATAATCGCAGCATAGGCGAAGTTCACGAGCGTACGCAGGCAATATATCTGGAACAACTCAAAGAGTTTGCTTCTCAGTGAAAACTTCCAACTTCTTCGCATATTCGACGCGTGTTTGAGTCCCCTAAGTTTTCAGTTCCGAGCCTGTTTACGTAAACGGATTTTGGTATTTCTTATGAGATGTAGAAATAAATAATAGGTTGTTGTGTTTCATAACACGCTCGTTTTAGGAAAGTGGATTGAACTTCAAATGATAAGTTTTTGGTTTACTGCGTAGATTTTGCATGTTTGCGTCAGGTCTTCATAAAGCTAATTGATAAAACCAACACTAATGTGGAGATATGGAAGAGCTCGTGACTAAATAATTACAGCCGCACTGGCCGATCTTCCGGACCATCCTGGGAAATGGTGAGAAAACCACACTATTACGTAAATATATTCAGCCTAGCGAGGATATCTGGAAAAATAGCTACAATCCCCACTAGGGGCATTTCTGGAATAAACCAGATTAATGGCAGCAACAGTAGAGGAGCTCGTGGCTAAATAATTACAGCCGCACAGGCCGATCTTCTGGATCAAGCCGCGCTTGCCGAATTTAGTCTGTGGGTATCCATCTATCATGGCGAGTTCTCCGTGCCTCAGAAAGCATGTAAAGTCGTTGGTCCCAGCTGTCATTTGTAGATCTTAGACAGTCGTTAGTGAGAAGCTCATAAGTCTGAAAACCAGTCTTACTATGGGGTACCTATCGTATTGCCTAGTTACTGGGTTGTGGAGGTGACGATAAAAACAACACTAATCGTCATCTCGGCTTTGTTCCCAAGGACGAGCATTCAGTATGAATTTTAACTTGTTTCTCTTCTTTTCGCAGCTCGTATCCACCCTGTGTCCTATTGCATCCTCCTCTATGTGCCATAGTTTTCCTCTTCCTTCTGACTTCTTCTAAGCAGGACAGAAAAGTGACTGTAGCTCATTGGGCTCACAGGATTGCTGATTACAAGTTGAGAAATAGAATAATTAAGGCTTTGCCAACCAGTAAGCTCGCGTTTAGCAGACGACGACGGCGCTAGCGTACCGTGTTTTGTGTGATGATTTATACATATTTCCGTAGTAAGTAAGCACTCCAATAACACGCTACGCTAGCTTCGCCCCGCGTCATACTCGTTGTTTGGCAAAACCTTAATATCTGATTGAAAATATATGGCAACAATTTTCCCAAACTTAACCTACATAACCCTAAAATCGTTTCCCCCACTCCCGAAGATCCCCGATCACTTCCGATCCGTTTACACCCCAACTTCAGTCCCCGTTGACAAGTTCGGGGGTGTTTGTATACAGGTGCACCTCACGAAGGCTCAGCCTTTATACAGGGTGTTTATTTACCTCAGGAACTGGGCTTTTTACGGCTTATTTATATTTCGCCCGTATTATCCAAGTTTTCGAGTTTCGTTTGAAAGTTGTTTGAGTTTTTTTCGGGGATCGGTTCTTTTGTTGAACTATAAGGAGCTGTGATATGTTTGGACTCGGTTTTTAGATTCCAGGATGTTATTAATTAGTTGATGCGGTTTTTCACACGATCCGTATTAATATTTTAAACTTGATACCAACTTAAATCTGTTTCTTACGTAAATGAGCTTAGTTGTGGAGCTCTTGATCGGTACATATAACGTTCCCGTTAGTCAATTTCTAACTATCGCGTAAATCCGCAGGCACAGGATTAGTATATGTACTAGCCTTTACAAAAGAAGAATGGCTTTTGAAAAACGCTTTCCGTATAAATTAGATAGAGTATGAAATGGTTTTCTTTTGTTTCAGAAAAGTGCGAAATCTTAAAAAAAAACATATAACTAATTAATATCTCTATCAAGAAATAAAGATAACATCTACCACTTCTAAACTCAACGAAGACACGTAATCATAAGAATTACAGAATACAAGCGAAACCAGTAGCCGTGTTCGTATGTTTGTCACAAGAACTAATCACCTAACTGTCGCCTACTCACGTAATCCCCGCAATCAGCACTTAGCATGTTAACCACACTTTCCCGGCAATATTTCTCCAATTGTGACAAAAGCCTGGACATTTCCTGGACATCGCCCCTGGCGCACAGATCTCACTCCTCTAGATTCCGCGTACAAGGCAATATATACGCAACGCACGTCAATGAATTGCCATTACCTAAGATGTTCTTCAAACTGAGGGGCAATTTCGACCAGACCGTTAAGCCGTGGTGACGCTAATATTGTACTTTGGACTAATAATTAACATACATGTACTTATAACTTGAGGATAAAAAATATTTGATAAAAGACGTTCTATGTAGCAGAATTAAAGTAAGGGCAAATACACTGACATGTGGCGCGCATGAGATTGCCTAGTATGCTGAATCTAGAGGAAGTTAGTTATGCGGCGCGTATTACCCGGACTCTATAAATATTGTGAGGGCTGGTTGCAACGAGGCAGCTAACTAGCTGATGACGTCACGAATGCCCCAGGCTTCTGAATGACGTATTTAGTTGACAGTTTCTTACCATGGGCAGTTGGGTGCTTGCATGCAAAGTTGGTAGCTATAATTATTATTTATTTATTATTTCATGAACTTTAGAATTTTAGAGAACCTCTTATATTTTATTTTGTCAAAAAAATTTTAAATATTGTCGCCTTTGTAAATTTTCATTTTTAATAGAAATACAGAAATACAGTCATTCTGTTATACTTAAAATAATAGGAAGCCAATAGGAAGTAATCTCATTATTACTCAAAAGATTTATTTAGCTCTTTATTGATGTAAACAATTTTAGCATATTTAATTTTTGGTTAAGTGTGTGTTGTACACCAAAATGAGTTTAATAGGCATTTTTTTAATCCTGTTATACTGTGTTACATGAAAGGATAATTTCATTGTATGGGAAGAAATAATCGGGATGGAGCAAGTTGAAAAAAAAAACTTACAATTATTTGTATGTACAAATAAATGACACAGTGGACATCAAAAAGTAAAACCTTATCTAAATGTGAGGTTTTATCCAAATTGTTAGAGCCGTTTTTGAGATACGCCACCTAGATGAGCCAATGCTTTAAATCAACCAAGTCCCACCCATCACTGTTCTCCATTGTTACCGCGACAGAATCCTACGCATCATTCCTATTGTGTTGCGTCCACGCAATAAGTAGCTAACTTGCTGCCTACTATGACGTCACGCGAGCCCCAGGCGCTCTCAAAGACTTATTTCCTAGAATGGGAGAATATAGTAATGTATTGCAACAGTTCTGTAAATAATGACTTTTGCCTTAAGTATTGTAGTTTCATTGACTCATATTTATATTTAATAATTATTAGATATATTACCTTGTTGGTCTGTGCAGCTGTGTGTGCAGGTCCTGGGTTCGATTTCTAGGTCCGAAAAATGATATTGGGTTTTTTATCACGAATTACTCAGTAACAGCCATGGAGTCTGTATTTTAGCGAAAAGCACAATTAGTTATATTCCTCAATAATATAGATAAATCCTTGAATGGGAAACGGGTTTTTACAAATTTACAATCGGCGTATTTACTCTTACTACGAGCACTCGTGCTAGCTTCTGTAAAAGCAAACAATGTTTCTTTTTTATGACTTGATTTTTCGTGACCGTTATGTTCGTGTCGCTCAGAAAATCAAAGGCATTTGTGTAAATACTATCTATATCTATATCTTTTCTAGTGAAACACACATAACTCGTATACCAGCTGTCACCAGGTTGGTAGCCGACACGAACACGCGAGCCGCGGGCGACATCGTGACGTATTTACTTGACGCTCACATACCAGCCGTTCAGCGTCGGCTCGCTATTTTAAACCTGTGTTTAGAGCCTGTTTACATGATAACTGTGTTTTTCTTTATTAGTTTTGACGATGAAGAACAGAATTTTTAGAAAAGCAGTTAATTCGTAGCAAACTATATCATGAATTTCAGCTTTTAATGTTAACCACTGCAATCTGTCAATTTTTGATTTTTGTACACATTATTTATTATACTTAATATTAGTATATCTAGATTACACACTGACTCAGTACCTATAATTAATTTAATTTACGTATTTGATTTCGAGCGTATGGCACTCGTGGGCTGCAGCTGAAAATCAGCGTCAGGTGGCAAACTTTGTGTTGCCATCTGGCATATGCTGAGCTGAGGCCCTTTGGCATTAAATAGTTAAGTTTTTTATTTTCACTATTTTTACTACCTACTCTCTCTCTTTATAACTTTACTAGCGACCCGCCCCGGCTTCGCACGGGTGGACATTTATTTTTTAAGCTCTCTCACAATTTTAAATTCGTAATATCTTTCGAATGGATTGTCCGATTGGAATAAAATAAAAAGTAATTTATAGCTATTGAAACAATCTTGCTCAATAAATAGAAAAAATATATTTATTTGGATAAGGATTAGTATTTTTTGACGATAATATGATCAATAAACATATGCTAATAATTTTAATTACTTTTATTCTATGGAAAAGTGGTTATAATGGCTAAAATATAAATGTTTGGTTTATACTATTGCTGACTTTTTTGTAGGCATTATTAAGTTCTACAACTTTTCTACAGAAGTCAACCATACATCTCTAACCATTTAGGCAGCGTTCGCGAGAATCGTTAACGTACGTCAGTTTTTTCGACGCCTTACTCCACAATTTTCACTACCACGAAAAATCCTATCTATTTTCCGGGATAAAATATAGCCTATACGGATTCGGAAGAATCCCTCTAAGTAATGGTAAAAGAAATTTTGAAATCGGTCCAGTAGTTTTTGAGCCTATTCAATACAAACATACAAAAATACAAAGGTTTCCTCTTTATAATATTAGTATAGATTTGTAACGTTTAGTTTTAAGTTTGTGCCAATAAACACAATTTATTTCTATCTTTCTTTCAATCACATCAGCCCGCAGTGGTTGCTTTTTTTTTAGATGATAAAATCATCAAATGAGTCCTGCCTCCCGTCCTGGCCCTAATTTACGTTCGCGAGTCTCGGTTACCTGTATAGACAGTTCCGCGAACCCTGCTTTTTTTTTATCGTGGTAAAATCATCAAATGAGTCCTCCCACCCAGGGCAGGGCGGGAGGGACTGTCAGACTTGTACTGACTAAAATCCACGGTGTCCTTCAATAGCCCTTTACGTACCGGGGTCACGGTAATCCCTTGATCCCGCGATCCCGGCAGGCTTTGGCCCTCTACAGGCCCCGTCAATATGCTGACACTCTTTGAAGCGCGTGTGGAACACAACGCGCCGTCGACCCGGGCATGGTCCATGGTCGGACAGCGAGTCGCCCATTACTCGGCGCCCGCATGTCCGCGCTCCGCGACCCCTCCTACTTGGTGTCAAAAAATAAAAACTATAGAAAAATATCCTTCTAATAGCGCACATCTAGACGCACTGCAAATTACCATCCTTACCTTGTTGCTATTCCCCCAATTCGTACTAAGCGTTTCCGAGCGTCTTTTATTATGCGAACAGTGAAGGAGTGGAACTCTCTGCCTGCGGCTTTCCGAACGTATACAACCCTAATCTCTTCAAAGTTAGAGTGAACAGGCTTCTTCTGGGTAAGCTCGCTCCATCATCGTCCTTGTTTGTTTTTCCCCTGACCTTAACAAGGTCAAGAGCAACTCCATCTTATAAAAATGAGTAACTTGAATGTTTGGCTCTAGGACATGTTTCCTCATTCCCACACAGTTTCCTCCTAAAAAAAGTATATAGTTAAAAATTGTGAGCCAACCTTTTTATTTAAAATGGATTAGCTCTTAGCCCCAATCTAGCTCAGAAGCATACATGAAACGGAGCCTACCAAGAAAGAAAGTCTTCAACTCCTACGCACCAATGGACATCAGTAAAACCTAAACTGCTGCTTTTAAACCAATACTTTTTCAAGGTTGTATAAAAAAATGTCAATAGTGAGGTGAACACAGACCTTCTAAACTAAACCTTACCCTTAAACAAATAAAGACCTCAAAATAACAACACAAAATTAATTAGGTCATACATTCTAGCGTCAATGTATAATTTATAGAACAGTTCCCACAATTCTGTCTAGATCGGCAGCGGGCTAGTAGGGGCAATAAATTCCCTGCGATATGTTCGGACGTGACCGCATAACGTGCGACGGACACTACGTGGTCCTCACTTGTTTCTGTCGTACTGCTGGGTTAAGGTGTGATCCTGCTAGTACGACAAATTAAAACTCATTCTGATCTAAAGCTCAAGAGATGACAACAATTGTTAGCTGAGATTACTTACCGAGACGCTGGAGATACGAATATACTTTTCCTCTTCACTCATTCTCTGGATCGTGGCAAAATGAGGTTTATGTATGCCGACAAGTTACAATCATCTTCGTTAAACATTGAAGAAAAAACATTTTTGAACTTTTATCTCTAAGGGAGGCTTATGTTCCGCATAGGACATCCTACGACTGATATAATACTTATGAAATAACTTTCGATTAAGTTAAAACAAGAAAAAACTTGCAGTCTAGCCAATATGTATCGAGTCACCAGGTGACAGGATTACTATTTAGTGTAATTCTAAAAACGCAGGCTTAATATTCCAATCCTTTGCTTCAGAACCGTACTTTAAAAGTAGAAGCAATTCTACTCTAACGTTTTGACATTGAAGAATATAGCGCGCTCTTCGAAAGAAGTTTCCAGTCGAGTGTAAATGGTGCTTAATTTATTTCTGGACCCTCGTTTGTTTTCTATTTAACAAACTAATACGTTTTGTCGAAAAAAGCTTCGTTTCAAAACGATAGAGACAAAGTGAGGACTCATCTCCAGAATTTTGGGCTGTGGTTTAAGATATTTAACGTAAGCTTAGACAAAAATGGACCTTTAAGTATTAAATTGAAGCGCGACTGTGATCAAACGTATCGTGCAAATAAGAACATTCATTTAATGAAAACAAGGTTCATTTTCTGATGAATAAGGAGCTTGAGCTAATACTGTAATGTCAAAGTCCAGTGTCCACTAGTAGACTGTCCAAAACTTGTTAGTCCGAACGATAAAAGTTATACCATGTATTTTTTTTTCTTCTCACTCCTTCATTGAACTTTTTCCAGGACCACTTCAAACCAGTCCCCTTAGTACACGTCCAGGTCGTTTCACCAATTATTTCTGGGCCAGCCTCATGATATCCTTACTGAGCGGGGGACACGAGCCTCCTCTCTATGATAAGGAGTGTAGATGTCACATGACTTCGAATTCTGGATTTAAAGACATGCCAGTTTTCACAGAAAGTCTTTCTGCATCGTTTTTGAGAGCAGTGGTTTTGAAGATTAAACAAATGAATGCACCTTTTTTTGTTTTTCTTTGTAAAATCATCAAATGAATCCTCCTGCCCGGAGCGAGACGAGAGGGACTGTCAGACTTGTACTGACTAAATTGGTGATCCTTCAATAGTCCTTTACGTTCCAGGGTCACTGTTCACTGATGAGACGGACCCGCGACCCTAACAGACTTTGGCCCTCTAAGGGCGGCTCCGTCAGTTTGCTGACAGCTCTTTGAGGCGCGTCTACGATCGGACGGCGAGTCACCCATTACTCGCCATCCGCATGCCCTCACCCTTCCACCATACGCCATAAATATATTTCCACAGCAAAAAAAAAACATTTTAAACCGGACTCAATTAATTCTGTGACACTTCAATTTTGCATCGCAATTTTTTGCTAGGTACAGTACAATTTTGTCAACGCAATATTTTTACAGTGACTATTATTTATTTTTAACGTTGCAACCCTGCTGTGGACTGGCTTGTTGCGAAATCGTGTATAATAAGTTTATGGTACGAGGTATGATTGATGTATAAAACATTTTGGTACGTTGTGCATATGATTATAAAATATATAAATCTTCAATAGTTTCGTGACCAATCGCTGAAGTGGCTACAATGAAATAGACAGTTAGGCCTTTGTCAAACAGACAAGCGAAGCGAATGCGTGACATTTTTATTTGTAATGTATGGAATTGTTTGAATCCAGTCACTCGCTTCGGTTCGGTATCGCTTCGGAAGCGCTTCGCTTTTGCCGGTCTTTTTGACAAAGGCATTAAAGTTAGGATATTTGTAAAAATACAAGCTTCAGAATATGGTAGTTTACTGCATAAATAAATTGAAAATATATTTAGTCCCTCAGTTAAAGTATTGAAAAATAATTCACATGTATCAATATTGACAAAGTAAAACGCTTTAAAAAATTCGGGAGTGGGGGCTTGTGACGTCATAACGCTCGTGAAACTACGAGTATACCGACCGAGTGACGTTATGTGATTCTTAGAAGCGTTGTATCTTCCTCAATTTTGGTTTATGTTACAAAAGAAAAAATACTGGTCAAATATTTTTTGATAATCATTTTTTCGGACTAATAATTTTATTTTGAAAAATAAAAATAACCTATAGAAAAATTATACATATTATATTATTATACATAGCCTATTCAAATTATGACTTACTAGCTTTTGCCAGCGGTTTCACCCGCTACAACTAAATAAAAATATCTCTTGAGAACATAAAATCGGGATAAAATCCTATCGGGATAATATCCTATGTGTTAAACCAGGTTATAAACTATCTATGTACCAAATTTCACCCAAATCCGTTCAGTGGTTTTAGCGGGAAAGAGTAACAAACATCCATCCATCTATCCAAACAATGTTTTACGTTTATAATATCAGAAGGAAATAGGATAGTAGGAAGTAGGATTTATAGAGAGTAGAGAGAGAGGGCGCTGCAGTGCGCAAGTAAACATTAGCTCTGTGTATTTTAATTCTTAAAAAATAGAAATAGTGCTTTTATCATAATAAAAAGTTAATAAAAGTGGAAAGATAAGAACTAAACAGTGACAGAAGTTAAAGTTTATTAAAATCTAACAAGTAAAGTGAAGAAATACCTAAAATAAAAACTGTGTCAACGTTAACGACCAAAATTCAAATTTGTACTACGAATTTGTTGGAAAAAGTTAATAAAGAAAAAAAAAACCATTATATTGAAGATTTAAAAGAAAACAAATTGCTGTGCATCCCGAAAAGGTAAGAAACAGACATTCAATACCTAAGTGGATAAATATTGAAAAGCAATAGAAAGTGCAAATCATTCAAATTCTTAACAGCTTCATCTAGCGACAAATAACGAAACCACTATCGCTCGTTTTTGATCGACTTAATGACAGCTATCCACTCTCAACCATTTATTGAGTTCGACGATATTACACACTAGAGGGCGTTATCGTAAATATCTCCAGATGTCAACTATGATTGTGTGTGCAGGATGTAAACAAACCACACCAGATATGGAAACGCTTGTCTGTTATTATTGTGAAGATAAATATGATCTACAATGTTCAAACATAACAATTGATCTCTTCAAGAGCATGACGCCAGAACACAAAAAAACATGGCAATGCCAGGCATGCCGCTGCAAGGCTCCAAAGACCGGGAATATAGACACCCCCTTAAGACTTCAAGAATACAAAAAAACCAATCCCCCAAATTCTCCCCTAGAAAAGACTAGCAACAATAATGTCACCATAAGAAAGAAGACTACAATTTTCAACGACGACAGCTCAATAACAGATGACTCATGCCTACTCGGTGATACTATGCACCAAGAAGATTCAGATATTAACGCCAATATGAACGCGGATAGATCATCGACTATCTCGCTAGAAAATTTGAGCGAAATTATAATACAGCGTCTAAAGGAAAACAATAAATATATAATATCAGAATTGCAAAATACAATTGAAATTAATAAAGCAATCACCAAGCTCAAACAGGATATTGAAGGAAAAACTGATTTCTTATATAAACAAAACGATAAAAAAACTCAGCAACTAGAAGAATTAAACAAAAAAATTGAAAAGCTAAGTGATGAAAATGAAGCCCTGAAAAATGAAATAAAAATATGAAATTTCTACCACCAGCTAAAGAATTTAAGGAAGCAGAAAACGACTGCAAGAAAATAGTAATATATGGCTTCTACGAATTCTACAATGAGTCTGACAACGAACTACACAACAGATTGATTGAACGTTTTATGAAATACTGAATGTAGACCTAAACGGATACATAGAAGAAACAAAACGTATAGGAAGACTTACCACGAAAAGCAGACCTCTAATTGTTGAGCTTCTAAGCAAGAAAATGGCTAGATATATTGTCGAGAACAGCCACTACTTTCAAGGAACTAGCATACATGTCTCAGAATTTTTAAATGAAAATGCACGAAAGGAAAGAAAATTAATGCGAGAGGAAATGCTAAGGGCACGAAGAAATGGACAATATGCAGTAATACGTAATAATAAATTATTTATAGACGGAAAACGGATATCAACAACAAGTGAAAAGATGGCCAGAGAGACAGAGATGACATACCGTATAAGCAACATAATATCTAACGAACAAGTAAACAACGAAGAAAAAACCCCCACCATACAATATGACAAACCAAATAACAACGAATTTAAAAATCATACCTTTCGAAACCACAGAACAACATTTTAAAATCCTATACCAAAACATACAAAGCATCTATAACAAACAACATCTACTTGAAGCCTTCATCCATGAAAAAACAATATATAACGCCATATGCCTCAGTGAGACTTGGCTATCACCAGAAAAACTGAGTCATCTTCAGTTCAGCGGCTACAAAATGGCAGCATCCTACTGTCGCCGTACTCGAGGAGGCGGTGGCGTCTGTATTTTGTTACAAAACGATCTCGAATACAAAGAAATTTGTGATATTAGTAATATGTCTGTTGAGTATTGTATAGAGTTACGTGCAATAGAATTACCTAAGGAAAATGTACTTATAGTTACTATTTATTGGAATAGAAGAGAGGAGGAAGTATTTATTCGCCAATTAAAAGAAATGTTGTTTTATATTAATAATAAATATTTAAAATATAATGTAATAATAGGAGGAGATCTAAATATAAACGTTTTAGACAGCTGCTTAAAAACCAATCTGTTCTTAGACCTAATGCTGGAACATAAATTCATACAACACATCAAAGATCCAACACGTATCTCACAAACTACCTCAACATGTCTAGACTTAATCTTTACAAATTTTAATAATAGAAACACTAATGCTACCGTTGAATAATTAGGTTTTTCTGACCACTGTGCTACCATTTTTCACATGAAAATACTTAGCGAAAATAATAAAAAAGCTAACTGGGTCACGAAAAAACGTTTGTACACTTTAGAAAATATAGAACACTTCAATCTGAATTAAAAAAGCGAAATTGGAACGAAATTATATTATCAAATAAAAATATGGATGAAAACTACTCTTCGTTTAATAATACATTAAATACAATTTTAAATGAGTGTATTCCTTTGCAACAAATTAAAATACAAACTAAATACAAAAAGTACTGGCTTACAAAAGGTATCAAATTATCCTGTAAAAACAAGAAACTTCTTAAGATACTAACCACTAAAACAGGCAACCCCATATTATCAAAATATTATAAAAAATATGAAAAAATCCTAAAACAATCTGTTAAAACAGCAAAAAAAATACAATTTATAAACAAAATAAAAAATTCAACTAATAAAGTTAAAGCGATGTGGAGTATAATAAACGAAAGAACAAATAAATCAATAAAAAGTGAAAAAACTAACATAAAATTACATATAAACAATAATTTGATAACTGAACCTAAACAAATAGCTAACATTTTAAATGAATTCTTTGCTTCAATTGGGGAAAAAACTTCATTGGCAAAGGGAGCTTTTTGAAATATCGTGTGGATTTATTGTTTAGTAAAAGACTTTCCGTACACACATTGGATAATTTTATTGTAATGACAGTTCAACAAACCATAGATTTACATCACAGACATTCATCTTGACATAAGAGTTCCACAGACTAAAATTCTCTTCACATATCGTCCGTTTTGGACGGACTTTCAAATAATATATTATTCATGTTTTTATTATTAAAAGTAACTCTATTTATAGAAGTCGAACCAGGGATGCAAAATCTATCAAAAAAATTAAAAAGTTCATTAGCGTTTTTTTCTGATAATGTTTCTATCTAAATACTGAAGCGACACACAGAGGTTACGGGGAAAGGAGGAACTAATATTTATGGTGCCTTATACACGTTCCACTCCTTTATGAGAAGGCGTTTTTTACACCACCCCTCAACATAATATTTTCCTGTTTTCCCTGTTTAAAAACACAAATATTAAAACATTTAATTCTGACTAAATTGTTAGTGATGCATTTTATACTGGCACATTCAAATACTTAACTTACTCCTTTATTTTTAACAGAATTTAACTCTAAAAATGCATGACCAACATTACATAGATTATGTGCATAGCCCTATATTCTTAAAAAATTAACTTAACAAACTTCTCAAAAACAGTTTTTCCTAACGGCTTGGTTAACAAATCAGCCAAATTATCCTGCGTTTTAATATACTTTACTGAAATACACTTATCCTTTATTTTGTCCATAATGAAGTGATACCTAATATCCAAGTGCTTTAACCTTTTATTATTTTCATTATTATAAACAAGTTTTATTGCTGACTGGTTGTCTTCATACAAGATCACTTCATTACCGACAACATCAAAGTCACACAACAAATTTTTCAACCAACATGCTTCTGAAATAGCCATACTTAATGCAATATATTCAGACTCAGTGGAGGATAATGACACACTAAGTTGTTTTTTACAACACCATACTACAGTACAATCAAATATTTTAAACAAATAACCAGTGGTAGATTTTCTATCTTGTGTGTCACCGGCCCAATCTGCATCAACAAAGCCTTGCAATTCTGTGGATGTGCTATTATATATCAAAGAGTAATTTAATGTACCTTTTATATACCTTAGAATACGTTTCAATGCCTTGTACAACATAATACTAGCACAGTGTTGGTACCTACTGAGGAAACAAACTGATACACATAGATCTGGTCTTGTACCACAAACTGCATACATTAAACTGCCTATGAGTTGTCTACACTTTTTCTCTATTTCTGGACTTTCAGATTTTTCCCTTTTTAGTATTTCAAACTTAAAGTTTTGGTCTATTGGAGTAGAAACTGGTTTGCAATCTGACATATTATAATGCTCTAAAACTTTAGTAAGATATGTTTTCTGACTAATTACCGTTGTACCTTTCTTTTGATCAATATCGATACCCAAATAACATTTGGCCAAACCTAAGTCTTTCATCTTAAAGTTATTGCTTAGCTCGCTTTTAAAATCTTCCAAAACCTTGTTTTCAGTGCAAAACATAAGAATATCATCAACAAATAGCAAAACATATAGCATACATTCATTTACCTTTCTGAAATATAAGCAATGATCATTTTTAGATTTACTGAAATTTTCTTTACTCATGAAGTCATCAAACTTTTTATTCCAATATTTAGGAGACTTTTTCAAACCATACAATGATTTATTTAACTTGCATGTTTCACCGCTTGGTAACTTTATGTATACACTCTCATCTATGTCACCATGTAAAAAAGCACCTATAACATCCATCTGATGAACTGAAAGTTGAAGTTTATTTGCAACTGCTATAAAAACTCTAAAAGTAGGCAATTTAGCCACAGGAGAATATACTTCTAAATCACAATCAGACTGTTCAAAGCCTCTTGCTACCAACCTAGCTTTATATACTTTATTAGTACCTACTTGTTTAACTTTAAAAACCCATTTACTAGAAATTACTTTATTCCCCTCTGGTACGCTATTTACTTCTGTCCATGTGTTATTTTCTCTCAGAGTATCTAGCTCAGTCTTCATAGCAATCTTCCACTCTTCCTTTTCTTCAGAGTCAAGCGCTTCCTCTAGAGTAGCTGGCTCTGTACCGATGGATAGAAGGTTTGTTTCGTAGTCATCTAGCCTTGATGGTTTCTTTATTGCTCTGCCTCTCCGTGAATGTGTTGATACTTGAGGTGTTTCTTCTGCCTCTTCTTCTTTTTCTGACTCTGATGTTTCTTCTGAATTTAGAATTTCCTCTGTTTGTACTTCTGTATTTTCATCAAGATCTGATAACTGTGTTACATCTTCTTCACCTTCCTCATTAAAACTGTGATATTCTTCTCTTATTTCATCCTCTTTATTATTTATTTCTTCTTTTAATAATAATGGGGTTATATTATTATGATCTTGAAAAGTATTACCTAGCTTTTGACTACTAAAATTGCCTTTCAGGAATGTTACCTCTCTTTTAATCAAAACATCATTTTTATGGGGAAAATAAATTCTAAAACCTTTTGTTGTTTCACTATAACCTACAAAGTATCCTATTTCAGCTTTGCTATCCCATTTTTTGCGATAATGATCTGGAATGTGTACACCTACCTTTGAACCAAATACTTTTAAATTGTTTATATCATATAATCCCTTTTTATACCAGAGCTCATACGGAGTTACATTTTTAATCCTACTTTTACCAGTTCTGTTTATAACGTATACAGCTGTATTGACAGCTTCAGCCCATAGAGACTTATTTAAATTACTTGATAACAATATTGTTCTAGCCGCTTCAGTTATTGTACGCATTTCACGTTCTATGCAACCGTTTTGTTGGGGTGTGTACGGAGCACTATTTTGGTGTACAATACCTAAATGATTGAAGAGAGACTTCACCTCTTTGTTCATAAATTCTAAACCACAATCGGATCTTATTATTTCAATTTTATATTCTAAGTTTTTAGTAACAAAATTTAAAAAAGTTTTAATTTTATCAACTGTTTCAAACTTATTTTTCAGAAAATAAACCGTTCTATACTTTGAAAAGTCATCCTTTATGAGTAGATAATATCTTGATCCACCTAATGATATTGTTTCCATCGGTCCGCATAAATCCATATGAAGCCATTGACCGGGCCTATCTGCCCTATTTATACTTATAGGAAACGGTCTCTTATGTAACTTACCCAAAAGACATGGCTCACATGTTATTTCCTTTTGTTTACTAACACTGAAATCTATATCATATTTATTTAACATGTTTTTTACCTGTTCAATATCCTGGTGGCACATTTTTTCATGCCATTCAGATAAACTGTCACTTGATTTACCAACACAAGCATTTTGAATTTTATTAGACCTAAACTTCATTATAAACAAGTTATTTTTCCTATATGCTAGTGCACAAACATTTTTACTGTTATTTTTCCTCAAATAACACATTTTACTATTAATTGTTAAAACATAACCTCTATCTGTAGTTGAACTTGCTGAAAATAGATTCATCTTGATGCTGGGGACATGTAAAACGTTATTTAATGTTGTATTTATCCATTGTTTACCTGTAAATGCTTCTAAAGAAATAACTCCAATACCAACGGCTTGTATGATTTTGCCGTCTCCAATAACTATGGATCTAGGGCATTCTAGTTTTTTATAGTCTATAAACATATCATAATCATAACACATGTGCTCTGAAGCTCCACTATCCATTACCCAACAATTATCACTTTCTAATTGACTGTAAAACAATGATGATAGCTCGAACACAGAGAATGCATTGCCTTGTTTAATTTTGTTTACATCTTGACTTTTCTCGCTTTTATTTTTAAACCAACAATCTGAACTTTTATGATTATTCTTCTTACAGAACTTACAACTAGTATTATTAATTATTGTACCTCTACTTTTCGATTTGCACTCCTTTTTCAGATGTCCCACTTTTCCACACCGATAGCATTTTCTATTGGACTTGTGTACAAACGCAGATGACTCATCTTCTTTGTTTTTGGCTGAGGCGCGTTGCTCTTCGATCAGTAATCGCGCTGTTAACTGGTCCATGGTCCTTTTTTCTGCTGGCACCGATTCCCACGCTGACACAAAGTGCTGAAATTGTGATGGCAGAGATGAAGTTATCTTTGTGATGGCCATAGTTTGACTCACTTCAGCGTTGAGATTTTTCAGTTTGCTCAGGAGAGACTCGAACCTTCCCAGGAACTCTGACACGGTTTCCCTTTCTTCAAATTTCATTGAAAAGAACTTCTGCTGAAGTATATGCACAGACAGCTCGCCTCGCTGTTCAAATATTGTATGTAGCTTATCCCAAATCTCTTTTGACGTCTTGCAGCTTAATATTTGTGGTATAACCTTTTCAGATATGTTTGTTACCAACATACCTTGAGCTTTTGAATCTTTCTGCATCCATTTCTCCTGATCCTCGTCGGCCTTGAACGTGCCTTCAACGACGTCTAAGAGACCCATAGCTCTTAGTAAAACGCGTATTTTGAAACACCACGCTGTCCAATTTTGTACACCTTGAAGCTGCTGAAAGCTTTGTCCAGAAGCCATATTTTCGACGGAATCCATCGCCCGTATTATTATTGCTTTACCGCAATTACCAGATTTATCAGAATCTGAGCCGGCGACCGCCACACCTGGTCAGACAGCCCTGGCCGACGTATGTTTATGTAGCTACTTTACCGCAGCGTTTCTTGATAAAAAACCAATCCAGCACGATTATTAGGCCGTAAGTCTGTGTCTGGGCCCATAACCTTTTGAAATATCGTGTGGATTTATTGTTTAGTAAAAGACTTTCCGTACACACATTGGATAATTTTATTGTAATGACAGTTCAACAAACCATAGATTTACATCACAGACATTCATCTTGACATAAGAGTTCCACAGACTAAAATTCTCTTCACATATCGTCCGTTTTGGACGGACTTTCAAATAATATATTATTCATGTTTTTATTATTAAAAGTAACTCTATTTATAGAAGTCGAACCAGGGATGCAAAATCTATCAAAAAATTAAAAAGTTCATTAGCGTTTTTTTCTGATAATGTTTCTATCTAAATACTGAAGCGACACACAGAGGTTACGGGGAAAGGAGGAACTAATATTTATGGTGCCTTATACACGTTCCACTCCTTTATGAGAAGGCGTTTTTTACAGAGCTCCCGTGATGCATCCCACAGAAAATACTATGTTTCTCAGCCCTGTCGATCCTTATGAAATTAATAAAATATTAAAAAATCTACGAAATAAAAAGAGCTTTGGATTAGACGAACTTCCCCCATTTCTACTTAAGCAGTGTGCAGATGAACTGACCCTACCATTTTATAAACTAATTAACCAATCATTTGAAGAAGGAACGTTCCCCAATCAACTCAAACACGCTCTGATAAAACCCATACATAAGAAAAATTCTAAAACCGACCCTAACAATTATCGCCCTATCGCGCTGTTGCCAACTGCATCAAAAATTTTTGAAAAGGCTATGTGTGACCGCGTATATTCTTTTTGCGAAAAGTATAAAATACTTGATGACTGCCAAAACGGTTTTCGTAAAAATAGGTCTACTACGTTAGCGGTCTATAAATACGTACAAGAGGCTCTAACTATTATTAATAATAAAAACTACGCCATAGGTATGCTCCTGGATATGACCAAAGCCTATGATAAGGTGAAGTTTAACATATTATTGGACAAATTACATGGAATAGGAATAAGAGGAAAAGCTTATAAATGGTTTGCCTCATACCTAAAAGATAGGGAACAAATTATAGAAATTGAATATTTCGATAATAATAGTAATGAAATAATTAAAATAAGATCGGACCGGAAAACAGTTAACGCATCTATTCCTCAAGGTAGCGTAATAGGTTGCCTTTTGTTTCTGATCTATATTAACGACCTCCCTAAATCTATAAACGGACCTTGTGTATTATTTGCAGACGACATCTCTCTGCTTACCTCATGCCAAACCGACGAAAATTTAAACACCAAATTAAACTCCCTTCTCACTACAGCTTCAAACTGGATGGATGATCATAATCTAGAAATTAATTTCACTAAAACTAAATTAATTACTTTTCATCCACATCAGAAATCCCCTTTAAAACTAAATTTTATGTTCAACAACAGAAAACTAGAACAGGTGAATGAATTTACTCTTCTCGGTTTATCTATAGATACCCACATAAATTGGAAATCCCACATACAAAAAATAAGAGCAAAAATATCTAAATTCTCATACGCCTTACGCGAAATTAAAAAAACGACTAACCTACAAACAGCACTTGTTACCTACTATGCATATGCCCAGGCATGGCTCAGCTATGGGGTCATGCTCTGGGGTAACAGTACAGACTCACAAACTATATTTATTTTACAAAAGAAGTTAATTCGAATAATAACCAACATTGACCAAACAGATAGCTGCAAACCACACTTCCAAAAACATAAAATACTCACACTTCCCTGTTTATATATTTTAGAATTATGTAAATTTGTCAAAAAACATCAAGATTTCTACACTACTTGCGAAGACACACAAAAAAGATACAGTTTTAGACATAATAAAAATAAAATAAACAAACCTCAATCCCGAATCAAAATGCACCCAACCAGCCCTTTAATTATGTCCATCAAAATTTACAACAAATTACCAAATAATATTAGAGAAGAAAACAAAACAAATATATTTATTAATAAATTGAAACAATTTCTTGAATCCAAGGCATACTACACCGTAAAGGAGTTTCTAGAGGACAAAACGATTGAAAAATAAATAAAAAACTCTTTCCGATACCAAACATTATAAAATAAAATAAATATAATAAAATATATACCTATAAAAAATATTTAATATAATATGCAATACAAAAATTCAAGATAGAATATAAAAATATGAATATTTAAATAACTTACATAATTATTTAAAATAAGTGTATATACTTATAATTAATCTAGTTGAGTAAAAATTTAATAATAAAGAGAAAACTTTTAGGTAAGAATTTAATAGTAATAATGTAATCAATAAGTGAAAAAATTAATAAAGAGAAAATACAACTGATATGCTACATCTATCTACATAAACATAATAATATTTATACAATAATATGAAAGACATTTAATAAGAATATTGATTTAATTAAATTATATCAGCCCTCTTCCTCTCTCCTAATTTTTGCGTGCCCGACAGGGTCCATATTTGATCTTGTACCTTTTTATGTTTTACCATCTTATGTAACATATGGAATGCAATAAAGAATTGAGTATTGAGTATTGAGTATAATATTAGTAGGGTAGGAAAAATAAAAATAAAAATTTAGCCACGCCATCGCCATTGGCTCGCTGTTTATTTGTACAGGCCTTCAATAATAACATTGTTTACATTATTTAATATTATTAAATTAAATTGGTATTATTTTCTGTAAATTAATTACTAACACTACTTTATGAGCTCTCAATAGAAAACATATATGTGATCGCAAGATATAGATGGAATCATTTATTTATTTAATTTGATAATTGTGTGCGCATTCTTCAAAAGAAAATACATTGATGGTATAAGTAAATCATGTAAGAGGACGAGTATCAGCACAACCATTGCTAATAACAACGACCTCCCAAATTCTTTTATCGACTGTTTAAACTAGTCAGTGGAGTCTAAAAGCCAAAAAATCCTTTTAAACCGGCTCGCCTTTAGTGGAAGTGTATCTGAATCGGACGTCAGTTTGGCAGGTGTAGAGGCGGCGGGTAGTTTGAGAAAAATATCGGCTCGCGTCAAGCTGAGCTGTCACGTGCATGCTACGTGCTACAGCAGCCGCCAGCTAGAGGGACACACTGCTGGAAAGACTGGCGAATTGTTGGATTGAACAAAAGGTACTTAGCACTACTTAGTGTTCAGGACTGCCCCGCTTGGGCAGAGCACCGCCGTGTCCTCACGACGGCATTAGGCGGACACCTCTCGCGCCTGGCATTGGTCGAGGACATGCTACGGGGCGAGACGGAGTAGCAAGCGATCGCCTCTTTCTGCGAAGCAGTCATGCTCCTTCGCGAGCGAGGAGGCGGGCCGCGTGAGGGAGAGGATAGCGTCTTCCCTCCACGCCAGCCGAAGTGGTAGACGCCCACGGCGACGGACGTCGGCAGACGATCACCGGCCACTGTAGGCGCGAGCATACGGGCAGCGAGTAATGGGCAACTCGCTGTCCGACGATGGACCATACCCGGGTCAACGGCGCGTTGTGCCACGCGCGCCTCAAAGAGTGTCAGCAAAAAATGACGGGGGAGATTTTACAGATGGTTCCGCGAACCTAATGAAGGCAATACACGTTAGAGTTTTCATGATGGTTTTAACCGTGCACATATAACCGACCGCACGCATGCACGCAACTGTTCAGTTCCACACGCTAGAGCTTGCCTGTCGGTTTTGCATGCAAGGTTAAAACCATCATGAAAATCCTAAGCCATTTACCTTCATTAGTAAGGATCTTGAATATTTAGAGAAAAAACGTGTAAAGTGTTGATATAACCTACTTGATATAACCTACTTGCATAAAATAAACATCACTTCATTTCATTCCATTTCATTTCAACCAAAAATCGCCACGCAACACTTGACAAAACATAATACACATTCAAAACAATATCTTCCCCGGTTGTCTAACCCCACGGTCCGTATGTCCGGCACAGACCGGCGCGTTTCCGACATCGGTCCGGCAGACAGTTTGACAAGCGTGTTTTTCACTCCACCGGCAACGCTTAGGGAGATAATACACTAGGAAAATGCAATTACGACACATCTGCATCTAACAACATTGTCCCAAACGATTGCAAATGGGTTTCTGAAGGGGCTTTAATGGTTCACAATTCCTTTTTCAATTTTCAAAGCGATTTGAGACAGGATTGTGTCATCTGGTTCTGTTATCTTGTTTAGTGGGTTGAATGCGTTTATTGAGTTAGACGAGGTGAAGAAATTCATCATCACCATATCAGCCGTAGGACGTACACTGCTTAACATAATAATGAGACCATATGCATGTTGTCATACGGTATGGCCTCTCCCATAGATTGATAAAAATAAAATTAAGTATCCATAATATGAATTCGAGTAATCGAAAGCGTGCTAGTTTCAATAGCTAAACTAAATTTTTACTGTTAATGGGTAAGTGAGTTCGTATGTTTGCTAGTAAGGTTTTACGCATAAACTGCTGGACTAACTATGATGAAGTTTGGTACATGAGTTAGATGGGTCCCTTTTTCTACATATAGTGAAATATCATCAAGTGCTTCTGCCCTTAGTGGAGCGAAAGGGACTGTCAGACTTTTACTAACCAAAACACAACCTGTTTCTTCACAAGACTGCGTTCCACGACCGCGGTATTACTGGAGAAGATAAAACGAAACGTTAGAGGTAAGTGAAGTTGATAAACCTTTCTTTTTTTTCTTTTTACGTGGTAAAATCTTCAAATGAGTCCTCCCACCCAGGGCAGAGCGGGAGGGACTGTCAGACTCGTACTGACTAAAATCCACGGTGTCTTTCAATAGCCCTTTACGTTCCGGGGTCACGGTAATTCGTATAGTCGCGCGACCCCGGCAGACTTTGGCCCTCTAGAGGGGGGGGGGCGTCATTTTGCTAACACTCTTTGAGGCGCGCGTGGAACACAACGCGCCATCGGCCCGGGCATGGTCCATAGTCGGACAGCGAGTCGCCCATTACTCGCTGCCCGCATGCCCGCGAAGTTGATTAACCGTACGGTGAATTTGAAAGTAGAAGATCTAAAATCATAAACAATAGTTTGTACAGCAAGCAACCTTTATACCGTGTGTATATTCGTTGCAACACAAACATCCAATATTCAATGTAATTACTGCGCACCGTCCGACACGCATCACGCATGTTTGTTGTCCTTGTATGTACACCTCCTAAAGCACACACGCGCCACCTGGCGGCCGCGAGCGTGATTAGTTCGCGTCTGGCTTCAAATCAGATACCTGCGCCGGTCAACCGTCGTTTGTCAAAACTATGGAGTTTACTGTTGCTACCATTCATCATCTGCCCTAGCGTTTTCCCAACTATATTGGGATCGGTTTCCAGTCGAACCAGATGCAGCTGAATATCAGCATTTTACATGGAGCGACTGCCTATCGGACCTCAACAACCCAGTAACTAAGTAATACGATACACCATGGTAAGACTGGTTAACAGACTTTGGAACTTCTGACTAATAGTAACGACTGTCAAAGATCTACAAATGACAGCCAGGACCAACGGCTTTACGTGCTTTCCGAAGCACGGAGGAAACTCGCTATAACAGATGATCACTCATCAACCGACCAAAACTCGGCAAGCGCGGCTTAATCCAGAAGATCGGCCTATGCGGCTGTAATTATTTTAGCCACGAGCTCCTCTACTGTTGCTACCATTAATCTGGTTTATTCCTGAAATGCTCCTGGTGGGGATTGTAACTTTTTTCAAATTCATCCCTTCAATAGAAAATTTATTTGATTGGCGTAAAACTTCGAATGTAGGGTTATCACACGCGACAAAGCACAAGTTTTATGATTATTGAAAGTTTCAACCCAAAAGGGATAATTGAAAATTATTATAGGAGAAAATACGAAATCCGCTCTGTCGAAATCACGGGCGTAGTGCACGTTAATAACGTCTTAAGAAGACATAATGATGTGATATTTTCTGTGCAAAACGAATACTATCACAAAGAAAGCTATAAAATCCAGCGCCATTTAAAATTCTTTGAAATAACTAACTTTTCTACAATCGTCTGTAGAAACGATAGTTTCTCGGTATTCCCGAAGTCGAAACATTCCGAGATCTCGATGGTTTTATTCGAGTACTTTATGCGATCGCTCTAACGACCATCGCTTTAGAAGTTGCCACACCAACCATTCAGTTCGGAAGAATTTATTAATTCTTAACAAATGCTGGCTCTCTCAAACGCTGGATATTTATATGTCTGCATTTCCGGAGGACGTATGGGTCTAAGCTAGTGGTATAAAAGCTGTATAAGATTGGCAAACTGTCAACGGGCAGTTAATATCCTGTACGGGTTTTATATTTATTTTAACGCTGCGATTTCCTGGGAGAATGGTCAAGCATTTTAGAGGTGTCGTGGGAAATTTTAGCTTATTGATGTGGTTGTAAACTTTTGTTAAGGCTCTAATAATGTTTTATGTGTTTTCATGTAAACCTCATTAATAATGGATACAGCTATAATTTTGTAGAAATTAATGTTAAAGTTTTAAAGTGTCTGAAATAGGAATTACTGTTATCAAACGGAACTTGGTTTGTTTAGCTCATATAAGCAGTTAAATAATTATACAGTTATATCAGATAATTTATGTTTCCTCACGATATTATCCCAAAATAAACATTACAAGTACAAAATTATACTTTCATAACGGTTCGACTTTCAATATTATTCAATATAAAGTCTTAAACCGTACCAGAGGCCTATGGGGTTCCTAGATGCGGCGTCATTGTCTTATACTACAGAGGGTGGCCACATTAATTCAGCAAAAAGAAAAAAATATTTTTGTGTGTTTGTTAAGGCTTATCATTCGCCAATGGATTCACACACACGTGTTGCTCACGACTGATGAATTAGACCTAACTTTTAAGATTTTGTTTCTAGAATATTTATTGATATATACTTATAATTAATCTAGTTGAGTAAAAATTTAATAATAAAGAGAAAACTTTTAGGTAAGAATTTAATAGTAATAATGTAATCAATATGTGAAAAAATTAATAAAGAGAAAATACAACTAATATGCTACATCTATCTACATAAACATAATAATATTTATACAATAATATGAAAGACATTTAATAAGAATATTGATTTAATTAAATTAAGTATATCAGCCCTCTTCCTCTCTCCTAATTTTTGCGTGCCCGACAGGGTCCATATTTGATCTTGTACCTTTTTATGTTTTACCATCTTATGTAACATATGGAATGCAATAAAGAATTGAGTATTGAGTATTGAGTATTGATTAAGATAAGCTAAAAGAACCCCCAACGACCTATTAGTCTGTGAAAAAATATTATAGAACACCATAGACATTTATGAGGAGTTTGCAAAATAAGAAGTGAAATAGCGTGTTGTAAAATATTTTTTAAAAGAAAAAAACCCTGTGTAAGAAATAAAATACATGAATCATTTTTTTTTTTCAAAACCATATCCTATCCGTTAGTTTGCCTCTCCACTAGTTATGTGCTATGCAGCTATGCTGCGAGAATGTAAAAGCTGAACTAAGAAAGTACGAGTATGTGACCATTTCCACTGAAGCTAAGCTATGTAACGGTGCAAGTAAGATGTGCTAAGAAGATCGCCGCCGAAAAGGTGGAAAAGCAGCCTAAAGGAGGAATTTGCTTTATAAAGTCACTGTTTTACGGTAGTAAAGCAAATGTAGGCCCATTTTTTTCATCATGTCAACATCATAAAAAGTGTGAGCAAATGAGTCCTCCCACCCTACTGTGAGACTTGTACTGACTAAAATCCACGGTGATCCTTCAACAGCCGTTTACGTTCCAGGGTCACGGTTTTCTGATGAAACCGTCCCGTGACCCCGGCAGGGATGTAGGCCCTTAAGTTTAAGGTGCACCTTCTCGTATATATGGAAAAGAAATACCACAGCAACAAACGCTCAACTATTCCAATCCCTTATAACTAAATTGTCTATTCCCTTCTATTACTCCCCAACAGAATATCTCTAAAGCCCTACCATACATTCTACAACAGATCTCGTTTGGTAGAACACAGGCAGCTACAGACACTCATTATGCACAAAGTTACGCGAGCACTCGCGAGTTCGTCTGTTGATACTTAATAATGTCTCGATTGTCTACCCTGTGTCTACAGGACTGGTAGACAGTGCGTCTTTACCGAACAACATGAATAGATACAACTGTGCTTTCGAGAAAAAGTAATTTAAAAGTTTTATTACTTTTAATTTATTTATGTATATCATGTTATATTTCATTCCTTAGATATAAATCAAAGCCCCAAAAAATCCGATAATTTATTTTACGCAACTATTTATTTACCAAAGTATGTGTGTACATTGGTATTATTGGTTGGTCTCTTTTGAGAAAAAAGGCGCCTTTTCAATAACCATATAGTGTACTTAAAGTATTTCATGCTAGGGCTTCAGATATGACAGCGCGTTATGTTCCCCGCGCTCCTTTAGAGGGCCAAAGCCTACCGGGGTCGCCGGACTCACAAATTACCATGACCCCGGAACGTAAAGGGCTATTGAAGGACACCGTGGATTTTAGTCAGTACGAGTCTGACAGTCTCTCCCACTCTGCCCTGGGTGGGAGGACTCATATTTGATGATTTTACCACAAAAAATAAAATAAAAAGGGCCTCAGACATAAGATACCTTCCATACTCAATATTATATTTGTCACTCGATTAGTTTATTCCTTCAGTACCCTATTTATTAGTAGGCACATTTTGTTTTTTACTGTAGGATTTTCTGCTATGTCGTGAGAGCGTTTACTAACATTGAAACTCACTTACACAGACACCCAGACATAGAACAATCATTTGTAAACCATAAAAATATTTGTTCCCGATATAGGAATATTTATTTGCCCCGTGCTGGGATTGAACCTGCGACATGCTGCGCATGAGTCGGTCGCTCAGCCACTGCATCAACCGTACCGTCAATTATATTCTTTGACTAGCTTCCGCCCGCGACTCCGTCCGCGCGAATGTCGGTCTTCGCGTGGATGGTTTATTTCCCCATTTTGAGTAACTCTGACAATGACATCTTATAAATATTACGGCGCTGAATCCACTACGGGTAATGCAACGTGTGTTCGCGGTTCTACAGAACAACGTCTATGAATAAAACTGAAAAATAAGATTTTTTTTCTACGTATTTTTCCAGGATAAAAAGTATCCTATGTTATGCCCAGGATAATAAGGAATAATTATACCAAGTTTCATCGAAATCAAACCGTTAGTTTTCGCGTGATGCCTGCACAAACAGACAGACAGACAGACAGACAAAAATTTTTTTAATCATGTATTTGGGTTTGATATCGATCCAGCAACACCCCCCGCTATTTATTTTTTCAATATTTTCAATGTACAGAATTGACCCTTCTACAGATTTATTATATCTATAGAAGTTATACTCAAATCCTTACATAATCTTTGAGTCGATAATTCTCACAAAGGTAACAAAAAGCATCTTATCTCCCACAAAAAAATTATCTCGATATTAATAATAAATTGCTAGCATCGCGAAATAAATGAGTGTCATCGCCCTGATTGGCCACAATCAATCGCCGAGAGGAAACGTTTGAGAGGAGACCGGGGAAAAAAATTAATGATGGGAAATCGGGGGAGATAAGGGAAAGTGATCAGTCTCCGTTGGGGAGGTACGGGTAATATTGATACTAAATTCAGTGGATAAGACACAGGAAAAGGGGACGCGCTTTTGAAGTTAGTAGGTTTAATGTAACTTTTTGTTTAATGAGATCGGGCCGATTTTGCTTTGTCTCCCCAATCGGAGAGAAGAAATACGGGCTCGTAAAATGGGAATATAAAAATAGAATTGTCGAATTAGGTTTGATCTCTCAATATTAACGAGGCACACCAATTAATTTCATACGAAGTTTCAAGACCATGTTGTTCGAAATTACTGAATCTATACATATAATAAATCTGTAGAAAGGCCATCTGTACATTGAAAATATTGAAAAAATAAATAGCGGGGGGTGTTGCTGGATCGATACCAAACCCAAATACATGATTAAAAAAAATTTTGTCTGTCTGTCTGTCTGTCTGTTTGTGCAGGCATCACGTGAAAACTAACGGTTCGATTTCGATGAAACTTGGTATAATTATTCCTTATTATCCTGGGCATAACATAGGATACTTTTTATCCTGGAAAACAACGTAGAAAAAAAATCTTATTTTTCAGTTTAATTCATAGACGTTCTGTAGAACCGCGAACACACGTTGCATTACCCGCAGTGGATTCAGCGCCGTAATATTTATGAGATGTCATTGTCAGAGTTACTCAAAATGGGGAAATAAACCATCCACGCGAAGACCGACATCCGCGCGGACGGAGTCGCGGGCGGAAGCTAGTCGATAATAAAACTTCAGCAAAAGCAGGATAGAAAAGTCAAAAAAAAAAAGTAAACCGATCATATGTGACGAGCCTTTAGCCATCAACGGGGCGGAATTCCTGGGAAACTGAAACGGAACTCAAGAACACTTTGTCCATCCTGGAAATCGAATCCATGCTCAGCAGTCAACACCATTGTCATTCTAGTTATGAAAAAAGAACCACCTTTGACTGACTTTTAATCCCAAGGTAGACTCGTTTTCGGAACCCTAGGACTGTCTAAACAGGTAACCGTGATCCTGGAACGTAAAAGACTATAGAATGAACACCGTGGATTTTAGCCAGTACGAGTCTGACAGTCCCTGCCGTACTCGTTTGATAATTTAACCACGACAAAAAAGATAGTCTGGTTTAGCTAAGCTCGCCTTAGCACTATTGGGTTAAGAATGAATAAACGAAATAAAACGCTAACAAGAAAAAACGTTTAAACGTAGCTAACATTAGATGTTACGGGCTCAGTGCCAAAGTTCCTAAGGTGCCTACTGGCTGCAGAATGTTGCCAAACTTTTTAACTTAGCTTCTTACTAAAATGGTGTCAAAGTTATACTGCACTAGGTTTTACCCGCAGCTTTGGTCTCCCTTATATCTCTTTCAAAACTTATGCAAATAACTAAACTATGTTTGCAGTCCTAAATTAAAATCAACTCTGGGTGTATTTCCCCCAGCAATACTGAGTTGATAACCTTTTTGGTGTGGACATGCTCAGCAAAATTCTTCAGATACGTAGCTTTCTTCAGATGGCTTAGCTAAGCCAAAGTAGTATTGTTATCAGATGCTTAGCAACGACTATCTATCTCGGCCCTACTAGAGTATGTTTTATTTTATTTTTTATCATTGTTGCGCGAGTCCAATATCAAATAAACGTTATTCTATTCTATTCATATGTAACTCTGTATCATAATACATATATATCTGACTCATAATATAATCAGAGCTGTATTGGTGGGATACTATTTGAGTCTACCGACACTCAAGAAATTAAAAAATGAATTTACCACTCGAAAACAACTGAAATAATTGACGGCACGGTTGGCGCAGTGGCTGAGCAATCGACTCCTGCTCAGCGTGACGCGGGGTCGACCCCTGCACGGAACAAATATTTGTATGATCTGCAAGTACATATAGTACGTAATAAGTAGAATTATCCGGATCAAATAAAACCAGGGGTATTCCTTATAATCGAAAATCCGGATAACCGATTTCAAATAATTTCAATACTTAAATTTTAATATTTTTTTATTATGTAATGGGTTTTACTTAGATAATACGATATATAAAAAAACCGGTCAAGTGCGAGTCGGAGTCGCCCATAAAGGGTTCCGTAGCAGCAAGTAACATAATGTTAAAACTTTTTGTAGTTGGTTGTAACTTAGCAAAGTCCTTTTAGTTGGTAACTTAGAAAGGTAAATTGCGGTTTACGATTTATGACGTATTAACGGGGGTTGTTCCGGGGCTGGGTGTGTGTGTATGTGAGTTCCTATGTTTTTAAACGCACCAACAACACAGGAAAAATTTCGAGAGTGGGGCAACGTTTAAAAAAAAAACAAAACCTGAACACATTTTTACACCGTAACATAATATACAAGCAACTAAACCAAAGGCTTACTACATCCACATAAACCTTCAATCTTTCCACAACCGGGACCAGACACGCATAAAACAGAAAAACAGCCCGCACCGGAAGATGGGCCCAAGATTAATTGTGACGTCAGCGGCGGAAGGGGGTGGCGGGGGGACGGAAGGGAGGGGGGACGCAGACCGGATGTCCGGCTGACGCGGCGGGCTGTTTGCAGCCGCTCCAAGAATGTGTGCGTCTGAATAGCAGAGATATTTGGTTAGACGAGGTATTATCATTTGATAATGAGGAGATTTTGGGCCATGTTTCGTCATTGTCAAGTTTTTTTGGAAATTCTGAAAATCTCTTTGACATCGTAATCCTGACTTATATAACATTGTAAATGTGAAAGTTTTAATGATTACTCAGTTAGGTTATCCCTGAAATTATACGTATGTTTTCGTGCGATAATTTAACAGTGAGTTTTTTGACTTAGTTTTTAGGGGTCCAGGAGATAGCCTGGTCGCCGCCATGGTGACTCGCCGTCCGATCACGAATCATGCCCGACGGCGCGTCTTGCTCCACGCGCGCCTCAAAGAGCTGTCAAAATCAAAGCCTGCCGGGGTCGCGGGACACATCAGGATACCGTGACACTGGTACGTAAAGAGCTGTTGAAGGATCACCGTGGGTTTTAGTCAGTTGTACAAGTATGACAGCGTTATTTAATTTACGAATGGTTAGATACCTATTGCTAAACTATGTATCAATGAGTGGACGACACAGGGGGAGCGGGTTGAGCGGAAGTACCGCGCACCACCACGAAATGAGGATATTTTTGAGCGGACAACCAGGTAACATGACAAGCTTATAACTTTATGATTTTTCATGTTACGATTTTGAAAATCGGTACATAGATTCTTTACGCAAAAATATTAGACAGGTGTATCGGGTTTCGCATAAAAAAAAAACATGTTGTATAAACGATTTAATTATTGATTTAATTCCCATAAAAACATCCTACCACCACCATCCTACCACTTCCATCCACCTACAGTACTTTCACAGTTTTTATGTCTTGTGACTGGGACTGTAGCACCGTAACTATTTTTAAACTATTTTATTTTACTTTTTTCTTTTGACAATTCAAAAGTGCCTGTAACTGGCCTACTTTAAATAAATGATTTGATTTGATTTTTTGATTGATTGACATCTCCGATTCATCAAAGTATTACACTTAGTTATTCAAAGAGCGCTCTGAAGTTCCGTAACCCGTATCAACCAACACACCTACAAACTATGCTACGTATTCTGATGCTGCGTAGCACTGTAGAGTGTTCGTAGCGCCTCGTAGCACCGCGTAGCTAATTGGCTACACCGTAAATCAAGCTGACAGTTTAGAAACTTTGTCTAGGATATTATTTTTCTTTGCATCTTGTTACCTAGACTGTTAGTTTTTGTATTTGTATTATTGTGGTTTCATATTAAAAAGTATTACTTACTAGCTGATCCGGGGTCGCGGGACTTCCGGAGTCGCGGGACTTTTCCATTACCGTGACCCCGGTACGTAAAGGGCTAGTGAAGGACACCGTGGATTTTAGTCAGTACAAGTCTGACAGTCCCTCCCGCCCTGCCCTGGGTGGGAGGACTTTTTGATGATTTTACCACGATAAAAAAAAACTTACTGTCTGACACGGCAAACTTCTTACGTCTCAGAATCAGTTTTTTAAGCTATTGCATAGCTTTTATCGCGAGCTTTGAGCGTGGCGACCGAATCAAGAAATTCCGTAACGAAAATAAACCTAACACTGTCACTGTCACATCTGTCATGTCAACGTGAATGAATGAATTTTTTTCTTGACGTTTCATTTGATTGATGTGGTTGACCATAGCCTAATTAGTAGATTTACTTCCCATAGAGCAACGATGGGGTGATATTCTCGTTAAATACATATTCGCGATAGGCAATATTTTTTTCTTTTTTTTTCATAAATAAAATGAATAAATAAATATAATTGCAGAAGTTGACAAAAAATGCTATGCAATAACTTTACCGCGGCAGTCCCCGAGTGCCACACGTTTTTATTATTTTTAAATCATATTAACTCACCTTTTAAACCTTCCCTGGACTTCACTAAAATTAGCCAAATCGGTCCAGCCGTTCCCGAGTAATAGCGAGACTAAAGAACAGCAATTGATTTTTACAGGTATGGGCGTTTGTGTATGTGAGTTTATATGCTTTTAAACACACCCACGATACAGGGAAAATACCTTATGTGAGGCAAAACTCTTAAAAAAAACTGAACTGAAGAGACCTCAGATTTTTTTTCGGCTGTTTCTAGTCAGAGAAGTCAGGTACGTAACACCGTTCTCATATCGTTTAAAAAAAAATGTGTGTGCTAACACCTTCATGGAAAAAAAACCATTGATCATAATAATTTCCGGCGACAGTATTAATTCCCATGAACATTTACAAGCGAAGCCGTGGATGAAAGCAAACTTGTATTTTATAAACTCACCAGCTTTAAAAGTCAACAAAATCGGCCCCACTGATTAAACGTGAAAGCGTAACAAACAAACAGACACTTAAATAAATCAACAAAGTCTTTACCAAACTTTATAAACTTTAGAATAATGTATTCCTTAAAAATCAAATGTCATAAACCAACACCAATAAAGTCTCGAACACCGAAGATGAAAACAATACCATAACCATCAATTGTACACCGATCAGCAAGTCTGGAAGTGCCATCAATCGCGCGGCACGACCGCACCACTCGTAATGATCCGACATTCAGACTGCTCTACAACAAAACTCATAAAAGCCGGTGTACGTGTAACTCTCTACTTTAAAATTACAAACAGTCGGGCAAGTTTTAGAAAACTCATCCCTGAGCGAGAGCGAGGACGTAGCGAGACTAGATGTGGTGAGCGTAGGGAGGTGCATGCTTGCGGGGTTGATGAGTTACCCTGGTATTGGAACGCAAGAGGCATATACGAAACGGGAGGGGTTAAAAGCGCCTCAATTCTATCTTAAGATACCAAAAATATGAAAAATAATATTATCTTCGTCGTATGTGATGGTCCATTGAATTGTATGGCGAGCGATATAGTATCTTAAGATAAAATATTATAGTATCTTAGCCGTGTGTGTATCTCGTATTTTCAGTCGTAAATAAACGGGGAGTTTTTTGTTAACCGTAAAGTAAACGGTAAAAAAGACCCCCGTTGATGTTAATTTGAAGAATAAAATTAGTTCCTCGTTCGTACACTAGAGGCGTGTTTTCATTTTCCATACAATTTACGTCATAATTTTTAGCTTGGCATCAAATGAGTTACTCACTCCTCGACTGTCAGACTCGTACTGACTTAACTCCACGGTGTTCCTTCAATAGGTTCCAGGGTCACGTTTCCCTGTTCATACAGTCCCGCGACTGCGACTGCCGAATCATGCTAAGACCTCTTTATGATCATTAATTTTTCGTTTCCAGCGTGTACTATATCTTTGTACATAGCATTTGTAGCTCTTCGCGTGCAAAACTAAAGTTTGTCGTAGAACGAACCGGAAGATGAGCAAATAATGGCGGGTGTATGTGAATTTTATTCATAAACTGTTCATGATAGTTGTATTCATAATAATTGTGAACGTTCTTGTTAAGTTTGCGCGCCAAACAATACACGCGTGAAGTTCAACAAGGTACAGTTCTTTTTTTTTTTTTTTAAGGGTGGCAAAATCATCAAACGAGTCCTCCCGCCCTTACTGTCAGACTTTTACTGACTAAAATCCACCCGTGTTTCTTCGGATGCCCTTTACGTTCCGGGGCCGCGGTAACCTGTATTAAGAAAAAATCCGCGACCCCAGCAGGCATTTGGCCCCCTAAGGGGCCCCGTCGGTGACCCGTGAAACACGACGCGCCACCGACCTGGGCTTGGTCCTTGGTCGGACGGCGAGCTTACCCATTACTCGCCGTCCGCAAGCCCGCTCCGCCGCTGTGCCCTCTGCTATCCAGAGGGACACGCGTTGGAGCGTCCACCCGACAGGCTATTCGCATACGGGCAAAGAGACCCTTCAGGCACACAGTGCCTAAGGAAGAGTTTTTTGGAATATTAATGTCGGGCGTAAATAGAGAGTCACAGAGCTAAAAACAAAACCGTTAGATAGTAGTTGAAACGGGAAAACTTTTTATAATGCAGTATAAAAAGTATGGGCAAAATTGAAAGTCACCACATAAAAAAAACTGGATTCCTATCCGGCCCGTCTTCATTACCATTTATATAGGGGAACTTGTGCGACTAGTTAACTTAGAGGAAAACTTGCAACACAAAGATTATAAGCACAGAACTGTAGGATTTACATAATGCCTTGCTTAAGTCTATTTAGCGATCGCTTGAGACATGTGGCGGTATTTATACATATTCATATTTTATATAATATATTTCATGCTATACTTATCATTGATGTCTGATACGTTGAAGATTATCCTCCAAAAAAAAACCCGACTACGAAAATATCGCGCAGTGAAAGGTGTAAAACAAGAACAACATTCATTTGACCGATTTTACCGATATAATAACCCAAATAAAATCACTAGCAACTTCTTCAAAACCCGGGGTGCTAAGACAGGAAACCTCCACGTGCGCCCGTGGACTGGATTTCCCCCTCGGATACGTCCGGGGGGAAGACCAGTTTTTCGGGCCGGTGCACCCGGTCTCTTTGTCCGTATGCGAATAGCCTGTCGGGTGGATGCTCCAACGCGTGTCCCTCTGAATAGCAGAGGGCACAGCGGCGGAGCGGGCTTGCGGACGGTGAGTAATGGATAAGCTCGCCGTCCGACCAATGACCAAGCCCCGGCCGGTGGCGCGTCGTGTGTCACGCTTCACCGACGGGGCCAAATGCCTGCTGGGGTCGCGGATTTTTTCTTAATCCAGGAAACCGCGGCCCCGGAACGTAAAGGGCATCCGAAGAAACACGGGTGGATTTTAGTCAGTAAGAGTCTGACAGTCCCTACCGCCCCACCCAGGACACTAAAAACTAAAAAAACAGAAAAAAATTCTTAAATTAATTAAATTAAACTTAATTAAATTCTTTTTAAAGAAACTAAAAAAATTCTTGATGAATTACTCACAATCATTAAAGGCTTACAAATTGCTTTCAACAGCTAATTTATACAGTTTTAACGCGGTATCAATGGGTGGTGCGAAACACCATCGTTCTTTGCGAGCACTCAGTTTATCAAGACCAATGGAAATGCGAACACTGTCTTTATACCGACCTTCTTTGCGTGTCGCACGACACATAGCGTGTCCTATCTTACGAATTACGTTTTCCAACTAGTAACACAGTGCACGGTTTTATCCAGTTCTCAAAGCACAAAAGTGACACGAAAACTTCTGTGTGTAAAAGTTGGGGAACGAGGAAGAATCGAAAGTAATACAGTGATGCACAATGCCTTAATAATTCTGTTTTGTAATATAATAAGGGTTATCGTGGCGTGAGTTATTTGCGAAAGGTTTATGGAGTTATTCATTTTTGTTGAAGGCTCAATAAAAGCAGATAGTTTTTTGTTGTCTGCGTAGCTTTCTCTCAATTATGTTAGGGTTTTCAAAAACACAAACCTTGATACTTTTCGGGGATTAAAAGGTATATTATGACGTTTCGTAATTTAAAGTAAACGGGAACTTTGACTTTTATTTCATAGAAGAAATAGTTCCTCGTTCGTACATTGGAAGTGCTTTTTCATTCTCCATACTATAAACGCCGTAAATACTTGAAATACACTTTGGATAAAATACAAAAATCTTGTGCTAAGGCTTCTGGTTGTGTACAATGCTCAGTGTGACTCCAATTTGTTTCACTAGATGGCGTTCACCGCTCCCCTCTCGTTTCTGAATCGCGATGTTAAGATACTCCGCGATCGAATGACCCTCTCGGCATACTGGAATAAATGATGACAGTCATGGACAAGATACCAGTGAAGCTGCCAGGTGAGAAGCCAGTGCATTTTCAACTGCCACCTCACTTAAAATAAATGCTAGCCAACAAAAGGCGCTTACGCAAACAGAGGCAGAAGACCGGATGTCCGACCATAAAGGCCGAGCTAAATCGTCTCGGCGAGAAGTTCAAGGTCAAGTTACGGGAGTATCGCGACTCCAACACCTGGACGACTTATATCTTCGCGACTTGCGAGGACACTTACTAGCTGTCACATCAGTCTATCATTAGCAGTGTCTTACACCCCCCCCCCCCTCCCGTGTCCCGCTTATCGCTTCCTACCCCTGTGAACCTGCCATTGATGACTTTGAGTAAATCGCAGTGGTCAAAAGCCACCTGCGTCCTATCCCTAGTGTGGATAACTCGAATATATTTTTTTTGTATAGGGGACTGCGCACCCGCCGACCCCGTAGAATTTCAAAAGGTTCAAGTTGCTATAATTCCCACGTGGGCAAAAAAAAACAGTGTCTCAGTTGAGCCCATTTAAGAAAGCAATTCCGCTTTCGCAGATGTGGCGACAACGGAACAAATACGATAATTATGATAATTAAAAAATGTTGTAAATATTGTAGTTAAAGTATATTGTCCCGAGTCTACCCACGATTTGAAGAAATCATAAATCAAAAGAAAGAAAGAAAAAAATATTTATTTTAAGATTTAACCCTTCAATGCATCACTGTTATCATGACCATCCTTATAAAATAAATTATTTATTCAATGCTTAAATAACTAAAAGGACTTAAATTAATACGGACTTAGGAAACATTTTTATAAGAAAAAATGTTTTTTTTTCGAGTGATGAGATGAGGAATGGTTTAGTTTATAAATAGATGGCGTTGTACGATGACGTCACGTTTCTGAATCGCGGTGTTAAGATTCTCCGCCGCCGAACGACCCTCGCGGGTTACTGTAGAGAATTCATACTTACCTGGCATAGGGGATACCGTGATCAAGAAGGCGGTTCCCCCAGGGCGAGGCCTACCATTGCACTGCGGTTAGGTTGACCCCTGCGATTATCCCTAATGTGGATAACTCGGATGCGTAATTTTTGGTAGTGGGGACTGCGTACGCGCCGTCCCCTAAAAATCTGAGAGAAAAAAAAATCCTCATTAATGAGGACGTTTGAATCACATAACTCCTATTTAATTTTTATTCCTCAGCAGGAAAACATAATGTAATACTCTAACTTAATAAAATATGTTTGGATGTTATTGATTTTTCGTTTTTGTGTTTTAAATCTTCGATACAGAAAAAAATCCTAATGTGGAGCAGTCTATAAAAAAACCATCGGAAAAGACGGAAACTTAATATCAATTTATTTTTTGTTCTTCACTGGACTATCCTTGCAAAAGCGCCATCTAGCCGGCATTAGTTGAACTTTTATGAATTGACGGGCAACGTCAGTGTTAACCCTAAACTGCTTTACTTTTCGTGGTAACTTCAAACAGTTTTTGTTTAGTTCTAAAACTTGCCGCCAGGTTGCAGTGGTAGTTGCGTTATATTTATACATATTATACTAGCTTCTGCCCGTAATTTCCATTGTGTAAAGTTTTGTGCTCGCCCGCACTGTTACTTTTGCCGACTAGCTTTTTTTTTTATCGTGGTAAAATCATCAAATGAGTCCTCCCACCCAGAGACAAAAAATGTGATAACTTGGATAATATGCATGATATAAATATGATTTACAGCAAGAAATAACACAGCTTCCTGTTTTTTTTTTTTTATTAGAAGTATCCTTAGATCCGGACATTATCCTTATATACAAACAAACCACGCGCGCCTCAAATAGTGTCAGCAAAATGACGGGGCGCTTTACGTTCCGGTGTCGCGTGACTTACGAATTACCGTGACCCCGGAACGTAAAGGGCTATTGAAGGACACCGTTGATTTTAGTCGGTACGAGTGTGACAGTCCCTGTGGGAGGACTCGTTTGATGATTTCACCACGATAAAAAAAAGCAGACTGCGACTAGCCCAAAAGACAAATTCTAATTGTAGAATCGGTCATGCTACGCGAGTAGTCTGAAGTAAAAATAGTCACAGTAATTTCTGTATAATTCGACAAACGACAACACATCCCTAATGTGGCAAAAAATATTTTGCCCGATTAGGGCACGTCTCGTATATCGCCATGCCGATGCGATAGAAATCGTTGTACAGACGCCAGCACATCAACGTACTTCAATCTGTCTTTCTTTAATAGATTTTCTAACTTATCACAATACAGGAAGGTTAATGTTCGATTGGTTTTTGTCAAATTTGCGTAGGTCGACTTGCTGGCGTCTGTACTACATTCACACAGGTTAACCTAGTGTACAGCTATTGTGCACTGGGAACTTATCGTCCTATCCATCTAGAATTCTGAGGGGACGGCGCGTACGCAGTCCCCACTACCAAAAATTACGCATCCGAGTTATCCACATTAGGGATAATCGCAGGGGTCAACCTAACCGCAGTGCAATGGTAGGCCTCGCCCTGGGGGAACCGCCTTCTTGATCACGGTATCCCCTATGCCAGGTAAGTATGAATTCTCTACAGTACCGCGCGAGGGTCATTCGGCGGCGGAGAATCTTAACACCGCGATTCAGGACAGTGACGTAAAAGTTCAACGCCATCTAGTGGTACGGGTACAATACATTCACATGACGTCACTGTTCTCCCCTAACTGTGTGTGCTACTCCAACCATGTTTCGTTACTTTGGCTGTTGTATCTTTTTATTTATTTACAGTTTTGATAGTTAATAATAAATTAATATTCTAACGCGACACAAAATCATTTTATAAGAATCTTTGAAAGTAAAAGATAGTGCTGCATTTGAAGGGTTAAGTTTGTTTTGATTGAAAATAATTGAAATGTGTAATTGGAAATGGAGTTTTTTTTTGAAGTGAAAACTTCTTTAGCAGCGTTGTGCACTTTTTTTGGAATGGATAAAAAATGTTAAACTAGCGTCAGGACACGTGACCTAATCGAAAATTCGTAAGACGGCGCAGGGCGCTTGCGCGAATGTTCGTGTGTGTTTATCACTATTGAAGTTTTCACTTCTGCCGGCACTCCCAGAGTGCAAACCGTCGTTTCTTTTTTTACGTGGTTAAATTATCAAATGAGTCCTCCCACCCAGGGCAGAGCGGGAGGGACTGTCAGACTCGTACTGACTAAAATCCACGGTGTCCTTCAATAGCCCCTTACGTTCCGGGGTCACGGTAATTCGTACAGTCCCGCGACCAATTGGAAATGGGGTGGCGAAGGCAATGTCAATTACAGATGGCGCGACGATAGTTGGTACCTCTTTCAGCCGTCCTCAACTCTTTGAGGTTATGCATCAATCATACTTTACTTTGTTTTCAAAATAAAATAATTAGGTGTTCCTGTGTGTCTCTCGTAAAATAAAATATATTCCTTGTTGACTGTGGCTCAATTAAAAGAAAAGTTGCGCAAAAGGAAAGCTAAAACAACAGGAAAGAAGGCTGTTCTCGTAGCTAGGTAGCTATTGAATAGGTCCCGGTTCCCTCCTCCATGTGCTGATGGTGATCACCGGGGTGGTTTTAGTGAGGTACAAATCGCCCACTCCCTGGTCTTATCCCCAAAGACCGGGCACCTTTTGAAGGTTTCCCCCCGAAAACAAAAAAAAAAAAAAAAAAGGTAGCTATTGAATATTTACACAATTATAAGCACAGCATTGCGGCATTTTGTTGGATTTATAATGCAAAACATGTAATCACTCCACAGATTTGTTTTGACCAAGTTTTGACAGTTCGTCAGGTACCACCGACAAGACGCCACCTACCGTGAGAAACTGGCGCTTTTTCACTCCATTAAATGACTATCTTTACTGAAAAAATCATAGAAACTCTTTACAGAATATATAAGTCATGGTCATGAACTGAACTTACTTAATTCTTTTTTCAATCGGAATAAATTAAACAAAAAGTTGGTATCATAATAAATAATAATAGTTAATTGCTTGTATTTAAATAATAAATTAAAAATTGTAGTAAAACTAGTGTTGTACGCGATGTACTTTCTATCGCCTTTGTATCTTCTCTTCTCTCATTATCTTCTTCTGGGCGCACCACTTTCTTTTTCTTGACTTCTTTCTCTCTTTTCCATAATACTATCTTGCTGCGTGGATGTGGGATCAGTAGGCAAGGACTGCAGAGCGCTTGTCCCTGTTCTGATTGCGATTATACTCCCGAGCCTTGCAAATCGCTCTGTTCTGATTATGCTGGGGAACAAAAATAACATCCATTAATTATTGTCTGTAGTACTCGCTGTTACCCGCGTGCTAGTCATGAATTCGCAAATAATTATAAAAAAAATCTACTGTTCCGATTGACCCACCTCCGTGAGGACATCGGAACAAAATGAAATTAAAAAAATCGTTCCCCAAATCTGAAATAATGTTTTAAAATAATTTCTTTGGCTTTTTTCGAAAACAGTTCTTGTTAGAGCCCGCGCTCCAAAGAAAATAGAAGAGGTGATCACACGATAGTACATTTCCCTTATTTACTTCAAGATAACTTTAAAAAATACATACCCGTTGTAGCTTCGTAAGCTTCTGAGGTTGAATCTCCTCGAATAGATCATCGGCCAGCGCCAGCGCAGCTCGCAGGCGCACACAGCGCGGCGCCAACACTTGCAGCGCTCCGCCGAGTGCCCCCGCCAGCGCCGCGTACGCCGCGCCGCCCGACCAGGACGACCACACCGCGCGACTACTGCCAATGTGCGCTGATGTGCACGGTGCTTCACCCTCCTGCAAGATGAATAAAGACAATTATTATGATTAATAATTAAAATCTTAAATATGCTATAAGAACTTGGACATCCCAGATTCTAAGTCTAAGAGATAAATAATATAATCGGTCACATATATCGGGTCGGGATATAGGGCTCTCTAATTACACCCTTTTTTAACACAACAGCAACTTTGATCCTGTTGCTATCAACGCAAAGCTCCATCTAGCCATTAAGTATGATGATATCATCTGCAAATCACAAGTGTGAGATGTACCCTCCATTGCCACGTCTTCTCCAGTAAAACTTCATGAACACACCGTCCAATGCGTAAGCAATCAATTTTGGGCACATTATATCCCCTTGTCTCACCCCTCAATGCAGAGATATGTTCAGTTTGATCATCCTGAGTTTGACCCATCATTGTCGATTTTGAATTACCAACATCACAGCAATTTAATGCGTTCCATAGTGACTTGACTTTGCTTTAAAGACTCTAAACGGGCCAATTGACGATAGAGTCAAAAGCCTTTTGATAGTCGACTATTACAAAACACGGGGACCTATTAAAGTCTAAGGATTGTTCTTTGCACTGTATAATGTGTGGATGTGGTATATGGTGCCTAAGAAGCCCAGCCTGCTCGTGTGGTTGAAACTCGACATGATTCGTGGCAACCCCAACAAAATAACGAAATACTCGTAGGTATGATATTTTTTCAAGGGCTTTATCTTCGTGTTCAAAGAAAATAATGACTACACTGCTGCACAATGCAGGTAGGCTGAATTGGAGAACTGTCGAAGCTCTTTCAATTTATAATGAATTTCCCCCGTATCATCGCCAGGGGCTGTTCTGTTGTTTATCAATGCCACGTACGTGTTGCAGTGTACAATTGTGCTGAGAAGCTTACCTCGAAGTACTTGAGAATGTCCCTAAAGGTAGCTCGCTGTATCCTGCGATCTCTCTTTGCGCGGAACTTGTGCGAGTATCTCGCTAGCTCGGTGAGTCGTGGTAGTAGTGCGTCCACATGCGTTACGAATGGGTCGTCCAAGTTGTTGTCGCCTGTCGTTGTCTCGTACGCGACAGCGAGAGTGTTGCCTGCTGCCATGCGGACCTGCGGATTGAGAAATACATGTTTATTGAAACAATTTATGTTTACCATCGTCAATCTATATTCGATAGCTATTCTCCGATAGTTACCTCAAGTGACGGTGCCTCAAGTAACTCTGCAAGCCTGGCAAAGCTGGGTTCGCGGTTGTTGAGCAGCGACAGCGCGTGGTTGCGTGACAACAACGGCAACAGTAGTGCCCAGCCGTCCAGTGCGGCGGCGTGCCAAGTGCCCTCCTCATCTCCCGCCGATACATTAATACTGCCGCCATTCTGAGAGAAGACAAATGAAAAATTATAACTTTGAGAACATATCATCGTTCATTCATTCTACCAGGGTAATGCCTCTAGGTCACAGTCTAGGAGAGTAGCTAATTGTATTAACCAAAACAGTAGCTATTCTTTTCACAAGCTTATTACTTAATGCATATAATACTGCCCGTCATAGTTTACCTTGAGATAGCTGCCGCTGAAGATAGTCTCGTACATGCGCATGACCTCTAAGATCTCAGTGATGTCATCCTCCATCAAGTAATACAACACCGCCAATGATGAGCAGCACTAAAACATATAGAACACGTTATTTCATAGTTCTTGAAGAAGACAAAGACGATGTTCATTGATTGTACATTGAAAAGTGAATCTAAGTTATAGTTTAGTGTGTATATACGATGTTTACCTCAATGCGGGTGTCGAGTGAGGCAGACTTGTCAGTGGCGGTGGCGGCAAGCGAAGGACGCACCTCGCGCACGAACTGTTCCATGCCTTCCTCGCCGACCTGTGGATCACATATTACAAGCTTATAATTAATTAAGCCTTTGAGGTTAAGATAAGACATGTGTTAACGGAGCAATAAGGTTATCAGTTTACTCGCAGGATATTTATAATCAATCCGGTCCGATCATGATAATCACCTGTACAGCAAGCAGCGGTGCAACAGCAGCAGCTGCCTTCCTCTCTGCATCCTTGCCTCGTCGCAGTGCGCGCGACACATGGTCGGCCAGCGTGGCGCGGTGCGCGGCCAGCAAGTCGTGCACTGCGTGTCGCTGTAACTCCGCGCGAAGCGACACAAATGCGCTCGCGCGCGCTGCGTGTCCGCGAGCGTTCAGCGACTCCACTAGTTCTAGCACCTTCCCGTCGAATTTCTCTCGAAGCAGTTGTTCTATAAAATAAGTAAATAACACTATAATTTCATTGTAAAACATATATGTTTATCTTTTTTATATTTTGCCTGTTCTTCCCCGATATGACGTCATTGATATCCACGTTAAACATGTGAAATCATTTGATAAGATTTCGATAAATCACCAAACATAAATGAGTCACTTGTGCTAATAACCTTCCCCGGTCAACGACATGACCAACGCTAAGGCTAAAGTGTCGTACGTAAACAAGTTTGATGAAAAACAGAACTCAATTAAAAATATTATTATACAGGTAACATAACAATAACTTTGAAGGAACCATGATTACCTAAGTGTAGCTCTAAGAAACGAATCCCTGGTTATGGATTAGTAGAACACTTTAAATGACTTTCTATAGTCACCCTTGAGTATCGATACTTGATATTGCGCAATATTATTGACCTTGGCATTGCACCATATTTGTCACACACGAGGTCTTACACGGAATTTCCTTGACTACTGTGACGTCATGAGACATAGCGCGATAATTTTGTTATTGTGTTGGATGACTCATGATTTGTTTACTAACGTTCAGAATTTTAGATTAGCCAAGATTTTAATAATTTATCAATGATTTTTAGAAACAGCGGTCGATTTTTTGTATTTTTTCTTAATTCTGTCACGTTAGATACAAATTTAATGTAATTTATGTAATTAATTAACAAATATTGAGTTTACAAAAATTACAAAAGTCACTATGCAAAAAGTAAGTATTTGTGATAGATTTCGGTTTTATGCTATTTCTGGACTTAAATTTGTAACTATTAATATGCTTACTTTTATCAGGTTTAACTTCCTCTTCCACTGGTTCTTGATAATAATAGCAATTGTAATAATTATACGGATCTTCTAAAATAGGCTCCTCAATCTTCTCTTTTTCATTAAATGGTTTCGGTCCACTCCATTTAACATCTCGTTGCTTCCCTGTAGAATTAAATCGTTTATTAATAGTTTTATCTTTTCTTTTTACATTCCTAGTAATGTTTAGAAAACAAACTATATTACATTTGATCTTTTGATGCTGCTCTCCGAAATCTATAGACTCTTTTCTGATGATCCGGTTTTCACCCGTCTTCCTGCCCCACTGTGTACCTCCTAGCTTGACTGTAGAAAAAAATTAACGTTGTCAATTAAGCCAAGTTTTTCAAACAAAACAATATTTAAATGACAGTTCTCTAAACTGATAAATGCTCGAGTAAAAGCATTGAAGGCCTTGAAAGTACACCATCAAAATGACTTGCGTTTTATATCCCACAGTAGGAATTCATTTTATTTTCTATTCCTATAGATTTTGAGCATATGTATTTGTAAACAATAACGATAATCAAAAATACAATTTGAAATAAGGTACAATTTGTGCAGTTAAAACTCATATTTCAGATTCATTAATCTGGCTATCTGCGCAGTGACAAATTTGACCCAACTATAACTATAAGTGCGCTCTCCTTACTTGCTTCTCTCCTCTGCTCATCTTCACCTTCGTGGAAACTTCGTGCTTCTTCATGCATCCTCACCCATTGCCTAATTTTATCTACACTAGGGCACTTTTTCTTCATATCACGATTTATCACACCATACTTTTCACAGAACAAGCGCCTAACAGTTACAGTTAGGCCTTGATTTAAATAGTATTGCTCCACACAAAACTTGCGCTGTTCGCTCGACCAGCCGCGACGAAGTTGCTTCGATCCATCCATTGTGTTTGGTCTTGGTGAGCTTTGAATCGGTACTGAGTGTGAGTAAAGCTAGCGGTAATAAATAAACCCAGACACGAGCCTCCTCCCCCTCTTTTCCGTGACACACCCGCAAATGGTGACGCTTGAGCCGCCGCAGAGAATCGGCAGATTAGAGTTCGTATTAAAATTATTGTATAATTATTGTGCAATTACAAAAATGGTAGATTATTTAATCGGGGCATATCAAAATGCCATACGTCATGGGTCCATGAGTTCAGTAACGGATTTAAGCTTAAGTAAAAATGGCTCCCCTGACTCCGACGAACGTACCCTATTTGTCACAGAGACAGTGAAAACAGGTGCTGCTACAAAGAAATATTTTATTCAAGCTGTGACCTTATTTACTATTCCTGTGGCATTGATTCCTAGTCGTGAAGTATTTTAGTAGACGGACGCTAGACTTGCAATAATATTGTGCAATCGTTTAGACTATATCAATAGAAAAACAATCTTCAGTAGCAACATACGATCAATAACATTGCGCAATTCATGTTATTTCGCAGAATATATAATCATTTAGGGTCCACCTCACAGAGAAAGTTGCAGTCTTTTTTGTTTTTGGTTTTAATTCAATTAATAGTTCATTAATTTGGCCAACGGGTTTGGATAAGTTGCAATCTCGGCAAGACTTTCCACAGGGTTCACGTATGAAGTTCTCGGTTGATTCCCACAGAAAGATGGCCTGGAAGTGTTATTAAGATTTTCATCAGTCTCAGTAATTTCTAAGCAGAATAAAACCAAGCCCCTCCCTACGTATAACTTTAGACTAAAAACTAGTGAAAGCCCATACTATTAGGTCTACTATTAGGTGTCTGCTTAGCCCTTCGGGGTTTAAAGGTGTGATATTGAGTTATCCAATTATGAATACTTTGACTAGCTTAAGAAAATCCAATAAAATGACTAATTTATCCGATCGTAAACTTTATTTCATTGCTTTAATTCTAAATTGTGCAATACAATATTATAGGACAAATACAAAAGACATTTTCTTATCACCCAAATTCGCAAAAATCATGAGTCAGCGTGTCGGAAAGAATACTCGAGGTGTCAGTGGGGCAAGAGGGGGGACCCGTTGTGTATGTTTAGTTGCTATAATAGCATGTTGGTTAGTCTCGCTCCGAAATTCATTACGCTCAGACGTGCATCATGGCGGAAGTGAAACCCGATATACCAGTAACTAACCGCGGGTGGACGAAAGAAGAACGCGAGTTTTGTATAGAAACATACTATAATTGTGGTGAGAAGCTAGCTCCTGTGAAGCGTGCCTACTGGTTAAAGTTCCATGAGCGAAATGGGTACAATTCGGAGAGGATACCGACTTATGATATCATAAGAGAATGGCTGAAAATACATGAAAAGAACGAAAAAGTGCGGAAGGCGAAAGAAGCTGAAAAGGAAAGAATTCAGAGGAGAGAATCAAGTAAGAATAAAAACTCGAGTTCAATAGGTTCACAATTTATTGATGAGTAGACGTTCCGTATCGATTCTGAATGTTATGTTTACATTTCATTGCACAATCTAATGCCGTTAATTGAAATTATATTTCCAATTACATTCATGGAAGGTTCAATCAAAAGATCATTTCCTAAAACTGTTTGGTCACTTGTATTACGTTCATAATATATTTATTTACTTTAAAAAAAAAAACTAGAACTCTACACTATTACGTCGATTGTGTGTTTTGTGACCTTGGCTGAGCCTTTTCTAATCAAGCATTACTCAGATTAGAATCTTACAAATTGTTATTTGATGATTCAATTGCCTTGTTGGACTAGACAGCTTGAGGTTCGATTCTCAGGACGATTATTTAGATTTAAAATGAATTTTATCAGTAGCAGCCATGGAGCCTAGATTTGTATCTGATTGATGGTCTATATTAGCATCTCACTCCCTCCTTATTACCTACGACTTAAATATAACTTCGTGGGCTACTATTAGCGTATACTTTTGCCGACATCCTTTAGGGATTACAGGTGTGATGTACGAATACAAAATGCAAGAAGAACTATACATTTCTAAAAAACGTTATAATATTTTATAAAACTGTGCAGTTTTAGGAATTCTCCAATACCAGAAATAATTTAAATTGTTTTGCAGGAACCAGTCCAGTCTCCTCTCTTATTTTACAGTTTATTTTGCTTTGTGCCAATAAACCAAAAGATTAACCACTTGATTTTTTTCTACAGACAAGCTAAGTGGCACACAATGGGGCAGGAAGACAGGAGAAAATCGAATCATCAGGACAGAGTCTGTTGATGCTGGACTGCAGAATCAGGCGATCAAATGTAACTATAATGCATTATTATCTATCTTTAATAAAGCAATAAAGAATTATTGATTTGACAATAATAACAATTTTTCTATAGGGAAACAAAGAGACACTAAATGGAGTGGTCCACGACCAGTTAATGAAAAAAAGAAGATTGTGGAGCCTGTTGTAGAAGAACCTCAATATTACTATTATTATGAAGAACCAGAGCCAGAGGAGGAAGTGAAGCCTGATAAAAGTAAATATATTAATATTTGCCAACTTACGAAGCTAGTGCATACAAAAAAAAACCTTAAATATATAGGCGAATCTAACACATGATTATTCTCGCATCTGCCTTTTTGTAGACAGGTATTTTTGCAAGGACATAACACTTTAACTTAGGTATTTTACAAGCATAATATTTGCTTGCAAAATAGTTAGTGTTTTATTGCTAAAAATAAAGCCAGTATTTTAGTAAACAGGTTGTGATAAATGATCATTCAACAGAATAACAAAAAAACTAACAACGAAAACGAATAACTAAACTTCCATTGTCAACCCACAAAAAATTGCGAAAAATCATGGTCCATAATATTGGATAATATCACATATTGTTCAAATTTTTATAGTAGTCAGGTGTTCGTATTGAAAATAGTTATAACATTGTAATATTATGCTTAGTTCTTTTTTCGTGTGTATTGGAATCTAATCGAATAGATATGCACGCGGTTTGATGACTTACGAATAGCGTAGAAATCAGTGAGCTAAGTATGTGCTAAGAATTATTATGTCGATATATTGCTAAATCATGTTGCTAAGAATTATTTCCTCTTTGCCAGAACAAGTGCTCAAAGAGAAATTCGAAGGGAAGGTGCTAGAACTAGTGGAGTCGCTGAACGCTCGCGGACACGCAGCACGCGCGAGCGCATTTGTGTCGCTCCGCGCGGAGTTACAGCGACACGCAGTGCACGACTTGCTGGCCGCGCACCGCGCCACGCTGGCCGACCATGTGTCGCGCGCACTGCGACGAGGCAAGGATGCAGAGAGGAAGGCAGCTGCTGCTGTTGCACCGCTGCTTGCTGTACAGGTGATTATTATGAACATCCTGCTAGTAAATCGATAATTTTATTGCTTGATGACATGCTTACATGAGACATGTGTTAACACATGTCTCATTTCGACCTCAAAAACTTAATTAACCATTAGCTTGAATGTGTCCCACAGGTCGGCGAGGAAGGCACGGAACAGTTCGTGCGCGAGGTGCGGCCCGCGCTCGCCGCCACCGCCACTGACAAGTCTGCCTCACTCGACACCCGCATTGAGGTAAACATTGCGATATATGTATACACACTAAACTATAACTTAGGTTCACTTTTCATCAATGAACATCGTCTTTGTCTTCTTCAAGAACCTATGAAATAACGTGTTCTGTATGTTTTAGTGCTGCTCATCATTGGCGGTGTTGTGTTACTTGATGGAGGATGAGATCACTGAGATCTTAGAGGTCATCCGCATGTACGAGACCATCTTCAGCGGCAGCTATCCCAAGGTAAACAATTACTTCACTTGCAATCCTTTCAGCACTATCATATAATGCAAAAAGCTGATCATAGGATGACGATGATAAATCAAAGTTAAAAACTTTCTTGTTCCCGTTAAAGGAGGACCGCAGAGCAAATGTCGCGTGTGTGGAGGAGGGTGCGTGGCACGCCGCCGCACTGGACGGCTGGGCACTACTGTTGCCGCTGTTGTCACGCAACCACGCGCTGTCGCTGCTCAACAACCACAAACCAAGCTTTGCCAAGCTTGCAGAATTGCTTGACGCACCATCAGTTGAGGTAAGTTAAGCAAATTAAGTGTCATACACAGAACACCAATAGGGTTAATGAATTATTTCAATAAACATATCTTCCTCAATCCGCAGGTCCGCATTGCAGCAGGCAACGCGCTCGCTATCGCGTACGAGACAGCGACAGGCGACGACAACTTAGACAACGCGCTCACAGCGCACGTGGATGCACTACTACCACGGCTTATAGAGTTAGCGAGAGACTCTGACAGATTTCACTCCAAGAAGGATCTTAAGATTCAACGAGCCACCTTTAGAGACATCCTCAAGTACTTTGAGGTACGTTAAATATGCTAACTATACTCCAACCATTACGTAGACGGTGACTGACACTGACTGCACAAAGAATCTCTGGCTTTAAAAATCTTGTTTCGCTTAAGTATCTATTTTAACGCCACCTTATCATTTTATTCCAGGAGGGTAAAACACCGTGTACAACGGCGCATATCGGCAGTAGTCGCGCGGTGTGGTCGTCCTGGTCGGGCGGCGCGGCGTACGCGGCGCTGGCGGGGGCACTCGGCGGAGCGCTGCAAGTGTTGGCGCCGCGCTGTGTGCGCCTGCGAGCTGCGCTGGCGCTGGCCGACGACGTACCTGAGGAGACTGACAACTCGACCGAGGAGACCGACCAACAGGAGACGTCCAGGAGGAATAAGAAACTGCAACGGGTATGTACACAAATATCATTTGCAACTTAAAATTGTTCTGTCTCCAAGGACGCAAGCGGCAGGAAGCTTTTATCTTGCATTAAAAAAAAATGTTATGTTCTTTTCAGCATCTACGTAACAAAGCAGCGAGCAAGGACCGCGATTTCACCCGCAACCAGCACAGGGACAAGCGCTCTGCAGTCATCGCCTTTTGAACCTGCGACAGTCAGATACAGATTAGATTTATTTATGTGTACATTACTGTCATCTTAAACCGTCACATAATAAAGGTAACGAAAGTTGCAGGTTTCTAGTTTAAAATGAAGTTATTGAGGAATATTTTTGATGGCCGATATCTGAGTATTTCTCTCGTTTCAGATCTCTTACGTAAAGATAATAAAATAAATGTAATAAAATATAAATTGTAAATAAACTAATGACTACTTATAATCAAACTGTTCACAATAATATTTATTATGAAAACCAACTCTCTGTTTATTTTTATATCATCTCCTTTTTCTTCTCCTTAGGAAGCCACGTCTAAATCTTAGCACTCGAAACTTTCCTAGCACTAAGTGGTGGTGTGACGGGACCGGTAGAGGGCTAAAGCCTGCCGTGGTCGCGGGACTCGGAAATTACCGTAACCCCGGCTAAAGGGATATCGAAGGACACCGTGGATTTTATTTAGTCAAGTCTGACAGTCCCTCCCGCCCTGCCCTGGGTGGGAGGACTCATTTCATGACTTTACCACGATAAAAAAGCACTAAGTGGTCTAATGTTGGAGGTATGCAACATCATTAAAATTACTCATAAACTTTTTTATTCAGCGTTTTGACAGTCCTAAATTTAAATTTGCAGTACGAAGTTGTCATAAAATCAACATATTGTTATTTTTTAAGAAATAATAGAAGCTCTAACTACACGGGGCACAACATAAGCAAAAACTAATAAGTAAATTCTAAAAAGAACATCTAAACTAATTTTTGCGTTTACTCGTCGCATTTAAAATAAAATCTTTGCTTCCTACCTACATCTACAAAATAGTAATATCATTTTTGGAAGACGGACAATTCCTAGTTCAAATAGGTTAAGCGTTCAGGTCACTACTCAGTTAAGGCTGGAGTTCCACAAGGCAGCGTGTTGGGCCCGACGTTGTATCTAATCTACATATCTGACCTACCAATTTCAGAGAGTATCACCACCGGTACTTTTATTAACTGATTTACAAGATATTTTGGTTAATATGTCACCGATCACAAGTCTCGCTTAGTAGCAGGCTTCTACTTTACTAAACAATTTGTCTTTTGGAATACAGCTCTTTGGGGCAGCCTCTCATTCCAAAATCGAAATCATGCAAAGATAACAAAACAAAATCTTAAGGACGATAACTGGTCACTTATGAACAACTTCGTCACGACCTGCACTTGACCACAGTCAAAAAGGGAAGACTCTCCTTCATGAACAGCCTGACCAATGTCTTGATGGCAAACAACACTACAAATCGCAGATTGGCACACACCTAAATTGCAACAGTGAAGTAAAGTAGAACACAGTTGGCATACTGAGAACACCAAATAACAGTAACCACCAACAATCTGATAAATGATGTCTATATGGCAACAAATCACAGTGATACGGGAGACAAAAAAAAATATTTTCTTGCACTAACTAGACACCAAATGCAAGGCATAGAATTTCAAAAAATTCAAATTATCCGTATTCTATTATATGTAACCTAAGAGTAAAATAAGACTTGACTACCTCTCCTTAGGGGCTAGACCTGAATTCTTCAGCAATGTGCTCAGGGCTAAGCAGAACCAAAGAGGACTCAATCTTTCGCCCTGAAATACAGCTTGAACCATTCTGATAAATATTTCGCCGGATCGTCGACATCCTGGATATCAAAGGACCGTCTTCTATTGCCCCATACCTACACGATTTAAGGAAGGCGCGTATCGTAGTGAATATGTTGTGAAGGTCGCACCCAGTCGAACGCCTTCTTATACGTATCTATATACATATAATAAATCTGTAGAAGGGTCAATTCTGTATATTGAAAATATTGAAAAAATAAATAGCGGGGGGTGTTGCTGGATCGATACCAAACCCAATTATGTGATTAAAAAAATTTTTGTCTGTCTGTATATGAAAGCATCACGTGAAAACTAACGGTTCGATTTCGATGAAACTTGGTATAATTATTCCTTATTATCCTGGGCATAAAATGGGATACTTTTTATCCTGGAAAAATACGTAGAAAAAAAATCATAATTTTCAGTTTTATTTATAGACGTTGTTCTGTAGAACCGCGATCTCCTTAATAATTATAGGCTTAGCCGTATTTGGGTCCAATAGATATTTATAAGATGTCATTGACAGAGTTACTCAAAATGGAGAAATAAACCATCCAAGACGGAGTCGCGGGCGGAAGCTAGTAATGAATAAATGATCTACATGTTTACAGATCCTAGAGGGATCCACGAACTTGTGTCCCTTAGTCCCAACATACCTCCTTAGTTCCCAGATCAAATTTATTTATTTAAACTTCTAAGCACGACTATGAGAGACAACGTCTGGCTACGAAACCTAACCTAATGTAACAACAGATTTTAAAGTATTTTAATGTTAATCATGCAATACAATTTTTTGTTCAAGAATTTCATAACAAAAATAATATTATGTCATATTCCAAATTCATGCATGCGTAGGGGCGCGCGGCGGGGGAAAAGTGGGCGCGACTACGTTGTGTATGTGTATGTTTAACGATGAGCTAGTTTTTCACTCACTCAGTTGCGCTCCAAAAGTCTTTGCGAACAGTCATCATGGTTCGCGAAAAATCGGACTCGGTCGCTAAACGCCTGTGGTCGAAGGCAGAACGTGATTTTTATATTCAGCAATATTATTCAAAACAGACACATTACTTCTCCATTCAGTCTAACTACTGGGAATTATATCCAGACAATAAAAGACGCAAGAACTTGGATGAAAAAAATCAAAAAAGAAAACCGACTTTAAAATTAATCATGGATTGGGTGACGAGACATGAAGATTTAGAAAACTTTAGAAACGCTAAAGAGGAACCGAAAATAGAGTCATGTACTCGTAAGTAGAACTTTGACTAGACTTATTTACCGTTTGTATAGTTGTTTCTGCAACATTGCACAACTAGTTACTTTATTTTGTAAATAGATTTTCAGTAGCATTAATCAAAATCCATTGAAATTAATGCTAACCGTTCGCTTTGTGTTTTAACCTTCAATGGCCTCGTTATTTTAATTAGCTTTTTTTGACAGGCCTGTTAGTCTAGTGGTTAGTGACCCTGACTGCTTTGCCGGAGGTCGTGGGTTCGATTCCCACCCAGGACAAATGTTTGTGTGATGAGCACGATCATTTGTTCTGTGTCTGGGTGTTATTTATCTATAATATGTATGTACTAGCACTTTGCCGTTGCATACTTTCCTAATTCCCCCTTTTCACACTTTGGGTTGCGTACTTTCCTAATTCCCCCTTTTCACCCCCTTAAAGGTTAAATTTCCAAAAACCCCTTCTTAGTGCTCCCCTACATTATAATAGGAAGCCGTGTGCAAAATTTCACATTCCTAGCCCCAGTAGTTTCGGCTGTACGTTGATATGTCAGTCAGTCAGTTCTCCTTCTATATATATAGATTTAGAAATTTATAAGTACGAGTATGTTTATCAGTTGTCTAGTACCCATAACACAAGCTTTGCTTAGCTTGGGACTAGACGGCGTTGTGTGATAGTTGTGGTTTTTTTTTTATTATGTAGTTTTGTTTATTATGTAGTGTTATAAGGACAAACGTTAAAGTTTTTATAGGCATTAGGAATAGACTACCGCATCTCGGTTTAACTAACAACAATGATATTGTTTTACAGACAAGCCTAGTGGCACAAGATTGGGCAGAAAAACTGGAGAAAACCGGGTCATCAGGACAGCCTCCATAGATCTTGGAGAGGAGCATCAGGCGATCAAATGTAATGGCATCATACGCATTTCTAGTAAAGTAACAAAATATTGTTAAGATAATAACAATCAATTATATTCTGCAGGGAAGCAAGGAGGCACTAAATGGACCGGGCCACGACCAGTTGAAAAAGAGAAGGTATTGGAGCCTGTTGTAGAAGAACCTCAACATTACTATTATTATCAGGAGCCGGTCAAAGAAGAAGTGAAACCTGATAAAAGTAAGATGACAAACTTTCTGGAATTCAAATACTTGTAGAACAAAAACTACTTTGAGCATAATAACATTTTGATAGATATGTTATCGTTTAACGCTGGAAGTATCGAAAGTTCAGAACAGTAACTATAAGTTGAGAAAAATAAAAATCGTCGGAATATCGGACGGTTAATAATATTGCGCAAAATAACGTGTTACACAACTTTCGTTAAGAATAAGTATTTAGTAAAGGTTTCAGGGTTTGTAACATTGCGCAATCTTGAGTAGAAGGAACAGAAGCAACTTGTAATTTTCAAAACCATCCAAAGTGAGCCTCCTCGGATCCCATGGTTTAGTAATTTTAAAGTTAGCCGTAGAACGTTAGTAACTTCTTTCAGAATTCGTTCCGGACACATGCCACTAAGATCCTTTGCATTTCTGATGGAGAAGGTAGAATCTCCGTTTTGTTTAGCCTGTGATAATAAAATAGAAGATGTTTATCACCTCTTGGTGGAGTGTGTCAGGAATGGGCCTGAAAGAAATGCGTTAGTTAGGGAACTAAAAATAAATAAGTTAGATGTAGGTATATTTAACATGATCTTAGCGAAACCAATGTCGCCAGAGGCTGCATTGGTATATTCATTGCTTAATTTGTAAATTTGTTTGTAATTAGATTAGTTTATGATGGAACTAGCGTAACATATTGTTAAAAGTTCCTTTAACAAATAAAGGAAAAAAAAACTTGTAATTTTATTTATTTTAGAAGCTGTACAAACAAAAACAATAATCTAATTTCACAACATTGCCGCTATGAAATCATCTGAAATTACTGTATACTTTGGCTTTGTTATTATCACAAGCTTAAATCGATAACATGCGCGTTATCTATTTAACATAGAAAGAATACGCTGTATGTATTAGTTGTCGTGTGAAAGATGACGTCGACGCGAATAAAGAGGACATCATTGGCGTTAATCTAAATAACTGTAAAAAAAGGTGACTCACAATATTATAGAACTGATTATAATAAGAGCTTGAAAGAGGCTTCATCTTTTCCTATTTGAACTCTAAAAATATTTCTCCGTTCCTCAGAACAACTTCTTAAAGAAAAAAATGAAGGGAAGGTGTTAGAACTAGTGGAGTCACTGAACTCTCACGGTCATCCAGCGCGCGCGAGCGCATTTGTTTCGCTCCGAGCGGAGTTACAAAAACGTGCAATGCAAGATGTGCTGGCCGCGCACTGCGCCACGCTGGCCGACCATGTGTTACACGCACTAAGACGAGGCAAGGATGCAGAGAGGAAGGCAGCTGCTGCTGTTGCAGCCCTGCTTGCTCTACAGGTAATTATTATGATCTAATCAGATTATTAAAGATCGTTCTGCTAGTAATCGAATGCTCTTACTGGTCGAATGTAAGGACCTATGGTTCAGTTTATCATAACTTATCTCATCTATGTGTCCCACAGGTCGGAGACGAAGGCACGGAACAGTTCGTGCGCGTGGTGCGGCCCGCGCTCACCACCACCGCCACTGACAAGTCTGCCTCTCTTGACACCCGCACTGAGGTAAACTTTACAAAACAGAATTATTCGTCTTTCTCCAGGATCCAATGAATTCAATTTCAAATTTCTGTAATGTTTCAGTGCTGCTCCTCGCTGGCCGTGTTGTGTTACTTGATGGAGGATGACATCACTGAGATCTTAGAGGTCATGCGCATATACGAGACCATCTTCAGCGGCAGCTATCTCAAGGTAAAAAATTACTACACTTGCAATCCTCTCAGCACTATCATGTAAAGCAAAAAGCTGATCTTAGGATGACGATGTTTTTTTTTTTATCTTGGTAAAATCATCAAATGAGTGCTCCCACCCAGGGCAGGGCGAGAGGGACTGTCAGACTTGTACTGACTAAAATCCACGGTGTCCTTCACTAGCCCTTTACGTACCGGGGTCACGGTAATCCCTTGGTCCCGCGACCCCGGAGGATGACGATGATAAATCAAAGTTAAAAATTTTCTTGTTCCTGTTAAAGGAGGACAGCAGAGCAAATGTCGCGTGTGTGGAGGAGGGTGCGTGGCACGCCGCCGCACTGGACGGCTGGGCACTACTGTTGCCGCTGTTGTCACGCAACCACGCGCTGTCGCTGCTCAACAACCACGAACCCAGCTTTGCCAGACTGGCAGAGTTGCTTGAGGCACCGTCACTTGAGGTAACTTACCTAAGTTTTATACCCAACACAACACAATGATGACGGAAGAGAATTTGTTTCAATAAAAATAATTATGATTTTGACTCAACAGGTCCGCATGGCAGCTGGCAACGCACTCGCTATCGCGTATGAGACAGTTACAGATGGCAACAACTTCGAGAACCCATTTACAGCTGATGTGGACGCACTAATACCACGACTCACCGAGTTAGTAAGAGAATCACACAAATTCCGTGCCAGGAGAGACCGTAGAATACAACGAGCCACTTTCAGGGATATTTTGAAGTATTTTGAGGTACGATACACTACATTCGTCATAGCATACGAGACAGTAATATTCATCCTGAGATTACCAATGATCTAAATCTACCTATAACTTTGTTTATGTTGCAGGAGGGCGAGGTGTCGTGCATGTCGGTACGCGTGGGCTCGGAGAGCGCGGTGTGGTCGTCCTGGTCGGGCGGCGCGGCGTACGCGGCGCTGGCGGGGGCACTCGGCGGAGCGCTGCAAGTGTTGGCGCCGCGCTGTGTGCGCCTGCGAGCTGCGCTGGCGCTGGCAGACAGCCCGCCCGAGAAGTGGGAGGAACAGGAGAAACCTAACAAGCTGCAGAGGGTATGATATATGTTGTTATCTTTGGTTTGAATATTGAGACATCAAATTGTAGAATCTTGACTCAAGGAAGAATGAGAAAGCTACTAAGTACTTGAAAATAATTATTATTTTCGAAAGCGAACAATAGGTTCGTGGCAATTTCGATTTTAGGATACCACAAAGAAAAGTGTTAATATATAACACTTTTTTTACATTTCAGCACCTAAAACATAGAGCATCCTGCAAGGCCCGCACCATAGCCCGCAAAAATGAAAGAGATGAGCGCTACGCAGCCATCACCATCTGAACGAAATTTATAATGTTAGAAGCATTGGAACCCTCTATTGCTTGAGGCATGTCGCTGATTGTCGACGTCTGATTATTTCTCGCGTTTTCCAGATTTCTGACTCGTTATGTCAGTTGAGGTGTCGATGAGATCATATTATAGTTGCGGTCGATGTTTTTGTGACATTTTGTTAGAACCGACTGCATTTTTTTTTCTGCTGACCGATAGTTGTAACTCAACTCTCCATTGTTATATTTGACTGTCTTTGAATGATATCTTATGGCGGCTGTACACACTCGTCGAGAGCCTCTCGTCGAGAGGCTCTCGACGAGTGTGTACAGCCGGTACGGGGGGTACGTAAAGGGCTATTGAAGGACACCGTGGATTTTAGTCAGTACAAGTCTGACAGTCCCTCCCGCCCTGCCCTGGGTGGGAGGACTCATTTGATGATTTTACCACGATAAAAAAAGTGGTGATGTGATGGGACCTGTAGAGGGCTAAAGCCTGCCGGGGTCGCGGGACTCAGAAATTACCGTAACCCCGGCTAATGGGCTATTGAAGGACACCGTGGATTTTAGTCAGTCAAGTCTGACAGTCCCTGCACTGGGTGGGAGGACTCATTTCATGACTTTACCACGATAAAAAAAAGCACTAAGTGGTCCAAAATTGGAGGTATGCAACATCATTAAAATTACTCATAAACTTTTTGTTCAGCGTTTTGGCAGTCCCAAAATTAAATATAATCGAAGTTGTCATGAAATCAACATATTGTAATTATTTAAGAAATACACACATCAAAAGTGTCTAGGGATCAACATATATTTTTGCAATAACTTTTCTCCTGATTGATATTAATTAAAAAATTTTTTAAGGATTCATCAAATAAAGTGTTTTCGTTTGTCACAGTAACGATAAACCAAGTCACCCTGGCATTAATAAAGAAATTTTCCATTTTCCTAATAAAGGGATTTTTGACATTTGAACCACTAACACAAAAGTTCGAAAAAAAGACTGAAATAACAGTTTTCTTTAAAATTTTATTGGGTAACTTAAACAATTAATAATCCGTGTTTCTACCGCGAACACTAACAACACAAGAACATCGGTTTGGCATACTCAAAATGAGTTCATCCAAATCACGCTGTGGAATGGCCGCCCATGTTCGTTGCAACAACAAAAAAAGGTCTTCTTGCGACTGGATACCCTCCATATTCGGCAGAGCTCTTCTCTGTAGCATATCCCATGCATGCTCAATCGGATTCAAGTCTGGCGACTGAGCAGGCCAGGGCAGGACATTGATGTTAGCTGCGGCGAGAGTCTGTCTTACAACTCTTGCGGTGTGCGGTCGTGCATTATCATGCATTAACTGAAATAAGGGACCGATTTGCACTTGTAGAGGAACGATGACGTCTGATACAATCGTCTCAGCATAAATTTGAGCGTTGAGGTTGCCTCTGATCCAAATCAACTCAGTTCTTCCGCCGATCCAAATACCCGCCCATACCATGATGGTTCCACCACTATAAGGATGGACTTCCTGGCAGGATTTTAATCGCTGTTGGCGTCCAGGGCTTCTCCAGTGTCGTATACGTCTTGTATCCGGTCTCATACCAAAACGAGACTCATCAGAGTCCATCCTTATAGTGGTGGAACCATCATGGTATGGGCGGGTATTTGGATCGGCGGAAGAACTGAGTTGATTTGGATCAGAGGCAACCTCAACGCTCAAATTTATGCTGAGACGATTGTATCAGACGTCATCGTTCCTCTACAAGTGCAAATCGGTCCCTTATTTCAGTTAATGCATGATAATGCACGACCGCACACCGCAAGAGTTGTAAGACAGACTCTCGCCGCAGCTAACATCAATGTCCTGCCCTGGCCTGCTCAGTCGCCAGACTTGAATCCGATTGAGCATGCATGGGATATGCTACAGAGAAGAGCTCTGCCGAATATGGAGGGTATCCAGTCGCAAGAAGACCTTTTTTTGTTGTTGCAACGAACATGGGCGGTCATTCCACAGCGTGATTTGGATGAACTCATTTTGAGTATGCCAAACCGATGTTCTTGTGTTGTTAGTGTTCGCGATAGAAACACGGATTATTAATTGTTTAAGTTACCCAATATAATATTAAAGAAAACTGTTATTTCAGTCTTTTTTTCGAACTTTTGTGTTAGTGGTTCAAATGTCAAAAATCCCTTTATTAGGAAAATGGCAAATTTCTTTATTAATGCAAAGGTGACTTGGTTTATCGTTACTGTGACAAACGAAAACACTTTATTTGATGAACCCTTAAAAAATTTTTTAATTAATATCAATCAGGAGAAAAGTTATTGCAAAAATATATGTTGATCCCTAGACACTTTTGATGTGTGTAATAGAAGCTCTAACTATACGGGGCACACCACCAGCAAAAACTAATAAGTAAATTCTAAAATGAACATCTAAACTAATTTTTGCGTTTACTCGTCGCATTTAAAATAAAATCTTTGCTTCCTACCTACATCTACAAAATAGTAATATCATTTTTGGAAGACGGACAATTCCTAGTTCAAAAAGGTTAAGCGTTCTCAGGTCACTTGTTAAGGCTGGAGTTACACAAGGCAGCGTGTTGGGCCCGACGTTGTACCTTATCTACATATCTGACCTACCAATTTCAGAGAGTATCACCACCGGTACTTTTACTAACTGATTTACAAGATATTTTGGTTAAAATGTCACCGATCACAAGTCTCGCTTAGTAGCAGGCTTCTACTTTACTAAACAATTTGTCTTTTGGAATACAGCTCTTTGGGGCAGCCTCTCATTCCAAAATCGAAATCATGCAATGAGAACAAAACAAAATCTTAAGGACGATAACTGGTCACTTATGAACAACTTCATCACGACCTGCACTACACCACAGTCAAAAAGGGAAGACTCTCCTTCAGGGGCGGTCTCTCATAGTACTGATTTAGGCCAAGCCTACCCTACCACAAAATCGCATAAATAAAACAAACGCATTTATTGTAACCTTGTAATAAAATAAAACAAAAATATAAAACATAACGCCTCACATAATGCATTAGCAAATTTCCGCGCGGCCGCCGTGTGACGTCATCACGTCCAGATTACTATAACCGAAGGCAAGCGGTCCTGTGGTCTCAAAAATTCCAAAATTCATTCAATAATTCATGCATATGTATGCATCCGTGTTCATATTTTCGTGTATATGAAACCGCACACATGTATAAATTACTACGCAGCTCCTTACGCTGTAGCTGACGAGTGCGCGTTTTATGAATGAAAACGCACGGGTAAAATAAACAGAGTTGCCAATTCGGGAAACAGATTACACACAGAAACGACAATTTCGTAAAAGACTAATAAAGTAAAGACAATTAAAAAAACAGAGAAGTATTGTCAAATCTATACATTTCAAATTAAATGTTATATTTTAAGGAATAGCAAAGACCTATTATAATAATTAAAAACTGTAAGAATTTTATTTCGAATTTGGTTTTTGGGGAATTGTGTAAATTAATACTGGCAACTCCGTGTGCAAGTGTCAGTTTATGCCGGCTTATAAGTTATAATTAGTTATTGTTTTGCACTTTTGTTTTTATTTAATCATATTTAGCTATAAGTAATACATTTTGAAACAAAAAGTAGTGTAAATAATAAAGAAGATTCGTTTGTTTACTTAAAATGGTCCTAGTTTGTGTGACTTGTGCTGACAATGTGTGTTTATACTGATTACGAGTTGTGAAAACTTATTTTTCACAACTCATAAGAAGAACTACTAATATTTTCGTTTAAATTTCAAGTTTTGTCTAAATGTTACGAGAATTAATCCAACAATTTCAATCTTCGAGAGTTATTCTTGCAAGTGACGTGTTTTGTAACTATCACCCACTTGGAAAGATATTTGAGGTGACAGATTTCTATTTGAATCGTCAGAATATTGTGATTATTAATCTTCCGTGAAGAATGTGGTGAGTGTTTTAAATTATAAGTTTTGAAGTGGGCCGAAGCTTTCTTCCATTCGCATCGTCAGTATTGAGAATGTAGTTTTTTTTTTTCCTGGCCTACCCTTAGTCTGGAACCACTGCACGCTACTGCTCTCCTTCATGAACAGCCTGACCAATGTCTTGATGGCAAACAACACTACAAATCGCAGATTGAAAAGGAAGATGCCCCAGGGCACACACCTTAATTGCAACAGTGAAGTAAAGTAGAACACAGTTAGCATACTGAGAACTACGCCGGTGTCGTGCGGTCCATGGCCCTCTACGGGGCCCCCGTGTGGGCCCTGAGCATTCGGACGCGACCACTAAAGCTGGTCGCATGCCAGAGGGTCAGGGCTATCCGTATGGTCCGAGGATACCGCACGATCGCCGGCGAATCGGCCAACCTCCTTGCCGGATTGCTGCCCTGGGATCTGGAGGCGACTGCCCTCCAGCGCGTCTATGAGTGGCGCGTGGAGGCGCAGCGCCGGGGCGAATCCCCGCTGCCTCGACAAGTCGAGGCGCGGCGGGAAGAGCTCCGGCGCGATCTCAGGGCAGTATGGAGGGAGCAACTGTCGCAACCGAGGTCCGGGCACGCCGCAATCGCGGCGGTAAAACCCCTCTTTGAGGAGTGGCTGGATAGGCGTCACGGCGTCCTGACCTACCGCATGACGCAGGTCCTCACCGGACACGGAAGTTTCGGGAGGTTCCTGTGTCTGATAAAGAGGGAAGAAACGCCTGGGTGTCACCACTGCGAGGATCGTCCGGAGGACACGGTGGAGCATACGGTGCAGGACTGCCCCGCTTGCACGACGGCGATAGGCGGAGACCTCTCGCGCCCGGCATTGGTCGAGGCCATGCTGCGGGGCGAGACGGAGTGGGAGGCGGGCCGCGTGAGGGAGAGGACAGCGTCCTCTCTCCACCCTAGCCGCAGTGGTAGACGCCCACGGCGACGGACGTCGCAAGACGATCTCCGGCCACCGTAGGCGCGGGCATGCGGGCAGCGAGTAACGGGCGACTCGCTGTCCGACCATGGACCATGCCCGGGTCGACGGTGCGTTGTGTTCCACGCGCGCCTCAAGGAGTGTCAGCATAGTGACGGGGCCTGTAGAGGGCCAAAGCCTGCCGGGGTCGCGGGACTCACAGATTACCGTGACCCCGGTACGTAAAGGGCTACTGAAGGACACCGTGGAATTTAGTCAGTACAAGTCTGACAGTCCCTCCCGCCCTGCCCTGGGTGGGAGGACTCATTTGATGATTTTACCACGAAAAAAAAAAAAAAAGCATACTGAGAACACCAAATAAGAATAACCACCAACAATCTAATAAATGATGTCTATATGGCAACAAATCGCAGTGATACGGGAGACAAAAAAAATATAATATTTTCTTGCACTAACTAGACACCAAATGCAAGGCATAGAATTTCAAAGTATCCGTATTCTATTATATGTAACCTAAGAGTAAAATAAGACTTCACTACCTCTCCTTAGGGGCTAGACCTCAATTTTTCAGCAATGTGCTCAGGGCTAAGCAGAACCAAAGAGGACTCAATCTTTCGCCCTGAAATACAGCTTGAACCATTCAGATTAATATTTCGCCGGATCGTCGACATCCTTAATCATGCTTATCAAAGGACCGTCTTCTATTGCCCCATACCTATGCAATTTAAGGAAGGCGCGTATCGTAGTGCATAATATGTTGTACAACTCTAGCACCCTCATGAGCTATGCACAATTGTATGTACTTACTTAATTTGTGTGCTTTGAATCTCGCACCCAGTCGTACGCCTTCTTATACGTATAATAAATCTGTAGAAGGGTCAATTCTGTACATTGAAAATATTGAAAAAATAAATAGCGGGGGGTGTTGCTGGATCGATACCAAACCCAAATATGTGATTAAAAACATTTTTGTCTGTCTGTGTGTCTGTTTGTCCGTATATGCAGGCACCACGTGAAAACTAACGGTTCGATTTCGATGAAACTTGGTATAATTATTCCTTATTATCCTGGGCATAAAATGGGATACTTTTTATCCTGGAAAAATACGTAGAAAAAAAAAATCTTGTTTTTCAGTTTCCGCCTATCGCCGTCGTGAGGACACGGCGGGGCAGTCCTGCACCGTATGCTCCACCGTGTCCTCCGGACGGTCCTCGCAGTGGTGACACCCAGGCGTTTCTTCCCTCCCTATCAGACACAGGAACCTCCCGAAACTTCCGTGTCCCGTGAGGACCTGCGTCATGTGGTAGGTCAGGACGCCGTGACGCCTATCCAGCCACTCCTCAAAGAGGGGTCTTACCGCCGCGATTGCGGCGTGCCCGGACCTCGGCTGCGACAGTCGCTCCCTCCATACTGCCCTGAGATCACGCCAGAGCTCTTCCCGCCGCGCCTCGACTTGTCGAGGCAGCGGGGATTCGCCCCGACGCTGCGCCTCCACGCGCCATTCATAGACGCGCTGGAGGGCAGTCGCCTCCAGATCCCAGGGCAGCAATCCGGCTAGGAGGTTGGCCGATTCGCCGCCGATCGTGCGGTATCCCCGGATCATCCGGATAGCCATGACCCTCTGGCATGCGACCAGCTTGAGTGGTCGCGTCCGGATGCTTAGGGCCCACACGGGGGCCCCGTAGAGGGCCATGGACCGCACGACAGAACCTGTTGGCCTTAGTCCCAACATACCTCCTTAGTTCCCAGATCAAATTTATTTATTTAAACTTCTAAGCACGACTATGAGAGACAACGTCTGGCTACGAAACCTTACCTAATCAAACAACAATTTTAAAGTATTTTTATGTTAATCATGCAACACAATTTTTTGTTCAAGAATTTCATAACAAAAATAATAATATGTCATATTCCAAATTCCCGCGTAAAAGTATGCGTCAGCATCCGGAGGGGCGCGCGGCGGGGGTAAAGTGGGCGCGACTACGTTGTGTATGTGTGTGTTTAACGACGAGCTAGTTTAGTTTTTCACTCACTCAGTTGCGCTCCAAAAGTCTTTGCGAACAGTCATCATGGTTCGCGAAAAATCGGACTCGGTCGCTAAACGCCTGTGGTCGAAGGCAGAACGTGATTTTTATATTCAGCAATATTATTCAAAACAGACACATTACTTCTCCATTCAGTCTAACTACTGGGAATTATATCCAGACAATAAAAGACGCAAGAACTCGGATGTAAACAATCAAAAAAGAAAACCGACTTTAAAATTAATCATGGATTGGGTGAGGAGACATGAAGATTTAGAAAACTTTAGAAACGCTAAACAGGAACCGAAAATAGAGTCATGTACTCGTAAGTAGAACTTTGACTAGACTTATTTACCGTTTGTATAGTTGTTTCTGCAACATTGCATAACTAGTTACTTTATTTTGTAAATAGATTTTCAGTAGCATTAATCGAAATCCATTGAAATTAATGCTAACCGTTCGCTTTGTGTTTTAACCTTCAATGGCCTCGTTATTTTAATTAGCTTTTTTTGACAGGCCTGTTAGTCTAGTGGTTAGTGACCCTGACTGCTTTGCCGGAGGTCGTGGGTTCGATTCCCACCCGGGACAAATGTTTGTGTGATGAGCACGATCATTTGTTCTGTGTCTGGGTGTTATTTATCTATAATATGTATGTATTTAGAAATGTATAAGTACGAGTATCTTTATCAGTTGTCTAGTACCCATAACACAAGCTCTGCTTAGCTTGGGACTAGACGGCGTTGTGTAATAGTTGTGGTTTTTTTTTTATTATGTAGTTTTGTTTATTATGTAGTGTTATAAGGACAAACGTTAAAGTTTTTATAGGCATTAGGTATAGACTGCCGCATCTCGGTTTAACTAACAACAATGATATTGTTTTACAGACAAGCCTAGTGGCACAAGATTGGGCAGAAAAACTGGAGAAAACCGGGTCATCAGGACAGCCTCCATAGATCTTGGAGAGGAGCATCAGGCGATTAAATGTAATGGCATCATACGCATTTCTAGTAAAGTAACAAAATATTGTTAAGATAATAACAATCAATTATATTCTGCAGGGAAGCAAGGAGGCACTAAATGGACCGGGCCACGACCAGTTGAAAAAGAGAAGGTATTGGAGCCTGTTGTAGAAGAACCTCAACATTACTATTATTATCAGGAGCCGGTCAAAGAAGAAGTGAAACCTGATAAAAGTTAGATGACAAACTTTCTGGAATTCAAATACTTGTAGAACAAAAACAACTTTGAGCATAATAACATTTTGATGGATATGTTATCGTTTAACGCTAGAAGTATGTAATGTTCAGAATAATAACTATAAGTTCAGAAAAATAAAAATCGGTGTAATTTCGGACGGTTAATAATATTGCGCAAAATAACGTGTTACACAACTTTCGTTAAGAATCAGTATTTAGTAAAGGTTTCAGGGTTAGTAACATTGCGCAATCTTGAGTAGAAGGACCAGAAGCAACTTGTAATTTAATTTATTTTAGAAGCTGTACAAACAAAAACAATAATCTAATCTCTCAACATTGCCGCTATGAAATCATCTGAAACTACTGTATAGGTGTCTTTGGCTTTGTTATTATCACAAGCTTAAATCGATAATATGCGCGTTATCTATTTAACATAGAAAGAATACGCTGTATGTATTAGTTGTCGTGTGAATGATGACGTCGACGCGAATAAAGAGGACATCATTGGCGTTAATCTAAATAACTGTAAAAAAGGTGACTCACAATATTATAGAACTGATTATAATTAGAGCTTTAAAGAGGCTTCATCTTTTCCTGTTTGAACTCTAAAAATATTTCTCCGTTCCTCAGAAAAACTTCTTCAAGAAAAAAATGAAGGGAAGGTGTTAGAACTAGTGGAGTCCCTGAACGCTCACGGTCATCCAGCGCGCGCGAGCGCATTTGTTTCACTCCGAGCGGAGTTACAAAAACGTGCAATGCAAGATGTACTGGCCGCGCACTGCGCCACGCTTGCCGCCCATGTGTCGCGGGCTCTACGACGAGGCAAGGATGCAGAGAGGAAGGCAGCTGCTGCTGTTGCAGCCCTGCTTGCTCTACAGGTAATTATTATGATCTAATCAGATTATTAAAGATCATTCTGCTAGTAATCGGATGCTCTTCCTGGTCGAATGTAAGGACCTATGGTTCAGTTTATCATAACTAATCTCATCTATGTGTCCCACAGGTCGGCGACGAAGGCACGGAACAGTTCGTGCGCGTGGTGCGGCCCGCGCTCGCCGCTACCGCCACTGACAAGTCTGCCTCTCTTGACACCCGCACTGAGGTAAACTTTACAAAACAGAATTATTCGTCTTTCTCCAGGAACCAATGAATTCAATTTCAAATTTCTGTATGTTTCAGTGCTGCTCCTCGCTGGCCGTGTTGTGTTACTTGATGGAGGATGACATCACTGAGATCTTAGAGGTCATGCGCATGTACGAGACCATCTTCAGCGGCAGCTATCTCAAGGTAAACAATTACTACACTTGCAATCCTCTCAGCAGTATCATATAAAGCAAAAAGCTGATCTTAGGATGACGATGATAAATCAAAGTTAAAAATTTTCTTGTTCCTGTTAAAGGAGGACCGCAGAGCAAATGTCGCGTGTGTGGAGGAGGGTGCGTGGCACGCCGCCGCACTGGACGGCTGGGCACTACTGTTGCCGCTGTTGTCACGCAACCACGCGTTGTCGCTGCTCAACAACCACGAGCCCAGCTTTGCCAGGCTTGCAGAGTTACTTGAGGCACTGTCACTTGAGGTAACTTACCTAAGTTTTATACCCAACACAACACAATGATGACGGAAGAGAATTTGTTTCAATAAAAATAATTATGATTTTGACTCCACAGGTCCGCATGGCAGCTGGCAACGCACTGGCTATCGCGTATGAGACAGTTACAGATGGCAACAACTTCGAGAACCCATTTACAGCTGATGTGGACGCACTACTACCACGACTCACCGAGTTAGTAAGAGAATCACACAAATTCCGTGCCAGGAGAGACCGTAGAATACAACGAGCCACTTTCAGGGATATTTTGAAGTATTTTGAGGTACGATACATCACATTATTATCACTACATTAGTCATAGCGTATGAGACAGTAACATTCATCCTGAGATTACCAATGATCGAAATCTACCTATATCTTTGTTTATGTTGTAGGAAGGCGAGGTGTCGTGCATGTCTGTCCGCGTGGGCTCGGAGAGCGCGGTGTGGTCGTCCTGGTCGGGCGGCGCGGCGTACGCGGCGCTGGCGGGGGCACTCGGCGGAGCGCTGCAAGTGTTGGCGCCGCGCTGTGTGCGCCTGCGAGCTGCGCTGGCGCTGGCTGACAGTCCGCCTGAGAAGTGGGAGGAACAGGAGAAACCTAACAAGCTGCAGAGGGTATGATATATGTTGTTATTTTTGGTCTGAATATTGAGACATCAAATTGTAGAATCTCGACTCAAGGAAGAATGAGAAGGCTACTAAGAACTTGAATTATTTCATTATTTCCGAAAGCGAACAATAGGTTCGTGGCAATTTCGATTTTAGGATACCACAAAGAAAAGTGTTAATATATAACACTTTTTTTACATTTCAGCACCTAAAACATAGAGCATCCTGCAAGGCCCGCACCATAGCCCGCAAAAATGAAAGAGATGAGCGCTACGCAGCCATCACCATCTGAACGAAATTTATAATGTTAGAAGCATTGGAACCCTCTATTGCTGGAGGCATGTCGCTGATTGTCGACGTCTGATTATTTCTCGCGACGTTTTCCAGATTTCTGACTCGTTATGTCAGTTGAGGTGTCGATGAGATCATATTATAGTTGCGGTCGATGTTTTTGTGACATTTTGTAACGACGAACGATGAACGTACTCTGTTAGTACCGACTGCATTTTTTTTTCTGCTGACCGATAGTTGTAACTCAACTCTCCATTGTTATATTTGACTGTCTTTGAATGATATCTTATGTTATTGACTTTATTTCTTTGTGTTTTAACTGGTACTGAAATTACATCTATTTATTATGAGAATATTATATTTGTTGTTTTAAATTCCCCTCTCTTGTCCGAATTTCAAACTTGTATGCCTTTGCGAAACAGACAGGCGAGTCTGAAGCGATAACGAACCGATACGAGACGTCAGTCCGATAGTTCTGTCACGCTATCGGATCGCTTTCGCTTTTCTATGTGACTGGATTCAAAAAATTCCATACATTACAAATAAAAACGTCACGTTTCGCATTCGCGACGCCTGTTTGAATACGTTTACGGTTATTGATAGTGTCAACAGATCTTTTAAACTTTTAATTTAATCGCTAAGCTTTAATTAGAAAAAAAACACTATTTAACATCCATGTGCCAACCAGTTAGAGAAGCTAGTTCTGACTTTATCTTGATGTAGCTTCTCCATCATACCTATAAATAATTGGAAATAATAAACCGAGCCACTAAATTAGCTACGAATTTTACAACTCAGCAATATTTTTACTTTTGAGAACACTCCGAAGTTCGGTTTGGTTAGGTTCCTTTAAAGCCTGCAGAAATAGGAGTCCCGCGCAGGGCTCCGTAAATTTTTGTGCTGTACCTGTACCTAGTGGTTGCACAGAAGGTGGTGTGGTCCTAGGGTTAAGGTTTTTTTTTTCAAATATTAGGTTCTATAAGAGAAAATAAGTTAAAAATAACTAAAACCCGACTACGACAAAATCGCGCACTGAAAAGTATAAAACAAGAACAAGCCGTGGTCGTATGCCACCTGCGGTTGTTTCACACAATCTGTATTGGCTAGCTGGCATACGACCACGGCTTGTTCTTGTTTTATACTTTTCAGTGCGCGATTTATTCGTAGTCGGGTTTTAGTTATTTTTAACTTATTTTTTATTTACACTATTTTGGGGTTATATTATTCATAGTAATTTATGTTATATGTATAGTTTCTGAGTTGTGAATTTAAGATTTATCATTTGATTCCCATGTTGACACTGTTAAAAACAGAAAATTTGCTAGTAAAAGCTATATAATGTATATATATTTCAAATGTGCTCATCAAGCCCTTTAATTTGATACCCATGTCGATATTGTACGAAAAATTTTTTTTTTCGGTAACGACTTCTCATCCCCTAGAGGGCGCCATATTGGATTTGGTGACACATCACTTACCCTATAACCAGCGGACAACTGAGACGCTTCTAACGAGACCTCATTTGTCATGTAATGATAAGTAGTTTAGAAGTTATGAGGGAACAAACAAACATACATACATACAAACAAACATACATACCGGTCAAAATCATAACCCTCCTTTTGGCTTTGCCGTAGTCGGGTAAAAATAGTGCTATTTTTGTTCGTAAAGTGGTGGTGTAAATTAAAACATTTATGTGATATTGTGTTGACTTTCAATGATAGTGATAATTATGTTTGTTTCTAAAAAAACTCGTGGAGTGTCACATATTACCATGAATGAGGTAATTATGGTGATATTATTCAATATGCATACCTGCAGGAAGAAAAAAGACAAAAATGTTTTTTCAAGATTCAGTTTTGACTTATATTTCGGCGAATAACTTTGACGCCTGACGCTTTAGGATATTATGTCCGTTTTGAAATTTTTGGGTATCTAAGTGTCCTCTATCTAAATATAGTTACGGCTTTATAAACCACTATTCTGAAAAATAAACAAAATGGCGGGAGGTCGTTAGGGCCAAAACCTTCAAACCCCTCTCTTGCTTTGTTAATTACTTGTATCGAAATGTTTTAAGGTGAGTCTCAAAATTTGCTCAGTGCAGATAGTAGCAAAGATTAATAGTCGACTCGACACACGTCATATTTGCAGTTATAATATTTTTTCATGAAGAACATATACTTAAGCAATACAAATCGAAAAAACTACACCACCTAATGTAAGGCAAAGCCTCTTTTTGTCCCCATTGACTGGCCTATTTGTCACTTTCTGCTTTTCTTAAAAGTTCTTACGATTTGACGTCACTGTGATACCTACATACTAAGGCCCGTATTACAGAACGCTATCAAGCGTTACTTAAAACTAATTTCAACCAATCAAATTGTTTTTAATCTATTTTTAAGTAATGCTTGAGTATTAAGCGACGTTCTGTAATACGGGATTAAAAGTGTATAATAATAATAATATGATATGAATGTGTGCGACAAAATTTCAATAAATCAAAAACAAACATAGATGAGTCACTTGTGATAAAAGTAGCCTTCAAAGTCAACGACATGACCTCGAGCAACGCCGAGGCTTCCCTTTGAATTTCTTGTTCAAAGAAAAAGTATTGATTGTTTCATACAATAAATATGACAAAGAATGTATCGATAAACTCCAAAATAATGATAGTGAATGATGTTTGAAGTTACGATAACACTAAGATCACGTGATATTGCACAATACTATATTTATTATAATTATCCAGAATCCATGTCATAGTTTTGCGCCATTATTTACACACGCTGTTTGTTACAGATTTTGTTCGCTAAAGTAGAAATAATTCGATTCAACCGCATCCATTTTGGATGACATCACGAGGTGTTTTAAAGCTAGGTAGGTATATTTTTGTCGATGAATCATCACATCACATTATTGTTTACTAACAAACGATCAACCATTCCTTGTAGCTATTACACAATGATTGTAAGCGATGACTTCCATTTTATGGATATTTTTGATTACCTGGGGGTCTGTTTCATTAGAATATAGTTACTTTTGCCAGGTTTCACTTCCTCCTTCACCGGTTCTTGATAACAATAGTTTTTTCTTTTTATAATTGAATGGCTTTTTTATTAAAACAGGCTCTACAATCTATTCAAACATTAACCTTCCACTAATGTGATAAGGTTGAAAATCTATTAAAGTGACTGTTTGAGGTAGGTTCATGTGCTGCCCGTACCTATATTCTTATAACAGGCCTCTAGGGCAAAAACAATTTCCACTTGAATACTGATTAAAACCATTGTGTAACAGCTAGTTTATTTGTAAACAATATGATTGTGACGATTCATCGACAAAAATTTATCCAAAAATACTTCGCGATGTAACAAATGTGTGACGCGACGTGAACATAGCGTATGTCAACAATGGTGCAATAGGTACAATAATATAAATTCTAAACCTATAGCAATATCATCGAGCAAAATCACGTGTTACTCGACGTTATTGTTCATTATCGGTTGATAGTACTCAACATCTTTTTGTTGGTTATAATATTGCACAATGTAAAACATGTAAAATCAATAGTATTGTAAGCAGCATTAAATATTATTAGTTCCAACGAACTATTGATGTAATGCGTGACCTCTATCTTCATTCATTTGAAGTTTAATGACTCATATTATGTACGTTACCTCTACCATGAGTTGTACAATATTTCATATAAATAATTTTGGCTGCGTAAACTCATGTTAGACGTGTTGTTGTATTGATAGTGACGTCACGCGAATACTGATAATAATAGAAACTCTATTGTTCCACAAATATGCTGTATCTTCGTCATCATCATCAGCCTGTATTCGTTCATTGCTGGACATAGGACTGTTTCAAGGTACACCACTAAGCCCGGTCTTGAGATTTTCTCATCCAGTCTCTGCAGACTGTTTTTGTTCTAGTTCGACAGAGTTAACGAATACCTACACTACGTTTGCATAGTTACGGTATCCACGCAAGGAATCATTTACCCCAATGGATGGCTGTTCTGCGAAAGGTCCTGTGGCCAGCCCACTGCCACTTCGTCTTACTAATTCTTTGAGCAAAACTTTGTTACTCTGACGGATCAATTAATTCCATATTTTATTCATTAGTTACTACGAGTATAGCTCGTTCCATTGCTCGCTGAGTAACTTTAAATTGGTGGACTTTTTTATTTTACGTGGGGCAGAGCGGGAGTGACTGTCAGACTCGTACTGGTGACTAAAATCCACGGTGTCCTTCAATAGCCCTTTACGTACCGGGGTCACGGTAATTCGAGAGTCCCGCGACCCCAGAAATTGGTGGACGTAGCTCATTTTAAGTGTCCAGAAGTAATCACGTAGCTGTGCTACGCTTTCGTAGCCACGCGTAGACTTCCGAAGATTTAAATAAATATTTTTTTTGTTACGACCTGGAAATGAGAAAAATGAATTTCACTAAGCAAGACGTGAATTCAGAGTCATACGCCAAGCATTTAAAAAAACATATTGTTTCTCATAATAAATATTTATTTAAATAATAATACGAGTATCATATCAGTCTTTTTACAATGTAATATAAATATAATTATTACGTATACGAAATCGTAAGAAATAGCAGACTTTGAGCCAGAATCACCAAAATGTTTTCAACCGTAATACAGGAGACCATATGAAATATGTTGCGTGACATACATAACGTGACATACATGATTTCACTTCTTTTAGTTTGAACGTCTAAGTGGACTTTTGTAACCTAATTAACCGCTTGTTGTTATAGTTTTTGTGTTGTCCACTCGTAACGTAGCGATAACGTCGAATTAAAAATACTTCAGTGTAACCGTGTGTTCAGCTGGCGAGGACCGCGGAGCGCTTGTCTCTGTTCATGTTGCGGGTAAAGTTGCGGGCCTTGCTTGTTGCTCTGTTCTGTAGATGCTGGAATTAACAAAAGAAAAAATACATTGTATTGCTAAACAATTTTTTTAAAAACTTTCTTAATTCTACGGACGTTTAAGTGACGTTTGAGGACATACCCGTTGCAGCTTCTTATTCTTCCTGGACGTGTCTTGTTGGTCGGACTCCTTGGCCGAGGTGTCGGTCTCCTCGGCCGAGGTGTCGGTCTCCTCAGGTAGGTCGTCCTCCAGCGCCAGCGCAGCTCGCAGGCGCACACAGCGCGGCGCCAACACTTGCAGCGCTCCGCCGAGTGACCCCGCCAGCGCCGCGTACGCCGCGCCGCCCGACCAGGACGACCACACCGCGCGACTACTGCCGATATGCGCTGATGTGCACGGTGCTTCACCCTCCTGTAAGATGAATTATGTTGGAGTTAAAACAAAAATCGTCTCGCTTATTTTTTTTCTGTCAAATATCAGTACTCTAACTCAAGTTCAGATTTCGCCATTAGTCATTTCGCAGCATTAGTCACGATTTCATACATGATATTGATAGCTAGAGTATAGTTTTCATATAATTATAACGTACCTCAAAGTATTTAAGAATGTCTCTAAAAGTGGCTCGTTGTATCTTGAGATCTTTCTTTGCTCGGCACCTGTCTGAGTCTCTCGCTAACTCAGTGAGTCGCGGTAGTAGTGTGTCCACGTGACGTTGAAGTCTGTGCGCACTGTCCGAACTGTCGTCGTCAGTCATTGTCTCGTACGCGATGGCGAGCGCGTGACCGGCTGATATGCGAACCTGGAAAGTGAGAAATATGTTTGTTGAAACAATTCAAATACGTTATCAGAATTTTGTATTGAATATAAAACTTAGGTAAGTTACCTCAAGTGACGGTGCCTCAAGCAACTCTGCAAGCCTGGCAAAGCTGGGTTCGTGGTTGTTGAGCACCGACAGCGCGTGGTTGCGTGACAACAGCGGCAACAGTAGTGCCCAGCCGTCCAGTGCGGCGGCGTGCCACGCACCCTCCACCACACACGAGGCTGATACATTCACGCTGCCATCATCCTGTAGGAACAAGAAACGTTTTTTTAGAAATTCATCATCATCATCCTCCGATCAGCTTTTCGCATTATGTTCGAGTGCTGAGAAGATTGTATGTGTAGTCATAGTTTACCTTGGGATAGCTGCCGCTGAAGATGGTCTCGTATATGCGCATGACCTCTAAGATCTCAGTGATGTCATCTTCCATCAAGTAACACAACACGGCCAGGGAGGAGCAGCACTGAAACATATAGAACACGTTATTTCATAGGTTCTTGAAGAAAGATTAGGATAACTGTCATTGATGAAAAGTGGACTTAAAATGTTTACCTCAGTGCGTGTGTCGAGTGAGGCAGACTCGTCAGTGGCGGTGGTGGTGAGCGCGGGCCGCACCTCGCGCACGAACTGTTCCGTGCCTTCCTCGCCGACCTGTGAGACACATAGATGAGAGATTATAAAACAAACCGAACAGTAGGCCGAACTCTATCAACTCTATCCATTCGAACATTGAGAGCATCCCATTACTAGCAGAATGACATTTAATAATCTGATTAGATCATAATAATTACCTGTACAGCAAGCAGCGGTGCAACAGCAGCAGCTGCCTTCCTCTCTGCATCCTTGCCTCGTCGCAGTGCGCGCGACACATGGTCGGCCAGCGTGGCGCGGTGCGCGGCCAGTAAGTCGTGCACTGCGTGTCGCTGTAACTCCGCGCGGAGCGACACAAATGCGCTCGCGCGTGCTGCGTGTCCGCGAGCGTTCAGCGACTCCACTAGTTCTAGCACCTTCCCGTCGAATTTCTCTTTGAGCACTTGTTCTGTAAAAAACAATTATGATTAGTGTCCCGATAACCACAAAGCATGAAAATACCTATAAAAGATGACTGATCATTGCGCCGTCGGGTGATGGAATATATTATTTTTTACAAACGTTTAATAAAACAAATAGCGTACGCGATCCGATTTTTAATATTTTGCATAATATTAAAAATCGGATCGAAATATTGCATAATATTAAAAATGCTGCCAAAACAAGATGATATTCAGTAAGTACCTACTAATTTGGAAAAAATAAACGTGTTACTGCAAATCTTTGTCGTCCACCTAGAATCCATCATATAGTAATATTATTTGATTACTAGCTTCCGCCCGCGACTCCGTCCGCGCGGATGTCAGTCTTCGCGTGGATGGTAGATTTTTTTTCTACGTATTTTTCCAGGATAAAAAGTATCCCATTTTATGCCCAAGATAATAAGGTATAAATATACCAAGTTTCATCGAAATCGAACCGTTAGTTTTCACGTGATGCCTGCATATACAGACAGACAGACAGACAAAAAAAAATTTTAATCACATATTTGGATTAGGTATCGATCCAGCAACACCCCCCGCTAATTATTTTTGCAATATTTTCAATGTACAGAATTGACCCTTCTACAGATTTATTATAAGTATGTATAGATTTTTAAGACTAGCTGTGTTTTGTGCGATCCATTCGCATCGTATTGAGCCTATTGAGGTCATGAATCATCACTATTTGTTTACTAACAAAGGCTTTAGCTTCAATTATTGCAGATTATACGATTTTTTAATGGATAGTTTAGAAAACGGTACACCTAACAAATTTTGTTTAAATTAATTAAAAAATATTAAGTAAATAAAATAAATATATTTATATATATAATATCCTACCTAATATTATAAATGCGAAAGTAACTCTGTCTGTCTGTCTTTTCTTCACGCTTAAACTACTGAACCGATTTGTGTGAAATTTGGTACAGACATAGTTTGGAACTTGAGAAAGGACATTTTTTTTTATCGTGGTAAAATCATCAAATGAGTCCTCCCACCCAGGGCAGAGCGGGAGGGACTGTCAGACTCGTACTGACTAAAATCCACAGTGTCCTTCAATAGCCGGAGTCACGGTAATTCGTACAGTCCCGCGACCCCGGCAGGCTTTGGCCCTCTAGGGGGGGGGGGGCCCGTCACTTTGCTGACACTCTTTGAGGCGCGCGTGGAACACAACGCGCCGTCGACCCGGGCATGGTCCATGGTCGGACAGCGAGTTGCCCATTACTCGCTGCCCGCGTGCCCGCGCCTACGGTGGCCGGAGATCGTCTGGCGACGTGAGAAAGGACATAGGATAGTTTTCACTATTCCACGCGAACGAAGTCGCGGGCAAAAGCTAGTATAAATATAAATATACTTACTTTTATCAGTCTTCGGTCGCTTCTTTGGTTCTTCATAACAATAGTAATCATACCATTTATACCAATAGGGACCCAGTATATTAGGCTCCTTAATCTTCTTCTTTTCATTAAATGGCCTTGGTCCGCTCCATTTTATGTCTCGTTGTTTCCCTGTAGAATACAAGATTTAGTTACAACCATATCGGCATTTTGTCACTAAACTAGTACTTCATGTATAAGCATTATTCATTACATTTGATCTTTTGATGCTGTTCTCCAAGATCTATGGATTCTTTCCTGATGATCCTGTTCTCTCCCGTCTTCCTGCCCCATTGTGTCCGGCTTAGCTTGTCTGCGAACAATATCAATGTTGTAAGTATAGCCAAACTGTGCTAGCCTACATATCATTGACTGTTTTATGAATAACGTGACTTTTAATTGAGGAAGTAAAAATAAATACGAAGTGATCTATTAATTAACTTTTTTTTTTTTTTTTTTAATGTGGTAAAATCATCAAATGAGTCCTCCCATCCAGGGCAGGGCGGGAGGGACTGTCAGACTTGTACTAACTAAAATCCACGGTGTCCTTCAATAGCCCTTTACGTACCGGGGTTACGGTAGGTAATTTGTGAGTCCCGCGACCCCGGCAGGCTATCTATTAATTAACTTTTATTTTTTAAATAAAACTTGCTTAACGTTCTGCTTACTTGACTCAAACTTTTTTTGCTCTTCAAGCTTTTGCACTGCACTAAGTGATTTTTGCGTCTCTTCATATATTTTCACCCATTCCAAAATTTGTTCTGAAGTCGGACACTTATCACTATTGAGGCGGTTTTGTTCATGGAACTTTTCCCAGTAAGCACGTCTTACAGGGAAGATTATCCCACATTTTAAATAATATTGCTCCACACAAAACTCCCGTTCTGCTTTCGACCAAAATCCTTGACTAACGTTTGATTTTCGACCCATGACGTCTGTGTTTAGTGTACTACTGAGTGTGACTGGCTAGCGAGCAAAAAGACTGGCTAGACATACCCGGCAAGCCCACCCCCCCTTCCCCCTCCTCTTCCGCACTTCCCTCTGGCGTTGACGGCCTGACTCATAATTTCGCGGAGTTTTGACGATTAGATTAGATTATCGTTGTGAAATGCTAGTAAAAATTGTATTGCACAATAAATTGCGATTCATTTATAAGTTCATAATAGCATACACAAAAAAAAACTTGAGCAAGTGACCTTATCATTGCGTTTTTTCTTTATCAATAAACTAAGTACGGTAATCAATATCCATTTTATTATCATAACAGGAAATTGCCCAAAATAAATATTGATCGTAGGATTGGTACACACCGAAAGCAACGTGACGCGACGGTGCTGGAAATGTATGTCTTTTTGTGTGATGGGGTGGGTTAAAAGGTTTAAGTATTTTAAGTACCTATTAATAATATTCGTGCCAAATTTGAAGTGAATCCATACAGTACTTTTTGAGTTTATCCCGGATATACATACAAACAAACAGACAAAAATTCTAAAAACTATATTTTTGGCTTTCTTCTAATTGTAATAAAACATTGTATTGCACAATTACGTATCCATAACAGTAAATTCAAATTTTTCAGCAGGTTAATAAATCAGTCATTATGTTTTATCTATTTATCGATTAAAGAATTACCCAATCGAATTCCACATGACAGGAAATTACTAAATTATTATCTGTACTTTTGCATAGTTACTTTTTTGGACTTAAAAATAAGGAAAGACTTGAATTTTTGTTGTTATCTCCAAGTATCTTCCTCCGTGTCCTCCGAGCCACATGCAAAGTGGTGAGACCCAGGCGTTTCTTCCCGCCGAATCCGATACCTTCCGAAGCATCATGTCCGGTGAGGACCTGCGTCAGGCGGAAGGCGAGGATACCATAGCGTCTCTCCAGGAGGGGAACGGCGTATCCGAAGACAAGATTATCACAACAAATATTGCGCGTAGGTCATCCATGCCATGCGTAGTCTAAAGGTGCGTACGGATAGCGCGTACCTTGGTACGCGTAGTCAGCTTACGCGTGTCCGGAACGTCATGTCCATACCTGCAGCTACGCGTACACTATTGGGGAACGCGTACCGCGCGAGCCGTTGTCAGTCGGGTTTTGGTCGCGCGTCAAAGAAAACGCACACGACCGGGTACTCTATATTTGGACGGCAAAATGAATAGACACACACGCGTGTTCTACGAGTTTCAATAATGAAAATACTATAAGATTGATTCAATTTTATGAATTTCACCATCTTGTGGGATAGCACACTAACTAATTATCGAAATAACGATTTACGCCAAGATGCATGGAAGGCAATTTCAAATGAACTGAAAATTCCAATAGGTGAATTAAAAAAAAAGATGGCTCTGGATCGATTGACCACGCGTACAGGTTCGCGGCGGTCCGTACATGATCTGTACGCGTATACAATGTACGCGTGGTCAGTGTTTCCCAACTACGCGTAACACAGGAACGCGCTATCCGTACGCACCTTAACGTAGCATCTACGAAGTTCTACGCAGACATTCAGAATTGAATCACTAGGTTGAGAAGCGTTCTTTACAACTATGACAGCCCCAAACACAATAATAATTAAAAACTAAACCCTTTTGCACATGGACTCTCATTGTCGCTCGCAGGTTCTCGTAGCAACTCTCAATCTCTAGTAGACGCCCATAGACTCTCGTAGTCTCGTAGCTTTGCTACGCTTCCGTAGCCACGCGTAGACTGTGGAAAGAGTTCGTAGGCTTTCGTATTATTAATTGTGGATTAACTATCTTTAACTTATTGTGAGTTCCTACGCATAGTATTCAAAGTATTTATGACGAACTTGTTTTTTAAGATGAATTTATGACCAAAAGACATAACACTGCATTAATAGATATTGTTGAATTTCAACCTGTATCAATGCTCCACTCGCGGACAGCGTCAATGTATTCCTGTAAAGATGCTAAACTAGCATTATCTTCTACGCCAAACAATCGTCTTTATTGTTTCAGAACGTCTTACGTAAATAGTCATGTCCATGAATCGAAAAACTCAAAGTCCCAAAATAGATCTCTGACGAACGCCAACTTTTGTATACACAAAGTTACTTTGAAGCACATGTTGCTGGTGATTAGAATAGAATATAATAGAATAATTGATTATTTGCACAGAAAGTAGGTACAATATTGAGATTTTAAGTTACAAATTGAGTGATCCTTATACTTTCTGCCTTTCTTTCTTACTTTCTGAGAACAAGCGTTCTCTCATGCTACAATTTCCCCAAAATATCAAGCCAAATCTCAAAATTGACTATTAACCCATGGTATGCAACTAACCTTGTGGCCATGCTCACTTTTTTAGGCAGATTAAGATGCACGTATGCAGCTACACTTAGATTTTTGCACACTTCTTCTGCTTGTGGCTTCCAAGTTAGTTGGCTATCTATGATTATTGCAAGAAATTTTAAAGTTGACTTGGTCAACTTCTTGTCCATTATAATATAGATGTAATATTTGTGGTGGAATTCTTTGATAAAAATGCATAACATTAGTTTTTGGTATATTAATAATCAAATTATTTTGGTCAAGCCAGTGTATTAAATCCTTTAATGTATTTTTTATGTTATTTTCATACGTATTTCTGTCAAGGCATTTAATCAAGGCAATGCTATCGTCAGCGAAAAGGACCATAGGATGTTCAATGTGTCGCGACAAGTCACTAATGTACAGTAAAAGTAATAATGGGTGATTTATCATAGGACAGAAATCAGAAAGGCTCTTTGAATAGAATAGAATAGAATAGATTATACTTTTTTGTACACCAACATTTTAAAACTACTGTTTACAATATTGCTTAATTTATGGTTACAATGGCGTGGTTACTTTGTTATTAAGTTTAGAAAGCACTACCTCTTCATAAATGCTTTTGAAATCGAAGATTAATTATGACGTTGATCAGTGTCAATGTCTTTATCGGTCTTATATTTATACTCTCATTGAAATTCATTAGCCTAAGATTATTAAAATACTAACTTTTTAGTGTGTTATGCGGCTCCTCGAACGCGTGACTATTCAGAGAGATGGGTGATATTTCAAAATAAACAAAAAGTTTCTCATAATAAATATTTATTTCATAAAATCAACAATATCACATCAGATATTTAACAGTAAATATTTCGCTAGAAATATCAATATCTAAGTTCCGAACACAACATGAGATCAGAGTTGAACCAAGAAAGAATTCACACGCAATCATATCGATTCAAAATACATTAGACAAAATTATATTGCAAGAAAAATAATCAGACGTCAACATTGGGCGAGATGCCTCAAAGATTAGACGGTTGTTTTATTTGAACATTTAATTAGACTTAACCTTTAATCAAATCTACTCGTAGAACTATTTGAGTGAAAATGTGTGTTCAGTTGGCGAGGACCGCGGAGCGCTTGTCTCTGTTCATGTTGCGGGTAAAGTGGCGGGCCTTGCTTGCTGCTTTGTTCTGTAGATGCTGGAATTAAGAAAAGAAAAAATACATTGTATTTCTGCGCCTCACTAAAATTTTTTCAATTTTTCTCGGACGTTTAAGTGACGTTTGTGGACATACCCGTTGCAGCTTCTTATTCTTCCTGGACGTGTCTTGTTGGTCGGACTCGTCGGCCGAGGTGTCGGTCTCCTCAGGTAGGTCGTCCTCCAGCGCCAGCGCAGCTCGCAGGCGCACACAGCGCGGCGCCAACACTTGCAGCGCTCCGCCGAGTGCCCCCGCCAGCGCCGCGTACGCCGCGCCGCCCGACCAGGACGACCACACCGCGCGACTGCTGCCAATGTGCGCTGATGTGCACGGTGCTTCACCCTCCTGCAAGATGAATTATGTTGGACTTAAAACAAAAATCGTCTCGCATAATTTTTTTCTTTCAAATATCAGTACTCTAACTCAAGTTCAGATTTCGCCATTAGTCATTTCGCAGCATTATTCACGATTTCATACATGATATTGATAGCTGGAGTATACTTTTCATATAATTATAACGTACCTCAAAATATTTAAGAATGTCCCTAAAAGTGGCTCGTTGTATTTTGAGATCTTTCTTTGCTCGGAACCTGTCTGAGTCTCTCGCTAACTCAGTGAGTCGCGGTAGTAGTGTGTCCACGTGACGTCGGAGTCTGTGCGCTCTGTCCGAACTGTCGTCGTCAGTCATTGTCTCGTACGCGATGGCGAGCGCGTGACCGGCTGATATGCGAACCTGGAGAGTGAGAAATATGTTTATTGAAACAATTCAAATATATTATCAGTATTTTGTATTGAATATAAAACTTAGGTAAGTTACCTCAAGTGACGGTGCCTCAAGCAACTCTGCAAGCCTGGCAAAGCTGGGTTCGTGGTTGTTGAGCAGCGACAGCGCGTGGTTGCGTGACAACAGCGGCAACAGTAGTGCCCAGCCGTCCAGTGCGGCGGCGTGCCACGCACCCTCCTCCACACACGCGGCTGATACATTCACGCTGCCATCATCCTGTAGGAACAAGAAACGTTATTTTTTAGGAATTCATCATCATCATCCTCCGATCAGCTTTTCGCATTATGTTCGAGTGCTGAGGTGATTGCATGTGTAGTCATAGTTTACCTTGGGATAGCTGCCGCTGAAGATGGTCTCGTACATGCGCATGACCTCTAAGATCTCAGTGATGTCATCCTCCATCAAGTAACACAACACGGCCAGAGAGGAGCAGCACTGAAACATATAGAACACGTTATTTCATAGGTTCTTGAAGAAAGATAAGGATTACCTGTAATTGATGAAAAGTGGACTTAAAATGTTTACCTCAGTGCGTGTGTCGAGTGAAGCAGACTTGTCAGTGGCGGTGGTGGTGAGCGCGGGCCGCACTTCGCGCACGAACTGTTCCGTGCCTTCCTCGCCGACCTGTGGGACACATAGATGAGAGATTATAAAATAAACCGAACAGTAGGCCGAACTCTATCCATTCGAGCATTGAGAGCATCCCATTACTAGCAGAACGACATTTAATAATCTGATTAGATCATGATAATCACCTGTACAGCAAGCAGCGGTGCAACAGCAGCAGCTGCCTTCCTCTCTGCATCCTTGCCTCGTAGCAGTGCGCGCGACACATGGTCGGCCAGTGTGGCGCGGTGCGCGGCCAGCAAGTCGTGCACTGCGTGTCGCTGTAACTCCGCGCGGAGCGACACAAAAGCGCTCGCACGCGCTGCGTGTCCGCGAGCGTTCAGCGACTCCACTAGTTCTAGCACCTTCCCTTCGAATTTCTCTTTGAGCACTTGTTCTGTAAAAATAGTTATTATTAGTCTCCCAAAGTAGTAGTAGTTCAATAATTAAATGTTTCGTAATGATTTTTCTAACTGCTAGCTTGTAAAGCAGTAATACACCCTAGCTAAGTGAATTAAGATTAAAATTATGAAAATACTTACTTTTATCAGGCTTCACTTCCTTTGGTTCTTCATAATAATTGTAATTGTAATAATCATAGGGGTCTTCTACTACAGGCTGTACAATCTTCTCTTTTTCATTAAATGGCTTTGGTCCACTCCATTTAATGTCTCGTTGTCTCCCTGTAGAATATAAATAGTTATCGTTATTATCATATCGATATTTTGTCTCTAAACTAGTACCTAATGTGTTTGTATGTAACATTACATTTGATCTCCTGGTGCTGTTCTCCAAGATCTATAGACTCTGTCCTGATGATCCGGTTCTCTCCCGTTTTTCTGCCCCATTGTATACCGCTCAGCTTTTCTGCAAAACCAAAAATAAACAATGTTGTTAGTTGAGTTGAGGTGTAGTTAATTAGGACGTTTATTGTATGGCAAATAGAAAAGAGCCTCAAGTGTAGGAATGAGAAACTAATTCTAATCTATCAAATGAAGGTCGCGGGACTCACGAATTATCATGATCCCGGTACGTAAAGGGCTATTGAAGGACACCGTGGATTTTAGTCAGTACGAGTCCGACAGTCCCTCCCGCTCTGCCCTGGGTGGGAGGACTCATTTGATGACTTTACCACGATAAAAAAAAAACTATCAAATGATGGACCTCAGTACAACACAAATACCTACTTGAAGTTGCCATTCCAAGGTTACCATAGAAATTACTGATTGTTTTATAAATAAAAAATAGTATCGAAATCAGCAAAGATCTTGTATGAATAAAATTGGCATGTCAATAACATCAGTACATAGACATTTTATTTAGTCATTCAGATAAAGCATTGATAATACGAGTAATGGATAAGTATTTTAGTTAGATAGCGCATTGAAAACACTCAAAAACAATATACCGCGGTGTGACGTATTGTATTTTTTTTCTTAAAAAATTACAATACGTCACACAAAATTTAAATGTGTGTGTGTCTAAGACATATTTTTCTTAATAATCTAACTGATAATGAGACTTTTTCATGCAACTTGCCTAAAAACAATTTCATCAAAACACATTAGATTGCGCAATGTTAATAACACATCTACACATTAACAAATATAAAGCAATACAAATATACTTAAAGCTTTTTTTTCATGGTAATTTCATCAAATGCGTCCCACCCGGCAGGCTTAGGCCCCCAAAGGCCATCGTCATCGACAAATATAAAGCTTAGAGTAAACACGGACTACTTTCCGCATGACTACACGACGCTCAAGTGCTGTCTGTCATGACGAGCTCGTTGACGAGCAAAAAAAGACAAATCGTATTTTCAGCGCTGCCGCAGCGCTGAGTCATTAAGAATAGCACTAGGGGTCACAAAGAGTGTCAGCACAATGACGGGGCCCTTAGAGGGCCTAAGCCTGCCGGGGTCGCGGAATTCACGACTTACCGTGACCCCGGAACGTTTTGAAGGACACCGTGGATTTTAGTCAGTACGAGTCTGACAGTCCCTCCCGCTCTGCCCTGGGTGGGAGGACTAATTTGATGATTATACACCAAGCTAAAAAAAGGGGGGTAACAAAAACATTGTACTTACTTGGCTCTTTCTCATGCTTCTCTTCAACTTGTCTCAACTTTTCCATCTCTTCTTTTCTCCGAATCCATTTCGTAATGTAACGTAGGGGCGGACGCCGCTTTAGTTTACTTTCTTCCCCAGGGAACTTTTCCCAATCGTCCTTAAGAGAAATATGGTTGACGCACTTATAAATATATTGCGCGATATAAAATTCGCGTTCCTCCTTCGAGTAACCGTAGTTACCGTCTTTTGACACCGGTTGACGATGACGCGACATGATGTCTGTACTTAGTGAACTTCGGAGCGAGACTGAATGAGGAACAAACTACCGCCTAGACATACCCAGCTTGCCCCCTCCTCCCCCTCCCCCGCCCCCACTCCGCCCTCTTGGCGCCTCCCCTTCTCCTCCCACGCGCTTCCCCCCCAACGCTGACTCATGAGTTTACGCGCGAATCTAACGATTAGAAAATAAATGTTGTGTAATTGTAGTACAATATTGCACAACTAAGATTCAAAACAGTGTAATATTTTTGTTTTTGTAAATTAATCTGTAATTATTCTAATTTCTTAGAATTTATTGGGATATACCGCAGATAGGTATTATCCGTACCCACTTAGTTATAGCTTGGCTTAGACAAATTAATCGCTAAACAAATTCCGATGGGTTAGCCTGGTAAATGTTTTTTTTTTTTAATAATAAGGTAAAAGTACTGAGATACAAACAAATACACAAAGCAGTTCTATTTGCACGTAGGTTTCCGTTGTCGCACGTAGGCCTTCGTAGACGCGCGTAGGCCTACGTAGCAAAGCGTAGCGGTAGTGTAGCGGTAGCGTAGCTGTAGGTTTTAATACTTTTAATGCCCATAAAAGGTTCATTTTCCACAGAGCCTAAGGTTCGGTTTCGCCTGAAAATCCTGTTTCGGTCAAAGACAAGTAGTTTCCACCCTAAAAAAAATGCATACGGTTCTGCACACGGTACTCCCGCCATTTTGGCTGGCGTAGTTCAAAAGCTTGCCAATAGGTGGCGTTAGTAGTAGCATTAAACAAACAATTATTTTAAGACGGTAATAATGGTATTTTTTGTAGATGGCTCGAGTTATTATTTTTTACTGTCACAAAAATATTTTCTTATTTATAACTTCTGTATAAAAAGTTAAGAATCATGTAAAATCGCGATAAAATTAAATTGTAACTGTAATGCAAGGACCTGTCTGGTCTAGGTTCACGAAAACCTATTTCAGGCTTACAAAATAGCAGTCATGCTAGTCAAGGAGGAGGCGGGACGCGTGAGGGAGAGGACAGCGTCCACCTCACGACCACGCCGCCGCGGGAAACGTCCGTCGCGAAACGATTTCCGGCCACAGTAGGCGCGGGCATGCGGACGATGAGTAATGGGTGACTCGCCGTCCGATCATGGACCATGCGCAGGTCGTCGGTCGGCGCATTGTGTTCCTCAAGGAGCTTGATGATTTTACCAGTATAAAGGCTTACAAAGTAATTATAATACACACTTTTACCCTTTTATGTCCGCCGTATCCCAATAGTTCCATTGTCTAGTGGGATAGCAGTCGGTTGAAGATAGAGAAACCGTCTGACTCCATAGTTGTTCTAAGTAACGCAACTGATTTTGATGTGATTTTATTTTATATTTTAATTTGTTCTGAAGTTTTGTAAATAAGTAACAAAATTGTTTTATTTTAAGAAAATCAAATATTTATTGTAAATACAACTTAATTATTGCCAATTAAATTCAAGTAGCGAGTGCCTTGATGAATTAACATGTTATTTCTTTTGTACGAACTAAGTACTTCTAACAGTTACGTTTTCTTGCTAGGCGAATAAGACTACGTGATTCATGACGGACGACAGTCGACATCCGCCCTCATAACAAGACAGTTTTTCTCTTAGATTCTGAGGGGACGGCGCGTACGCAGTCCCCACTACCAAAAATTACGCATCCGAGTTATCCACATTAGGGATAATCGCAGGGGTCAACCTAACCGCAGTGCAATGGTAGGCCTCGCCCTGGGGGAACCGCCTTCTTGATCACGGTATCCCCTATGCCAGGTAAGTATGAATTCTCTACAGTACCGCGCGAGGGTCATTCGGCGGCGGAGAATCTTAACACCGCGATTCAGAAACGTGACGTAAACGTACAACGCCATCTATTGAAAAGATTGAAAACTGGTCGCATTTCAAAACACGTTTACCAAAATAATAAAGAAGATTTTTTAAATAAAAGAATAGTAACAGCCTAGTAGCTTAACTGAGAAATAAAAAAGTAGGTAGAAGCAGGTGACGTCCTTTAGTTAATATCTACCTGCATTTAGGGCCTTTATTTAACTATTATGAGAAGAAACAAGTTTTAGGAGCCACTCACTACATCGTTTTAAATTGTGTTAATAAAATAATTAGCAAGTAATTATTAGATGAAGTCTTAAAATTGTACAACAGTACATATAATTCTGTAGTCCATGACTTGTCCTAACCACGGCCTTGTTTCCCGTTCATTATGGGCAACTCTAACGTCCATGCAAGCGAAGCCGCGACAGAAACTAGTCCTTTATAAATTGCAAGCTAGCTATGACGCAGATATTGTATGTATTTTTAACCAATTTACTGTTCTACAATAGTTACTACCTGTCCATCACAATAAAGTTCAAAACTATTCAGCACCGTATCTAGGGAGGTGAAGTTAGGGCCCGTGTTTTGGGCCCCTTTAAAGTTCTATACCGTTCGCCCGAACCGATAAGTGATGTGAAAGCTGACGTTTTTTATTTTATTTTGAACGATCTAGCATCCTATGTTCTCTTAATTCTCGTAAAACCATTCGGTTCCTATTTACTTTATATTCTTGAACAAAGAAAAGCATTAAGTATAGATATCAAAATCAATATTATTCCTGCCCCATAAATGTACTCCTGTTTCGAATTTGAATGTCGGATTTGGAACATTACGGAAGGATATGTCATGAGTGAAAGGGAAAGCAAGAGTATGAGAGAGTAATAGAATGAGGGGAGTCGCCAAATACGACGTTGACATGTGAAAATGTAAAAAGATGTTTTAAATATTAAATTGTTTTTTTAAAGTGCATGAAGACTTTTGATTTCTTCACTTCCTCGAATCCTACATGAATAGTCAATTTTATACTTACGCTACTTTTTTTTACTGACATATACACTATACATACTTAGATAATTGACGAAAGGGCACTTCTTCAAACCCTAGATTTGCTCTAGGTAGGCGTCTTTTGCGGTAGATACGCTACTGCTATTTTTTTATTAAAATCATGTGACACATGCATCTAGAGCCGAGTTGTAGATATACAAGTCTGCTCTTTACCTTGATAGTCCCATCCTGTCTTTAACTATACACTCATAGAAGTGTTACACATTGCGTAGCACCTCTATGAAGTACTCTAATCAGATCAGAATACACCTCGAATGATCCACGAATGGACCTGATTAGGAGTGCAAGGATATTTTAGATATTTTGTAGTTCGACTCAAAAAGCTTGTCAGAATGTGTTTCTGTCTATCGGCAGTCGAATTTTATTATTTGGGTAGGTAAATAGTAATTGCTTTGGATCCGTTTAGTAACATACCATCTAATTTTAAAACATAAATATTTAAGCACACGTGACGTGTGATTGGGTTAAAAAAAATACAAAAAAAAAATCTATGACAAACTTCGTCCGGTATCTATCACCAGTGAATCATGTTCGTTGCGGTTCGACTCTGAACAATTTAAGCCGATAAGTCTTTTGTCTGCTATTCCCAAATGTGTTTCCGATTTTTCAATCTAGCTGTCCCAACGATCCGACCTAAACATCAGGCAACATACAGAAGACAGATAACAAATGGCTTTATTTAATGACTTAATTATTAGCTTTGAGTCGTATATTATGCGGGATGCTTTAATTATTGTAATTATCATTCAGTTTTAATTTAATTTGATCTGATTTGTCACGCTACTTCAGTACAATTTTACTCGAATGCCCTTGTAAAGCGATTTCTAGTTTAGTATTACAAAAACTAGGAGTTTTTAAGTATATTGTTTAAAATATGTATTGGTTTAAAGTTATTGTTTTAAATATTATGTGTATATGAAATAAAAGATAAAAAAATAAAACAGAAAATGTAGTGTTTAACAGGCTGATGCTGATGAAAATGCCTAGTAGGCATTTTGCATTGAATTTATACTACTATATGACTGTCTTAAAAGGAACGCAAAGGGTAATCGAAGGAACTAGATGCACTTCTAGTCAGTAACGGCCTTATTACAAAAACGAAATAAGCCTTGGTTTAAACCTGGACTATCAAGTCCAGACTTATCTGCAGAACCATGGTTTTTTCTCCGAATTACAAAACACAGATAAACCGTGTATCTTAGGACCGTCATTTGAACCACTGTCTAAACAATTAAATCCACGATGTGTAAAAAAAAACAAAATACAACAACACAATGAAAAAGTTACTATGAGAAACTTTGACAGCTACTACTATTATACCATGGTTTATCGCAAAACCACGATTTTTAATAACGATTGTGTAAACAGTAGTTTAACGAGATTTAAACCTGGGTTTTTACTTAAACCCCATTTTTTAATAAGACGGTCTGAGTCTGACAGTTTCCCGCTCCACCCAGGGCGGTAGAACTCATGATGATTTTACTACACAAGAAAAGTTATAAATAACTACAGTAATTATTCTGAAACTGAAAACGTTCAATGCAGCATTGACTACCTGATACTTCTAACCTGCTCATAAAAGTATGTGTAACAGAACAATAGGAGTATTAACTATGACTTAACCGTCTTTAGCAAAGAGATCTTTGAAAATCTACACATATAATAAAACGGTGGGAAAGTCAAAACTGTACATTGAATTTTATTTTTAAAGAATACTTGGGGTGTGATCTACAATCGATACCGAAGCCAAAAATATAGATTTTCGAATTTTTGTCTGTCTTTCTGTATATATGTCCGGGATTAACTCAAAAAGTACTGCATGGATTTACTTCAAATTTGTCACGAATATTATTAAGAAGTCGGGTCAACATATTGGCTACATATCACGCTATCACCTACGGGGAACCACGCAGACGACGTCGCGGGCAGCAGCTAGTCCTTAATATTAGGATGGGTAGTTAAAAACAAAGCCACAAAACAATACAGAAGTCACAAGTCAGTATCTAAACTGAACCATAGTTTAATGTCTTTGACTGAACCCCTTTTGTAACACAATATCAAACTGATCCGAAAGGGCTGCCTGATATCAAAATGTATTGTTAAAACAATTTGCTTGAAGGGGTTCTTGGCCTACACTCTCTTTGTTATTACTTCCGGCAAATTTATTAAGATGATGTACATGTGATACTGGTGTGTTTGTCTGTATTGCCAGCTTCCCTATTTTTTTGTACAAGGTTTTGTTCGATTCACCTGTCCCGTTGTCTGTCTGTCAAATTGAGCAAATTGACAAACACCCCGGTTTCCGATTGAGCTCAATTTTTGTACTCATAATTATGTATTATCTAAATCTAAACTTCTAAATCTAAACTAATATTATAAATGCGAAAGTAACTCTGTCTGTCTGTCTTTCTGTCCGTCTGTCTTTTCTTCACGCCTAAACTACTAAACCGATTTGTGTGAAAATTGGTACAGACATAGTTTGGAACTTGAGAAAGGATATAGGATAGTTTATATTACAAAAAATAAAATAAAAAAACAAAAATCTTCCGGAAGTCACTATTCCACGCGAACGAAGTCACGGGCAAAAGCTAGTCGATTAATAAAAATCATAAAAACGTTTTGATATATGCAAAAAAGGTCATCAACACATAAGCCTGGCCCAGTATTATCACAAACGTGAAAATCCAACCACTTTCAATGATAATATGTAGCAAATACTTGTGGCAAGTTCAATGTAAAAGCCGAAGATAATAAATTGTGTTAGTGTTCATTTTAGGTCATAAAGATAATTCTCATATCACTATTTTTATTTGTTTATATTGTAACTTCATATCATACAAGCCGACACGACGGCCACTGTTAGACATAGGTCTGCCCAAAATGTTTTCACCTGGTCTTTTTGATGAGTTCCAGCGATGTTCCAGATCATTATAGCTGGTGTAGAACCTAGAACCTTTCGGCTACATTGACATTTACCATCGGTTCTGTGGACAATATGGCCTACGGGCCAACTAGCCTTTAACACTACCTAAGTTTGGCATTTATTCAATTAAACAGTTTACAAAGAAGAAGAAAAAACACTGACCTAAAATTGTAAAAGTGGGATCTCATCGCTACGTACTCACTTGATGGCTCACGTCTATCCACACTGTCGAATATTTCACAAAAAAATTGAAATAAAAGGCTTATAAAAGACTGTACTTTGCATTATTGCGGATGACAAACATCAAACGATCCCACTAGAACTTGGGCAAAAAGCTCAATCGTTATGCACTTAGGTACTCAGTTTATGCTGTAGTGTGTCCAAAATTTGTTCATGCACTCAAATCTAAGGCTTGGCTTAATTAATCTTTATTCATTGGTCTTAATTGCATGCTGAAGAATGTGCTGCTTTTATCCGAGACAGATTTCGAAAACATGAAGAGGTTCCCCATTCGTTAGAATCATTTATTTAATGTTATTTTTATGTATGTTCCCCGGTCGCGGGACTCACGAATTACCGTGATCCCGGTACGTAAAGGGCTATTGAAGGACACCGTGGATTTTTGTCAGTACGAGTCTGACAGCCCCTGCCGCTCTGCCCTGGGTGGGAGGACTCATTTGATGCTTTAAAAAAAAAAAACAAAATGTATGTTCCCCGATTTCTCAAAGCTTGGACCGATTTGGAAAATTCTTTTGCTTTTACAAATGGACCCAAGGTAATCAGGTCAGGATCTGATGACGGGATCTTGGATAAATTATGGGAACTCTTCAATAAATTACATCAAATCAACTTGCGACTATCACATAATGTATATGCAAACATAATGTGATAGTTGAATAGCTTAGTTGTTTACACAATCAGACGACTTCTGGGGTCGCTTCAAAAAGCCTGTAGATGTCACAGGAGATTTCTGGAAAGAGCTGATACTGTTTTTTGCGTTGCAAAATCATCAAAAAAAACGACAGGTTGCACTCTGGGAGTGCCGACAGAAGTGAAAACTTGAATAGTAATAAACACACACGAACATCCGCGCAAGCGCCCTGCGCCGTCTTACGAATGTTCGATCAGGTCACGTGTCTTGACGCGAGCTTAACATTTTTTACCCATTCCAAAAAAAGTGCACAACGCCGCTAAAGAAGTTTTCACTTCAATTTGTTCTACCGCTCTGGGTGAAGGGAGAAGGACTGTCAGACACTTACTGACTACGGGTGCTCCTTCACTAGCCCATTACGTTCCAGGGTCACGGTTATCTGTTTACACAGTCCCGAGACCCTGGCAGACGTTTGGACCTCTATAGGGGCTCCGACAGATTGCTGATAGCTTTTCGAGGCGCGCGTGAAATACGAAGCGCCAGGCATGGTCCATAACGGACGGCGAGTCACCCATTACTCGCTGTCCTTAAGATTCTTGACCTTTGTATATACATTAATTTTTCTACTCTGTTCTTTTAACGATGACTGGTCAAAACCGCCAACGCTTGACCTCAGTAAAATTCCAACCAAAACAATTTAGATGCGTTGTTTAGCAAAACCGCACCGGCAGCGGTCACTATGCCGATGCATTATTCAATTAGGCTGATAACACTTAAGATGATTACTGGTAATAAAATTGTAATGTCTTGTTTCCGAGATGCGCGCGTGGGTATACGGTGTGACCCCACAGCGGACAGGGGAAAGTTTTTTGACTCTTATTTAGCTTATGAACTGACGGAACAATAAATCTTTAGCAATTTAATACCGTTAGAGAAGATTCGTGTACCTGTGCGTCTGTAATGAGAAGTTTGTCGACCTGCAGCCGTATTATGACGTCTTAAAACCAGGCTTGTTCAAGTGAGTGAAAGAGACAGAGCTACACAAGTTGTCTAGCGCCACCTCGTTCACTCACTGGAACAAGCCTGGTTTTAAGACGTCATAATACGGCCATTCTTTATTATTTACTATTTCCACAGACCACCACGAGGCCTATATGTTGGAGAAGTAAACAGAGGCGCTTAAATCAATATCGAACAATTGAGTTACGGTGGAGGCACTCTGTTACTAATAAAAAAGGATTTGTAACAATGACTCATTGTTTTTGCCAGAAACGTAGCGAAGCTTCTCCGAAATATATGATCCCACCAAAAACATTAAAATAATGTAAAAAAATGCCAAGTCTCTCGATGCAGTCTTTCCATCGTAAAAAGTTTTGAGATCTCATAGAAGCCAAGTCCTATTCAAATTATTTTGTAGTTATAAATCAACATTTAGTAATTGTATCAATAGTTTTCTTTATATTATAATTATAGTGACTTGGCAATGAGCACCAATTAAAAGCTGCTTGCTGCCTGGAATTATGTGCAAATGTTACTGACGAGACCTGTGATCAGATCACTACCGACTACATGCTCCAATGCAATAATAAAAAATAAGTACCTTACGGGCCATCGCTTTATGAAAGTAAATGAACCGAGAGTACACTAACACTAGTAGTATATTATTGGGCATTCTAGACCACTTTCGGCAAATCGCTCGGCGACTCCTCGCTGCCGACAGTGGTCTAGAACGCCCAATAATCGGTAATCGACTCGACTCGTTCATTTTGTTCGTTTGTTCGAGTTCTTAGCATTCTGTCGCTTTGAATCTATCTTTAATAGATTTTCAACCTCATCACAATAGTGGAAGGTACATGTATGTAGGTTGAATGAAACACTAAATGCTAATGAGATTCATTTATTTTTAGTGAGCACAGATTACAATATTATAATTGAGGGGAACCAATCTCAACAACAATAAAAATGGATGGATGGATTATTATAGTAATGATTAACAATATATTATTTATCGTAATATGTTGGTGGTTCGGTAAATAAAGCATCAGTCGATATAATAAACTCTTGTAGTTTACACCATTGTGTAGAATTGACGTCGGTCTGGACCTTGATGCGGACCAACGCCTTTTTCCACAGCTCCAACGAGTCGGTGAGGCGCGCGTCCTCAGTTTTGTATACTTTACAGTCGATGTAGTACTCGCCGTTCGTGCTTGTCGTTCGCCGCTCGCTACCGTTGGCCACTCGGTTCACGAAGTATGATGGGAGAGAAGAGGTTTCGCTGTTCGCTGTTGCCCTCCTGTTGTTATGTTTGCGGCTGATGCCAAATATATCGACGTCAGATTTCGATTTTTTACTGAAACAAACAAATTGATCTCTTGTTAATTCGCACCCAAATTTATTTTATAGTATTAACTTGAACCTGCTTTAAAACACATACAATATACAAGAATGAGAGACGAGACATACTACACAACGCTATCCATGTTCTATGAATAGCACCTAGACAGCTGATATACATTACAATTAAATACTGTTTGTTAGTAAAAACATACTACATTATATACACAGAAACATAAAAAATCTTTGCTATTAATCACATTCATGCACACATATTAATCTCGAATAGGCATTGAACCCACGACATCAGCGTAGTAGTCGCTTGCATCAAGCGACTGTCATCTACGCAATTGATTGACAAAACAATGAAGTAAATAAATCGTAAAGTTTACCTTGGGTGCGTTAAATTTTGCTTTGTTGATTTCCGTTTCCCAGGGACTGGTAGAGTTGGTTTGCGGTTAGACTTAGTGTCGTGCTCCATCACATCACTTGGTAGGTAGGTTTCGTACTCAGAGTCTGACCTGAAATAAATACATAAAGTTAAAAAAATGTTTGGTTAACCATGCAGGGTCAGAAGTTTGTGGAGAATGCTGGTTTTTATACTTACATTTTCTTTGAAGAATCGGTCGGCAGGCACAGTGACTAAGAGCAGCTAATTCGTTGAGTCGGTTGGCTGATACAGTGGCAGTGAGCAGCTACTGTCTAACTATCACTGATAAGTACTTGGAGTCTTGAAGATTTCTACTAGCACTCGTCGAGTCGATTGTATAGGCACACCGATAACATACTGTTTATAAGTCAGAAACTTACAATAATATCGCTATGTTTAGAATATGTACAACTGACGAAACAACTACGTAAAAAACAACTTTTTTCCTGGTCGTATTATACACATACGAAAAATAATTGGCTAGATGATATTTGAGTAGCATCGACGTTGATTAGTGTTGATGCAGTAAAAGCGTTCAGGGTTGTCACACCGATTGCATTAGTTATCGAACATTTTTAATGTGCACGAGTGCATATATGTAAACTCGTGGTAGCCTTAGGTAAAATAGCTTACACAAATAAACGTGTCAACTTACTAAAAAAAATAATTAGGTTGAGCACACGTGTAATTTTTACGCAATATCACATAAAATTATTTGGTACCAAATTTGATATTTCAAAGCATTATTATTGACTAAGACCTCTTGATTAGCCATTGTGTAACTCGTTCTTTTATCGAGAATAAAATAAATTGTCTAAAAGATTGGTAATTTTTCACAAATTTCATTAAAATGAAAATAATACAATAATAATTATCGACATTCTTTCTTCCAAGGTTTCTTAAAAATGAACGTTGATTAGAAAATTAAAAAACACAATTATTTGTTGGTAAGATATAAAGTCAATTCTATTATGTTTTATTAGCATTTATGTCTAATGGTTACCGATTATCATTCTATTTGTTTAATTTCAGAAATATATTGGTAAACTTAATTTTACCAATTTATGTGATGGTACAATACGAACAGGAAACGAGAGCACGTCAGACCTAGTCTCGAAAGATTTTTGTCAACGTCGAATCACGAAGTATCTAGGTAAGATATAAAGCCAATATATTTTCTATTATGTTTTATTATCATTTGTGTCTAGTGGTTACCGATTTTCATTCTATTTGTTTAATTTCAGAAATATATTGGTAAACTTATTTTACCAACAATACGAACAGGAAACGAGAGTAAGTCAGACCTAGTCTCGAACGACTTTTGCCAACGTCGACGCGTGAAGTATCAACCCAGAAGCAACGTATCTGTATAAGATCTTTAATATTAGTAGTAATTAGGTACGTATTTACATGAGTTTTATTGTTTGACTTTATTATTGTGAATCAGACGATAAAAATAATAATGCCATACTGTACAGTTTGTAATGTGTCTGTAGATAATCGACGGTGGTCAAGTCATTTACGTACTAATGTACATAAAAACAGTAGTACGACCCTTCTGCATGATAACGTTTCAATTATAAACTCTACGTTTAAAGGTAGAATTTCGAGTTACAGAATCACTGCAACTAACGAACAAACAAATACTTTTCCAGAAATTTTCCTCAATAGTGTAAAGGTATACGTTAAAACTCTAATAGATCAGTTACTAGTAAAACATACATCTGTTAAGATTAACTTTGAACTTTTTTCGTATTTCCTTTTATTTAAAAATGATCAGCAGGAATTGAAGTCGTTTGCTACCAAAAACTTTGTTATTCCGTTTTATTATAACTTTGATTTTATTTATAAATCAGTAGTCGAGATACTGACAAAGAAAATAGAAGAATTTGAGCATCGAGATAGTGGTTGGACATTTTTAAGTAATTCTCATTTAGAAGTTAACATTAATAAACATCAAACTCTCAGCGGGTCTAGATTTATACCTTTGCCTAATGCTATAAAAAACAAAAAAGCATGTTTAAATATTCAAAATAGGGATGAAAATTGTTTTTTGTGGTGTGTTGTGGCTGCTTTGTACCCCACAACTCAACATCCTACCCGAGTAACGTCTTATCCCCATTTTAAGAATGTTTTAAATGTTAGTGATTTAACATTTCCAATCACATTATCTGACATAGTCGTATTTGAGAAAAATAACCCTAATTTAAATATTTTTGTTTATGGATTAAAAAATAATAAGACGATTGTTGGACCGTTGTACACAACTACTAATAAGAAATCTAAGAGCATCCATCTCTTATTTTTAGAAAATAACACAAACAGTCATTTTTGTCTAATTAAAGATTTACCGCGATTAGTTAGAAACCAGATAACCAGACATCACAGTAAATTATATTTTTGTGAGACGTGCTTATTATTTTTTCCTAATATAAATCAAATTGAAACGCATTCGTGTGGTGGTGTTGTTACAATATTACCCAACGAGGGATCGTTTTTAAAATTCAAAAATTATGAAAGAAAACAAGACGTTCCATTTGTCATATACGCTGATTTCGAAACATTGCTGAATCCGATTTCTTGCAACGAGTCCGAAAACGTCAAGACATCAAACTTGCAGCGTCATGTGCCTGCGGCGTTCGCTTACAATATCGTATCATCTACTAATAATACTAATAATGGGTATAGATGTTATCGAGGTACTGATTGTGTTTCCAAATTCATACAATTTTTAACTGAAGATCTTAAGGCACTACACACCATTTTAACAAAAAACGTACCTATGATATTTACTACAAATGATTCTTATGATTTCAGACACGCAGTTGTCTGTCATATATGTGAAAATTTGCTCTTAAGCGATCGGGTTAGGGATCACTGTCATATTTCAGGACGTTATCGTGGTGCAGCACATCGACATTGCAACTTACAAAGTAAAGTACCAAAATTTGTACCAATATTTTTTCATAATTTATCTGGTTATGATTGTCATTTATTTATAAAACAATTAGGTCAAATTCCCGGGCAAATTAGAATTATACCAAAGACAAAGGAAAAATACACCACGTTTACAAAGTTTATTCCTATTGCTAGTAATGAATATATACAATTAAGATTTTTAGATTCGTTTAACTTTTTAGGCACAAGTTTAGACAAACTCGCTAAAACTTTACAGTCACGAGATTTCGTTTATCTAAAATCACAATTTCCTGATGAAAGACAATTTAGTTTATTAACAAGGAAAGGCATATATCCTTATGATTACATGTCAGATTGGAAATGTTATGATCAGAAATCGTTACCACCTAAATGTTATTTTCATAATTCTTTAACCAACGAATATATTAGCGATGACGATTACAATCACGCTAAAACCGTTTGGAATATGTTCGGTATTAACGATTTGGGTGACTATACAGATTTATATTTAAAAACAGATGTGCTTTTATTAACTGATATATTCGAAAAATTCCGAAAAACATGTAAACAGCATTATAAACTAGATCCGGCATTTTACATAACTGCTCCTAGTTTGTCGTTCGACGCAATGTTGCTTAAGACAGGGGTTCAGTTAGAACTCATGTCGGATTTAGCCATGGTTCGTATGATTCAAAGCGGTATACGTGGTGGGTTGTGTATGTGTTCCCATCGATATGCAAAAGCGAATCATAAATATATGCCAGAGTGTAATGCAACAGAACCTCAATCTTTCATAGTATACTTAGACTGTAATAATCTGTATGGGTTTAGCATGTGTCAATATTTACCGTATTCTAGTTTTAGATTTCTCATCCAAAATGAAATAGATCAATTATGTGTAGAGCATGTTGAGGACAACGCTGAATGGGGGTATATATTGGAAGTTGATCTTTTGTATCCTGAACATTTACATAAGTATCACAATGAGTTACCGTTTTGTCCTGAAAAATGTATACCGCCGGGAGGTAAAACAAAAAAACTGATTGCTAATTTATATAATAAGTATAGGTACGTTATACATTATGTTCATCTAAAAAAGTGTCTTGAGCATGGTTTAATACTTCGTAAGATTCACAGGGTTATTACGTTTAGACAAAGTCCTTACTTAAAACAGTATATAGAACTAAATACACAGTTAAGACAAAACGCTAAAAGTTCCTTCGAACAGGACTTTTTTAAGTTGTTAAACAACAGCGTATTCGGCAAGACATTAGAAAATACTGAAAACCGAGTAAGCGTTCATTTAGTTAATCAATGGAATGACACACTTAATCGAACTAAGAAATTTAAATCCGCTGAGAGACTTATAGCCAACCCCTATTTCCATAGTGCATCTATTCTATCCGAAAATTTAGTTGCAATACAAATGAAACCAGACCAAATTGTTCTAGATAAGCCAATTTATATCGGTTTCACGGTGTTAGAGCTTTCTAAATCACATATGTACAACTATCATTACAATATTATTAAACCCTTTTATGAAGATCGAGTACAGTTGTGTTATACAGATACCGATTCGTTTGTCTACAAAATATATACCGATGATTTTTATACCGATCTCAAGTTTCATTTTTTGCAGTATTTCGATACCAGTAATTATCAAGAACAAAACATTTTTAATATCCCTCTCAATAACAAAAAAGTTCCGGGGCTATTCAAAGATGAAATGGGTGGACAATATATTTCTGAATTTGTTGGTTTAAGAGCAAAACTATATTCTATAAAAACTCCAGATAAAACTGTTAAAAAAGCAAAGGGAGTAAAAGCATGCGTAGTGAGAGATTTAGACATTACGAACTACAAACATATTTTATTTAATGGTGGAGTGATTCGTAAAAAAAATATAATTTTTAAATCTATCAAGCACGAAATTTTTACCCAAAGTATTAATAAAATTGCCTTATCAAACAACGACGACAAACGAGCGATATCTGTAAACAAAATATCAACGCAGGCCTGGGGTCACTCAACTAAGTTAAATATTTAAATATGTACAGTCGACAAAATTGAATCATGACCCACCATAAGCTTATTTTCCTACAAACATTCAAATACAATTAGGTCGACATTCGCGTAAACATACATTGTCATGGCAACGAATTTGATCTTTGTTATTTTGACGGTTACAAACGATTTATCATCAAAATGGGTCATGATTCAACTTTGTCGACTGTACCTACCTAAATAAACGCCCTTTGATTACTTTCCTTTTTAATTTTTTTGTACATATTACTGTGTAAGATTTATTTTTAGTTTGTATATTTTTAATTTAGTATTGTATTATAATAGTACCTAATTAGTTAATTTAGTTTCAAATTAGTCTGAATAAATATTACAATGTACCTAAATACGAATAAGTTTAGTGTTAGATTTAAATTAGATAAAATTGTATAGGTAATTTAATTTTAATAATTGTTTAAAAATATAAATAAATGTAAACTTAAGTGTATATACAATATACATATATATTATAATATAGATATTATACTTAGTATATTTTTAATAAGTTACTGATTGTAGAAATATAAATAAAATGTGTGACCATGTATGTACTTGTTTCATTTATCAGAAACTTGATCAAAAACATCATCCTCCTTTTTGAAGTTGGTTAAATAATAGGTAATGAAACCTTGACTCGTTGAAGTTTCTTCATCCTGAATGTAATATGATCACAACATCCGTTTCGACATTATATTATTAATTTTATTGTCCCTAAAAATGCTTAGTGAACATTTTATAGCTAAAGGTAGTCACTGACTGGAAGCATGTGCGTGTTCTGTAATTATGTATGGTTCGATTTTGTGCATTACGTACTGATTGCAGTTATCTCACTATGCACCTAAAATACCATGCATCATAAGGTTGATTTTCGAATAACTAACGTTTTACGATTAAGTAACATGCTTACAAGGCGTTGTTTGTCATTGTATAAGTGTTACCTACGTTGCAGTTCATTGGCCTTAGCCTTGAGACACAAACGCTTAGTTGACAATATTAGTATGACATGTAATTATTTAGTTATTTTGTCATCATTTACGAAATATTATTCGGCGCGAACACCTGTTTAATATTTTTTTAACTTCCATCAAAAGTCATCATGTCGGTGAGTAAAATATTTTTAATTCGTTTTTTTATGATTGTTTCATAACTAGAGATTGTGTTCGGAGCTGTGTTGTGTTGCATTTTTCCAGAGCCTATTGTCACTAATCTAAAGTAAATCTAGACTTTCTCGATTGAAAACCCAATTAAAACGCTATACTAGCGGAATAGTGGTATAAATTGTGTTTATATTTTGTTCCAGAATTCTGACACCGAGATTGTATTCAGTCAGTATGCTCAGGATCCTTACGAGGGATTCTCCGAGATGTTTCGCAGTGAACCCGGGCAAAGCAAACAAGTCACGAAAGATAAAAAACCAAAACAACGGTGCAGGGAAAAACCCATAAAGCAAAAACCTACAAAATCCTTCGTTATGAGTCGACTACAGCGAAAAGGGATTAAGTTAATAAAAATTTCAGTGGTAGATCTGTGTAACAACAATCCTCAAACCTTAGACAGTGATAGTGACAGTGAAAACGTTATTATAAACGCTCAATATATTGTTCAAGATCCCATCGACAGTGTTATGGACGAAACTGAGTCTTTAGTTAAGAAAATATCAAAATCTTTAATAGGTACTGACTTTTATTAACCGTTTTTGTAAAGAAGTTAATATTTGTATTTTCATTATGATGTTTTTATTTAATTTTGTATTAGGTTGTGTTATTTGTGGAGTAGCGTGGGGGTGTTTAACAAAATAAAAGCAAATTTACATTATTTTGATTTTTATTTAAAAACCTTAAAACCAATAATCTAAATACAATCCACATATGAGTACATACATTTATACCCATTCTAAATATTTCCTTAAACAAAGCACATTTTTAAGAGCACAATGCTTTAGATGTTTATTACAATTAAAATTAGATCTTCCTTCACAGTATTTTTTATGCAAAACAGAGAAACTAAGACATTGTTCTGTACCAAGGTCTGATACTTTACAATTCACACACAGTTCCTTTATCCAATTCACCTTCTCCAAACCATTTACAATAATTTCCTTATTTTCTAGATATGGAACGATTATACGCTGAAATTCTCTATAGTCAATATATCCTTCATTCCAATAAATACCTCTATTTCTTTCCAACCATTTAACTTGTCTCTTTTCGTCACTTGTTAAGTGTTTAAACAAGTATGGCGGTTTTATTAAAAATGTTTGCGTATAATCACGACTTGCAAAAGCTAATTCTTTTATTATAAAATTATTGTTCAGGTCTTTAAACCCTTGAACATCTAATATAATAGTATTCGGATTCATGATATTTTTCTCACAGTATTACTCAACGGCTTGTACTCAATTATGCAGTCGTTCAATATAAGACAGTATGCAGAAGTTTGATCTGGTATATCGGAATCACTCTCAATTTCCACTCTTACATCCACAATAGGACCTGTCTTTACATTATCAGCTTGTCTAGAGCAATCTATGACAAATAGCGGCGCCAAATCTTTGAATTGTTTCTCACTTAATAAGGGTTCCGAGCGACGTCCGTAATAAGACTGTTGAAATCTGATGTATTGCTCGTATAATAAAGCGATTCTGTTATTCGCGAAACTGACATTTAGGTTTTCATACGGGAAGTAAGTTGAGTTTAGGTATACTCTAACGTCACGAACATGACAGTGATCGAACTGGGACATATCAGAACTTGAATTGTTTTTTCTATTTGTTTGTAGACCCATAATTATGTATCTTGGTTTCTCTATTTGTGAGGAAGTTTTGATAGACCATGTATGTTTTGTAGTTTTAGGTAAAGCTGGATATTCGTACAGATCCCAATTTCTGAATATCATCTGGAGTGGTCGATCTTTTTCTAACAGTTTTAGCAAACTTATTTTTTCTTTGTCGGACACTTTAACATGCGGTACACGCCAGATGATTTTATTTATCTGAACGTCGTCTACAAATTCCCCGGTGTTAAGTTTCACAGCATTCAGATTAGTGTTACTTCGTAGCAATATCAGTTCGTGCCTACTATTTATCACGACTTTCTTGAAATCTTCTGCAAAACCGATGATGTTACAGAGTGGTATAGAAGCAGAAAAACTACCCCCATTAATATTTTTTATTCCATCGATATTCCAGCCCCATGCATTGGCTATCTTTGATTCACTTTCACTCATTGATATTAACGATTTCATGGTGGTAGTTATGCCAGCGTTTTTTATTCTATCAATTTCCACTCCATTCAGCTCATATCTTATATCTTGGAATAAGTAGAGTAGAGCATTATTCGTAAAATTAACACTAGTGGCTTTCTCTTTCATATCCTTTTTACTTACGACAACAGTTCCTTCCAAATACAAGGTACTAGCTGAGGGAAGTATATACAAGTCCTGTTGGTTAATAGGTATGCGGATTTCATCGTTTCTATTGAAACTAGTTACGTAGGGCTTGTAAGAATGGAATTCGATTCCTTCAACAGTGTTGTCATAAGTCGGAGCAGATAAAACGTCTAAGATATTCATTTTAGCAAACCGATCGCTTTGAGAAATGCCTTGTTTTCTTTAGTTAATTTAATTTTCTTCTTAGGGCGAGCTCTTATTTGGTTGGAAGCTTGAGCGGAACTGATATTTTTGATTTGTTGATGCATATATTTATTGTAGTCAATCATTTTTTTCTTCTGAGATGCAAATACAGCTGCACTTCTTCACCGCGCAAATTGATTAAGCGGTTATTTATATCTAACAGCCTGATATGTATACAGCTAATGTTGTTTTGGTTAATTGGAAAGTATATCGCGTTTTTCGGGATTTCTATAATTCTATATCCGGGAGGCACATTGAGAGCAAATTCGTGGATGATGTGACTGGGTTCTCCGTTTGTGTACGAGCCGCTTACAATGTCACATTCGATCCTGATGACTGTTGTAGGTAAAATGTTGACTGGAAAGTGCGATACATGCCATTTATTTGCTTTTAAGATCTGCTTATTAAACCCTAACAAATTCCTAAACGTACCTTCTTTATTAAAATTTATGTCTTTTGTACAATATACAGCAGCTTTTAAAGTATTGTTATTGCACTGTAGTTTGATTGATGCATCTTTCATTTCAGATTTTAAATAATCATTAATATCTTGCAATTCATAGGTGCCGTCAGGTATTTCAATAACTTCGTTAGAACCATAATAGAACTTATTATTCGTTTTGTCAATGTTTGGAATAGAATTAAATGTTGCGAAATGCAATAAGGCACACTCATACTGTTCAAATAGTTGCAACGTGTTAGGATAGTAAGTAGATAAAGTTGACGAGTTTCCAGTTATCGATAATGTGAGTGACATCTTGCAAATGATTCAAATAAAAGAAAAGCATAAGTTTTATACGTTTTATTTCCAAAAATTCCATAGATATTCTAAACATAAGTGTCCACAATTTACAGTGTTGAATTTCTGATATCTTGTATAATTATAAAAAACATTACAATTCTTAAAATATCGCATTAATTCCATTGGAGGTTTTAAATCTCCAAAGCTGTCAAAATATTCACAATAATTGCATACTTTTACATAAGCTACCCAATGCGTGCCTTCGTTCTTAGAGTCGTCCAAGTTAACGACACCACATTCAACCCGTTTTGGCGTCCTTGGTAACTGATCCTTCATGTATACTCCTCGAAAGTGAGGGATGTTGCGTGCAAACCTTTGGATGTCTATATTAGTGAGAGGACGATTAGGTAGCTTATTTTTCAGTTTTTTGAAGACTTAATGAATAAACCATTACCATTTTTATGTGACTTAATGTACAAGCCCTGACCTAACTTTAAAGACTCCATAGCCTTATTATGTCGTTGTGTTTCTCGCAAATTTTGCTGACCTGCTTTGTAATCGTTAACAGTTTTTGCAATACCAGCCGCACCACCAGCTAAAGTTCCTAAAGCTGATAAACCCGCAAAAATTGGGATTAAAGGTAGAATACCTCCAGTCTTTGGTAAGGGTATCACTCGCGGCACTCGAATTTTCTGAATGCATGGGATTATTTTTTTTGCTGCTGAGTAAGCAGCGTTAATTAAAGCTTTACTGTCCTTTGGATTCAGTTTCTTTATTTTTGCTTTTATTTTTGACACGAAACTTTTAAACGTTTTAATGCCAGAACCAGATTTCAGTTTGGCTTTCATAACTTTGCTCACTAACCATGAACTAAGTTTTTCACCTTTCCCAGCATCGCTCGATTTAAGTCTTTGTTTAGCCATATTTAGTAGTTGCAAATCAGCTTTGTGACGATTGGGTAAGTCTGTATGGTTTGCATATGCAATGTCGTGATGCATACAAGCTTCGTCTAGCTTATTTACACCTCGGTCACCTCGTAATAAACGTTTCTGCAATTTAGTTCCGGGACCGCAATAATTGTAGCCGGGTAAATGAAGTTCGAACGGTAGATTATTAATTAAGGTATTAACAAGTTCACCTCCTTGCATTGTCTAATGTGTAATGAGAGAAATGATGCAAAAGTAATCGTTATATAATTATTTTAATCCACTATTGCAGTTTTCTCGATCCAACTATTTTCTTCGTTGTTTAGACCCAACCATTTCACAAACATTTTTGATCCTTTTCTTTTTAAAACCCTTTCTATCAAATAAATACCTGGATAGTAAGATTTCTGAAGTTCTTGCTCGTAAAAGGTTCCCATTATGGCTTGCTTTCGCTGATCTTGTATATGATATGTTACTGGTATGGTATGATTAATTTTTTTTATAGTAAATATTTCAGTTGACCAATTAGGTGTATAACCTTTTTCAAAATGGTGTTTGTATTTACTGATACGAACAAAGTCACCTACTTTGAACTTAGGTTTTCTACGGACGGTTACATGATTTAAGGCTTTTTTAATATTTTCTTTTATAACAGACTCGCAAGATTTATTTACTTCAATTGGTTTAAATTTAATGGTACGATGTTTTGTGTTGTTATATATCTTTAACGTAACCTCTAACGGTATACCTAACCACATATAGTTTCCGTTCAGACTAAAATATTTATATAATTTATTTTTAAGAGTTTTAATCAGTCGCTCTACGATCGAAGCTTTTTTGGTAGAAAACGTTGAGTAATGGTTAACATTGTAAGTCTTCATAAGCGTTTGAAATGAGTTGTTATAAAATTCTGTTCCCATATCAGTTTGTAAATTAACCGGTTTGCGATTGCTGTTAATCAGTATTCGTTTAAATGCATGAGTAACATCAAGTTTATTTTTTGATTTTAATGGCTCTGCCCAAGCGTACTTTGAGAAGCAGTCAATCACCACTAAAATGTAATTATGACCTTTATTATATTTTCTTAGATTTTGCATGTCCATCAGATCAGCTTGCCACAAGTCATCGATCCCCTTTAGAATGACAGGACGTCTAACGAAATTTCTTCGTGCTGCTTTGTGTATTTCATTAACAATTTGCTGTTTTGCCATTACGGAGTTTTTTGTAGTAATTTATCTACCTCTGCTTTGGTATAAAACTTATCTTCCAAATGAGTTGAAATCTCAGGTATCTTTGCTTTTAAAGTAGCCTGAACTGTGCCCTTTGCGTCTTTTATGATTTGAGAGCGCAATGAACCTATCATGTTATTAAATTCTTTTAACATATTAGCATTCAATCGATCTACATAATCCTTGTTCACGGTCAGGTTATTTAATTCTTTTAACATGTTAGCATTCAATCGATCTACATAATCCTTGTTCACAGCATCGTCTGCTTCTACTGGAGATCGGACTCCTCTTAGCCTTGATGTTTTTAAATCAAAATCTCCGTTTTCTAATTTTAACAATGCGTTCTCATTAAACTCAAATAACTCTGATAAACGCATTCTTTTGTGAATGTAGTGTCCGAATTTGTCTACGTTCATATTTAAGGTGTATTGTATCGAGAGGCTGATAATAAAATAAACACATTTTAAAATATTTATTTATTTATAACTTTACTTTCACGCAATTCTTCAATGATAGATATAATTTCATTATCTAATCCTGTGTTACCAGCATCTCGAGATGCAATTAGTAATTTTAACCTATCTACCAATTCATTTGGATCGTCCCAATAAACAAAATCAACATTTTTCTTCCACATTTTTGTAAAGGGTAGTCCTTTTCCTTTCGATTGGTGGTCCTGAATTGTACTTCGTAGTTGGAATAGAGGCTTAATAATTTGCAAATATTTTTGTCCTTTATTACTTTTGATTGGTTTACCGGGCTCATAGTCTCGTCGATGTGCGTTTGTGTCAAGTAGCATCGACTTATAATGTTTCATATCACTCTCTGTAACCAAGCTTAAATCGGCGTTCTTTTTCAACAGCAACTGTTTTAAACCAGGCGTATTTCGGTATCTGCGTCCAGCTACGATGATATACTCATCACTGATCGTTATACGAGTAGAACCTAACATCAATTTTCCGTCCTCTACTCTGACACCAAACGGAATATCGGTCAGAGCTTCTGAGGACACTGACCAGGATGACGAATCAATACCTTGGTTGTTTTCAACTAATGATTTGTACGAAGAGTCACTTTCGATATCAGATTCATATTCGTCTTCGTTGTCGTTATTATCATTGGTTCCTTTACTAATTGTGAGTTCTTTTTGCAAAGTTTTATCGATAAACGGAACTTCGATTTCTTCATTTTCTATATTATGCGGAACACAAGCCTGCTTACTGACATTAGCAATTTGGTTGAGTGGTTCTGTTACCGGCTTGAAAACTGATTCCAGTACTTGCTGATTGTTAAGCTCAGCATCTCTCATCTTTCGCACCTTCTTCTTAACAGCATCTGCAGCCTCAACAATTTGTCTTTTCAGTGATTTTTCCATAGTAACAAAAAGTTCGTGATTGATTAAGCGCTGTCTGAAGAATAATAATATCGCGAGGGTAACACTCTTAAATATAAATATTTTTAATCAAAGACAACAAAAGTGTCAAATTTATTTCTATAACATCCTTTATTTTTGGAGCAATCTTTATTAATCACTACATAATTGAAAGGTTCACTCCATATTTTCGAACACATTTCACGAAATTCAATCCATGTCATATCAGTGTTGACATGTTCTTCATAAATATGCCGTAAATTAATTTCATCTTGTTTAAAAAGTATGATTAAGTTCGCATTATCTCTTACTAACTGCTTGGGGATTTTACTATATGTTTGGTTCAGATAAAAACAATCTATGCATTTGTGTCTTCCCATCGCAAAATAATCACGCATGTTATTTTGATTTTCACAAGCAACATCATCAAAAATAATCACGGAGTTGGGTTTTGCGTCCTGAACGCTTAGTACTTCCTCATTTCCCTGATATTTCTGGAGGGAAATACCGGGAACCCGTTGCAAAACTCTTTCTAAGAAAATGTACTTAGGTTGGTGCAGAGTTTTTGAATAAACATAAACATTTTCAAATCTTAATCCATTTTCGTGTATAAGAAGACCAATTAATAAATTGGTTTTTCCACAATTGGATGGACCACAAATGATACATCGTACTGAGTTAGGTAATAATTCCCCATGACGAAAACTAGTCTTACAAATATCATCGCAGACTGTATCAACATGCAGCGATTGCGGTTGTTTTACAAATTTCATGATTACTGTTGGAAATGAACCGATTGAAAATGAGTGAATGTATATAGTACGTTAACATTTATAAACTTACCACAACCTCTTTTGCGTTACTGGTCATTGATCGAGTGGATTGATCATTATTAAGCATTCTGTACCACCCTTCAGAGCGATAGCAAACTCGCATGATCATTGGTTGTATACAGTTATACACTAGAGAGTAAGTAAACGGAGAGTTGATGGATGATCATCGTTGCTCATCAAGTACGCAGCAAAATGTACTGTCTCGGTCGAGTTTATCGGTCGAGTGGAAAGGCGAGTCGATTATCAATTATTGGGCGTTCTAGACCACTGTCGGCAGCGAGGCGTCGCCGAGCGATTTGCCGAAAGTGGTCTAGAATGCCCAATAATATACTACTAACACTAGTGTTTGCGTACACACTTGTGCAATTGTGCATTATAATTTATGTCCTGCGCAGTTTACTAGTCTTGGATGAGACTGACTGCCGTTGCCGAAATTCGGTTGGGACGACACGGATAAACCAAAAGAAAATTAATTTTGTGATATTAATGTTTACGCATGCGGTGTGTGACTTTCAACTCCAAATATGCCGTTTTGTTTCTTCTTGTGCTCATTGCCAAGTCACTATAATTATAATATAAAGAAAACTATTGATACAATTACTAAATGTTGATTTATAACTACAAAATAATTTGAATAGGACTTGGCTTCTATGAGATCTCAAAACTTTTTACGATGGAAAGACTGCATCGAGAGACTTGGCATTTTTTTACATTATTTTAATGTTTTTGGTGGGATCTCATTTATTTTTTGTAAGTGTATTTCTTTCTTTTTTTTTAGGTGACCTCATAATTTCTTGGACTTCAGCTACTGCTTTGCTTAGAACCCATTCTCTATCTCTTTTGTTTCTTTTCAACGAGCTAAATAAACATAAATCTACTAACTTACAAAATAAATATAACTAAACTAAATAACACGTAAACAACTAGATATTGTAACTACCTATGTCTATGTTATATTAATAAACTATTCGCCTAAATAACTGTTTCAGTAACAATAATAAATCTACTATCTAATCCGGCTAACTTAAGTTCTCCGAATATAGCTACAATATTTTTTTAGTTTCGAAATGGTTTTTCATAGGTAGGTGGCGCTATCAAATGAAAATTATCGAATTATTTTAAAGTACTACATATACTGCGCTCGGTAACGAAACTATAGCGCGATTCAGACAGGTACAACGCCATCTATCGAGCGCGCATACAATCGAAATTTATCGCAATACAATGGAGTTTTAGCTTTATTAATTTAATGAATTATGAACTTTATGTATCAATTAATTATAGTCTATGTATTACATTTTTATTATTCTTTTCTATTCCATGTATTTATTCATCCAATTGAATACTTAAACAACGAACAAAGTTAACAATGCAGTCAAAATCCATACATAATGTTCTTGCCAAACCGCAAATATAAAATTGTTTTCTATGGTATATTATTTTTTAATGTTTTTATAATTTTTCCTTTATATGTGGCTAATGACCTATCTTGGTGCAAAATTTGAAGTTTCTAAGTCTGCTAGAAGTACCTTAGATTTTTGATGATCGGTCAGTGAGTCAGTGAGTCAGTGAGTGACAAAATGGTGTAACTTTGATCGACCGTAACTCCTAAACTATTAATTCAATTGGCATGTAATTTCGAACTTAAGCTTGTTCTAATGCCTACTATTATTCACCGAAAACCTAAACTCCTAGCTTTGTCCACGTCGAAGATATAGGGGGGGCGAAACAGCCGCGAATCGCATCGAGAAAAGATGGTACGGCCGTGCCCGTTTTGCTCGAGACTTGGGTGGGGCACTGCCGTGCCCCCAGATAGATACAGTTTCTAGACTGACTGTATTTTTGTTACAACAAACTAAAATATCCTTTGAGATTCAATTAGACGCGCCATCAAAGTTAATAAAAAAACAATCCCGCCAGTACTATTCCAAGAAAATCTCAGTGCGACGGATATCACCCATTTTATTTGTTCATAATTCTCGTTTGGTAAAATTGGATGACACACTCGGTGCGTAATTCGCCAAGAGCTGGGAGGTGCCTCTAACCCGTCAATGCTACACTTGAAACTTTTTTCTTACAGTGGTGCAATTAACACCATGTTACTATTTTGTTTCACAATATTATATTAGCACGATGATTCATATTTATATTGTGCAGTTCTATGTTCGAGCAAAACAGCTGTTGTTGTTTTTTATATTTCGATTGCTGTTTTTTTAATGGTTTGTATTGTTTACCTCCTTCCAGGAAGGTTATCTTGGTGGTTGATAACGTTTGCTTTGCTTGCGAAAAACAATAAAAATACATATTTTTGTTTCGTAGCATGTATGAGTAAGAAGGTAAGTACTCATATTATTTTACTAACTTGCATCATATTAATTGCTTAGTCACATTTTTTTTAAACTTAAGCATGTGAAACAAATTAAATTCCGCACAATAAATATGAATTAATAAAAGAAAATGAAATTACTGTTACCCAAAAACCTACCCCATCTAAATTAATAGGAAATAGGAGGGTCCGCTTAAAATAATTGCCTATGGCGTTAATTGAGCCACCCCCAGCGAAACCAATTTGTCTATCAATTAAACTTTGTGAAAAAAATACTTTTGTCAATGAGGGATCCGTTTATCTGTCCAACGGTTAAGTGTTGGAGTTTAATAAACTGTTTAATTAAGAGCGCGTTAGCGGCACTGGGTAAGGTTAGGGCGCAGGCGCAGTGCGAGTTGCGCGCGCGTCCCGGCATCATGCTGGTGTTAGCACTGCTCGTAGTCGCGTGCGCCGGCGGTATCCGCGCCAGGACCTTCAACATCACATATCTGGACGTACCCTCAATAGTACCACCCGGCCAGCAGGAGGTCGAGATCGAGTGCCGATATGACGCTAATTTCACGCTGCTCAGCTGGTTCAAAGGCGCCCACGAGTTTTTCAGATATCGACCGGGTGCAGCACCCAGCACTCGCTCTTACCCCATCCTCGGAGTTGGATCAGTGGAGATGTTGACTTGCGGACCTGTCGCCTGCCAGCTGAGACTTGGAGCCCTGACCGAAGAGGCCACCGGACTGTACAGGTGCGACATCGAGAGAGATGTGCCGCCCTACAAGTTTGCAACCATGACAGCGCACATGGAGGTCCACGGCCACGAACATCGGAAGCCTTTACTCGAAGGATTAGCTGATGAATATAAAGCCGGAGACATGATACAAGCATATTGCAGAGGAGCTCCTGATTCAGAACTTCGCTGGTACATCAATGGCGCGGAATTGGAAGAATTTAGAGGTTCAACTACTTTGAAGAAGAAAAGTAGTCGGTTTTTTTTCATGGGTGTACCACCCGCGCTGGTAGTGCAGTGCGCAGAGTTCCGATACGGGAGGATATACGGTTCGCAACAGCATAAAGCCAAGTGGAACGACATGGGCCAATTGCGAAAGGAAAAAGAAAATGAAGTGGTAAATAGATCGAGTGTCATTACAGGTCGATTAATTTTCCTAAGCATATTTTTATGTTGCTTTCATAAAGTATTTAATATTTAACGTTTTCAATTAAGTTCCTGCTATGTTTATAGTTAATTCCAGTTCAAATGTTATTTTTTATTTATATCAATGCATGTGTTCTTGCCAAGTTAAAAACGTGCAATTCAGATGTAAGTGATAATAAAATTAAATAATGTTATTCCAACTCGTTTACTTACTTTTTTATTCCTACTATCCTTGTATACGTTCAAATTCAAATTTAAACATTTATTTCATTCATGAGTATGTTAAGATGTTTAACATTTTTTCCAGACCTGTCATGAACCCTGCAAGGGCACAGCAACATACTAACATATCTAAGCAATAAAAACTTACAAAGACTTTTATTACAACAAAAATGAAATACTTTTACTATTGACTTTGTTTTTGAATAACTTGAAACTGTTCGTTTCTTGTTCTTCTTCCTAGTTGAAAGTGTGCAGATGTGTGAGTTTGAAAGTATCTTATCAATTAGGTATTAGTGTTCTGCTATGTCTGCCTACCCAATAGTGGTAGGCGCCCACGGCGACTGACGTCGGCAGACGATCTCCGGCCACCTTAGGCAGTGAGTAATGGGCGACTCGATGTCCGACCATGGACCATGCCCGGGTCGACGGCGCGTAGTGTCCCACGCGCACCTCAAGAGCTGTCAGCACAATGACGGGGCGGCCGTAGAGGGCCAAAGCCTGCCGGGGTCGCGGGAGTAAAGAGCTACCGTGACCCCAGAACGTAAAGGTCCATTGAACGTAAAGGTCCATTGCACTGTGTCCAGTCTGACAGTCCCTCTTGTCTTGCCCTGTGGGTGGGAGGACGCATTTGATGATTTTACCACGCTAAAAAAAAATATCTTTCGGACAGTAAATTTTTTTGTTTTACGTTAAATTCTGAGGCCCGCGACCCCGGCAGGCTTTAGCCCTCTACAGGCCCCGTCACGTCCGAAAGATACTTAAGGTAGAAATGAGTCTAATGGAATGGATGGTGCGGAAATGACGTGAGTGACGCGGCCCTTATGGGCTGTAATTAGAACGCCTGGCTGACTCGATAGCGCAACGCGAACTGAACATTTTATAATGTGTTCTAATTACGTGGCGTAAACTGCCGATGTGCAGAATTGTGTGGTTGCACCGTAATAAGAAAGAAAAAAAAAGAAAGAAATAAGCCTAATATATAAGTATTTTATTGTCTTTGCTATAAAATATATATTTTTTTAAAACGTTGCCCCACACTCGGAATTTCTTCCTGTATCGTGGATGCGTTTAACAAACATAGAAATTCACAAACACAAACGCCTAGAAACAACTATTTGTAGATCATACAAATATTTGTTCCATGCGAGGATCGAACCCACGACATCCTGCGCTGCAGTCGATCGCTCAGCCACTGCTTCAATCGTGTCGAATATTAAGGCAAGCAGTGTTTGGCTCTCGAAGACGGCTCTAGCGAGCAACCTTTGCAACATAGGGTTAGTGGTCGAAGGGCCGAAAAATCGTGTAATACTCCGTATTTTCACGCACTATAAAGCCTTTGTAAAACAGACTGGCGAGGCGAATGCGAAGCGTGACGCTTTTCTTTGTAATGTATGGAATTGTGTGTATCCAGTCACATACAAAAGCGAAAGCGATCCGATAGTGTGACAGAACTATCGGACTGACATTCACTGTGCTGACGTCTCGCTTCGGTTCGGTATCGCTTCGCTTTCGCCTGTCTGTTTGACAAAGGCATAATGGATATATTATATTGCACCCGAGCTGAGCACGGTCGAGCAGCTGTTAATAATTTCATGACTTATCATTTATAATTACAACACAAACCTATGTAATTGTGTTGAAATATTATTGATATCATTTTTTTTTTGCAACATTAATATTGATTATAATTACAACGAAATACATCCATGCATGTAACAATAAGTTTCACAACATTGCCACACAGACTTGAATGACGCTGCTGGCTGACGCATTCATTTTTTTCTCGAAAAGTGTTTTGAAATGACGCGCCGTTACGCGACCGCGCTTTTTAAGTTACCACTATTAAAAAATATTTATAAACTATGGAAATAGTTTAACTTAATTAATTACTAAAAAATAACATCGTTCATTGTATGATTTGAATTATCCCATAATACTCTTTTTAATCATTTTTAATAAACCATAATATTTCATTCTATTTAATCATGTTTGTCTTTTTATTTTTGTATATTATTACTAGTAAGTTTTTATTTATAGTTTGTATATAATTTTCGTTCTATAGAATAAATATTACCCCATTATCTTAATTAAATCATGTACTTTTGTTACAATTACAAAACAAACGGGTAATGTATGTTTAACATTATGGCAACACCAAAATCAAAGATGGCGTAATTTCCCCCCACCTCACAAAAAGTGACAGCGCACTGCGCAAACCCTACGGAGTACTCTAGAGTGTGCATGTTACACGGTTAAACATGTTAAAAAGTTTTTCTGAAATTTTAGTTTTATGTTACATTCAGTGCCCAAATCGTTCCACAAGAACTGATATATTGAACTTTTCTCCGTCTTGATTAAGTGAGATACTTAGTTCAAATAAATAGTGAATAATAAATTAGCGAATATCGCAAGTTACATTCGTTGGAAAAGACATCATCCACAATGCCTAAAGGAAAGAAGAAAGGAAAATACGGTAAGTTTCCAGTCATTATGACATAAAAAGTGTATTAAGTTTGGTTATGTGGTGCGCGGGGCTCGGGTTCCGCCAAGAATGAGATCACGCGGCGACCTTGTGGCGTCGGACTTTCCGCGGGACGTGTGACGTTTACTTATATTTGCTCACGGTCGTTACACTAGATGCCAATAACCTGGGGGCTATTAAGCACCATATGTTTGACAAATCCTAGTATTTGACTAGTCATTGCAGCATTTCATTTCCCGTCTCGATACCATTACTTTCACGTCGCCATTCCCACATGTGAGATTTCAACATGGTCATGCTTTGTCCACAAATAATCATAAACGTGTTTGCCTGACATTTGGACCGTTTATCATTCAGATACTGATTGGCCTTGCAAACATAAGTCTAGTACTGTAGATTATAAAATAAATAGGTCCTAGTTTAAGAAGTATGTTTGTGTAGGTCTGGCATTAAACTGTAGTGAATAGGAAGTGCTACAATGTTGCACTCACAGTAGACAGTTTTATATCAATGTAACAATTGATTTTGTCTCAATACCATAACAATATACTACTCCAGAGAGACCCTGGAGATTATTGTAAAAATAATACCACATGTTCAAAGTTCAATTATTATAGTAGTAATTGTCAAAATCAAAACATACAATCAATTATTTTACACATACCAGGGTAGGGACCCTACCCAATAAATGTTTCCTATTCTTGATAGTCATCATTATTTAAAATAAAAATAAGCTTCTAATGTTATACTTTGACATATTTTTAAATTGAATAGCAACCTCATTAAAATGTCATTTTCACAACCAGAACTATTAAATCTCAAGGACATATGACAATTCTATTTAAATAGCTTTCTGGTGAAACTTGTTTTATCTAAAATATTTATTATAAATATCTGCAAAAAAATAGGAGAGTTATGATTATGAATGTTGGAGAATGGAGACAATGAGGAATGCCAAAGAAAAGATGAATGCAAAAGGAGTAAATGATGCTTTCACATCTGACACGGGAATGGAAGAAGAAAATGTGTTGCACTGACCACAATTAAAATGGAAGGAGAGTCTATAAGAGTCTTAGAAGTACTCTTATAGAGGAGTATCTATAAGAGTACTTCTAAGACCAATGACTATAATTAGGTAAACCGTCTCATCGATAAACTAACTGCCACCAATTTATCATTTTTATCAGCCAATATTATGTAAACATAGTTTGGCCTGATATGTTTCAATGTCAAATTAATTATGTCACAGTCTGAAAATGTTTGTGTTACATACATATAAATTTACATCTATAATGTTTAACTCATTTACATAAAAAACTGAACAAAAACCTAAAGGAAATCATTACATCAGAATCTACTGAAAGAACATTAATCATTTTTATTTCCTATGCAATATGTTAAAAGTATGACAAATACCTCAACAGTGCATAATATATCTCATACAGATAAATGATAAATAACAAACTGTATGAAGAGATAAGAGAAAGCTTAGTTTTAATGCACAAATATTTTATTTTTGAGCACTACAGTAGGCCCTAGACCTGACATTTTGTTTACTTTTTCAATATTAATAGCTTTTGACCATAGTACTGTGTTTACAATGCCAAATGTGGCTGTGTCACCTATCTACTGAAGGTCATTTTAAAATGTATTTTAATTCAATGTTTTTATTAGCAATAAACACTTCTTTTATAAGGCAGCCTTTGTATTGTATAACGGGCTGGTATCTGCAATTCCACGTCAGATGCGCGTATTTTGCGTGCGGTATAAGGCAGCCATATATAAAGTAGTCTTTTTTTAAGGGGATGACAATGGTTAAACCATGAGATATGGTTTTAATGATTGCAACCGAAATGTATTCTAAGAAAAATGTCATAGACTATTTTAAGTATAAATAGTAGTTTAGTAATAACTTATAATAATAACTAAATAATTAAATCACAAACCATGACCATTTTTAATAATTGCAAATAATAATTCAAAACCATTTTAATTGGATCGTTTGGTAGCTCATTATAAAAAAATAATTTCACATTCCAAATTAAGAAAATTAAATGTGGTTTTATCTTATTCAAGCATCAAACAAATTTCCATTCATCCATCCATACTTTCCTATCAAACCAAGAAGTTTCCTAGACATTTTGTTCACACATTCTATTTAGTAGTAAGGTCACAAGTTATGTAACGCTAGTAACGATAGATGGTGAAATGTGAATGGCGCCCCACTGACACAGTTCTCTGTTGCAGCTTGGAATGTTAATATTATGTGCAGACTTTTATTAATAATTTAGTAGTTGGTCAGTTGTGTTCTTTGCTTAAAAATTACAAGATTTATTGAAGTTTACATAATACTAAAAACTTTGGACATTTATTAAAATTGTTAACAGTAAAATTAATTAATTAAGTACTTCATCATCATCTGCTTAGCCTTTTCCCAACTAGATTGGGGTCGGCTTCCAGTCAAACCAGATGCAGCTGTATATCAGTATTTTACATGGAGCGACTGCCTGTCGGACCTCCACATCCCAGTAACAGGTTTTACGATACCCCATGGTAAGACTGGTTGTCAGACTTTAGAGCTTCTGACTAACAGTAATCTCTGTGCATTTAATGTTTCTAAGGTGAAAGGAAGAATCATTGATTAATAAGAAAATTGCTATACTTGCATGGATCCAAGACCTAAAATCAAACATATTTTAACCTGACTGCGCTAGTAGGGTTTTGTTTTGGTTTTAAAGTGTATAAATTTATATATGTATATTTCTTTGTCACTCAGTGTAGTTTAATTATCATCTGTTATCCTTTCCATTCATGTATATTTTTGCTAGAGCATATTTTTCAAAAATACCTATTAATTGAGATGGCCTATAACATACTAATTTACAGTAGAAAACAAAAATATGCAAAACTATGCAACGGTTTAAATTGCCGAAAAAAGTCTCTATTACACTGCAGTGTATTTACTCAATTGCACCCTTAACAAGGTCACCTCAAGTCCTTGTAAAGTCAGTTTCAATGCAGCAACGTACTGCTACAACCTTGTAACAGCGAGAGAACGCGAGTGGGACCTTGTGATGCGGGTATAATACTTCAGTTCGATCGAACACTCGCATTGTGATGAATACTTGTCTAAAGAGTATTTAATGAGTTCGTATTATACTATATAGATCACACAAACTTCTGTTGTGTTATTGTATTGATAAAAGTGACTCGTCGTCTCGCTGATGTACAGGCTTCATCAATAGGCTAAATTCCAATATCAATAAATTGCAAATCTAATTAACCCGTCAGAGTATCAAAAAAGTTGGACACATTTTTTTATGTTAATGAATTTCTCAAATATGAAACTCGTCAAACCTCCGAAGTGAAGGCTCTTGGGATCAGATCACTAAAAATTATACCACTGTCTGACGTATTGTGAATTTTAAAAGGGTCGTATATTTGTTAATTTCGGTGTATATCATGGCTTGACGTACATATTTTTAATTTTAAAAACGTCGTATAGTCATGTCTTTTGGTTTACGTTACAAATGTAAAATTATGAGCCAATTATTTTTTGATTATGTAACTGACGGACTAATTCATTTTTTTCAGTTGAACACTGCCTATTCTCCAAAACTTAAAGACGTCGTATGACGACATACTTGTCTAGTTCTTAGCAAAATGAGGTCATACAATCTTGCAGTAACAAACTTCACCCTTACCATTCATAAACAACCACGTGCCAATCGTGTTTCCCGGAATCTGCCAACTCTAGTTCCCTGGAACGCCTTCGCTGTGAGATATGACGTCACTATCACACGGCGGTAACCTTGGGTGGGTTGTAAAACGAGACGTCACGACACTACGCCCGGGGTGGAGGCGGGAGACACCCACGCTACCCTGATGACTGACCTTATTTCATAGCGGCAGCTTTTTTACTTTAATTGCCTACATAACAGACACACCCCCTCTTTTTGGCAGTTATGTTTATGTTGTGAATGTAGACGTTATAATGATGTTGTTTGTCGTGATAAATTTCTACAGAAAGAAATCGCGGCTTGAAAAAAAAGTAAAACCACGTTCACCGGGAGTCAAATCCTCTACCGTGTCTATAATTCGCGAACGTGGATGCGAATATTCTATAAAAACACTAAAATGATCAAACTTCATAACGTTTTTTTTAAATTTTGTAATTTATAACTTTTTGAATGTAACGAGAATGGAACAAGTATGTAAGAGTAGCTCTAAGACTGGCGTCAGTTTTTGTGATTGATTTGATGAACATTAATATTGTTGAATGGCGAGATAAAGGCAGACTAAATAAAAAATAAATGGAGAGGAAGACGAAAGATAAGATTGAATGAAGTATATGGAAGGAGTTCCAAATATTGGTATTTTACACTCGTTCGTATTAAAAATATTTGCGAATGTCTTAAAATCTTCGAATATATGCGAATGCGAATATTCAAAACATCTCTAATACACACAATATAAACACATACATACTTACAAACTGACGCAGGCGATCATAATGACCATCCACCATCTAGTAGCATCGATTATTAACGATACTATTGTTCCTTCCAGAGCACAGAAGAACAGAGCAGGCGTATTCCTCCGACGAGGATGCCGGCATCGATATGACCATCGGAGACAACTTCTCGGAGACTTCGGGCCAGTCAGATCTCAAGAGCAACCATGATGACGCAGGTATGTACTTAAATATGCTGTAGACTGCGCACCGGATATGCACCAGCGGTTACATTGTAATAGCACCATAAAAATTATCCTCGCTACTTCGATTAAATGTCTTCAAATGTTAACACAGATGTGGTTGACTGTACGATCTATACACACATCAAGATTAAGACACCGGGGTCAAAATAACATTGATCGCTTATATTTTACATGTACGCGCTTTAAAATATTAGCTCACAGAAAGTAAAAGATCATTTTCTAGCTGCAAACATCGTGGTAACGTCAACACAGATATGGTAACCAGAATAGTACCTAGATACATGGATTTGTAACACAATAAAAACTGTATCGGTCAGTCGTCATGATAAAATCATCATTAGTCATTCACTGAAGGAAGTGTCCAATGACAATAAAGAACTTGAAATGTATTTTTCTTGTAACACATCATCATCATCTGCCTAGCCTTTTCCCAATTATATTGGGGTCGGCTTCCAGTCAAACCAGATGCAGCTGGATATCAGTTTATTACATGGAGCGACTGCCTGTCGGACCTCCATAACCCAGTAACTGGGTAATACGATACCCCATGGTAAGACTGGTTGTCAGACTTTAGAGCTTCTGACTAACAGTAAACACTGTGAAAGATCTACAAATTACAGTCGGGACCAACGGCTTTACGTGCTTTCCGAGGCACGGAGGAAACTCGCTATGACAGATGGTCAACCATCCACAGACCAACCTCGGCAAGCGCGGCTTAACCCGGAAGATCGGCCTGTGCGGCTGTATTTATTTAGCCACGAGCCTCTCCTCTTGTAGAACATCAGCCGTCAGATAAACATCTGTTGAAAACTTTTCACAACATTTCACGTTGATATAAGGGTCGTTTTGCAGTTACACTTTAAGACAAGCGTTCAGTAGATGTCTATCTTCCTTGTGGTAAGGCTGCAGCTATTTGTTCAACTTGCATGAAGTCCAAAACGACAATTATAATATTCCAGATGAATTGTCAGCAATAATATCACTATGACTACATAGTATAAAACAAAGTCGCTTCCCAACGTCTGTCTGTCCATATGTATGCTTTTTTTTTTGTGGTGTAATCGTCAATGAGTCGTCCCACCGAGGGCAGGGTGACTACATGATTCAAATTCTGTCAAAACAAAGGCAAACATCACTTTATTCCTCATTTACAATTCAGCAGGGAAACGAGATTTAAAATGGAATGCACCTCGACTAGATATTATAAAAGAAGAAGTCGCGAAGTCAACAAAAATAGAAGATGAATTTCAGATCTGTTATGACGAGCATATACAAGAGGATTTGAAATCTGATAAAAGTAAATATTTATTTGGGAAGTTATTATTTATATAGGATCACTGGATCAGTCATTGTAAACATAAATTAAAGTTGATGACACAAAAGTAGTGAACATTTCAAGTAAAACCGTAGACTTCGTCTTTAGATCGATAGCTTTGTCAATCATCATCATCATTTGGAGTACTTGTCCTTTTGCGATTCTGCTGCCATTTTGCGAATTAAGCATTCTTCGCCTAAACCGTGCTGTCGGTCTGTGAGGTGCCAACTAAGGCGCTTTATCAACTTCTCTATGGGCTGAACTCAGCGGCGTCATCAATCCTCAGGCACCCATTGAGTGCATTTTTTTTTGCCCAGCGACTATCGTGCATCCCTTATTAAGAGTTTCAGGTAGTTTACCCTAATTGATAAATTCATTCCGAGTTTCCGACTATCACAAGTGTTATGTCTAAACTTGGCAAGCGTACAGGAAGAGTTTGGCGATATTTGAATAACACTGATGTAAACAGAAACAAATAATAACAAAAATAAATATTGGCACATAGTTTCCTAGTCGACTCACATGCATCGGAGATTTCTTAGAACAGTTTCAGTATGTAATCATCGTAATTTTAGCCGTAAAACGTTCATTACTGGACATAGGTTTCCCCTTTAGTTTTACAATAGGTTGGAAGCGGATTGCATCCAGCACAATTCTGTTATCTTAATCAGATCGTCTGTCCACCTTTTTGTGGTCCTACGCTGCGCTTGCCGCTGCGTGTTCTCCATTCGAGAACTTTCCGGCCTCATTGGCCATTCAGTATGTAATGACTAAACCAAATTTTATAACAAAACCACGCAGCAAATATTTCATGAATTTTCAGTACGTATTGTCAATTTACTCTCACAAGTCCGCGTTATCACGAACCCATTACGTGTGCGTTTACGTCACCAACGTCACTAAAATTGCGACGTGCAATTAAGCAGAGAAAATTTAATATGTCGTTATGACACTATAATATGTCGTTTAATTTACTTGTGACGTCTCATATATTGCGTGGGACTTTATGACGCCATAATACGCGAGAAAAATATATACGTCACGTGCAATACGCAATAGTAACGATTATTTTCGCGCCTCCGGATTGTTGGATGTCTCCAATGCAATGACGTAGCCTGCTAGGACATTTTATCTGCATACGCTTGTTGAGGGATATTTTAATCAGTGTTTTTTATTTTAAAGTTATCTATCACCAATAAATAATGTCATGGTGATTAGGACATCCGTCAATGACACAGATAAAAGAGGTTATCTTTGATCTATGGGCATTTCATCATACCATGAAATGGATCATTAGGTTTTTATGAGTAATTCCCACAGCACTATTCCGAAACCACTGCAAGTCCTGTGGGTCTAAAATGACCACTTAACAGTATTCCAAATCATTCACTTCGTGAATAAATAATAGAAGAATGGACACTGAAGTTACGAAATGAATCATTAGGAAAATTACTTAAAGTGGCTGTGTAGACCCTCTGAAAGCCAGAAAAACTGTCGCTACCACCACAAGCGCCGAAATAATAAAAACCGTCGAAGTCTTTATTTTTAACGTGGTAAAATCATCAAATGAGTCCTCCCACTAAGGGCAGAGCGGGAGGACTGTCAGACTCGTACTGACTAAAATCCACGGTGACTTTCAATAGCCCTTTACGTTCCGGGGTCACGGTAATTCGTACAGTCCCGCGACCACCCGTCGAAGTCCTGGAGAATGAATTTAACTGTCTTGGATCCTGCAACGAAATTAATCAGAAAAGAATAGCGGTGGAGTTGGACGATTTGATTATGCATTATTGTGCTAAAAATCTTCATTAGGCTATGGACCATTGTGCTAAGAAAATCCTGTGTGCTAAGGAAATCCACCAGTGAACCGCAAATTTTTATGCTAACACTTTCACCTCGAAAATCAACCTTACTGCTACGCGGATGTAAATATTTAATTATAAATATTAGCACTTTTGTATCGTCATAAACAATACATCGTTAATCAAAACTTATCGCCTTCACGAGTCGATGTGCGAAAGAAGGAAAAATCTGTTTTAACCACAAAATGTATTTTAAGCAGTACAGGAACTGTTGCTAGGCACTTAATGATAATTAATAATTTATTCAAGAATGAACACCAGAATTACTTATTAAGAAATCTATACTGATATAAAAAACCTGGAGTTTTGTTTGGTTAAACGCGCTAATCTCAGGAACTACTGGTTCGAATTTAAACATTATTTTTGTTTTGGATAGTCCATTTATCGAAGAAGGCTATAAAACTCCACATTACGACCAATACAAGCCGAGCAGCGGGGGTAAAACCACATGGAACAACTAGTTTAACAATAAAAAACATGTATAAGAAGATAGTGGTGCACAAACCTACATATAATTAAAACTATACGTTATTGTACTACACGTGTCCATGTTTAATGTGTGAAATGGTCACACTGCATTCCATCAATTTGTGGCACGTTTATATTATTTGACGCTTTTCAACACACTTACCTCGGCACATTGTACGTGGAAAAGATTATACCACTTACTGGCTGTTCCTCGCAGTCTCACCATGTGTTATCGAATAATTAGAAAACATTTTATTGAATAACTTTTTGATTTTTTGGGTGGAAAATTATGAAATGAATCCTCTCGCCCGGAAGAGACTCAGTCTTAACTGACTAAAAACCACCCTGTTTCTTCAGTGGCCCTTTTGCGTTCCAGAGCTGCGGTGCCCTTATAAGACGGCCCCGAGATATCTTAATAACCTTTCACAAGAATGTTGCTATCAAATGCAAAAAGATACTCAAATCTGACTGGGTCTTCTTAACTAGTAAATTAGCGCGTTCAAAACCACAACAAAATCTTCAACTTTTGTTATAATAATAATAACTACAGAATTATGCTGCGAAAGTACCCATCTGGATCCAACTTCATAAAATTTTCTTTCAAGTCTTTCACCTAATTGCCGCCAGTTAAGGGGTTAAATGAAAAGTCAGATAGAACTTGGCTGACACTTCTGGAGAATTTAATAAGCTTAATCACAATTAATAAAGTTGAGTTCTAAACTCTTCGTGCTTAGATACTAGAAATACGATACCTTCCGAGATCCTAGCTAGCTTTTGATGTATATTTGACGTACTTATTTATTTAAAAAAAAAAACATCGTTTAAGGTTCCAGATAGGGTTGCCATCCGTCCGGGTTTCCCCGGATTTGTCCTAGTTTAGAGCGGAGGATCCGGGGAGCGCGTCGGGGGGGGCTTCATTTGTAGTATTGGTTTAAAAAATTTAAGTCTTGGGCCGGTGATTTTTGATATTTTCAACCGTTTTTAATTTCACTGACAATGTTTAAAAACCTGTTGACATGTCCGGGTTCTGAACTCTAAAATCCGGGGTTTTCTCGCGTATTGTCCTGGTTTACAAATTTTAGAGATGGCAACCCTAGTTCCAGACATCATAATTTTTGGCACGCAATGGCGGTAAAACATAACCAACGCATTCAAGCTAGGAAATATCAAATGCTCGTGTAAATAAACTATTGGCTAAAATACAGCTGTGAATATATTTTACTGCGATTCGTCACAAACACGTGACAAGTCCCAACATGATTATACCACGTGCTAGGTATTTTAAAAGTCAGTATTCAAGGCATAACAATCATGTTAATTATACATTCACGTGCAAAGTGTGATCTTGAGCGGCACTTGAACGCCGCCTTTTTAGCTCCAATTGAATTTCAACTTACAGTAACATAAACCCAGAGTTGAAAATCAAGCATTGCGTTTTTAACATGACAGGCGTTTAGCCCTGGATTTTCAACTATAAAACTTCAACGTACAGATGAAAATAAAGTGTACATACCAACTTTTTTGTGGTAAAATCATCTAAAATTTCCTTGGTGGCGCGGAAGGTGTTGGACTGTTAGAATCTTAATAACTAACAGTACTTGCTAACGATCGTTTCGGTTGCTCTATGCGTTCCAGGGCCACATCATCTTGCTTAGACAGTACCACGACCCCGTTAAACACTACATTTATATACAGGTTAAAAAAGCGTCCATATACAAACGTAGGTTTACGTTTTTTTCAAGTCTCGAGATTGGTGGTTTTCAAGGTTATCAACTAATGATAAATTTGGTTACAGCCCGCAGGCCGCGGTTACGCAGCCTTGGAAGCAGACGGTTACCTATTTTGAATAATGATGTAAAATGTACTGTGGAATACTTTTAGTACTGTTTTATAATGTCTGTCATAAAGTTGTTCGCCATTATGACTCTTACGGTAGCATGGTTATACTTTAAAGTTTCCATTGCAGGAAATCCACTCTTTAAGTACGAGACTCGTAGTTTCGGGCATGTCCTAATCAATTTTTTTTTTTGTATCGTGGTAAAACCATCAAATGAGTCGTTCCACCCAGGGAAGAGCGGGAGGGACTGTCAGACTCGTACTGACTAAAATCAATGTCCTACTCAATTAGGGATAGATTAACTAAAGGGCCACAAAAGTAAGAACAACAGGGTATGCTTCCAAAACGTATGAATCCGAAAATAATAAGGATTACAATTAATTTCAAAGTTGCGAGCTACTCTTTGCCGAGCCTGTATGTTAGTTAAAAGACTTGGAGAGTAGACCACTTGCAACAAAGTCCTCCTCCCTGTGACCCGTACTCCAACTTGGGGGCCATCCACCATGTCACATAATACTTGACGGACACTACTTGGTGCAAATCTTCTTTACCTTCACAAAGTCGACGGCGCGTTAAGTTCCACGCGCGCCACAAGGAGTGTCAGCATAGCATAGCCAAAGCATGCCGAGGTCGCGGGACTCACGAATTACCGTGACCCCGGTACGTAAAGGGCTATTGAAGGACACCGTGGATTTTCGTCAGTACGAGTCTGACAGTCCCTCCCGCTCTGCCCTGGGTGATACGATGATTTTACCAAGTTAAATAAAAAAAAACTTCACAAAGTCGCTTAAGTATTTTAGTACGCGCACAATTTCTGAACAGCTGCATCATATTTTTTTAATAATTATTTGTTGTATTCGTTATTTTCAGGACTATAAGTTTTGTATGTAAGAAAGTTTTCAACAAGTACATCATCTAGGTCGAAAATTTAAATCCGTGCGAAGCCTTGCCGGGCCTACTATACAGCAGTCTAAGTACCAAACATTTTCAGAAATGTGAATGTTCTGTTAATATACTAGGTCTTATCGCTATTGAGGTCACGTTATCAACGGCAGTCTAAGAAAAGAAACGTGCTGTATTTTTAATAGCGTTGATAACAATTCATAAATAAAAACAGTGGCATACAAAGCGATAAACATGCATTATAGTGAACAAATTGAATTACCGACAATTTAACTATATTTATTACTAGAGAACCTGAAACTAACCAAAACCTTTAGTTATTGATTTTTTGTTTTGAAAAAAAAAATAACTTTTAATTCTGTTGTTTTCTTCTACGCGATTACTGAAAAATCGCTGTAAAAAGTTCGAAACAATAAAATATTCTCGTCTCAAATTTTTATGTTGTGATTTGGCCTATAACCAAGAGGCTTCCAGCCATGCCAAAAATGTCAAATTATGATCAGTAATTTAGTAGTTCAGAGGAAACAGATGAACATACATATTATAATTATACATCAACAATAATTATTAAAGTAAAAAAAAACTGTATCTAATGTAAATTAGTAATCTGTGGAAACGTTGTGGATTGTACTTTTACTTATAGCAGACTGTCTACCTAGTTATTAATATACAATGTACGATTGTTTGTTTTCTCAAAATAAATAAAATAAAAATAAAATTATATACATTCATACCGGTCAAAATCATAACCCTACAATAGTCGGTACCATAGCACGTCTCGTCAACGAGCACATCGTTAAGTCCAGCGATGAGATGATTTATGATTTCTTATAGAGAATACCATAGCTGAACGCATATCGTGAGCCGGTTCGAATTGGCGTCCAATAAGAACTCTTGGAAAAATATTGGTTAGCCTTTACCCAGCTGGTCGCGGGACTGTACGAATTAATGTGACCCCGGAACGTAAAGGGCTATTGGAGGACACCGTGGATTTTAGTCAGTACGAGTCTGACAGTCCCTCCCGCTCTGCCCTGGGTGGGAGGACTCATTTGATGATTTTACCACGTAAAAAAAAAAGCCTTTACCCAAAGACAAAAAGATACCCTCTGAAACAATAGAATAATATAAATAATAAATATACAAATAAATAATTACATGAATTACTCGTAATTTTGACATTTTAAAATATCTACGAAGGAATTATCTCGGCACATAAATAGCTACTCTTTATCTAGCTAGCAACAGGTGCGACCACTACTACATAATAGATAAGGAATTATATAAATAGCTGACATTTTTCAATACATAACAGGTTTTTACGTAACATATTATTTCTGTAGAGTCCAAGTAAATACTAGATATTCTGATAGAATGACTCGATGATTGCAGTGTGATGTTGCAAATATATGGTACAAGCAACTAATTATTTATTTAACAATGTACTATTAAATTGCACGTTGTCATTAAAATGTTTCCTTTTCTACTGGAAAAATAACATGCATAAATGTCATAGATAACATCTATGATAACAATTATCTATGATAACAATATAAAGATCTAACTGTCATAGATGACATTGAAATAAAAAATAAAATCTGCCCGTACATTATGTTGGAAAAATATTGTACCATACGAATCCTCTAATAACGTTGCAAATCAGACTATTACTAAATCTCTATAATGCGTACTGTAATTTTCAAGTACTCTTTAAAAGTTAAAAAAAAAAATTATCATAAGTACTTAAAAAAATATTCTTTGCTTTCCGCAGAAAACGAGATCCAAGAAAAATTCGAAGAGAAAGTCCTAGAACTGATCGAGTCGCTGAACGCACGTGCGAACGCAGCACGCGCGGGCGCATTCGTGTCACTGCGGGCGGCGCTACAGAGGCGGCCAGTGGACACTCTACTGGCCGCGTACCGCGCCACGCTGGCCGACCATGTGTCACGTGCTCTACGACGAGGGAAGGACGGAGAGAGGAAGGCAGCTGCTGCTATTGCACCATTATTGGCTTTACAGGTGATTAATTAAAGGTTCTGCCAGTAAACGGGTTCAACCTATGTATGTCGTCAGTGAATTTGCCATAGTAAGTTTAGTTCTTTTGCTGTCAACATAGAACATCTTTTTTCATGTTTTTATTCTCAAGTCAAGTTTAAGTCCAAAGTAGATTTCTAGAAACTGTTAACATGTCCACTTTAGTGTCTGGGCAACACTGAGGATATTCAGAACAATCATCAACTATAGTAATGGCAAATTCAGTGACGTATGACAGGCATAGGTTGCCATCACACACACAATCCTGTATAGATGGCAACCTATGCCTGTCACACGTCACTACTTTTCATATATGTCTACTACTAGATTTGAAAATTTTATCCACACATTTTAAATTTCCCTATAGATTGGCGAAGATGGCACAGAAGACTTCGTGCGCGAGGTGCGGCCCGCGCTCACCGCCACTTGCACTGACAAGTCTGCCTCACTTGACACACGCACTGAGGTAAACATTTTAGGTCCACTCTTCATTAATCAAAATAATCCTTTTCTTTTTCCAAGTACCTATGAGATAACGTGTTCTATATGTTTCAGTGCTGCTCCTCTCTGGCCGTGTTGTGTTACTTGATGGAGGATGACATCACTGAGATCTTAGAGGTCATGCGCATGTACGAGACCATCTTCAGCGGCAGCTATCTCAAGGTAACAAAATAAAAGACAAGTATTCCTTAGGTAGTGATTTCAGTCCATAAAATACGAGAATGCTACCTACTTCAAAGTGACGTGGATCAATACAATTCTATGAATACTCCCAAGGGTGTATCGCAGTCGCGTATTTATTCATACAGAGTATCGGTTTCCTTATGTCGACCTTAGAACTTGTTTCTGTAGGTGAAACTATCATGGTCGCGGGACTGTACGAATTACCGTGACCCCGGAACGTAAAGGGCTATTGAAGGACACCGTGGATTTTGTCGGTACGAGTCTGACAGTCCCTCCCACTCTGCCCTGGGTGGGAGGACTCATTGATGCTTTACCACGATAAAAAAAAGGTGAAACTATCATAGACAGTTCTTATTTCAAACTATTACCTTAATTCAATATGATATCCGATGATTTTAAATTAATGCCATCACTTCAGCATGTAGCATACTACAGGGTGTAATTAATTGACATCAACACACAAATAGTGTCTACTTCTTGGAAAAGGCTTAAATAATACCTAAGTCACTACATATTAAAACAAATTCCACGCCGCGTCGTTCTCTTCGCGATAAACTGAAAAACAACTAAACGGATTTTAGTCTATTATTAAAATATAATCATATATACAAGGTGTAAGAGACATCGACACACGAACGGTTACCATGGGTCCAGAATCATGTCCTGAACCCATGGTATCCGTTTGTGCGTCGATGTCTCTTACACCCTGTATATATTGTAAAATGTCGAACATTCATAGCAAACTCTAATAATATAACAAAACATGTTGGCATGTCTGACTGTTCGCTAGGTTCACAATAAAATGAACTTTTTCTTCCCCAGGGTGACGGCAGTGTAAAAGTGTCAGGGGCAGCCGTAGAAGAAGGCGCGTGGCACGCCGCGGCCCTGGACGGCTGGGCGCTGTTGTTCCCGCTGCTGTCTCCCAACCACGCGCTATCACTGTTGAACCAACAGGCGCCCAGCTTTGCCAAGCTTGGAGAGTTGCTGGAGGCGGTATCACTTGATGTAAGTTGTCTAATTTTTACTTTATCTTACGAGGTTTAAGTAACAATGTAAAGTTCTTTAATACTCCATTGATGACCATTGACATTGACCATTGATGTACTGACGACTTAATGTGTTATGTCTAGTGGGAGTTTTTTTTACCCACTCCTGGTCTGCTTAGGACCCCCTGACGTGGTCAGAGATCTTTTCATTCCTTCTTTTTGACAATCATTTTTATTTATTTTTTTGGTCTAGGTTTTACAGATTTCTTAAACGTCAAATACTCGATTCAAATGACATTTCCCTTTAAATAAAATGCCCTTTTAAAAAATATGTTCCTAACTGTAAATAGGCTATTTTACTCAAAAAATATTACTCCGAAAAATAGATTATCATTACCCATTAAGATTTGTGGTGAAAACTTCAGTTTATTTCCGATGCCCCACCCCCGAACATACTCGAGGGTGGGTGGCTTTGGCCTGCCTCTGAACTTCCAACGCTGTGTCACCGGTGTTTAGTGGGTTACGGCTCAAGCTCATCAGTTACATCCGAATTTTTATATATTTTTTAAACAAAATACTCTAAATTTAATTTTAGTTTTTTCTCTCACCCAGGGATGTCGCTAGTGTTGGCTTTTATGTATGTTTGCTAGAATTTCAATAACTTTCTCATGTTCCAGGTCCGTATGGCAGCAGGCAACGCCCTCGCCATCGCGTACGAGACAGCGACAGACGACGACAACTCGGACAACGCGCTCACAGCGGACGTTGACGCACTACTACCGCGACTCACCGAGCTAGCAAGAGACTCGCACAAGTTCCGCGCAAAGAGAGACCGCAAGATTCAGCGAGCTACCTTCAGGGACATTCTCAAGTACTTCGAGGTATATTACGATGACGCAGGAGACAGGGATAGCTTCACCAAGCTAATCCACGATAGGAGGATCTGACGATAGTATTGTGACGTTGCAGGAGGGCGAGGTGTCGTGCATGTCGGTCCGCGTGGGCTCGGAGAGCGCGGTGTGGTCGTCCTGGTCGGGCGGCGCGGCGTACGCGGCGCTGGCGGGGGCACTCGGCGGAGCGCTGCAAGTGTTGGCGCCGCGCTGTGTGCGCCTGCGAGCTGCGCTGGCGCTGGCTGACAGTCCGCCGCTGGACGCTGGACCGCAGCAGAAGCTCAACAAGCTACAACGGGTATGTTCAGCACCCACAAGTGTATACTAACCCATATAGTGCTCGACCGTTCCCCGTCCCGTATACTTTCACACAGTAACCCAAAGACCCACCGAATACTATACAAACTGCCAAGGTCAAATGCAACAACGTAAATAATTGCGATGGCAAATTGCCATCTTTTGCACTGAATAACCTTGGATTTACCGGATTAATGCGCTGAATCACTTACGTATGACGTACCTATTCACATTTTATGATTAATGTTTACATTAATAATTGAGTACAACCTGTTTATTTGTGGTTTGAAAATGAACAGAAATGTGAAAATGTATCGGTTAGGAAACCTAGTATATGTACTAAACCTTTCACTAAATCTGATGTTTCCCGATTTGATAATATAGTTGCATAACTTGCAAATAACCTTGAAGTGCAGTGAAAACTTTCTAACCGATTTTTGAAGACAAAATATAGTCGACTGATGTGCAATTCTTCCAATCAATAAGCTTTTTTTCTTCTTCGATTCTTTCCATTAACGATGAATTTGTCTTTTCCAGCATCTACAAAACAACGCCGCATGCAAAGCACGAACAGTCGCCCGCAACAAGAACAGAGACAAGCGCTCCGCAGCCCTCGCCATCTGAACCAGCAACATCCCACACCGCACCACGTCGCACGGTTCCACTCAAATCTCTCTCGGTTAAGTTCTAGAGTTTAGTTTAACGCTAGCAACGTCATTGGACGCCTTACTTAGTGTGTTATGTAGCATTTACACCACTTTGAGAGGGCAATTCCATTATGCAAATCAATTGTGTGAAACAGCTGTCTCTGTTTACATGATGCCAATATTTGATTGGCAAAGTGGAATCGCTAAACAATTTAACTTGTGTAAATGCTACATCAACTCTCAATCTTAAAAACTAGTTGCAGCATGTCGCTGGGCAGGTCGGGATGAGGTGTTAAGGTTGTCGTCCAATAACTGCCTGAACATTTGACTAGAATGAACTGCCCAAACTCAGGTATAGAAAAATTTACTGAACTCTACGGTACTATTATTTATTTTAGATTTATCATTCAAAATACGCACGTACCTAGCTTATCCACTAACATCCTCTCTTAGTAAAATAAATTTTCTTTCTTTTTTTGTACTTCGACTTAATTAAGAGCGAATGCAATAATTACTCGTCACAAAATATAAAAAGTTTTCTAGTTTCCTGTCAACTGTCAGCATGAGAGGATGCCACCGTGGTGTGTTATGATTATCAGGTGTTGGTCCGGTGCTTATTCGTTGCGTTTATATGGACGACGACCTTAAGGTTACTGCAATAAGCTAGTTGTTAAAACCAAAGAAATTCTTCATAATTTGGAAAACGTTGGAACCGTCTATAATTTGAGGCATCTCGATAATTGTCGACGTCTGAATATTTTTTACAACATGTTTCAGATCTCTGACTAGTTTGATCATTTCTTTTACAATGTTAATGTATTTTAAATTGATATTATTGCGATCGACGTTTTCATATCATTTAGTATTATAGAACATTTTATTCTTACTCCACTTCTTGGTGATTTGGGCTCGCGCTTTTTCATTCCGAAGGTACTCGCGTTACTGCCGGCACTTAGAACTTAACTGTTGCTATTTTTAGTTAAATATTTTACTATAATATTATTCTTATCGTTATACTATTGATATTTTTTGTATTAAAATTGACAGTTTTGTGTGTTGATAGATTATTTGTTAGATTTACTGCGCCAATGCAATGTTTGTTTTACTTTCCACGGATATGGTAAAGATAAAGTTGTGGGCGTTCATTTTAGTAACGGTTAATATTCTATGTGACTTGTACTGGTCATTATATCTGATGTATATGTGATTGGTGTGTGTCCTAGCAAGGATGAGTGCATCACAGTGCAATTCATATGTTTATAGTATAAAGCTTCTCTGTAAATATTATTTTAATATTAGGATTCGTTGCCGCGGTCACCAAGACTTGGTATATTATTAGGCTAAACGAATTGTGAAATAATATTTATTATTAGAAAAAAACTTTGTTTTATTTTTTCCTTCTTTAGACCTAATTTGTATTTGATCGTAATTTGTTGACTCTTTGAATTATGGTCTTATTGAATCCCTGAAGCTCACTGTATGTCTTGATATCAACCAATTTTTCATATGGAAAGTAAATCAACTGCACTCATTGATATTCTCTTATTCACTAGAATTACTATCACCCTTATTTTTTTTAAATAAAACAGCAATATAAACACATGACTAGCTTTATTCTCAGACACATAATCGTCCCCCGGTTCATACAAACGTCAGAGTCCCTCGCTACCGTCATAATATTATTATTACAACAATTAAATATTCATGATCTTACCTAACACATCGATCCTTGGGTAGTGGGGTGCACTCCTGCGCAATCACTACACAAATGAATGACGACATCAATTATTTGGAAGATTTGAGAGAAAAATATCTACAGGAGGGACACATCGTTTTAAATATACACTTATACAGACAACCCATTTTCGTATAATTTAAATTTCAATAATTTTGAATATAATTTACTTGTTACGAATTACAATTAGATTTCTGAAACAGGAATGCAGCCCATAGTATTCGTTGTTCAATTTAAAACATCTGATAATAGAACAAATCGATAGTCCCCTTATCTAACTCGGTATAAAATGTTAAGCTCTCGTCTCAGACTAACTACTGTAGCTAAACATTTTAACTTTAAATTGACAATTTTGAAAAGAATACTATTATATTGTCACGCTATAAGTCTTTGCTGATTCGCTCTGACGAAAATGTATCTCGCTCAATATATAATCAGAATGTGAACTTACTATCCCTAAACTCTCCATTTAAACATTCATGTAAAAGTTAACTTATAATAGATATGTGGGTATTTGTATGGGAATGCTATTCAATGGAGTTATTTAAGAAGTATTTTAGCTACAGTCCGCCTGTATAATAAAGACACTCATTACAGATATCTTAACATCTAAACGATTACATTTAGTAATGGTCTTCATTAAGTACAAACATTTATTTGTGAACGTTACTCGAGCTGTGCGCAACAATATGACGGCAGGCTCGAGTAATCTTCACAGTCACATTTTACATCGACTTATTTTAAAAGTGCAATTCCGCGATATACATAATGCAAAAATATGAATAAACATTTTCGATAATAAACGACTAAAATAACTTTAAGATTTGTGTGTGAATACTTTACTAATCGACAAAGGCAATTTGATGATTGTTTATGTCTACTTTTTTATTTTAAATAAACTATTTCTTTTAAATTTTAAGATATTCAGGCACTGGAATGCCGCCCGGGTGCTACTACAGATATTTGTACCCGGGCGGCGCAGTACTATTGTCACTCAATCGTTAAAAATACTCCTCTTCAGATAAGATACACTTCGAATGGACAGTTTCATAAAGTTACTCACTAAACGAAACGAATCACAACATCACGTTATATTTATTTGCTGTGCAACACAACCTAGTAGCGCGTATACCAAATAACGTAGCAATCGGATGTGGATCGTAAGGCAACGTTGAAGGCAGTCGACATCTGCATTGAACATATTGGTTTGTATAAAATTTGATCAAAAATATAAGTAAACTCACTTAACCTCTTGGGCGCGTTACGTACACCCGGGTGTACATAAGCGAAAACGCCCCAGCGCCTTACGTACACACGTCTGTACATAACAGACAGTCGCTCATTGGACGTTGATTTTTATCATTTTCAATTATAAATCGCCCGAGAGGTTAAGGTAAGTTAATACGAAAATGCTTAATAAAAATACATTTTTGTCTTCTTCATATAACGACAGGACTAAGCGTCGACACACTGTTATCAACGCAATGGACTAGCGAAACTTCGTGACTAATTGAGGCAATCTAATACAAAACCCGCTAAACACAATTTTTTCTGAAAAATTTTAAAGTATTTTTTAATTCCATAAATCTCATAACCTGCACATTTTGTTAACAAACCGATTGTACGCTCAGTGTAGTTTTTAAAGAAAAAAGCAAAGAGAACCTTCCATCCATTATCACATAAAATAAATCTCCAGAAATCCGAATTTTGAAATGACACGCCTCAGCTCAAGAACGAGCAGTTATACACGACTACTGTAAGGACTTTATTCTGAAATTGCAACGTTCTTTGGTAATACCGAAATATAGTGACAATATTCGTATACTACTATCTATACTTATATTTAAACAACATTCTCTAACATAAACTTAGTGACTTAGGCCATAGAAAGGTAACATTTATACAATTTAACTAAACATTTTGCACTTTTTATATTTTAGTAATCGAATGATGCTTTATTTTATAAATACCAAAAAGATAGAAAAATAACTCTTGCAGAGTGACTCAATATAGTGGTGGAAATCGACAGATATTCACACCTTAATAAATAATAAAGATAATTTTGTCAACCGGTACAAATGTAAATATTTTTTTAAAGATTTTTCAAATATAAATGTGCAGATAAATGCAAATAATTTCGACCGATTCCAAAGAGTCCTGTTATGCATAAATAGCTATTATAAACAATGTATAAGCAAATGTAAGAATAACATTCTTTGGTATACTTAATTAAACACATCTTAGTTTTCAACTTAAAACGCTTCTAAATATTCATTATATACAGTATTCTTCGATAATAGTTGTTTATTTACTCTGGCAATGTAAAAGCTTTGGTTCTGTATTTTTACCAAACATCTTTAAAGTAAGTTTTAAATAGTAATTACATTTAACTACATATATTACAAATCTCCCTGAAAGGAACTAAAAATACACGTAACCATCATATAAATGATGTACTTTGAAAAAATATCAACATCAAAAATAAATGTTAGATGAAATATAGATTTTGAAAAGAAAATAATGCCTAAAATATAATCATTTAAATATCAAGAGAAATGGAAATCTTCACAATACCTATTTTTATATAATCATCGATTTTACAAAATTACTCTTGATATAATACTGCCATAGATTGGCGCAAACTACGTACACCAAGTTAGAAGGTTACATACTCTTTAATTTTATTTGAATAACATTACATATAGACAGTTTATCAACATGGAATATTATTTCCAGCAAAAGAAGCCATTTCTTGTTTGCAAAATATACATAAGCACAACGAAGCAAAAACAGGCGACCATGATACATAACGACTCATGTTATGAGAGGCCTACAAGACACAACCGCTTTGTTTAGAATATCTCCGAAACGGCTCGACCAATTTGAATGTTTTTTTTATTTGGTAGTTAGGAGAACAAGTCGTAAAGTATTTATATATTTATACAAAAAAAAATCTAGCAAAGTGGGCACGCGCTAGCCATTATTAGACATAATGTTAATTTATAGGCCCTTTGGTTTTACTACCACCAAATCTGTAAATAATATGCTATGTTGACAAACTGATACCTAACTCTAAGTTCCGAATACACTTCACACTATACATGAGAGGTGCATTACAAGACTAACTTTGTGCTTGGACATTATCATACAATGGAAAACATGTTTATTTCTTTAATATTTACATCCATAAATACTTGAACAAGTATTGAAATGACCAGAAAAACTACTTATATAATAGTTACACTCATATATTTTGATGTTATGTTATAAAACACCATAATATAAGTCACATCCAAAGAATAATCCTTTTTGCCAAAATATAATATAGTAGCATATATGTCAGGTGCAAATCTATCATTATAATTGGACATAGCTCTTCAGGTCCAAAATGAGACACCAATTATGTTTTTCTTTTTTAAAGTACATTGATTTTGCTCTTGGCCTCAAACTAGCCTAGAAGCAAAAATTAGACCTAAAATGGAGTGAAGTCACCCATAAGGTACTGGAACTCCTAACCAAAGGAACACAGTAAAAACCGTGTGGACTGCGATACAATGATGGTCGAGCCAGCCGGCTCTGGTGAGGCCTCGTGGGGACGTAGTCCGGGATGGACCGCTAAGAGATGGATTATTATCCTCTAAAGAAATATGTTTTACCATACCGTAGTTAAGAAAGGACAAGCCAAGATTTAAGGGTATGCGATTAATTAAAAATAGTATAGCAAATACAGGTATCCGCATGATAAATTAATCGGAAACTCAAAGACGGGTGAACTTTACTACAATTAGCGAGCGAAACGGATGAGTTTTATAACATAACATTGTGTATTATGTCTATTGATAAATATTTATTACTAGAAGAACTATGGTTTTGCTATTTATTGTTACTTGATTCTTATAAATACAATGTAATTGCACTGAAAAGGCAATAGTGGTAATATTTTGAGTCTTTCCATTTTTTATCATAATTTTAAATATGTTGATATTTAAAATTAAATTCTACTAGACGCTCTATGTCTCAATTATGTTGGTAGCTGACTTTTTGGGTATTTGCTCCATTATTTCTAGTAGAGAAAGTCCATTGGAAAAAATGTCCAATGGACATGCCAAAGATGTCAATCCGTATATTATTCTGTCATGAAGTAAATTATCAGTACCTTATTGTGTATGATTGCATGATTATAGCTGTTGTTTATACTATATAGCTAATGCAATAAACACTTTCAGCAAGTATATTCCATACGAATATTCACAACTCACGAATATCATGGTAAAATACCTTTGTCCCATAAGATTGAAACTCGTAATAATTTAGTGTATACGCGATGTCCAAGCTTACCGAGCTAGAAAAATGTTAGATTAAAGTCGGCGACAGACATACAGGGTGAATTTTTCAACTAGGCGCGGATGGCTATATCGGAAACTATGAGGAATATCGAAAACCGTTGAAAGGAGTCTCGAGGTTGATTTTGACGAAAACTAAAACTACATCATTGGATTTTAGAAAAATCAATAGTCGTGGCCAGGGATTGAACCCGCTGAATTTGGAAAAAAAACACATCTTGTATCATTACACCATTCGATAGTGTTTCTAATAAGGATCAAATTGAGTGAAGTAATCATGTACGGCCAACTTAAGGAAAACGTATAATTAAAAAAAAACACCCTGTATAACAGACTACGCGATATCGCAGACCACAGACTACCAATACATGAAATCTGATGAAATGGTACAAATATGTTTGCTGCTTGTCTTTAAACCAGCTTTGGTAAGATCTTTTTGGTTGGAAATCTTAAAGTTTTACAAACATTTAGTAACACCATATTTTTTTCATAAGCATGTAACTGCTTAGAACAATTGATGGACACCACTACTATACCCACTTTAACATTACTCTGCCATATAAGATGGGTACTGACTGTAGTCTATAACCAAAGTTTGACAACTCTTCATTTTTCAAAACCACAAAGTACTATAAAGTATAAAAATTTGAATACTTTGGTATAAAAGAAAACAAATTCTCGACTATCGTATGAAATAACCAGAGCAGTGTTTAAAACGCTGTATCGACTTTCTTTAAGTTCTCAGAGATCATTAATTATGCCTATGTACAGACGCCAGCAGGTCAACCTTCCCGAATCTGTCAAATTTTACCAATCGAATATTAACCTTCGTCTATTGTCATAAGGTTGATAATCTATTAAATAAATTTGGCAGATTGAGGTAGGTTGATGTGCTGGTGTCTGTACCAATACTGTAAATACAGTTTAAATAAAAAATAAATACAATGGCAATATTTTATATGATCATTAGAAATTATAAAGTCAATATCTCGTTTAAGGTTTGATAGTGTTAGTGAGCATGTCAGTTAAAAAATTCTTATCATATTCCTTTAGGCCGGTGTCCTGTGGCTACTCGGCGGCCATCTTCTGTTTCTTCAACTCCAGCTGTTCATCATCCTCTTCTTCGTCGTCGTCCCACTCCCACTCCTGGTCCTCGTCGTCAATCTCGCGAGGAGGCTCCTCCGGGATGTTCTCTTCTTCCTCTTGATCCTGTTAATGGGAATTTGACATAAATATTATATTGCTAGTAATTGTGGACTTGACCATAAAATATAAAATTCAGCGAATCTAAAGGAAACGGAAGCTTGCCCGACTGTGATTCAAAGCATGAAAAGAGTTGATCCTTTTTCGTAGGTACAGAGAAAACCACTCGCGTTTTCGCGCGTGTGACGCTTCGTGGCATGCTTTAAGAGGCCTCTTACAGTCCACTAGCGCCGCCAATCGAAAAAATGTCATAACTCGTAAATAGAATCAAAAATACAAAATTTGGTCTATTATTACTGTAGAAAAGGCAATAACGTAATTTTATAACACATTGTCAACACTTGAAATATAGCCGTTTAGCTAAATCGTGCATTTGTAACAAAAACGGCCGTTTATATTTTGTTTCTATTTACGAGTTATGATATTTTTTCGATTGGCGGCGCTAGTGGACTGTAAAAGGCCCCTTAAACATTTGATTTTACCGCTCGTCGGCAAGGTCATGGAAGAGAGAGAGAGAGAGATAGAAGAGCAAACCATAAATAAATAAACTAGCACAGTATACATACTTCTTCCCCCCTCTGCATGACGGAGATGGGCGGCGAGTTGGTGTGCACGGCCACGCGCCGCTCGATCAGGTACGACACGTACTCGTCGTACAGCAGACGGATCAGGTGGAACGAACCGAATGATGCCGCCGACCTGTAGGGAACGGGAGAGTATTTAGTATTTATGAGAATTTTCTATGGTCTAAACCAATTTTCTTACGCGGGTCAGAGAAATATGGCAAAAAATGGAGGTCTTTGATTAGTAATTAGGAAAAAGTCAGCAGGAAAAATGTTGTGGAATTAACCAGCCAATAGAATCTAGGTCAATACGAAGGATGTTATTTTCCAAATTACCTTAGGCAGATTTAAGGGCCAGTTTCGCCAGACTCTAGCAGAAAGCAGTAATCGCTGCGAGTAAAATTGAACATTCTCAATTCGAACCGGCTATTCGCAGCGAATAGTCTGACACATACAGCGAATATTTGCGGCGAGTAGGCATTCGCAGCGATTGGTCACTGTATGACGAAGCTACGACATTTTCACATTGGTTAATACGTTCACTGTCACCACAATTTTTTTAAGTTCATAGCGACGCCGCCCTATAAAGTCACGCGGACACACCAGGCCTGTCGGCAGCACTGCATCTTGTTAATCATGGACACGCTAGGCGTGTCCAGTGGCACCTCGATTGAGTTAAATTCTAAATCTGTCTTTTTTTCGGTTTAGCGATGAGTATTATTTAGTTTGCCATTCGCTGCGCAACACTCCTAGCGTGTTCAAGGCGTAGAACGTGTTAAAATCCATATTGATCAAATATTGTACGTGTTGTCACCATTTTTGTGGAAACTGGGCCTAAGGAGAAATTCTTACCTCCGTATCCTTCTCTGTGAAGAATCCTTCTCGAGAATGATTACCTGAGAGTCAGTTCCCTGATGACGAGCGAGGAGTAGAAAGACCAGTCCAGCAGCAGCCTCCTGGCGCGCTCGGTGTAGTCCGGGCGTCGCTCGTGCGGGGCCAGCGCGGTCCTCACGCAGCCCTCCAGCCAGCACGCCCACTGCTCCAGGGACGCTCCACGACCTAACGTGGCCTGTGGAAATATGTGACGATGTTTATTATAGCAAACCGCACATAGAAATCGCCGTATTCCTCGTCACACATGCCTAAACTTAAGGCATATGACGGTACATTCATGCTGGCGTCCTTAACGACACATGCTCAAGCTGAGTTTTCAAAAAACATGCACGGTGTCCGTCAGTGAAAAATGGAGTCGTTAACACTTGTTTGCAGCGTTCGCAAAGAATGTGTGTTGCGAATGCTCGCAGTGAGCATACGCGTCCCGCACGCCGTGAATAAATAAATAAATAAACATTCCACAACTATCACACAACGCCATCTAGTCCCACGCTAAGCAGAGCTTGTGTTATGGGTACTAGACAACTGATAAACATACTTATATATTTCTAAATACATACATATTATAGATAAATTACACCCAGACACAGAACAACAAATGATCGTGCTCATCACACAAACATTTGTCCTGGGTGGGAATCGAACCCACGACCTCCCGCATAGCAGTCAGGGTCAGTAACCACTAGACCAACAGGCCTGTCAAAAAAGCATGTGTGGTGAGGTAATCGCGCCGCATGTCTCGTGATGTCGATACGCGGCATTATGTTAACATTCAAAATGTGCTGGTTCATTTAATTATTTTACATTTTCGTAGCTTATTTGATATTATTAAAATAGTAACACACTAGCTTACCTTGAAGTCGGCCTCCATTTTCCCAGCAGTGGCCGCACTCCCACAGGAGCAGGCCCAGGCCGCCTGCTCGCGGACCACGCGGAAGTCAACGCGGTTCAGGTCCGCTAACATCTGTACGTATAATTAAATCAGAATTACTGTAAAAAATACATATTTGAATTCATAACCTCTTCCTTTAGGAAGTTGGTAAATTGTAACCTTTTTCAAACAATACATTAGCCTGTTTATTTACTAAATATAAATAAAACTTTTAAACGACCAGTGTGGTCATGACTAACCTGGTGTATCTGATGATGGTTGTTGAGTACGGCCCGCGCGGCCTGCGCCAGGTGGTTGAGCGACGTGTACCGACGCAGCGCTGCCGCCAGCGCCGCCGCAGCGCTGGCCTGCGCGCGAGCGGCCAGCGCCGGGGCCCCGCCCGCGCCCGCCGACAGGGCTCCCTCCAGGCTCTTGGCGAAGTTGCGGATAGCCTGCCACGAGGGACACGTAGTGAGAACATGTGTCCACACAAGTCGACCGGGATAACCTATGACACGCCGGCACAGCGGTACGTACCTGTGTGAGCGCGGGCGGGATGGGTCGCAGCACGTCGGGCAGCAGCAGCTCCACAGCTCGCTGGTACAGCTGCAGCTCGGCCGCGCGCAGCCAGGCGGCCACGTCCCGGCGCGCCGCCAGCCTGCACAGCACGCGCCGGCACAGCGCGCCGGGCGGCCGGCGCCAGAACGCGCGCCGCGCTCGCTCCACCGCGCCTGAGTCCAGAGCCGCCACTGCCGACAGGAACTCTGCACCGTGCTCCCTAATAACAAACATAAAACAACCATACGCTCACACAACATTTTCTTACAACTACAAAATCATGTTGTGCTACGATAAATGCTATGCTATAGCGAGCTAAAAGCTACAGTAGCTACGAGAACCATTGCGCAGTTACGAGATGTTACGCACAGCTACCAAAAACTATGCAGTGCTACGAGAATTCACGCGTTGCTACGGGATATCACGTGCAGCTACGAGAAACTACGCGCAGCTCTACGAAAATTCACAAGTTGCGACGAGATATTAAGCGGTGCTACGAGAAGATACGCGTAGCTATGAGCCTACTACGGGGTAGTAACGAAAAGCAATTTTGAGCTCGTTACACACGACAACGAGACGTATTCAATAATAATAAGTAATTTGCATTTCACGTCTCTAATCGATATTATTTTTAGTCCAGTCAACGGGGAGTTTTGCCCTATAAAAAGTGTAGTTTTGTTTTGATTTGTATTGCTTAAGTATAAATATGCTACTCATGAAAAATGTAAGTTTTCGACTTCCAGAAGTGTCTGCGTTAGCCGCCATCTTGGATTGAAGGGGCCCAAATTTGTTCTTTTTCACATAATACTTGAACAGTTGAGTTTATGACAAAAATTCCACAACAAATGGTATTTGTACGTATTATAGATACAAAATCACAAGAGGGAGAACATCTCACACACACCTCTTTTGTCTTCCCATTGACTGGACTATTTCAGTTAAAAGATACTCAATGCTCTTACCTATTTATAAAATAGTAAATTGATAACTTTAGAACAACAATTTCTCTTGAAAAAATTTTTAAATATGTTGTGCGCAAATTGAAAAAAAAAAATCCAAGGGTTTTTTTTTAAGAAATTATTTACATGTTGGGAAACTAGAGCAGATGGCCGATGGGGTCGAAAAGTACTAGAGTGGAGACCAAGGACTAGCAAGTGCAGCGTAGGACGTCCACCAACAAGGTGGACAGACGACCTTATAAAGGTCGCCGGAAGACGCTGGATGCAGGTCGCTTCCAACCGGTATATGTGGAGATCTAAAGGGTAGGCCTATGTTCAGCAGTGGACGTCCTATGGCTGAGATGATGGGAAACTACATAGATTGCAAAAGCAAGATATCGTCATTTTATTAAATGTATCACTTTGTCGAACAAACATAAATAAAATCCAAAGAGACCGTCCTATCCTAATATATATGTTAGCATACGCACCTATGATGTTTCCTGAGCGCATTAATAGCGTCGGGCGGCACATCGTCCGGCAGCGGGTGGATGGACAGGGGCGGCGGCTCCGGAGGAGACACCGAGCCCAGGTACTGACGGTGGGCGTGGTTAGGACTGCTGGCTGAGTCGCGGGAGCGCTCGCGAGATCGGCCGTCCTATATATGATACGTATTTAAATGTGAACAACGATTGAAAACTTAACCGGCCCCCGTATTCTCAAACGCCAAGATTAAATTTCGATTCGATTAGTCGTGTGTCTATGTTGGTCTTTTACAATAAGCCATAAAATATTAAAAAACAAAGTTTGTGAATAGAGGAGCAGGAAGTAAACAATGATGATGCTGATGTAAGCAAAAATAGCAAACGAACAGAAAAATATGTAGCGCCGAATTCATAGTTCTTCTTCACGGTGTATCATAGGTCGTTCCTTTTTTAGCAGGTTGTCGACAGTCTCGCGTATATTAAATAGTACTTAATACAAGATATTTAAATCCATCACTAACAAATAAAAGGAAATCAAACCACTTTATTGCCAAAATAATAAATGTAGTACATTGCCTAGCTCAATAAGTCGTCTTTGCACTCTCTTGAGTTGTACCTTACACAAACAAACACAAAAATATTGCAACTCACCTGAAGATCCAACACATCGGTCTTATCATCCACATTGTCCTGTTGATCATTGACATCACTCTCACTATGATCATGCTCCACGCCGGGCTTCGCCCTGATCCCATAGTAATGATACTTGGAGTTCCCTCTGGTCCCAAGTCTGCGAGTCCGAAGGCCTATGAAGACGGAGCGGATGAGCTTGCCGAAGGAAGCTGCGTTGACTGGCTCCAGGCGATGTGTGGCACAGTGACGAAGATAGTGTGCGTATAAAGTTGACCGGGGAAGGGACACGCCTGTGGATGATGTGTTACGTTACCTAGAGGACCCAGTATTTAGTTCTTGGGTAAGATTAGGTGATGCATTTATCTTTACGAATTCTTCTTTTTCAATCTTTACCTAGGTATCAATCCTCACCAACCCCTTCGAACCTAACCTGTCATTGCTGAGTGTTGATTTCATTAAAATGATTCTATTTATTTTTGTCAATAAGTACCGTAAAACGAAGTGTGTAATAGAAGTAAATTGCAACAAATATTCTGGAAGGTATTTTAAAGTTCGGGCACGCCGCAATCGCGGCGGTAAGACCCCTCTTTGAGGAGTGGCTGGATAGGCGTCACGGCGTCCTTACCTTCCGCATGACGCAGGTCCTCACCGGACACGGTAGTTTCGGGAGGTTCCTGTGTCGGATAAGGAAGGAGGAAAAGCCTGGGTGTCAGCACTGCGAGGATCGTCCGGAGGACACGGTGGAGCATACGGTGCAGGACTGCCCCGCTTGGGCAGAGCACCGCCGTGTCCTCACAACGGCGATAGGCGGAGACCTCTCGCGCCCGGCATTGGTCGAGGCCATGCTGCGGGGCGAGACGGAGTGGGAAGCGGTCGCCTCCTTCTGCGAAGCAGTCATGCTCGCGAAGGAGGAGGCGTGCCGCGTGAGGGAGAGAACAGTGTCCTCCCTCCGACCCAGCCGCAGTGGTAGACGCCCACGGCGACGGACGTCGCCAGACGATCTCCGGCCACCGTAGGCGCGGGCATGCGGGCAGCGAGTAATGGGCGACTCGCAGCCCGACCATGGACCATGCCCGGGTCGACGGCGCGTTGTGTTCCACGCGCGCCTCAAGGAGTGTCAGCACATTGACGGGGCCTGTAGAGGGCCAAAGCCTGCCGGGGTCGCGGGACTTACCCATCACCGTAACCCCGGTACGTAAAGGGCTAGTGAAGGACACCGTGGATTTTAGTCAGTACAAGTCTGACAGTCCCTCTCGCCCTGCCCTGGGTGGGAGGACTCATTTGATGATTTTACCACGCAAAAAAAAAAAAAAAGTATTTTAAAGTTGAATTTTATTAGACTATGTTTCCAAGAAGTTTACAAGATAATTATTTGAGTAAATAAAACTAGTGCACTTTTAGATAACATGTATAAATTCAATGTTAAAATCTTTTTCTCTCAATGTTAATATTTTGTTTCAATTCACAAATACGTCTCTATTCACCCCTTTCTATCCGGAAGGCTTGATACGACTATACGAGGACTGACAATTAAGTTCCGGGAATTTCGCTCTGCAGTCTCTCCGGGTAACACTGGTGCGTTCGCTCCGGTCGCATTCGAAAGCTAACACGTTTCTATAGTAGTATACGAAATTTCAGCTTAATTGGTGCCGTGGTTGTGTTTTTATAGAATTTTAAACAAAGCTACTTTTTATACCGTAAAATGTCGGATGTAAATTTCGAACAAAGATGTGCGATCAAATTTTTGGTGAAACTTGGGACAAAACCGGCGGAAATTTTACAAAAACTTCAGACAGTGTACAAGGATGATTGTTATTCGAAAACACGCGTTTACGAGTGGGCCAAGCGGTTTAAGGAGGGAAGAGAGTCGCTCGATGACGATCCGCGGGAAGGTGCTCCTTCCACGTCTCGCACCGACGAAAATGTTGCCCGTTTGCGCGCGAAACTGAACGAAGACCGGCGTGTTAGCCTTCGAATGTTAGAGGAAGAACTAGGCATCAATCGAGAAACAATTCGACGCATGTTGCATGAAGATTTAGGGATGCGCAAAGTGTGTGCCAAAATGGTTCCAAAAGTGCTCACCGCCGAACAAAAACACCTTCGTTTTTCGATCTCGCAAGATTTGATTTCACGGATTGACTCAGAAGGAAGAGATTGGATGCGTAGTATTGTGACCGGAGATGAAAGCTGGGTTTTTGAGTATGATTCAGAAACGAAAAGGCAAAGTTTTCAGTGGTTGGGAGAGGGTGAACCACGCCCGAAGAAAGCCCGGATGTCCAAGTCCAAAATCAAAGCGATGCTCATTGTTTTTTTCGATATTAATGGAGTAATTCATCGAGAATTTGTTCCTCCAGGCCAAACGGTCAATGCGAACTTTTATATTGAAGTTTTAAAGCGTTTACGGTCCAGAGTGTTTCGCGTTCGCCCCGATTTGGCGCTTAATGGTTGGACGCTGCACCACGACAATGCTCCCTCGCATTCCTCGTACGCTGTTCGCGAATTTTTAGCCAAACATTCCATTCCAACGCTGCCGCACCCCCCATACAGCCCTGATCTAGCCCCCTGTGACTTTTTTCTATTCCCAGAAATAAAAAATCACCTGAAGGGAATTCATCACGGGGGGTTAGAGAAGGTGAAAGAAGCCACGACGCGAGTTCTGAAACAGATTCCACAAGCGCGCTACGAAAATTGTTTCCAGGCATGGGAGCGCCGTTGGCGCCGGTGCATAGAATTAGGAGGGGACTACTGCGAAGGTGTCTAAGGTTGGTTTTGACAATTTTTAATTTATTCTTAATCTATTACAAAATTCCCGGAATTTAATTGTCAGTCCTCGTATACAGGGTGTCCCAAAACTCAACGTCAAGCCGAAACGGGGTGACAGGATTGATCATAACCATCACGAGAAAAATCTGAAAAAAAATCTATCCCATGCAGTTTGAAAATTATGGGCATTTTAAGAAAAACCTAGAAATTTGATCAAACTGTACCATTTTTCGGTTATTGTGGTTATTCTTTTTTATTTTTGTTCATTTGAACTTTGGAAACGTAATCCTAAATAACATTTCTAGAATCTCAATAAAAAATAATGACACAATTGCCTCAAGTTTCCGAGAATTGAGACTATTTGTAAAACTACGAATTTAAAATTTTCAAGATTCGTCGACTTTGACAGGCCCTCCTATAAAAAAAATGTACTAGAGTGCCTTGGCAAGTGGCATTAAAAGTTGGCGCATTTAATCTGAATTCTAAAATGGTACAATACTTGTTAGTTCCATACAATAGGAAAGAGTAAAAAAATTAAAACCTCAAGTAACCCGATTTTTGCTATCACATTTTACTCAGTTAAAATGTTTTTAATTCGCACAAGCTCTAGGTAGGTTCTTAATTTTAAGACAAAATTATGAGAGAGATGGATAATGGGTATGTTTGCCATGAGTGAGCGAGACAGATAGTGACGCCACGCATTGAGACGGAGATGCGTCGTTTAAACGAGTGCGAATGAAACAGATAGATGCTATGGCATCTATCTGTTTCATTCGCACTAGTTTCAGCCAAGCAAATGGCTACGCTACCAGTCCGACACCAACCAGTTAGTACGTTTCGCTCATTCGTCTACTGCGCACGTTCGTATTCGCTTGTGTTGATTTAGTACTGACAACTTTGGCTTCTCTTTTTGGACTTGAATCTTTGTAAATTGGACTTGTTGATAACATACCGGCAACTTTGGCTTCTCTCTGGACTTTTGTGTTGGCATCCTTTTTATCTACCATGCCTACGCGCTACACTTCACAAGAATATGCGAACATGCACCTCATTTATGGGGAATGCAGATGCAACGCAAGTGCCGCCGCTAGACTTTATCGTGAAAGATATCCAAATTTAGAGCGCTACCCGGATCACCGAGTGTTTGTTAATGTGCACCGTTCACTCACAGAGGGCGGCCATTTCCCGAATCAAATACAGGCTGGAGGTAGACCTGTGTTTCCTTTCCAGGAAGAAGTATTGCAAGAGGTCGCAGGTGACCGAAGTATTTCCGTACGTGGAATTGAAGAAAGAACGGGAATACCCAAAAGCACTGCTCATCGTATTTTACAAAGAAACGAAATGCATCCGTTTCACGTACAACGAGTTCAAAGTCTTCTACCTCGAGATTATCAGGAAAGGATTTCTTTTTGTAGAACAATGCTACAGAGGCATAATGAGAATCCCCAATTCATCCAAAAAATTCTCTGGTCCGATGAATCGACATTTAAAAAAGATGGTTACATGAACTTGCACAATTATCACGAGTGGCATGTGGAGAATCCACATTTAATGCGAGAAGATAGATCCCAGTATCGTTTTAAAGTAAACCTGTGGACCGGAATTTTAAACGGTAAAATTATTGGGCCTATTGAACTGCCTGAGAACTTGAATGGAACTAATTACCTACATTTTTTAAGAGAAGATTTACCAACCCTGTTAGAGGACGTACCACTAGCAGATCTTCGCGACATGTGGTTTCAACAAGATGGCTGCCCAGCGCATTTCGCAGTGCAAGTAAGAGATTTCCTTGACCAGGAATATCCGGGAAGGTGGATTGGACGTTCAGGCACTATCTCGTGGCCCGCCCGTTCACCAGATTTAAATCCCCTGGATTTTTTCTATTGGGGAGTTCTCAAAGAAAAAGTTTACTCAAAGCCCATTGAGAACGTAGCCGACCTGCGTGAACGCATTTCTCAAGCAGCTGAGGCGATCAACTCTCGAAGATATGCCCGACTTATAAGTAGATCTTTTTTAAGAAGATGTAGGGCTTGTATTGAGGCTGATGGTAAACAATTTGAACATTTATTGTAATAAAAAATGTTATTTCTCCATCTGACTTTTATTCCAACAAACCTAATTATTTTACAAATTTTACTAACTTTTTTTCACTTTGATAAAAGTGGCGTCACTATCTGTCTCGCTCACTCATGGCAAACATACCCATTATCCATCTCTCTCATAATTTTGTCTTAAAATTAAGAACCTACCTAGAGCTTGTGCGAATTAAAAACATTTTAACTGAGTAAAATGTGATAGCAAAAATCGGGATACTTGAGGTTTTAATTTTTTTACTCTTTTCTATTGTATGGAACTAACAAGTATTGTACCATTTTAGAATTCTGATTAAATGCGCCAACTTTTAATGCCACTTGCCAAGGCACTCTAGTACATTTTTTTTATAGGAGGGCCTGTCAAAGTCGACGAATCTTGAAAATTTTAAATTCGTAGTTTTACAAATAGTCTCAATTCTCGGAAACTTGAGGCAATTGTGTCATTATTTTTTATTGAGATTCTAGAAATGTTATTTAGGATTACGTTTCCAAAGTTCAAATGAACAAAAATAAAAAAGAATAACCACAATAACCGAAAAATGGTACAGTTTGATCAAATTTCTAGGTTTTTTTAAAATGCCCATAATTTTCAAACTGCATGGGATAGATTTTTTTTCAGATTTTTCTCGTGATGGTTATGATCAATCCTGTCACCCCGTTTCGGCTTGACGTTGAGTTTTGGGACACCCTGTATATTGTACTCTGATAAAACAAACTACGATAAGTTTTTTTCAAACAAAACTGGCCAACGTTGCTACCCGAATGTTTTACAATGAGAAGCATGGATATCCATTTCCTCCCGCCTAGGGGGAAACATTTTTTACTTTATTTTCTCGTTCGCTCTCGAAACGCAAACGTTTTCAACAAAATTGCAGCCGAATTCAATGTTTTTTGCCGTTTTGTATTGTCAGATTGTCCGAACAAAGCCGGCTTGAAATAAAACAAATCGACGATAATAGTACATTTTTATCCGAGGGGGAAAGTTTATTGCAGTCCCGAGACGGGGTTTGGCGTCCTTAACTGCCTAGCCTTTTCCCAACTATATTGGGGTCGGCCTCCAGTCAAACCAGATGCAGCTGGATATCAGTATTTTACATGGAGCGACTGCCTGTCGGACCTCCACAACCCAGTAAATGGGTAATATATATACCCCATGGTAAGACTGGTTGTCAGACTTTAGAGCTTCTGACTAACAGTAACGACTGTCAAAGATCTACAAATGTCAGCCGGGACCAACGGCTTTACGTGCTTTCCGAGGCACGGAGGAAACTCGCTATGACAGATGGTCACCCATACACAGACCAACCTCGGCAGGCGCGGCTTAACCCGGAAGATCAGCCTGTGCGACTCTATTTATTTAGCCACGAGCTCCTCCGTAACGTACTGAGGGCGCTAATAGTTCGAGGGACTAAATAAGTAATTTACCCGAGGTAAACACTGTGCTTTTATTTACAAATACGAAGAAATATAAAATAAGAACATAAATTATCAGATATAGAAAAAGTGGCCAACAGTTTTTAAATTGTTGTTTCCAAAATTAGTGAAAGTATTATACACTTCTGGACACATCTATTGGCCCACCTTGTATTTTCAGTTTCGTTTGGTCCTAGCTAAAATTTTATATTAGGTCGAGCAAAAAGTTTTTATGCAGTTTTGAACCTGGCACATTCATTCAATAGTCTTTTTTTGAATTTCGAACACAGAATTTAAAGAAACAAAAGACAATTTGGAGCCTGTTTGTTGATATCAAACAATCGAATACTAAGAAAACTTGGTTTTATTGGTTTACTTGGATTTAATTCTTGAAAAAGTGATTGATATCTTTGGTTTTGCAACAAACATTACTTATTCTTAACATTAAGGTGATGTTCTATCAATAATCTATGGATACTTCACCTGAAGTCGCCGCCCAAGCTGTGGCACTTATTCAGGCCGGACACAGCCAAAGAAACGTGAGTGCTCAACTTAATTTAAGTCGATCTGCGGTCCGAAATGTTTATCGGAGGTACCTAGAGACTGGCGGCTTTGTTCGTCGCCAAGGAAGGCCACGATCTCGGGTCACAACTGAAAGGCAGGATCGATTCATCGTGACGACCAGCTTGAGAAATCGTCACCTTACCTCCATTGAGATACAAAACCAACTTCGCGACTTCCACGGAGTATCTGTGAGCGCTCGAACTGTTCGGAGAAGGTTAAAAGAACGCGATATGGTACCACACAAGCCAGCTAATGGGCCCAAACTAACGCGAGCCCACCGAACAGCGCGCCTTCATTTCGCACGCAGTCATTTAAATTGGACACAGCAAGATTGGAGCCGTGTTAGAAGTGTGGACGCCTACGCTAAATAGATATCAAACCTTTTTATGTACCGAACTTGTACTTGTCAATTCTCTAGGGTTTTTCTCTTGTCTGCATACATTGTGTACTGTCATACCGATATATTTAGTTACGAGTTAAATACCTAGTATAAATTATATAAACGCCTTTGTTCTTATTGCATCAGGTTATGGGCCCAGTCAAGCCTGCCGTTTAGCGTTATTTCCAAGTTTTATTCAGTACTTACAAAGATAGAGTAAAAGTAAAATCTGACGGGTATAACCTCACTTTTTGTTACCGGCTCGCGAGTGATTTTCTTTTCAGCTATTTTTAGATGTACGATTATATGTTATAAATATGGCTGGAACTAACACTATGATGTCGATTGAGAAGTTGAAGGGTCGCGACAATTGGGCAAATTGGAGTTTTGCAGTCAAGGCATACTTAGAACATGAAGAGTTGTATAGCTGCATTTTGAAAGCACCAAATGCTTCCGATCCGAACGCAGTTAAACAAGACACCAAAGCAAAATCAAAGTTGATATTGTGGAATGGAAAATTCCATCTGTGTTACATCAAGCCGTGTACTCTTTTCTGATGAGTCTAAAATTGTGTTACATGGCAATGATGGAAGGAAGAAGGTCTACCGACGTAAGGGAGAGCGTTTCGCACAATGCTGCTTTGAAGAGAGGGTTGCTTATGGCGGTGGCTCATGGACTGTCTGGGGCGGTATATCCGCGAGCGGCAAAACTCAACTTGAGGTTGTTACAGGACCACGGCTGCCAACATTAAATGCTGAAAGGTACATTCGTGAGTGCTTAGAACCTCACGTGATACCATACGCGGACTATGTGGGCCCAAATTTCCTTTTTATGCATGATAATGCAAGAGCCCATGCGGCCGGCATCGTCAGGGAATATCTTCGGGATGTGAACATCACAGTTATGGACTGGCCAGTCAGAAGCCCAGACATGAACCCCATTGAGCACATGTGGGACGAGCTAAAAAGACGTGTTAGGGCTCGTCAGCCAGTTGCCCAGACGATGCAGGAGTTGAAAACTGCCATAGAAGAGGAATGGGAGATGATCCCTCAAAATTTCATAGAGCGGTTGATAAACTCTATGCCTAATCGTATGAGAGCTGTGGTAGATGCCCATGGAGGCAACACGCGTTATTAAATTAAACCTTTATTTGATAAACATGTTTTTTATTCAAAAATCAATTGCCTTTAACAAGGCGCATATCCGACTTGTTAGGCGTAGCTCCTGTCGTATGGTATTCTGAATTCAAATTTAAAACAATACGATCGAAAAAGATGGTAAAATGTATCAGGTTTAAAACTGCATCAACAGTTTTTGTTCAATCTAGCAATCATATTTCGGTAGGGGCCATCGAAACCTAAACTCTAAGGTGGGCCAATAGATGTGTCCAGAAGTGTAATTCAAAACATTTATTTCTGATATATTTGGAAGTTGGTGTATAATTTCTAAATACATTGATAATAAATGTTTTTTGAACCCTTCAGATGATGGGAAGGGTATTTGAAGCTTCTGAAAACTGCTGCTTCTGCATGAATCAACAAAATGTAGCGAATTTCAGATTTTTATTTTCATATTTCACATAGGCCCATGAGGTACTTGTAAACTTGTCGACAAATAAGTGCTCGGTTCGGGTTGGTCTTTTCCATGGAGAAAACCGGCAAGAAAGTTTCATACCTGGTCCTATAGTAAGTTACTCATTTTTATACCTATAAATAATGTCCCATTGAACACTACAATAAAATTATCCGTACAAAATGCTACTCCTTACGATCAACAGCTGCACTTTCTTAAAACTAAGCCTTATAATAATAATGATTATGGCAGTTCCTCACTTGACTCACCCTCAGCGGTCTCGTAGTGGTCCAGCAGCCACTGCACGGTGGCGGGCGGCATGCGGGGCGGGGCGGGGGTCGCGGGCGTGGCCGGGGACGACGGGGCCTCCGCCTCGTCGCCCGCCACCTGGAACAATATCTTAGTCTTACACCTGGAATTACTAGAGCATTGCTCTTGTGCCCCTTTTTTTAATTGTCTAGTAAAATCATGTAATGAATCCTTGGGCGAAAGGGACTATCAGACTCGTACTGATTAAAGTCCACGGACGTCCGTCAATAGCCATTTACCTCTTAGGGTCACGGTTTCCTTTTTTAGACAGTCCCGTGAACCCGGCTGACATTTGGCCCTTTAAAAGGGGCCCCTTCAGAACGTTAATAGGGTTGCATGAATGTCCAAATAGGACACTGAAACCCAATGGACAATTGAACAGGGTGGGTTTTAGTCACAACTATATTGACCCTCTCTTCCTCAACACCCCGAGCAGAAGATATTTTTTGACCCCAAAAAAATGGATGACGTTACGTGGAGGGCGTTCCAAATTCGATATAACAATACCAGTCGGCTGTTTTAAAAAAATATAAATTTTACCTCTTTATAATGTTAACTGAAAACCAGCGTATTTATAACAGCCTCTTCGTGTGACTAAAAGATAGATGGATATGAATGTTGAATGTTGATGGGTGGAGAGGAAGATGGTCAAAGAAAAGATGGATGGTTTGTGTGGGGAATGAAAAAAAGAGACAAAAGAGGATATAATTGAAAAAGGAGTAAACGATGCTTTGACGTCTGATAGGGGAGAATGGAAGAATAAAACGTGTTGCGTCGACACCAAGTAAAATGGGATAAGAACAAGCCGCAAGATAGCAACAAACCGTTACACTTCTCAATATTTTCCGAGAAGCAACAGAAATAAATAATAATTATTTATTAATAGAACACACACATTTTCCTGCTCATTAGATCATGTTTAATGAACAGGATATCCTTTGATGAAGAAACCTGGTCTGATAATCAGTTACCTAAAGAGAGATTGATTAGTTTTATATTGCTGTATGAGGAAATATACTGGTTAAGGGATAAATATATACAAAGCGAAGCGGAAACGTTGAAAATATTTATGGGAAGGCACAATTTCTGACACAGACCGACATATTACGCGACACGTCACATTACACACGAGTCTTTTAGGGTAACATTCGTCTTTTTTTTATCGTGGTAAATTCATCAAATTAGTCCAGACACCCTGGGCAGGGCAGGAGGGACTATCAGACTTGTACTGACTAAAATCCACGGTGTCCTTCAATAGCCCTTTACGTTCCAGGGTCACGGTATTCCATTAGTTCCGCGACCCCGGCAGGCTTTGGCCCTCTAAGCGGGGGCCCAATCAATGTGCTGACACTTTTTGAGTCGCGCGTGGAACACAACGCGCCGTCGACCCGGGTATGGTCCATGGTCGGACAACGAGTCGCCCATTACTCGCCGCCCGCGCCCGCATGACCGCGCCTACGGTGGCGAAGATTATCTTGTGACGTCGGTCGCCGTGAGCGGCTGAGTTGTGAGGTGGACGTTGTCCTCTCCCTCAAGCGTCCCGCCTCCTCCTTCGCTAGCATGACAGCTTCGCAGAAGGCGACCGCTTCCCACTTCGTCTCGCCCCGCAGCATGGCCTCAACCAATGCCGGGTAGGAGAGGTTTCCGCCTATCGCCGTCGTGAGGACACGGCGTTGCTCTGCCCATGCGGGGCAATCCTGCACCGTATGGGTACTGGTACTAGCGATTTTAGACGCAGTAGTGTCCGCAAATCCATGTCATAACAGTCCATTCACAACTTTGGTCTAAGTGGTGAGCGGAGCGACAGGCGGCGAATAAGATATTGCCCTGTAAGTACGCGAATTTGCTACTGGCGGCGCTTAGTGACGTATTTCAAACATTTCTATAAATTTGATATTTCCGCTCTCCGCCCCGCGATAAGTCACCGCTCCCAGCGCTAAGGTCGTGAACGGCCCGTAAGCGCGAAGTTTGCGTGCAGAGCTCTCTCTTAATCAAATTCCCAGTAAAACAAAACTTGATTAAAACAAAGATGAACTTTTTGGCTTCTTCTTGATTGCTGAAAGGATGTTTACAAATTGGAGTGTTGGTTCATATTTGAAAACTTCTTTTCAGTGTTTCTTAGGAAGTGAGATGAGTTTGAAAGTTTTATGTAAATAAAGTTCATTGAAAGCAGCGGTTATTGTTATAAATACAGTGGATTTCATTTGTTACGACCTTGGTTGTAGCGATCATTTACCTATAGCGACGTTAAATCTAAGTCCCTTGAATTTATATATTTTTTTAATCATACTGTTATCATACTGTTCATCATTTATGTGGCTATAGCGACTTTGGATGTAACGCCGAGTTCGGGTTTAGCGACTGTTTTTAATGAATCATTTATAACAAATTCATAGGAATCCCATGCAGATATTGCGACCGGAGTCGGCCGCCAAAGACTCAAAATATTTATCAACTCAAAATGTTTATCGACTCAAAATGTTTACTGTGACTCAAACTCGACTCAAAATGTTTATCGCAAAACCACGAATTGTAATAACGTTTGTGTAAACCGTAGTTTTACAAGATTAAACCTGGGTTTTTAGTTAAACCCCTTTTTGTAATAAGGCGGAAAGATTTCTTTCACAAACATTTCTTATCGTTTGTTTACATCCACACAGATGGTCAGCAAAAGTGGAGACCTTTACCTAAGAACTTCGTAAGAAATAGTAAAAAAAAATCTAAACCGTAACCAACCAGAGATATAACGGATTTTATTTTGTTCTAATCGGGAGTAAATCACTACTGTTTAGAACAAAATTAAAACCGCCATATCTCTGGTTGGTTACGGTTTACAAACTTAATTATTTTTTCTATGGACTTCTTAGGTAGTAGTCTAATTGTGGCCAAAATTTAATCACTGGCGAATAGAAAAAAAATTGATGCCAAGGTCCATACTAAAAGTGGCATGGGCCTTTATGGTTCATTTACATAGTGATATTCTGAGTTAATATACATTTTAAAATGAACCAATGAAAAACTATATTTGCAAATATTTTCAATAATAAATGAATAAGTATACACTACATAAGGTACCTTTGCCTGTAACGACTCCCGGATATAACGACGAAAAAAGGGTGGTCCCTTTATCGTCGTTATACCCGAAATCCACTGTAAATGTATTTGGATTTTAAATTGTTTGCAGGCATAATAAATATTGCATAATTGAGCGTCAAATTGAAATTATAAATGTTCAAAATGATGACTTTTATATTTGAGAATTTTATAATTAGATGATATTAATTTTATATTTAGATGAATATTTACAAATATAATAATGAAAATGAATCAGTGCTGTTTTTGTACTCATTGTATCGATACTATTTGTACTTAAATTAGGAAATGTAGTATTCTTGAACGACAAATTATGGCTTTCAGGTTTTTTTTTCAAAAGATCTGGAGCGGGGATACCCGTATAAAATATTTTATAATATTGGAAGCGTCTTGATCGTCAAGCGGTCATAAACTTACTAATAGGTGATAAAATATAGAAGTTTGCACGTAGGTAACAATAATTTCCCTCTTGTTTCATACACTTTAGAGGTCGGCAACGCGCGGTCCGACCTACGTGATTGTTTTATAAACTGAGGGTTTTCTTTTATAAATAAGGAGTAAATTCTAATAAAATTTATCTCCGGTTTTTATATAAACATTGCGATACCGTAACTTGATTTTGCCACTTTGTGGCCCTTGTCTACCAAATGGTTGCCGTCCGTTGCCTTAGAGCATGATTTTTCATAAGCCCGATTTTAGTTTTAAATTTTTAAAAGTTAGTCAAGCCACTTTTTTTTTTATCGTGGTAAAATCAAAATCCACGGTGTCCTTCAATAGCCCTTTACGTACTAGGTCGCGGTAATCCCTAGGACAGAATAGCAAGCAGTACTTACCACAACGCCATAAGCGGTGTATTCGGCGGAAGAGGCTCCACCCCATCCATTGTCCGCCGATGTACCTTCTGCACTGGTACCATTGCCTACCGTCGTCACCCCGTACACCGGGTACGAGCGCAGGGAATCCCTGGAGACAGAATTGAGTGTTTATTATTTCAGTCTAACAGCCCATTAATGATCTAAGCGGTGAGCCGAGAGACGGGCAGCGCGAATAAGACATTTGGAAGTACTCGAATTCTCCACTGGCAGCGACTTGGTGAAAGACGCCATCTTTCAAACATTTCCATTCATTTGACTTTACTGCTTGCACCGGCCGCAAGGAAAGGAAAAATCTACGTTGTAGTTCTCCCCGCTTTAAGCACCTCACGGATGTGATAGGCGGTGACCTCTCGTGCCCGGCTCTGGTGACGGGAATGGGAAGCAGTCACTTCCTAATACGAAGACTGCTTCGTAATGCTAGCGAAGGAGGAGGCGGAGGAATGCGTGAGGGAGAGGATATCCTGCACCTCACAACCCTCCCATTGCGAGAGACGCCCTGAACGTCGGACATCGCATTGCGATTTCCAGCCACCGCGGGTGGCAAATAAGGAGTAACTCGCCGACTGCAAGTCCGCGCCGCAGTTTACTAACAGCTCGTCCTAGACAACAACAGCTACAGCTAACAGTTTCAACCACTCCCGGGGTCGTGGGAACGTCTGTAAACCTAACCGTGGACCTGGAAAACAATGCGCAACTGAATGAACTTGGATAGAAAATCATCAAATGTGTCCTCCCGTTTTGGGTAGAGCAGACAACACTGTCAGACTTGACTGACAAAAGACATTCCGGCGACCGACCTGCTACGATCTTCAAATACTCCTTTCGCCTCTACCACGTTTATAAAATGAAATCTTTACCATTGCATCTTTCTTAAGACTTTGTGAACCTTTGGTAAAGGTAAAATACATTAGAGTTTACACAACAAAGGTTTGCTGATTATTGCTAGGCAACAACAAAAGTGTTACCCTAGTATAATGTGTAATGCGGTTTAAATAAATTAATTGAAATAATTTATTTAACTTGAATACTGTTATTTCATAGTGAAAAACTAAAAAATATCTTCAAACTTTACATTGTTTTATGGATTTATGTTTTTCAGACAACGAAAATATTCAAGAACTAACAGTAGTAAGGCTAGCGGTTCACTGATGACGTTTTTGTCACCTAGTGAACTGCTATGAAGCTGGGCACTAGCTTATTTGTCACCATAGTGCGCGCACTCCCGTATATGTTCATAACACTTGACGGGTGAACTAAAAAGTCTTCAGAGAATCGCTAGTCTTCTGAACTAAAGGTAAGAGAATAATGAAATGAATATTCGCTCACATATGAGTGGGATGACCTTGGGTGTAGATCTCCTGGGGCTCCGTAACATATTGTACGTGGTAGTTGACTCCATTACCGCTCTCGCCTGTAGCAAACAATCATATTTATTAACACATAGGTAGCAAGCATCGGTACTAGAACAGTTAAAAGAAAATTAAAAAAAAAATCAAGGAATCTAGGGAAAGGAGAAAATGCTTTGAAATAAGTATTTGTTTTATGTTAAACCCTCTTTTATTTTATTGGAAAGTTTTCTAGTGGCTATTGTTTTTTTTTTGTCTCAAAAAAATTTAAAGTGCGACCCTGACTTGTTAGATGTTTTTTTTTTTTTTTTTAATACATAATTATAAAAAGTTTAATATTTGAATCTGAAAAATCATTATAATTTTCCCTCCATTATTGAAGCTTAGTTATGAAGTCAGGTAAAATAAATAACAGTAATTTATAAAACAAAGCACTAAGGTTAACCGAATGCTATTATAAAACACAAAGAACGCTTTTCTAACTGAAAACTTCCACCACTGAATTCCTAGCACTACTTTAAGCATAGGGCCACCTCACTCAAAAGTTAAATAGACAAAGAACCATGGCAGAGTTTGGTCCTTGACCAAGTCTCACTCACAGGGGTAGTACGACCGATACCGAGGCACCTCCATGCTCTCCGGGATCTCCCAGGCAACTCGCGGCTGGACCTACACTTCCCAGCAAAACATCCCGATTACCAATCTCCCGTTCCCCATCCCTTTCTAACATATACAGTGAAACCTGGTTAAGTGATACATCAAGGGACCTGCAATGTCGTTTCACTTATAGAGGTATTCCACTTACCCAGTGTCTCAGATATACAGGTATAAATAAATATCTGTCCTGTTGGGACCTCAGCATGAGTTCCAGTTATGGAGGTTTCTCACTTATCCAGGTCCCACTTAACCAAGTTTCACTGTATTTTCGTCTCTTTTCCACCCCGCCCCACCTGTTATTACCCTCCACCTTGTAATATAGACGTAAGCGATATAATTGTGATTTCCGTTTTGTTATGTGTTTGTAGTAGTTCGCAGATTCAGGATAGTTTTGGCGTTAAAGGTTGAGTTCAAAGCTTGACGGTTATAATTAACTATCATATTTTGAGCTTACCCTTTCATTTTATACGAAATCGTCGGGGCATGGTAAGCTCTACAGTCGAATTAAAAATACCATAAAGGTTTGTAAAGAATAGGAAATGACACCATCATAATTGAACAGATTTCAGACTTCATCTTTCTGTAGCACTATTGCTCTAAAAGCTTGGAGTTTCTCTCTCTTTCTCTCTCTTTCAATTACATAAGTCAATGTACTATCAGAACATACGAAAATGTATCAATATACCACTATATATTAAGACAAATGATTAACGAATTCGCAGAAAAAATATATAAATAAATAGTCCTTGGAATAGAATTATCCTCAATGAGGTTATTGAAATGCCACCACAAACACAAGGTAATATCTTAATGAGTTCCAATTGTCGAGATATATTTAAACATATAAATAGAAATATAATTTATACATATAAGGAAAAAATATTTTAATGATGTTGACATAGCAACCAAGGCTATAAATTATTTTAAGGACACTGTTAATACTTCTGAAGTCCCACAACATCTACTGATAATATCGTATATTTTCTGCTTTCAAATTGGCAGACATCTTCAACAGAAAATAGGCTGAAAAGCATAAATCCCCTTCCAAGAAGCAATAAAATACAATAAAATCTTGTACATAGCTCTCTTGGAACCATCCAAGCAGACATGTATATCAGTATAAAATTATATAAAAGTGAAGCACCCAATGTACTGCGAAGGGGAGGCGGCGCGTGGCGGGTATTACGTCAAAGGTACCCAGCACAGGTGGACGACAATAAAAGAGATCATCCCCTTGATACATGCACCCATTGATAATAATCAGTCAGGTAGATAATCCATAGGGACACTCGCCATTACTCTTTGTTGGCAGTGCAGGGTATCATGTGCAAATTGGACGAAAAATGTTATATTAAAATTGCATGTAACTCAATCTGCTTTTGATTGCACGCGCAGGATGGACTAATTGGAATATTGATTAAAAGGGATGATTATACTGCGACGTAAGCTGAATAAGCAACTGCAACATTTTTTTTAAATTCTTTGCAACTGTATAAACTGTGGCTGCTTTCGCGTAATACACAAATTAAGAAGTTTGTATTTAAAATTATATTATTTCAAGTTTCAGTATCGCAACCACACTTGTGCGCAAACAGTACATGAAAACGTATAATCATAAAATTCTATGACGCGTGCGCATCACCTGAGACGAGCTCGTATATCATGCTTATTTATGAATAGAATTAAATTTTTGACACAAATTAAATTTCCAGAAAAACTATATTTTGGAGAGATTATAAATAAACAATCGCCTTTCAAATATCAAAACAAGTCCGTCCCCACCTGCAACCGGTTTTCACTCTTCAAATTAAATCAGAACCTGTATTTTGCTAATTCCTCTTTATTATCTTTTGTACACCCTTATGACAAAGCAATAAAGTTGAATTTCCAATAAAAAAAATGGGAAACAAATGGGGTTCTTTTAAATACGGTATCAATACTGACAGGTGGGAGATGTAATCAGACATGATGATGCCAGGGGGTGTAATCTAAGTACTTTGTTTGTTGTCCATCAAGGGTTTCTCACAAAGAGCGTGTTGTGACCAACTTTGACAAGTGAAGTGGAAACTAAAAGGGAACAATAAAATTGTGGATTTATTTCGAGAATAGTATGATTCATATGGGTTCCCTAGCAACAAATCTCAAAGGCGCATATGTACAGTCCTTTCATATGCTAGATCTATGCGTGATCGGTTTGAATCCGTATAAGATTTGTTAAGTTTTCCCAAGAATTATTCAAATCGTTATAAGAGCTTTTGAATGCACGGTAAAACTTTAGAAGTTATTAAACGATAATTCTTTTTACTGTATTTCTACGGTGCGCAGGAGTTAAAGTTCCTTCTGGGTAAGCTCAACCCACCTTAGTTCTCCTCTTTGCATTTAGGCTAGATTAAAATCAGGACCAAATGAGAAAAAAAAGCTTGGACGGTACCACACCAGACATTTTGATTGTATTTTAATAAAGTTCATTAGTACAGCCTATGAGGAAAGCTAAGTTCCCCGATTTATGCGTAATGTAACCTATATCTTGATTTGTAAGACTATCTTTTTATTTTGTTAGTTCCTTAACGGAAGGTGATAATCTTTTAATTTTGTTAGTTCCTTAACGGAAGGTGATTACTTAAGCATAAAGGTTTTGTTATTGACCGTAACAAAATGTTATTTAATATCTAGGTATACATGAAACCATTATACATATTATGTATAATGGTTTCATTCATGGTTTCATTATACATATTATGTATAATGGTTTCATTCTATCATGAGTTATTTATGTACAAAATACAGCAGAACAATACCCAAATAAAAATTGGCCGCAGTAGTATTTCTTTGAGCCACCAAATTTTACAAGCAACCTTGGCCAAATTCTATAGTAATTAGTTCAAGCATAGAAAACCTCACACCAATGTTAATAGCAAAGGTGAAGTTACCACGATCAATAGCCATATTGTTAAATCATGTGAACGCGATCAACACATCTAAACGGCGTTTATGAGTTCAACTGTTCATCATCGTCTACCAAACCTTTTCCCATCAGTAACGACACGACACTGGAATATAGTCCTCTCTTGCTCATTTTCCTTTAAAATTAATGAAACAACTAGTCTCACCGATATCACGCAGTTACCGTTATTGTCTAATGTGAAAGCACCTTATGAAGGGGTCGACTGCCAGTCGATCCGGCTACAGCGTGAATATCAGTATTTTACATGGAGTGACTGCTTATTGGACCCCCACAAACCAGTAACTGTGTAATGCTAATTGATTGAATACCATAACACTTGGCGATCACTATGGCAATCGCGGATCCATCTAGTAGACTTGTAACATCACTTTCATGATCTCCTGATTCACTCATGTTTAGTGAATTCTCTTTTTTTCGTGCTCGCTTCGCTCTTTCTCCAACACAACTTGGCTCATGGTGGTCTACATTTCGGATTTGATTAATACCTAAAACATCTCCTTTTTAGAAATGCACCATAGTATTATTATTGATCATGAGCGAGTTCAAACTCCGACTGGCATTGTCCGATTTTCATGTGACTGTAACCACTATCTTTTTTGGGCTGGATCCGCGCTTGCATTATGACGACATACAAGTATAAGGCCCACCTGATGGAAAGCGGTCACCGTAGCCTATGATGGTAAGACTAGTTTTATTAGCTGTTAGTTTTGCCTATGGAAGATATGAATTAATAGAAAGTTCTTAAACGCAAATTAGATGTGTTGATCGCGTTCAGTTTCATTGATGGAATCCGCCCTAAGATGAGAAGCATAAACCAAAAAGAAAAAAAAATGAAACTTGCTTTCTTGGTCACTTTGCTCTTCAATCTTCACGTGGGTGCCAGGCCGAGTCCATGCGCCTTGCACTGCTACGTTCACATGACATAGATACATATAAATAAAAAGGTGCTTCAAACAAAAATGTGCAACACAAAATAATCATGCTTGACATTACAATACTGTCGAAAGTTCCTCAAAACAAAGTGCATAGAAAAGTAACAAAAAAATCTGATTTTTCTACAATACAAACATTGAAATTAAATTGAAGGCAGATCTTGCAGCCAATAGAACATAATGATCCCAGCATCAGCAGTTTATAAGTAGATGTACTTTCATTGCCTCTACACTGAATGCTGGTAATCTCCTGGATCCAATTTTAAGGTACAGAATGAGAAACTTTATGTACACAGTATTTCTTGTTCTTTTTTTATCTTACTCTGTGTGCATTTGTAGCGTGAGCCATTAAACGTTTTTTCTTTCTGAAAAAGGCGTTTATCTAAAAACTAAGCGTTATCATAATCAGCCTATTGCGTTCTCAATAGCTGGGAGCCTGGAACACAGGACCCCTCTTTATGACAGGGAGTGGGCCAAACCACTATTCATCATGTTATTGGTTCACATTTCTGTTCTTTTTTATTTTGTTTGCCTCTTGCCTATAGTCTAGGTCATACAAAGGCTACGATGGAGCGATCTTACCCAGAAGAAGCCAGTTCACTCTAACTTTGAAGAGATTTATGGCGATCCAGATGCGCTAGGCGGTTAAACTTTAGGACTTCAATCTTTTATAAGCTTGGGATCAAAATAAATAGTCAAACGCGTTAAACCTGCCTTCATCATTCAAAAAAAGGTGCATACATGACAAACTGTGCTGGGATCATTCAAATGTGGTACTTACACTCGCTTGCCACAGTGATGTAGGTGTGCTGCGCCTCTGCCGCGGGGCTGGAATGTCCGGAACTGTCCCCGTTAACCTCCACCACCGTACTCGTAACCTGTGGACAGCCGGCAATGCTGCTGAGAATCTGAGATAGAGTTATCATCGGTATTTTTTTTCTAGCCTGCTCCCACTTCTGAGCAAATAACTTTATCTCCTTCCGCATGTAGCGTCGCCTTTCCAGTTTTGACGGAACCTATCTAATTTGTGTTTATCTTGTTTTTTTAACCTATATTGTCCCACAAGTTGACGACACGGTTGGCGCAGTTACTGCACAAATATTTGTATGATCTACAAGTAGTTGTTTCGGGTCTAGGTGTTTGTGTATGTGTGTTTCTATGTTTGTAAACGCACCCACGATACAGGAGAAAGGTCTGAAACCAGGCAAAGGTCTCCCCCATAACTTTCCATTTCTTCCTACTTGTAGTTTTCTCCGGCAATATATTTCAATCTGATATTCCAAAATTGGTCGGAGGGGTCTTCACTCGGTCGCTTCATTTCCGTGATTGCTGAGATTGCTGCGTGAGAGAAAAGCCCCATCTCCGGTCCTCAAACGGTTCTCTCTCAATTGCGTTTTCGAAAGATTTTCTAAACAAAATATACCAGAAACAGACAAACTGCAGACTATGGAATTGTTTGTAAATTAGTGGGGTACGGGTCGTTGCAGGATTTCCATAAGTCACGGACTGGTGACGACGGCGACGCATAAATTCTAACGTAACGGACAATGTAATGTAACGGTATCATTTTGAAGAATAACTGTTACTGTGAAACTGTTGAACATTTGTTAACACAAGTGTTACCGACGCTTCCTGTTATAGATTACTGGTCATCGATGATTTCAAGTTAGAACTACGTTTTTTTCTACTTGTAAAAAAAAATCTTGGGGAAAGTCTTTGTAATTTTCTTGCGATTTATCATTATCGCTGTTGAAACTTGTTTTCCTAGTTTAACATGACCTGAATTTAGGGAGATAGTTAGATTTGCTGGAAATCCTCTTCGATGGTACTTCTGACGTGTAAAAGTACTACCGACACTGAAGAGAAAGAAATCTATTGTTTACTTATAACTATGCCTATTCATATAATTTCTAAGATGTTATAATGTTTTTTAAACCTTTGATTATGCGTACCATATTTACCTGTTGCATAGCGTGCTGCAAATGCATGGAGTCGGGTATTTCCGGTATTACGATGAGCTCACGCACCGCGCTCGGCGAGGCACCGCCGCCCGCGCCACCCTATGTATGCATCAAATGATTATATAGGGGCAGAAATACATGGAGAAATATTTATGTAGGTAGATGGGAATTTGTGTATGAGTGTGAATAGTGAACCAAAACCAAATGACACAATTTTATAGCAACTTCAAAAGGGCGACCAATCGCCACATTGTGCAAGTTTTAATTCCCTCATGAGCCCTATTATGCCCTTATGGGCCAAAAAAGCTTGAGAAAAATTCTGCTGTTATGTACAATTTAAAGGGCACTTGTTCATTATGCAAAATTCAGATTCAACTCCACCTAATTTAACGGAATACCGATCTAAACACTGTTGGGGAAAAGCGAGGTAGATTTCAACACGAATGATGTGTCGTTATAGTTCCCCAACTAAATTGTTTTATAATGAGTCACTATCACTTCGTCTAGTACTTTGCAATTGTAGCTACGAACTGCGTAAGCATGAGTGATATTAGACCCGTGACCTTGCGCCGACTCATGATTACTCAGCACATTTCTAGGTATTCTCAAATACTAGACTACCTATAGGTAATTTTACTTTCCTGTCATAAAATTAACGTACATAATAGTAATAATATCTTTATGATACCAAGTTTTTTTTTTATACCATAAAGATGACAAACAAGCATACGACCCGGTCACCATAGCCTACGACGAACTGTAATACCGAAGTATCGGTTGCGCATTGACTTTGACTTGACCCGCCCTTTTTGAGAGCGGGTGTGAAGAAATTAGGAAGGAGGTTTATACCGACATTTAAATAGATAATGGTTTCGGTGAAATGACACATTAGGCCCCTCGGCTATCGGCACAATGATTCCTCAAAAATAATTCATGTACAAATTACGATTGCAATACAAGCGTTTGGAAAGATTATCCAGTCAACAAGATTGGTAGCAAGGTTCGATAGGCTTAGAATAAGCTGGCTTTATTTACAAGTTTAACTATTAAAGTAGAGCTGATATTCAGTTTCACCTCCACCTGACGGAAGTCCATGCTAGTTAATGCTATTTGCTATAGTAATATTGTTAATTTAGATTAAAATGTTTTTTTGAAGAGATCCGCATAATTTGGAGACATGTCGAATGTGGTCGCTCCAACAGAGGGGTATTTTCCCCTACTGTGATAAACGTAACCAACTTTCCTATTTGTTTCAACTACACATACTTTAAATTCTGTTATATTCTTATTATAAGAATCAAACTCAACATGAGATAGAACCGTAAATCACTAATTGAGCAAATCCCGAATATGGTAATCTGGAACTAACCATGGCCATTCACTCCTATAAAATTAAAAACATCAGAATGGTTCTGGGTGCTCTAGCCCCACAGCTAGATGGACAAACGGCCTTACTTAATTAATGAGCAAGATTGGATGCAGATAAGGAATCGGCAGATATTGACGTGCTGCTTGATAGTGCAGCAGTGGACTAAAACAGGGTAGGATGACAGATCCTGGTTACCTGTGCAGGAGCCGCGAGCCTCGCTGCCATATCCGGTGAGGCAGGCGGCGACGACTCCACCAGCACCTCGTCGCCGGCGCACTCAAAGTCTGAAGAAAACACCGATGGAACTAATTTTAATCAAATTTGTCAAAAGAAAAAGGCATTAGAATCGATTCTTGTTATAGCGAAGGCATAGTAGGTCTAGTGATTCTACGTATTACTAATAACTAGACTTCGCGTCGACCTTGATTTATAACTTCGAAAAATTATGCTATAGGTATTGTTGGCTAAAAAAAGGCTGTATTTATCTTCAATATGTTTTGATTAATTATTTACGGAATCACTAAATAAATTATTAGATAACATTTATAATACAATTATGTAGAAAAAAAATATTTTTACCAACAAAGCAAAAGAATAAATATTATATTTTACCACAAAATTATCTGAATTTTCCAGTTTAATAATACCTTGTGAAACAGATAATTTACTAAATGTTCAAAAGTAACATACCTAACAGGGTACAGGGCACTTTGAGAGTAGCCAATTTAATCCTCTAATTATAGTGAAAGCCATACCTGCTGCTAATTGGCATTTCAAACTAGGGTAGCTCACCCCTTTGATAGAAGTTTGCAATTAAATGTAATGCAGGCAGGTAACTACCTCATTGCACAGTATTTTTTATAATTTAAATTTGACCAAAAACTATTTTTGCACTACATAAAAATTCTTATGTAATTTTACATGCAAACTTAAATGTGAGTTAAATAAACAGAATGTTAAGATTGTACTTATATCTGTGAACTGTGATAATAGATTGTTATTATTATTGTTTGTACCTTGCAGTAAGCAGTCACTGTTATAGCAACAAAAACAAAAAAGTACAAAATTTCAAAGAATATAACAATCAAAAAGCAATTTTAAATTCTTCATTATGCATAAATACATTGCATCATATTACTTTACAACACATAAATAAAATGAATCATGTGATTTGTTGCATAACACCATCCCAGGTGATAGAGATGTTATTGATCTGCTGGGAGCAAGGGCGGAGAGTTCCCGTGGAGCGTAACCTGGCAACACCTCATCCGTCCCTCCGCACCGGCACTCTTAACAAAACAACTACACAAAATCACTCACTCTCCAAATAGAACACGTTCTCAAAGCCCATCTCAGACATTTTGAATTGAAAATTAATATTTGCAACAAAATATCACGTGAACACAACAGTAACACATTATTGTGACTTAACACTGGTTTGTATAATATCAAGTATTGATCAAACAACGGTCTCTATGTGCTTGGTTGGCTCACTGTCATGTTTGGTACTGTGTCTATGAGAATTTTGTTTTTCATATTTAGTTGTGTGGACTAGTGAGAGGTAGTGTGTGTTGATAGGGACATAGTGGGGTGGCTGCAGGTGCCCTGTCACGGTTCAGTGACACCACCTGCCATGTACCACCGTACGTAATGCATGACTGGATATTTTGTTTATATTATTACTTATTGCATTGTTAGTGTTGCTGACATTTTATACGAAATCTATGTAATAATCTGATGAAATAAGTGTGTAGTTAGTCTGTCATTAAAGAATTAATCAATGTTGTTAATAATATTATATGAGACATATTGTTTGTTTCCTTTGTTTTTTTTTTGTGTGCATTTTCCTGTATGCATGATTTATATAAATCATGCTTTGGGATTTATATGTTCTGATAAGTGTGTTTTTTATGAGTTACGAATTAAGATGTTTTAAATTGGGAAATTGATATTTTTTAAATAAATACTACAATTTGAGCTATAAGATTAACAAAACATTTCTAGGAGCGGAGCTTGATATTTGGGTAGCTGCGCAGATTGTCGCTCCCCTTATATATTGCGTAGTACATAAGTCCCGAAAGTTAATTCCGCAGGTGAATAGTCGGCGCGAGTCGTGCGCCGTACCAGGCACCGCCGGAGCCCTCCTGCCCGATAACTTTGATAAAATTGATACGCGCTGGGAGTAAGGGGGAGCTCATTTAGGACGCTCCCCGATCCGGGAAGCACGCATATCGTCCCCGACGTGCTTGATAACCAATATTAACGTTATCAAACCCATTTTTCAGGTTATTAGCGATTTAATTTATCGAGAATTTATTAAACCCACCTGCCATCCATACCTCGAACTGTCAAAATCATCTTAGTTTCTATGATTGTTTTAATCACGATTAAGGTAATGTTACTAATATTTACTCTATGTACAACTAGTTTTGCCAATTTTTATGTAACACGATAAGAAATGACTTATCAATGTTGTTGTCTTGTAGCTACACCCGTTTCCTAGGCTACGGGACACCCCGGCCAAATTTCAAGCTAGTGATTTCAATAGTTACTAACTTCACTAGGTTTTAGTAACATTTTTTTTAGTTAGTTACAAAACAAGTGCTTAATTTAATTTTTTAAATGCAATACGTAAAAGGGTTTTATTCATTAAATTTACTCATTAAATAATGAGCTCCATAATTTCTCAACCATGTTTAAATTTTTCACTAATAGTGTTTGTGGAAAGTTCACCACCATTCCTCGATAGAATATTTTACCATTAAATTCAATAATTCAATCATTTTCTTTCTCGATTTTGGTATGTTATATAAACATAACAATATGAAGGATATAAAATCTTCTACACTGAAGATTTAATCGTCGCATTAGCCTATAAAACATGAAGCCATGAGGCTACCCTTAAAAGTTTTGAAAGAACGAACAAGGTAGTTGGACGTCAAAATAATTACAAATCTTGAATTTTTTGCGTTATAACTTCGATTTCTGCCTGCCCAGTGCCTTTAGGTGGCGCAAGTACGTAAGTCCCGCAGACCGTAAACTTCTAGGAGGCAAAAATCGCACTATAATAAAATTGAAAACTTGGAATCAATTTTCATTTACCTTCTAAACAGTCTGCTTCAAAAATTAATATTGCATTACTCGAATAATCCTCAACTATTTCAATTGTTTTTTTGGTATTCATGTTTAGGTCGACAATTTTAAAAACTTTTATTTCCATCACAAATTTCCAAATCGGAACTTCGTTTTTCGTTACTTCTCATACAAAGTATGTAGTAAGATATCACCTTGGTAATTATTTATTTATTTACAGAAACTTGAAGATCAAAATCTGTTGACATTTTTGCAACTGTTAATATTATTCTAATTATTTTTAATGGCATTTTAGGAACTTTAAAATCTAGACGGCTATTCACGAAGTTTCTCTTTTTTTTAATTTCGTAAATAAAACCTATTTACATTTCGATGGAGTTGGGTCACGTCACCCCAAGGTGCGTTTTCACATTAGACGATAACGATAACGACACGATGTTTTGGGACTGGTAATTTAATGTTCCAAACATTTTCTAACACAATGTCGTGTCGTTACCGTTTTCGTGTTATGTAAAGGTGCCCAAGCCCAGCCCGGGTGGTAACTATGGCGATGCGTAGAACGAACAAAAAATAAAAACATAACCCTCATTCTGACGAAGTCGGGTCAACATTGTCTGAGACAACAAAAACCCCAATGTTTGACTATTTCTTTTTCCCAAGTAAATTAATAAATGAGCATAATGAAGTTTACTTAATGTTTCTTTAGCAGAAGCAGAAAAATGCTAATAGTGATGATGAAGGGTGGAAGAGTATTAATGGAAATCATCAAAACAAATTATTTGATCAAATTGAAACAATGGAAACAATGTGTCAATACTAGTACTAGTAACACACAGGTGTGCGTTCAGTTATAAAAGCTTAGGCAGCAAGCTTGGCATAGACCGGCTAATCAGCAAGTCTGAACAAGCTACATTAGTATTGACAGAGAGCTAACTCGTGTATTGTATCTCAAGAACAAGAGAGATGAACTAGAACAATAATATATGGGAGTAGCCTATACCACAGGGTTATGTTCAGCAGTGGGTGGTGGTAGTGTCAAGTTCATCAAGCAAAATAGATATAGAGCGTAGACTGGTCAAATTACTATTTGAGAGTAAATAACAATGGTAGGACCACCTATCAAAAGAGATAAATTACCCAACACATTACATATTATATGTACCTTACCTTAGTGGACAGACAAAGAGATATGGGGTTCCACAAAAGGATGGCAATTTTATTTGATATCTGGCTTAGCACCGCGTTTAAGGTATCAAAATTTGGTACATTTGTTCAGACGTTGATATAGATTAACATATACGAAAACTGGGCACTTCTGGAAATATTATATACATACGGGTTGAATTAAGAACCTCCTTTTTTGAAGTCAGTTAAAAATGATGGATTGTCCTCTTCTGAAGCTCGAAGTCCATGCCAGAAATCTATGTCAAGCATCAGCACCATAGACTTGTCTATGAATGATCTATGATCAGCCCTCAACTGTCAACTGTCAAACAAATTGTCAATGTCAATAGACCATGTTGGAAGCTTTGCAATGTTGGTTCTTTTTGTTGTTAGACAAAGAGAAACGATACAAATACCTGTTGGAGTAAAAGAAATGTAGCGATTAATAAATACCACAGTCTATGTTTAAGATGTTGTTTATTGCATGTACGTCACAGCATGTTTGACAGCTATTTAGTTGTTTTTGTCTATCATTGGTATCATGCTGCTGAATTAATATTTTTGTAATTTACACGCAGTGTTTCTTGAAATCTAGATCTACATTCGCACTATCCAAAATGAAAGTAATCGTAAAAAAGTTACAAGGCGGTGAATGTTGCTTGGAAGTAAGTATATCGGACGGAACTGAAATCGTACTTTCTATCCTATTAGATATTATATTCTTACGTTGTTTTAGGTACTTCCAACCACACAAATATCCGAAATGAAACGACAAATAGCCGAACATTTAAAGATTCCAGTAGAGGAACAGAAGTTGCTGTTACTAGGCAGGACATTAGTGGACGAACAAACAGTGGAAGCATACCCCACAATAAAGGATGGTACAAAATTAAACCTTGTTGTTAAAAAGCCTGATACCCTTCTCGAAGCTTCTGTGAAGCATTTTAAGAAGTCGTACGGTATGACAGAAGCAGAAGCAACAACTGCTGCTAACAGGCTTATCAGACTTGTGCAAGACAAATTCAGTAAATTATCCTGGGATGATCTTGATAGGCTATCATTAGACTGCATGTTGGACGAAAATGGCCAAAGCCGAAGCCCGCCAATGGAGATAGAACCAGAGTGTGATGATGTATACAGTTTATAATTGTGGACATTAATAAATATTTTTATTGTTTTATTTTGTATTTTACAATTAAATTAAGGGTAATGTAAGGTGTTATACAGCTAGGTAGCTTCAGCTAAGTGCATAACTTGTAAGAATTCTGTAGTGGTAGCATTGCTATTTGTATATTGAGTAAGTTAGTGTAGATAATTATGGTCTTGTTAACTCACCAGTGTTGCCGCAATCATAGAAAATTATATATCTTTAAGCATTTATGTGATCAGCAAAAAAGGATATAACACCTTAAGATTTGTTAAAATTACTACTGACTCACTGTTTGTCTGTAATTTATCTTATCAATTACTTTCTTATCTTTCCACTTGATCTTGAATTGCTACTGTAGAATTTTATTATTCTCCAAGATGCTTATTAGTACTGACAAATTGATTGGTACAGCTTGGCAAGAAAGAGTCTGATGCGGTGACAATTGAAACTACGAAACGTTTGTTGTTGCAACATGTTAAAAAAGTCAACTACGAGCAGCTTCTGTGTCAAAAAACAATTCCCTCGTGTTATTTCACGATTTTCTACATTAATTCGCAACGATCAGTGCTTACTTGTTTATCTATAATGACATATGACAAGTAGTAGCGACCTCAATTTTTCCATACTCTTTTTTGCCAAGCTGTAATTTGATTAATGTGTGACACAATGAATTTATGAAATTGAGAATTTTTGTACATAATATACAACTGCACTTAAAATATTTTAAAACTAGCTTGTAAATACTTTTTTATTGCTTTACTTTCACTTTCTGACAGTTGACATTTGTTTGCTGGATAAAAAAAAACTTTTCTAAAAGTATTTCTCTCTTCACTGGTCCAAACCTGTAAATTGTACAAAAAGGCAAATAAAACAGCAGTTTAATAATTTTATGTATTATTACATCATGCATTGTTTCATACCTATCTGTAGTATCATACAATTTAATGGCAAGTAACACTGTCAGTGCCTTTGTAGACAGGTACAAAATTAAATTAAATGCAATCACCTCACTTACAACTGTAAGTTGATTAATACAATCCACCTTCGAAGTCAGACAAAGATAAGACAATCGAAAATAATGTGAGACAACCATTGTTATATTGCTTAGTTTTATTTCAGAATGCCTCTGGCTTAGAGCGGCTGGATATACACTAGTTTATCTTTCAAATCTTAAGACTAGAGCTCACAACTGCTCACCAATTAGTGAGTTAAATATATTACACATTCAGTTTCGAATGGCCTATGCAATAATTTCGATAAACAAATCCTTTCCGCGATTTTGGATGCTTTTTGGACCTTTAATTCCCGCTTTTGGCACCATGTTCCATATTTGAATAATTCATTTGTTGCCAGTATAATAAATGCGAAAACCTATCGCTTGGTCTTTGGTTTTCGCAATTTCGGGGGTATTACTGTATAGGACATTCTCTTTCTTATTCTATTCATACTTAGACTTTAAAACATCAGATTATCGCCATCAATATAACTGGCAAAGATTTAAATCGACCGTTTTAGTTTAGACTAATGGTCAATTGATTACAGCTCGACAAAATTAAGTCTACGGGCTGCTTGAAGCAATCCGTATTGAATGTTTTCAAGCTGCGATTCTCGAGGAGTCAGTGTACGCCTGGCGACTGCTTTACCAAAACGATCGCCAGGAGAAGTCGATACTGACTGCTCCAAGCGGTTCTTGTGTCGCCGGCCTAAGATTTTATACACAAGGTCACATTGCCCTCATATTTTGGTTCCAAAATTACGTAGTATTTACACCCTCCATTGTTATCAAATCTAGCAGCGGAAGATCAATTAATTTCTTTACTATTAACAAAAATATTTACACTATTAAAGTTCTGTCAACAGTGCCGTAGCTAGGCCAGAAGGGGCCCCGTATCAAAACTTGTTTGGGGCCCTTTTAATCTAAGTTTAGTAGAACAAAGACAATAGCATCCTGACTCGTGTAACTAATGCTATTACTGACTGATAGTAGCTCATTTTTAGTTCATTAGCTCATTCAAAACTAGATATAGCCTTTTTGAAAATAGAGTTCAATAATTGGAGCTTTACCGCCGCGATAAGTATTCATTTAAGAGCAACATTTTATGTTTTTATTCCAATCGTCGGGGGCCCTTGACACTTGGGGGCCCCGTATAATTGATACGGCTGATACGGCGGTAGCTACGCCTCTGTCTGTCAAATAATTAAATGACTGAAGCCGATGAACTTGAATCAAAGAAACTGAATCAACAGTAGATTATTCCGGAATAGAAAAAATAGTTGACATTTTCAAGTAAGTGTAATAAATTGGAGGGTAGTTATCAAGTCAGAGGCACTTCTCTTAACAAACCTATGTTGAAACAATCACAACCTTTTTATGAGCCGAGGTTCATATTTAGGACTGAATTCCAGCACATGTGAATTTAAACTAACAACAACATAACTTCTAAGTATAAGGTTTGCTGTTCACATAAGCGGGTCAGCATTAATAATTAAAACCGAATATATTCAAATGAATTTTCGTGAATCCCAAACCGCACCGCTTGGCAACTGCTTACAGGGCTCGGCGTTTACATTTCTTTCACTAATACTGTCGAATCGAATGTGTCGACCCGAATGAACTAATCGATCGGCACAAGCTGATTGAAAACAAAAAAAGTGCAATAATCACTTCGGGTCCGTTTTGTTGTTTGACAAATACTGCCAAGCCGACAATGGCGGCCTTCTTATATCTGCAGAAACCTTTAGAAGAAAATATTTCTTGCTCAATCCCATATTCCAAGATTCAGATGTGCTAGAATCCGTTCTTAATGGTCATTCGTTGATTACATTTACACATTAATATCATTGATGATTATCGTAATATAACAATCACTAACTTTATACATGTATATATAAATGCAGTAGAAAGTAATACGTAGACATCGACATGTATCAGATTTGTAGAAGTATTGTGAATCAAAGACTAGAGTTTTGAGACAAAACGATGATTTCGTTTATAGAAAAATAATTAACTTCCAGATCATTCAATTTGACAGCACAATTGGCTCAATGGCCGACTGATTGACTGATTGACATGTAGCATCGGAACAAATATTTGTATGATCTACAACTGAAAAATTAAAAAATGAAATGATATAATAAATAGTCAAATAATCCTTGAATAATACTTACTGATAGATTTTACATGTTTATAACACTCGATAATTAATTCCCTCACATGTATCAAAACCCAAGCCTTTTAGAGTCCCGTAGTCAAACGAGGGAACCCTTTAACTTGATGTCAATATAATGTCAGGAGCTCTGTATAAGCCAAGATATAGACACCAAAACTTGGACATAAATACTCTCAAAATACTACTACAACCAATTTCATAAATTAATTCAAACATTCACATTTTAGGCTATAATTATTTACATTATTATTGAAATATCATGCGGCAGCCATTGTCCAGTTGAGTATTCCGACACATTTTCTTATATGTTGTTGTTATACGGACTGGTGGCAGGTAATTCCAGTGTGGGAAAGAGACAGAGCTATACAAGTCGTCTAGCGCTATCTCGTTCCCACAGTGGAATGATCTCGCTTTAAGACGTCATGGTAGGCCTGGCCTGACCTGACTGAGACCCTTTCTTTAGAGCTGTCGCTCACTGGGGACTTTTTGTCGCGGAGATTTTGTTTCCCTGTCAAATGTATACGGCCGCTAGAAAATACACCATAATGAACGCACTCCCATATATCTTGATAGCACTCGACAAAAAGTCCCTAGTGAGCGGTGAGCTGTTGGCCTTATTGCGAAAACTTCTCTGATCGAAAGAAGGGGATATTCTGACGAGCTCAGCGAGGAATAGTTCTACCTCAGTCCAAAGGGCGTCCGCTACCGTTTGCGCGGGTGCCTGCTGTTCAAATTCCCCACATAACCTAGTGTCCGCGCGTTATAGCGCTGCACATAGTATTTTTCAAAACAGACTGCAAGCGAGCGGGTCTCTTAGCGGACACCCTAAGGGTGCGCACACATCCATTCCAAACTCGAAGATTTTTGTAAGAACGCGAGAAAAGTTCATCTCCTATAGAAATACTTTAAAAATAAAATAAGAACAATTATAGGCTGATCTAACAATAAATATTATTCTATTCTATTCCAAGTTGATCCAGTGCTGGATTGGCATTGGGGAAATGTAAGCATGTTTCTATACAGTACAGCGTCCAGCGCCAGTCGCTGCGACGTAATCGTACAGTGAGCTACTATGCGATTTGAATTTATCAAAACTTTATAAGTTAACTCTTCTCCATGGTTTCAACAATAACAATTGCGTGATATTATATAGCCTTCCTCGATAAATAGACTATCCAATTCGAACCACTACTTCTTGAGATTAGCGCGTTCAACCAAACAAACTAAACTTTAATAATATTAGTATAGATGTGTATTCCGGGGTATCTTAAAATTCTGTCCTTAATTGTTTCAAAGTAAAACAAACCGTTCAGAACACTGTCACTAATCCCTGTTATTTCTTCCAAATCAATTGATGCTGAATCCAGCTACTGGATGAATGTAAATCCGCCTTAATGTGTACGCACCCTAACACTTTTCTATCCAAGTATAAATGTATACAACATTATGTTTAGTATATGCGAAATCTGAATATAGTTTGTTCAGAATCAGTAATTGATTCGATTCCAATAATTTTTACACCATGTTATTTTTTCAAAAATATTTTAATTCAATTTTATTACCAGTTAATTACAATACAATCACCGTATGGTTAGGTACCTATTGCCAAGCTATTATCACGAGTGTATAACATAGGAGACTCGGTTTACGCGGGTGTACCGCGACATGAGCATGTTTTTGAACGGACAACCAGGTAATATGCAAACTTATAACCTTGTGATTTTTTATGATACGGTTTTAAAATTTTGTACATAGGTAGATTCTTTACACAAAAATAATAGACAGGTGTATCGGGTTTCGCATAAACAAAAAATAATGTTGTATATTAGAGCATCCGTATTGTAATGTCGTAAAGTATGCAGTGCAACGCGTAACAATCACAATTGAAACTACCATATTATTTCTATACACAGACAGATCTATTAATACCAATGTATATGCAACTACTAATAAATTTTCATAAGAAATTTGAACAACGATAATTATAGTTTAACAAGAACTTTTCGATTACGGTATTCAGACAAAATAGAAGTAAATTTCATACGAAAATATACAAAAATGACTTTTGTTTATATTATGTGTAAGACTTTTATCGATTGAAACATTTTCTTATGTTATGCGCCGATTTTATTTACAGTAGTATCCCGGTTGCTGTGTTAGAAAGTTTTCTGTATATTAAATTATGGCTGTAGTTCAAAATGGGGAGGAATAATGTAATATATACTGCGAGGGAATATCCAAATAATTAGGCTAATCGCACATTACTACGACTTCAACTATATCTGAGGCTGGATTTAGTGCTTGACTGACACGTATCGTACGCACAGACGGTACGTCCTCGTGTACGTATTTGGACGCGCGAAGCATTTCAGCAGCGCTAAACTTTAGCCGATAATATCTTTCTAGTTATGCAGCTACGCTCGTCAGACCAGAACCCAGATCTCAGACCTCAAAATCCAGCCTAATGGCTCAGGTCTTGGGTACCGGGTTATTTAAGAGGAAGGTGTAATTATACCTATAAAGATCTTGATGTAATCACCCGCAGTAATGAGCGTTTAACACAAAAAGATGTATATAAAAGAGGAAGAATCATTTGAGAAAAGGTACTAAAAATGATTAAGAACACATTAAAACGATCTATCTAAGAACCTGTCTTGATACACTCCTAAGGAAATATATTATTATACAATAAGTGCTACAAACACTCCCTTTCGTTGTTCTATTTGTGACAAATTTACACAGAGTAAGGAATCAAATCATGGAATGCTAACCGTTCACCAAGCAGATAAGAGGGCCGAGACAAGTGGGAGACGAGAAACGAAAACGCCCTGTAGTCTTTAATAGAAACCACAGTTTGTCTAAGTAGTGTTTTACTTTATCACTTGCCACTTGACTAGGGCTTCTGTATAAACAATTTCAATCTCTGTGATTTATTCACATATTGCTTATAGATTTTCGGTAGGAACGAAACATCATTTTGTTGTCAACACGTTATCTTACGTTTTAATAACTACAATAATGACTATCGTGACATCCTAATGATTTATAGGAGAGCATACGTACGTCACATTAGCACTCCAAGCAGTAACTTCTCCATGTCCCATAATACTTGAACCTCGTTAATTCTCACCAAAGAGGTTATGGTAATAGAAGCTTTTAGACCTAGAATATAAATCAGTCGTAGTCGCTGTCTTCTTCCGCTGATGACTCTGATTCAGAGCTGTCCGGGTGATTCTTTGTGATTTCGATGCAGTTGTCCACATCTGTCAGTCTTTTTAGCGATCGTCCTGTTAGAAAAATATAAAAATTGCTGTAGCATTATTGAAGCACTTTCGACCTCGTTTGAAAAGCTAAAGGTATAAGGATCGTCGCGACACCAGCATTTCGAAGCCTCTATTTCTTAGTAGAAGTTAAGTTGTACCGCTTTGCTGACTGGTTGCAAACTGGTGAACGCCGTTGTCAAGATTTTTATTATCTGAGCGCGAGAGCCCTCACGTGCGAGGCCGGGGTCTAGTCCTAGGTCCGCTACGCCTAGCTACCACCACTGGAGATTAGGGTTGTATGCGTTCGGAAATACAGACGTAGGCAGAGTTCCAAGCCTTTGCTAAGCGCATTATAAAAGACGTATAGAAAGAAAAAACATTATTTGGACAAGTCGGCGTCAACTGAACACGATTTACATTTAAACCACATTCATAATTATGATTGTGTGTCATAATTTCTATGAAATATTGAGACCGACGTCGGGGTTTTAGTATTGAAATTCATCCTTAGTTATTTTATTAAACTTACCTGTCAATGTGGTAAGCAACCTATTTTCATTGCCAGGCGGCATGTTGATCGGTCCCAGCTTCTTAGCTAGCTCCCTAGCCCTGTCTGCACCTGGAACTATAAGATTTTTGGGTGTTACTCATTACAAAGTCGACGGTTTCTTTCCGAATCAGACTTGTACGTAAAGTAGAATTAAGTCTTAGAAAAGTTCTTTTTTTTACTGTGTACTTATTTCAGTTATAGTTCTTGCAGCCAGTGTGCAAGCACTTAACCCTTAAGGGGCCTTTTACAGTCCACTAGCGCCGCCAATCGAAAAAATGTCATAACTCGTAAATAGAATCAAAAATACAAAATGTGGTCTATTATTACTGTAGAAAAGGCAATAACGTAATTTTATAACACATTGTCAACACTTGAAATATAGCTGTTTAGCTAAATCGTGCATTTGTAACAAAAACGGCCGTTTATGTTTTATTTACGAGTTATGACATTTTTTCGATTGGCGGCGCTAGTGGACTGTAAGAGGCCTCTTAACTTGGCAAGTGTACCAGAGGGCACGTGTAATTATGATATGAATTTCAGCATTTGCCCTTTTATGCACGGGTCTATTCATAGAGAATACAAACAAAATATATGAAATATCAATATGTTTAAATAATTTTACCTATAGCTTATTTCATAAACATTCATATATCTTAAAATAATATAAAAAATATAATTTACGGTGTATTTAAGCTCGCGTAAATAACTGGTTAATTTGAAGTTTTGTACTTTGCCAGAATACCATACCAACATGCACTTTGCATTTTGCCAAGTTAAGGGTTAATTAATCTAAGTTAATACAAATCCGTAGCCATGAACAGATCCACAATAGACATCATAAACTCCCTACATGCTAACGATTTTTGTAACGATGAATGTGGCCGATTTCAGGGTAGATACAGTAGTCAAAGTTGTTTATAATGATGAATACAATGACCTCCCAAAAGGATTAGGGTTAACACTAGATATCTTTAAAAACTGTCAGGGTTAAGGGACCCTTAGCAGGATGCCGTGGCCCTGCAAACAAAAGGAATTTTTAGTCAGTAACTCATTGTCATGCGACTAAGAGAGTGATGAGTATGAATGTTGATGGATGGAGAGGAAGACAAAGGCCAAAGAAAAGATGGATGGATTGTCTAAGGAATGATATGAAAGAAAAAAGAGTAAATGATACTGTGACGTTTGATAGAGGAGAATGGAAGAAAACAACGTGTTGCGCCTATCCCAAGTAAAATGGGATAAGGGCAAGAAGATGATGAACTATCTGCACTTTTTTCAGCTGCACCCTGGGTGGGTGGACTCTTTTGATGATCCTAAAAAAATGCATCTCTCAAATATAACCACATCCACCGTAATTTTATCTCCCGCATCTAAAAACTTTCAGAATACTTTTATAATAATAACTGATAGCTAGTCACAAGGTTTTAAGCGGGAATTACGGAAACACACCGAAGAAGGTCAACAAACCATTAAAGTTACACATGTAAAAACAGACCTTGGCTAAATATAGTTTTAGCGGAAGTAAGAATCCTTTCAAATGCAAATGCTTTTTGAAATGTACACACTAGTAATACATATGGTTTCGGTTCATGAATCTTAATTTACATTTTTTTTTTAAATAATGTATTTTTAACCTAAAACTTTCAATTTGAATTCAATACTATAGATATTTGGATTTAAAATATATAGATTGGCGCAGTGGTTGAGCGATTGGACTGCTGCGCCGCATGTAGCGGGTCCGATTCGCACACGGAGCAAATATGATGTACAAGTAGTTGTTCCGGGTCTAGGCGTTTGTGTATGTGAGTTTAAATGTTTGTAAACGCACCCAAATTACACGAGAAATTTCTAGTGTGAGGCACAGTTTTGTAAAAAAGAAAGAAGGGTGACACAGATGTGTTGTTGGATTTTCAACACTAAGTTCAGCACAGACGGTTCAATTAACAAACACGCATTTATTTGGCGTGGACTGTTAGAACGGACTGAAGGCAAAATAGTAATAGTTACCTCTGCTTCCTTCTTGACTGGAGTCTTCTGTCATGGAAACTCTCTCAGTTCTGTAAACGCCGCTCACTAGGTCCCACACGAATAAACACTGTGGACAGACGTAAAACACGGTTATTGAATTTAAAAAATGCATTCACTAGAGCAAAACCAATTAATAAAATAAAAACAAACATCCAAACTAAATAACAGCTAAATACTGTGGAAACGACAGTGGCTTTACTTTTTGTAAATAATTTCATCACCAGTCGTCGCCATTTATCATCATCAACTATACACACAACAAATATAGGCCACCGCCTTAGACCACCAAGCCGAACGACATTCCGCCACTTACATACATCCATTACCAGTATTCTCAAGTAATTGTTAACCCCCTTGAAGGTATGAATTTCAAAACTACTTATCACTCTCTCTTTCATAAAAGGAATGTTTTCCTATTTCCAAGCTTTTATATCCGTGGTTAAAGCAGTGTGTTTTATCTCAGTGAATATTTTTAAGGTGTTTTTCACCAATGTTATTCACATACACGCATTGCTCACTACTGACGAATTAGACCTAACTTTTTAAGATTATGTTTGTAAAATTAAGATAAGCTATGTACTATCAAAAGAACCCTTAACAATCAATAAGTTTGTGTAAAAATATTTTAAAATAACATAGCCGTTTAGGAGGAGTTCGCAAAATAAGGAATGGAATAGCGTGTTGAATAGTTATTTGTTTGCAAGTAGTAGCAGTTATGTAATACACCTACCATTTCGTCGTTGTAGTGAGGTGAAAAGTTGTGAGTTGCGCTTGGCAGCTAAGTTATTCTGCGTCTCGTACCTCTGAAAACTTAGCTACGCTCGGGATTCTATATTTGAAACGCTCGCTTCGCTCACGGTTCAATCTTAGAATCCTTCGCTTGCCCAGTTTTCAATTCAAGTACTCGCGCCAAAAAACAACTTGCAGTATATAACAATGATTTTGTTTTGAAAAACCCTGTGAGAAATAATGTTACCTCAGCAGCATACTGTTGCCGGTGCAAGAGACAGCCGGCGCTGATGTCCTTGCAAGGCTCGCACTCCGCTGTGGAGGTGTTCTTGTCACTCGCCCACATCCACATAGCACACAGCTGGAAAGAGAACATAGTTATGTAAAAAAGTCCAAAATGGTTCAGAGGCTTCTCAATTAGGGGGGCCCTCAAAATCAAAGGAAAACTGCAAGAACGAGGTGGAGTCCCTCCTGCCCTGCTCTGGGTAGGAAGACTCATTTGATGATTTTACCACGCTAAAAAAAAAGACTCCCACCACACTGTAGAAATTCCTAGTTTAAGACAAAAATAAAATAAACAGGAACTCACCCCAGACAAGCACCCACTGGACTGACAAACATCAATAACATGGCAACCCCAATCGAAGCAGTAGATGAACTTCTTGCCATTGATGTTGCACAGTCGCTCACACACTTCGTTGCAGAGAAGTTCAGTGTCGAGCGAGCGCTGGTGAGCGCGCAGGGTCAGCGGCGGCAGGGGCGGGGCCGCGCCCAGCAGTCGCTCCCACGCGCCCGCGCCCACGCCCTGCAGCCCCGACGACCCCGCGCCCTGGGCGGACAGCGGCAGGGCCACGTGGTAGCCCGAGATGCAGTCGTCTGGACAACAAACATGTTAGATAACATCAAAAAAATACTTTCAAAAATCCGTCTTGAGAACCTCCTACTTTTTAGAAGTTGGTTAGATACAAAGATCAACTAGAACTAATAACTGTATAAAGGACCTTTATGTGAAATAGAAATCTTTACTCATATTATGAATAAGAAATGGAGTTTATTGTTTGTGTAATTGTCACTCACGAATCGCCGAAACAATTTTGAAAAATAAAAATGGTACAGAACAGATGGATCCCAGGAGATAGTAGCCAAATCACGGGCAAAAACTATATCTTGTGTTATTCGCAGTATATCAATACTATTTTTTTAAAGTATTAATAGAAAGATACCCAGTTATCTTTACAAAGGTCAAGACGCGAAATGTTTGATTCTCTATGTACTAATAGACTAGCTTCTGCCCGCGGTTTCACCCGCGTTATGTTAGGCGTTTGGCCCTATGGTCCCGTCCCCATCAGTTCCCTTGAAGAGCACGTGGAACACGACGCACCGTGGCTCGGGCCTTGTCCTTGGTCGGACGGCGAGCTACCCATTACTCCCCGTCCGCAAGCGGCTGGAATATGCCCCGCGATTTGTTGCCCCGTGGCTGGGGCGATAGGTAGAGGATGTCTTTTCCCTCACGCATTCCGACTGCTCCCCATTCCCCTCGCCTGCCGCCGAATCCCTGAGGTACCTCCCGCAATAATCGTGCCCGGGAGGACTTGTGTCAGGTTGAAGTTGAGGCTGAGGACGCCGTAGCGCATCTCCAACCACTTCTCAAAGAGGGATCTTACGACGGCAATTATGACATGCCCAGGCAGTCATTATTTTATTGTAGTATTATTTTGAAACTATGATATCTCCTTAGAAATTCATTGAAATCAAACGATGCCAAGGGCAATTTTGTTCAAAATCAAATGCTTGTGATGATTAACGTATTTATTTGGATAAGGATTAAATCATGTTAATGAAAATACCTTCGCAAATAATGTAGCTCTTTAAAATCAAATTTGATTTCCACGCAAAAGGTTATAGTGACTTAACCTTAAAAGATAGATATATGCTCTCGCGGACTTTATTTTAGAACTTTTCATGAGAAATAATTCCGTAGTACATAATTTTTGCGTATCTTTAACTGTTTACGCAGCGCACGCAACGGAAGCTCTCGAAAAGGAATGCATTTTCCCGATTTTGAAACACTTCTCACTGCTGCTCCGCTCCTATTAGTGATAGCGTGATGTTACATAGCCTATAGCCTTCCTCGATAAATGGACTACCCAACACTGAAAGAATCATTCAAATCGGTTCAGTAGTTTAGGCGTGAAGGAAAGACAGACAGACAGACAGACAGACAGACAGACAGACAGAGTTACTTTCGCATTTATAATATTAGTTTGGATTACAGCTTAAAATAATCGACAGAAAATAATGGAAGATGGAAAAATAATATTTCATAAACTTAAAAATGTAAACACTCCAAAATGAGAAGTTAAACATTCAACGCGATAAGTGTGGGTGTGCTATCATCGTAATACATCAACACGTCCAAATATGTACCTAGATAAAATTATCTCGAAAAATATAATTAGTTAAGAAAACGTTGCTCACCTTCCGAATCCGTGATGATAGAAGTAATCTCATCATCGCTTTCCACAAAGTATCGAGTGAAGAATTTGCTACATTTGGAGTTCTCCGAGTGCACCAAGTAAGGGTCCTGCGCATTTACTGGGCAGTCGGAAAGGGTTTTTGAGGTATTATCATGCACAGCAATCGTTTTCAAAGAGCCATCATCCAGCATTTCCGTCACCCTATATTCTGATTCGCTGTTGTGGTCAGACTCGAGTGTGGAAAGTCCAGGGTTCTTTAGGTCAGAACTTGTGGTCGGAGAAGGCGGTCTACTGATCTGATTGTGAGCCCTTAACACCACGCTCTCACCAGGAGACTTGGCCCGTTTTCCTTGGCTCTTACTAGTCGATCCAATAAAATATTTCCTATTACTCCTCAAAACCCTGAAAGGGACAATGTTTTCATTGTTGTCTTCAGAAAATTCGTATTTCTTATCGGCTAATCGTCGTTTCCTAAACATGCTAAGTTTCTCGCATTTCGTCTCCGCTTCTTCGACGAATTCGTACGCTTTCTCTGCAATTATTCTGTGTGTTTCGTTGAAACGCGACATGCTTTCAGCTGGCCGTCGCCTTGGAGAGCGAAGCGGTGGGCTTATTAACGTTCTTATGGACGGAGATGGTCCCTCCCATTCTTCTACTAAGTTGTGGGAGATAGAAGACGCTTGGATACACAGTTCTTGCCCCATGACATCAGGAACGCGAACGGGTTTAGACATCTGATACGGTTCCATTTCTAAGTCTGAGAAATCTGCTAGAATATTCTGGACGACATTATTCTGATATTTAGGTGATTGGAAAGGTGCCGAGACATCTGAAGCTGGAGTACCAGGGTTTGTATCAATAGAATTCACTTCTTCTCTATCTAAATAGGTCTTGGTATCTTCTGCTTCCCTCTCATTTTTCTCTTGGTCTGGTTTTACGAAATCAATCTCGAGTATGTGAATGAAGTCTGTGTATATTATGATTTGATTTGAGTATGCTAGCTGGACAACTGGCTCGTACATACTCGAGTCGGATGTGCAGAAGAATTTCGTGTGTATCGCAAAGTTGTGTTCGAGACATCTTTTGCCCCAAGTTTGTAGATCATCTGTAAAAGAAGCTTTTGCGTGTACTTTAGCAATAAACGAGATTGGCAAAGTTACGTACACTATATGACCGGGTTTAAGTAAATATCGGGTTTTGCAGAGCGTCCTGTGTCTTTCTAACGGTTGATGAGCCTACTTACCTTCTTCTCGTGGGAGAGCTGCGCATTTCCTACATCCTAACCGAGGAACTCCAATCACACTGAGGTGCGATCGTTCTGAGCAGGAATCTCTGCGAACAAGTGTACAGTAATGTTATGTTTGTAAACAAAGGAGTGTGCTGTTTTACTACAGATTTCTTACGATTCAACTTTGTAAATTGTTTGGAAAATGATGAGAATAACAAGACTCAAGAATTAAAGTTTCAAAGTAATTGGGTTCGAATGAAAACTTCTTCATATAAAATCAGAATTCGTAGTACAAGTTCCCTTGAATTAAAAAACTATGTATTTGATTTCGTCCTCAAACGTCATTTTCTATACGCATATGCACAGTTATTTTTCCATTAAATTATACCTCATTAGATGCAATAACAGCGCCAGTAGAACATCGTCAAATTACAGTCAATCAATGTGATTGTGATGAACATAAATGTATGAATGGGTTAATTCAATTAAGCCTTGAATTCCCTCATGGTAAATGGACTTACGACCTTAAAAATAAGTGGATAGCTGTCGTAGTGCACCTTGGGAACGGGAGGGACCTTTTTTTCTTGAGGTGAAATCCTTAATAGATGTCCTTCGTTCTGAGGAGAGTGGAGGGGTCTAGCACAGTCGCACTGCCTAAAATCACCCTCGTGTTCCCTCATACACTTGCGTTAGGGGGTCGCGTTACATAAAACGACTGCCGCTGCCCCAGACCTGTCGTCCAGTGAGGGGTGTAAAGCTCCCCCCGTTACGTCTATGAGAGGCACGCGCGAAACACTACGGATCAGAATCATAACGAGTATAGGTCCACTTTATTAGTGGGCAACGGTTGTCAATTTGTGGACTTCAATAAACAGAGAGAAGCCTTGATTTCACAAAAATAAAAAAGATGTTCAATAAATGAGTTTAATACTTACGCAATACCATAGACAACTAAGACGCCAGGATTGTGCTTCCACTGTGCCATAGATATAGTGACCTTGCTATCCACGCAGTCGTCACCAAATAGAGGTACGCTGTGTACTGGGCGCACGATGCGACCAGGCACCCACGACAGAAAGTGTAGGCTGAAGGAGAATGAGAACTTTAGTTTATAAATACACAAACAAAACACGCCAATAATAGCCAAACAATTGACCAAAGCTGTATCTGTCTTTACATAGAACTTCCATGTTGCGCCAGTAGATTGAGGGTTCGCCTAATGTCATCAATTGGGCACAAAATCTGCTGCGCTTGCGACCTCAATGCCAAAGGGACAGTGCATATAAATGTCTTAAATCTCTAAGGATGAGATCTGCGCAGGAGTATTAAGGTTGGTCCAAGTAAAATAGGCCTATTAGAACTGTATTTTTTTCTGGACCAGCCTAATTCATAATACAGCTCAGTCTGGCAGAAATCGCAATCAGCAAAAGTACCACCCAACTTGTTTTTTTTTAATTATTTTTTTTTTAAAAAAAAACGTTTTCCACAGTAGGAATTTCACCTGGGTCGTGGGTGCGTTTACAAACATATAAACTCACATACACAAACGCCCAGACCTGGAAAAACTACTCGTAAAATCATACAATTATTTGCTCCATGCGGGATTCGAACCCGCAACACGCAGCGCAGCAGTCCAATCGCGCAGCAGTCCAACCTCTCCCATATTAGGTGTGCAAAAGAAGATTATTCCATCTTACTTACCTTCCACAACTTTAAAAGCCAGCAGTCAATTTTAATTGCCTATTTTTTTTATCAGTGCTGCTCTTATTAGACTTAATCTGATTATTAATTGCTCCACAACTAAACACAAATCATTAACTAACGATTTCAAGGTCCATTAATCATTTTAATGAGAAGCAGCATGGATGGTACAACATAAATGCAAAATTTCAAGGGGTTTTACAGATGTATAAATTCACTTTGGGTGGATTAAATTGAACATAATTTTAATAGCCTAATTACAATTTTATGACGACGAACTTCGCATTAGCTTTGAAACGTAAAATTACATGAAGGGCAAAGCTTCCTGCAAGGATTGCGGGACCCCTGACAGGGTAGCAGGAATGTCTCGCAGGTTTTACCGCATTACATAGAGCTATTGAAGAAACAGGGTGGACAGCAAGAGTCTGACAGTCCCTTCCGCGCCACCCAGCAGGACTCATTAAAAAAAAACCAAAGATTATAAAAAATTCTGCCACATTTTCGGCCAAGGTGTTGTGGACACCAGTACATTATACACTTTAACTGGGACAACAGCAAAAGACACTCACGTGAACTTGGAACTGTCTCTGAAGTACAGTTGGGTGTTACAGCTATACGTGAAGCTGAGCAGGAATTGCCCGCACTGAGAGAACCCCATGAACACGTGCTCGGTGAGGTAGCGAACTGGCACGATGTCCATGAGGCAGAAGCGGAGCCGTGGCGGGATCCGCTCAAAGACTTTGCGGCCCCTGTCATTAGTTTTTCTGGATGTGCTACCATATATCTAGAATAAAAAAATTATTGAGTTTTCTACATATTTTTTAAGTTAGCATATCATTATTAAATAAATAAATGCATGCACACATGTCCTTGTATCTGATAATTTTGAAATAAATACCTATAAGTTGTAAGTATACAAATGCATCTACCATTATACTAATAATATACTGCAATGATCCCGTTTATGAGTGATTATACCAATTTATTGTACCATACATGTTATGATGATGAAGCGTAGTTGCTTGGATATTACATATTATAGATGTTTCAAATAGTATACAATTCATGGAAATTCAATCCTAATATTGCACATTGCTAAGAAAAGTAGGCCCACAAAATTGAGTGGTATTGGTTTGTGTGCTTCTCGTTTATTTTTAGCTTTAGTATGCATATTTCATCTTCAGATTTCTACTACTTAACATTGCCTGTTATTTTATGGGTGTTCTACTAAAATTGTCTTTATTTACAATATGCCAGCTTTGTTTGAGTCCTAACTTTTATTTTTCACAACTTCTACTGCTTTTTTTAATTTCCTGCCATTGGCTCTGTATTGTATTGTAAAACTGCTACAGCTGTTAGTTCTTATTTTAAAAAATAAAATATAAATTCCTTGGCCTACTGCAAGGACCTGTTCTATGTTATGTATCTCAAATTAAGAAAGAGAAAAACTTGTTATCTATTTTTAGCATATTATTTTAGTAATTTTTAGCACATCAAAACTATGTTGAGTGAGTGTCCTCTGACATTTTTTAAGTCTACTAGTATGTTGAATGGAGTACTATCCCATATACACTTAATGGTAATTAAATGATTACCACTTTATTTAGTCAGTCAGGATGCCTGATACTCAAAGGTAATGTTAAATTCTATTTTTATCATTATGTTTTTATGCAGTTCATTCACCAACTTTTGAACTTATATCTATCTTGATTTATACTTCTAATGATTTTGGGTGCACTTCTTATATCCAGAAGTACTTACTTATCATACAGTCTCATATAAAAAATAAATAATACACCTGGCAACTATTACAAAATGTAGCTCCTAATAGATTTTAGGGGCAAAAACCTTTCTAAGGTCATCACATTTTTGAGCTAAAACTAAAATGATATTACTACAGTTGATTTCAAACAGTTGGTTGTTATAATCAGTTTAAATTCGAGAAAGATTCTTATCAAAAGTAATCGAGATACCCTAATCTGACCAATAATAAAGAATTTGAACGCGAATTATTACAGTAATCATACAGATTTTTACTAATATCTTAATTAAAAGAAATCACAATCAAACAAATTCGGACCATAGTTTCAATGTCAAAAGTTATCTCCTATGAAATGAGTGTATCCTTCATCAGCCATACATAAAATAGACTAGAAACATAGTTGAGAAAAAAAAAATAAAGCATAAGCACAGGATCAAGCTTCCGAACTTTGTGTTATTTTAGAGTTTTAACTTACCTCTCTATTAAATAACTTATGAACAATATTACTACTATTAGCGGACATGATTCTGGGAGTATTTGATATTACTTTATCATACGCATAACTACTAAACGCATTAAAATTCTCGGGTTTTGTAGCCAAAGAATCCATGTTCGTTTGTTTGACTGAAATTTATTTTGACAACAGACAATAGACAAACATCAATCAATGTTGCCAATTGTAGCAAATTTATTGAGTGCTTAGAAATCTGTTAAGTAGTTCGAACTTAAAAAAATTAATTATTACAAAAAAAAACCTATAAATGCACACTACATTTAAAAATTTACAAAAAAGACTATATTAAAAATTTACAGGGCATCAAAAAATCCATCCACATCGCTGTCAAGGGGGAAATTGCCCAGAACGCTGGCAGCATTGCCACGTTGGGTGGCAATACTGATCCTTTGAAGAAATAGGCCAGCCCTCTGGTCACGCGAGGCGTCGACTATAGGCTTGGCGATGTCTTTGAAAACTTGGTGGGCACTCGGATCCCATGGCCCTAGTGTTTCAACCACAAACGGCTGATACATGGTTAGTAGTCAAGCCATTGTATTTGCGCCGTTTGAGGTTTTCGGCGCTCGCAGCAGCCACACCAGCACAGCATGCAGTACCAGGAAGATGGGATGGGGCAAGGATGTCGACACCCACACCAAATGTTGTATCCCACACCAAAGGTCTACCCAACTTCCATGGCATTATAGTCATCCCATCTGATTTCTTCCCATCGTCGTGTGCCAAGCCACTGGATTATAAAACGGCTCGCACCCCGGTGGTGACAAGAGTACGACGGATAATGTCATTTAAACTAGCCTGCGTGCCTTGCTAGTCGACCTGCACTCTTGCTGCAGGAAAGGCCATGGTGCCCGAGGCAGTCGGCGCCTTCGCCACACTGACAGGAGCGTCCAGACGCAGGCATGTAGTGATCCGGAAAGTTTCGTTACCCAGCATGGTACCTATGTTGGGTGACGGTAGTGCCTGAAGCCATAGACCCGACTCCCACTCGCCCACAGCCAGCAGGCGGGCGAGTATTTGTGGCTTCGTTCAAGAACGTAAAAATTGATCATAAAATTTCAGGTGACCGAGAATATCATCGATATTTATTGGGTTAACCCTTCAATGATTTCTGATTCTTGCCAATCCTAAATTCACAGCCAAAATTAACGGTGTTTTGTTTTTTTTAATTATCTCAAACGTCAATTTGCAATTTTGTTTTTTACTGTCAACCTATGTCAACCTGTGCTGTCAACCAACAGTAAAGAAGCGTGTCAGCCGTTTAAAAAAAGTGATAAATAAAATTACCAACGGCTGTTTAGTTCGAAAGAAGTGTTAATAAATATTATAGTGCACTAATATAAGCATAAAATGGAGCCAATGACTTTAGGCAGTCCGACACACTCTCCTTCTAATAGCCCGAACGTGGGATATTTGCCGCCTTTCCTTTTGGGTGAAATAAATCCTCCGACGACTCCACGTACTAACAGCCTGTCACCTACAAAGGGCAGGAGTCTTGCTTTCGGTAAGTTATGATAGTAGAACTCTCCTATATTCAGTGGTATATCACTAAGGGAAATTCCAAGAATCCTAGTGTTTTCTTTCTGAATTATCCAAGACTTTGAAACAGGGACCATCACCTTTCAATTTTTATGCTCTGTGTCTAGAAATATGAGTCAGTGGGTCATAAGGGTTGAAGATGATATCATACTTCATGAAAAAACTTCATCTTAACCCATAAAACAGCCACAGCTAATCAAACTTCTGTATAAATTGATAGTTTAGTTGCCCTTGGCAAAAACATCATGTTTGTCTCTCCAACTGAACCTTAACTTTTCTAATTCTATACTTTATAAAGTTTACAAACTGCTGATCCCAATTACTTTTTTGTTTTTATGTTTTCTTGATCTTGGTCTAGATAAGGAGTGACTAAGACAAGGTCGACGATGGAGCAAGCTTACCCAGAAAAAGCCTGTTCACTCTAACTTTGAAGAGATTGGGGTTGAACAACTTATTCAATAACTTTATTAAACTTTGACTAAATGTTGTTTTGTTCCATACAGGTTCCCCAACAAGTCCTAGTCAAACGTCAACACCGGACCAGAAGGCCTACCGTCAGAACCTGTCCATGCACCAACAGGCGCTCTACAACCAACAAAACATGTACCCAAACATGCCATCATCTCCAAACATCTACTCTAACATCGCACCGAATCCTAATATGTCCTACACAAGTAAACCCAGTGGACCACCCATAGAAGACCTATTTGATACTATAAAAAGCAACGAACCTACTTTAAATAAATCCCTTTTCCAAGATAGTTTTTACAGCAATAATAATTCTATGATGCAGAACGGTTACGGGAATAATATGAATAATTCAGTTAATAACCACTCGTTGGCAACACCATGGCAAGATGGTTGCCAAGAACATGACGAGTACTGGGTGACAGTGTTTGGATTTCCACCAAATGCTGCAAATACTGTTTTGGCTAGGTTCAGCAACTGTGGTGCTATTTTAGGTAAGATTAATTTTACTGAATAATTTGATTAATATAATGTGTCATACTAATTCCACCTGGTCTTAATCTTGGTCATAGGCAAAGGGTAATTTTTTTTTGATACCTCTATTTGAATTCATTGAATTTTTAAGATGTTTAGACTAATCTATTAGAACTATGTCCCACCAGAAGAAAAGGTGTCATATCAAAGTTACTAAACAGTGTATAATAAAAAAACATCTTGTAAGTTTAGTTTCTTTTCATATGCCTTATCAACCTAGCCTTTTCCAACAATATTGGGATAAGTTAAGTTCATTTTAGAGTAACTGCATACTGGTTGTATACCACATACTATTCATTTAATTTCTTCATCCCCCCTTTTCAGACAAACAATACCCGACTCAAGGTAACTGGGCGCACGTGCGGTACGCCACACGAGCTGAGAAGGAGCGCGCCATGTCGCTCAGTGGTAGGCAAGTACTGCCCGGAGTTATGGTCGGTGTCGTGGAGTGCAAGGAGCCTCCGAGGATCGGTGTTACTAGTCCAGGCATCACATCGCCGGATAGGTAAATATGTATTTTTTGGACTGTGTTCATTGCAGGCGCGACACTTTTCGCGCGGTACCGGGCTGTTCAAATGCTACAAACCTGTAGATTGGCTCAGTTGATATGATACCGCGTGGTCACGTGAACATAGTTTTAATTTGTTTCTTTCTCTTTCTAGACAAACTGGAGTTCGTTCACTCTGCCCAACGCCAATCGCGAACGCACCAGTTCCACAGCGGTCGAGCGGCCTCATCTCCAAAGCATTAGACTACGTGTTGGGTTGGTGACATTCACACCACGCTTTGGTGCGCGGTATCAAGCCAATTTACCGAAGGCTCAAGCAGGCACCCGATGCCGTGTGCGTTACCCAGGCAAAATGTTTTGCTTTAGAGAGATGAGACTTAACAAATAATTAGTGTATCATGAGGAGCAATTTGTTTACTAATAGCAAAATTTGTTTGAATTGTAGTTTTTAAGTTATTTAAGAAAAACAAATTTTGCTGGAGTAACGTTTGAAACGTTACCCAGGCAAAATCGTCTTTCAAAAATTAGTTTCAGCACGGAACCAAATACATGAATAGATAGCTTTTGTTGAGTAGTAAATGTTTATAAATAGCAAAATTTGTGTGTGGTATAGTTCTTTAGTTATTTAAGATTTTGCTGCGGTAACGTTTTGGGATTTCCCAGATCTCGAAAACGGCTCAACGCAGAAGTTTGAAAAAAATACCAATAAAAGACCTTAATTTGTTTAAATTTGTTTAATCATTAGTTTTTGATTTGGTTGACGTAAACCAATGTAATTAAATGGTTTCAAAAATCAGAAGAAGCGGGTTTACATGTAAACCAATACACTTATAACCAAATAAACAGCTGTAAAAAATACCCGTGGTTCGACGCTTGTTTACAGCAGACATTTTAGATTTCATACTTTACACGTTAAGAAGATAAAAACAAATTTGATTTATTTTAGACTGGTCGTACTTTAGCGATCTAATACGCAGTTCCCATAACATTAAGAAACATGGCGTACTTTAAACAAATTAAAATGATTCATGAAAATTCTTTCCTGTTAATTTCAGCCTTGAATTACGGCTCTAATGAAAGTTATCTCAAAAACAAGAATATGTCAGCAATTCTCTAATAAGCCGACCAAATTGAAAAGGTCACGTAAAAGCGACTGCACCGTACGTACGGGTAATCTTCGCAAATTAGCAGCTTGGTAACCGATGTTTTGTACAGTTAAGCAGAAAAACGTTATTCGTGAAGCCGATTTTTTAATATTTTTTAAGTGCAGTACCATATTACACAATTTTTACTAGTTAATAAAAGTGTAATATCATAGTGTATAATTTATAGTGTGATTTAAAACAATACAAACATATATACATGTAGCTATATTTTTAGTACTTAATTTGTTGTTTCTGTTAAACCAAATGTTTTATTTTGATACCACAACGCAAAGCCACGCTAAAAACGTTTTAACGTTCTTGATGCTAGTCAGAGCAGCGCGCATCGCTGTGTGCAATGCAACGCAACAGCTATATGCCTTGTCTTACTTACTCTTTAGCTGTGAGTAGTTGAGTACGCTCTATCTATGGGTACGCTAGCTCCGACCGAACCAATGAAACAATCAGTCGTGAACCAAGTGTTTTGGAGAGAAGTGCTTGTGGTTTATGTGTGTGTGTACGACGACGTCTTTGAACGATGTGAGTATTAAATGTTTTTATTTTACAGTACAGTTGTGTTTCAGTATAAAATAGTCATTCAGCATATATTAATGTACGCTTTTTGGTGTGAATCAGAATAAAGAAAACTCGTCAAATGTGACCCAAAACACAATTAGCCCCGGCACAAAAAAAAACTTTGCCATTTTCTTCATTACAATTAGGAAAATATAGTATATAGTTTTTTTTTATCATTTCAATGGCTATCCACCTGTGGCAGTCACATGTAATGTTAAAATATTCACTCTAAGTAACACGTAACAAAACTCATATTAAAATGCCATACTGTGAGTCGAGGTGAAATGGAGTCCACCTATCAACCTACGTTATTAGTACCTCCTAAGGAAAATTGTACAAACTATTAATGTATCCAAATATTAAAATTAAGTAAGTAGGTTATAACTTATCTGTGATTTTTCTCTAAAAATGTTGATGCTAAGGCAAAGCAATACATATAATTTGTATGAGACTGATTTTTTAAATAAAAATAATGAATCTTAACCATTTTATTATTTTAACTAACCTGACCAGAAAACTTTTGTATTCAACTGTACTAACAAAACATCTATATTATCCTGTTCATTTCAGATGGTTGCGCTATGTATGGTGCGGTCGCTTTTATGTGACCTTTTCAATTTGGTCGGCTCATTAGAGAATTGCTGACATAATCTTGTTTTTGAGATAACTTTCATTAGAGCCGTAATTCAAAGCTGCAATTAACAGGAAGGAATTCTCAGGAATCATTTTAATTTGTTTAAAGTATGCCATGTTTCTTAATGTTATGGGAACTGCGTATTTGATCGCTAAAGTACGACCAGTCTAAAATAAATCAAATTTGTTTTTATCTTCTTAATGTGTAAAGTATGAAATCTAATATTTCTGATGTAAACAAGCGTCGAACCACGGGTATTTTTTACAGCTGTTTATTTGGTTATAAGTGTATTGGTTTACTTGCAAACCCGTTTCTTCTGATTTTTGAAACCATTTAATTACATTGGTTTACGTCAACCAAATCAAAAACTAATGATTAAACAAATTTAAACAAATTGAGGTCTTTTATTGGTATTTTTTTCAAACTTCTGCGTTGAGCCGTTTTCGAGATCTGGGAAATCCCAAAACGTTACCGCAGCAAAATCTTAAATAACTAAAGAACTATACCACACACAAATTTTGCTATTTATAAACATTTACTACTCAACAAAAGCTATCTATTCATGTATTTGGTTCCGTGCTGAAACTAATTTTTGAAAGACGATTTTGCCTGGGTAACGTTTCAAACGTTACTCCAGCAAAATTTGTTTTTCTTAAATAACTTAAAAACTACAATTCAAACAAATTTTGCTATTAGTAAACAAATTGCTCCTCATGATACACTAATTATTTGTTTAAGTCTCATCTCTCTAAAGCAAAACATTTTGCCTGGGTAACGCACACCCCGATGCCTTCGTCCGCATACCATACGTGTCACGGTTGCGAAATAGGAATAGAGACTTTTTTACAATGCTCGATGAGATGAATCAATCACAAATGTATTTACATAATCATTCTGAGTTATTTCATTGTAATGAAATGTAGACTGAATATAACTTGTTTTATAAATGTGCAGTCAGCGACTTTAGTTTTTTCTGGTTAAAATGCGTGTGATAATTAATCAATCCAATACTCATACTTCTAATAGACATTGTGCCAGTAATTTTAAACCTCTGTATAGTAATATTTTATTAGCCAGCAATTATCGTGAGTTTATACGTCGCATTGACGCGGCGCGCTGGATCCACGTGAAAAATGCAAGTGTGCAAAATGAAGAACTTGTAGAAACTGATATGGATAGATTATTTTTAAAGCGTTGGCCACGCTGGGGACGATTATAAGTTCGTATAGCTTCACTCATATCGAATCTAGACGGTAGACTAGTTTTCGATTTGAGTTCTCACTGAAAACTAAAAGTCAAATGAACTAGTGACTAACCATATCAAATTAAACGAACTTCAACTTCGTTTTCTGTGTGCTTGCTTTAATTTGAACCTTATAAATTATGCTGCTTTTTATGATTATCCCATAATAATATATTCTAAGAAAGACATCTTTAATATAAATAGACATGTAAGATTTTTGTATTGCATTGTTGTTGACTGTACACATAATAATAAAAGAATGAAAATCTTATTTAAACTGTAATAAAAAATTGTGAGCAAATTATTTTAATGAAGGTTTTTGCTTTATATAACGAAATAAAATAACTTTGGTATTTCTTAATAATTAATATTTTTATTTCTAAATATTACATATAAAATACTTAAATTACAGAGATTTTTTCTTTAATTTGATGTTAAATCATGTTTGTCCAGCGTTAAAACTTTTACAATAATAAAGTTAAAAGTGGAGGTACCTGTATACTATGAAAACGAGGAAACCGACAACTATTGAAGAACAACGTGATGGTGTGTGTGCTGTGGTAGATATCTCATATACACGCAAGAGGAACGTAATAAAATCTATACTCATCCTATTCAAGCTTAATGCACACATATAAGCTCTGCAAGAGATCAGCACCACCTCAACTCATTCACCACTCTTTTTATGAAACTCCATCCTGCAACCTATACTTATAAGCACCGTAAAGGCATCCCCTCGACTCTGTCTGTTAGGTGCCAACCCAGTGCAGTGCTAACACGTGTGCAATAGGCTAACGAGTTAAAATATAATTTTATGACTAAACCTAGCATCATAAATATTAGTTTTATTTTCGTCTGACCCGTAAAACAAGATGTCGTCCATCCAAATCTTACAATTGATATAAAAATGCTAGTCGTGTCGATGTTGTGTCTTTCAGTTTGATTGTCCTGTCTTATTCCGACGTGGTCATCGATGGTGGTAGCAGCAGATCACAGTCTCCGGCCATGCCTAAAATTGTCCAATCTACAATACATTAATTCCTTCTGGATAATTGTTAGTTCAAATTAATTCTTAATTGTTATATTCCCTCAAACTATGTACACATGACTTATACTCGTGCTTATTCTGTGTCATTAAATCCATTTTTTATCAACTTTTACCTACAACAGGATATTTATGGGATTGTTTAAAATTATTCATCACAGAATCTATGACTAAGTACATTCGTTCACATTTATGTATGATATTAATCTTCAAAAATGTGATGAAGATATACCATAGGAGATTTTCTCCAAACATTTAAATTACACCTTACTCTAGTTGAAAATCGATTATGGCTACTAGTAACACAGAAAGATAAATCAAAAGTCTTAAATATTATTGATAACGAAAAATTTTATAAAACAAACATAATACAACACTGATTGGCTACCACATGAATGGATTGAAAGACACCATAAGCGATAGAGGTGGTATTGTAACAATTTGGATCTACACTTTACTTTGGCTTCTCTATAGTGGCGTTGGCGAGGTCTGTCATCTTGGGGTACTTGATGTTGTGTTTGTCGAGCTCGCTCTGTGACCATAGGATCATGCGGAGCAGACTGCACAGCTTTGGGTTCGTGTACTCTTGGTTCTCCATCTTGAGTATCGCGGCGTTAAGTTCACTTGCGATCTGTTTGAAGGAATGAGCAATGTTACAACATAATTATTACAATTATTCTTATGGCAAGATTCAGAGTTTTGCATTTGCTTAGGTAAGTAGAATATGAAGAACAAGCCTAATTTTTATGCGAATTATTTCCATACTACTTAGAAACCTTTTCTTTATATATACGTCGCTATGGGATACGTTGCAAATGCAACAGCGCGCTGGAACAACTATTAAAGTACCTATTTCTTCTCAGTAATGGCAGTCGTACTTTACCCACGAGGGTAGGTAGAGATTAAATTCCACTACCGTCACTACGATTCTTACTACTTTTACCTAAAGCGAAGTGTCCACTGGTAAGTAAATTTTGCCATTTCTTGTAGAGGCACAGCAGAAGTCAGTTAACCATTGTTTACGCTTACTGCAACTGTATAGGTATACCCGTGGGAGTAACAGCAAGTTCGTCAAGTCAGTAAAACATGCAGTCTACTTACGCGAGCGTTCACTCGTTTGAAATTGCTTGCGCAATTCATCTTCCAGAATTCTTTTTGCTAGTGGACACTTCGCTTTACACTTTTGGTGGTTGGTAAACTCCTGTCAAGGATTAAGTATTATTTAACAGCTTTGCTGCTTACCCAATCTAGGGTTTCCTTTCCACACTCAAAAGGTCAAATCGTACCATAATCCAAAAACTCACCTTTTGACTGTGCGACGGCAGTAATAAATCTGCGAAGGGTGAAGCATGAGGGTCAGGGAAGGCTAACAGGGCAAGCGACCGCTCCAGTTCAGTCAACGCGTTGGGGTCGTTAGCACCAGCTTCGGCGAGCGTTGCGCTGGCGAAGGCAAGAGCTTCTTCCGCCCGGCCGGCGCGAATCAGCTCTAGGAGTTGTAATTGCTGGGGGGGAAATGTAATGTAGATGTAGGTCACGACTTGAGGAAAATTATGGTCGCTGAAAAACGGACCTCTCGACTATTGCGTATTTATACTATGAGTGACGCCCCATTAGTGCGACAACGGAAATAACGCCGCGATTGCGACGGCCTGCAAACTCTCTCAGTTGTCGCATTAAATGCGTTGATTCGTAGCTACAACTCGACACAACGCAATACACTAATGGGGCCACACTCTATCCCTTAGTTTACGACGCTGGGGTCAGTGGGTCATATTAAGAAGAAGAGAGAAGCAGGGGCTAATCCCAGCTGGAAGAACACCAAACACTGAAGAGGAACACCATGTGTCTGACAGGTGCCTCCTCCCACCACACTGCATTACAAAATTAAGAAAAGGTAACTTGGGTTTGGCCAATGCACTGAATAAGATAAATTAATTAATCTGTTCTCATAAATTACAATTTTTTAAGAAATTATCACACATTGCTTTTTACTGAGTGTGATATCCAGTGACAAGGATACAAAAAAATGAGTCCATGCACCTTATTATTATCCCATAGTTACCTGCAAGTGGAAATACAAATATCTGTCATTGTCCAGCAGTTCTGGATGCAAGGCATTGACCATGGCAATAGCATCAGGGATTCGTCCGGTCTGCACTGCCTCACGGATCATGATCCTCTCATCCAGTGAGCTGCAAAGTGCCGGCTCTTGAAGTCCAGCCTCTTGTTGGAACTTAATAGCAGCCTCTTTGAAACCCTCTGAAATATGTTGGTAAGGTTCAGATTTGAATGCCTGCCTACAGATACTAGATACGTACGTGTATTTTGTATGTGATGTTAATGTTGGTGCATGTAATATGCCCAAGAATTAAAATGTGAAATTAACAGAGGAAATAAAATGTGGAAGGTTGTTTATTTACTCATAATACTAAACCAAAAAACACAGTTTTAAACTCTTAATTATACTATTTTGTGGTGTGTTCAAGAGTGAAAAGGGTAGGATACCCCAAAAATAGTATAGTACACTCAAAATTTGGTCAGTGGGTTGTCTTAGGGGCACAGTTTTGCTTATATATTTTTGCTTTAATATATTTGCTTATTAATATTGCAATATTGTAAGGCCAATAAAATTGTGTAAGAGATACACAAAATTTAAATGATCCATTCAAGAAATAGGTGTAAATAACAGGTTTTTAAATGATTACAACGCAATCAGAGCACAAAGTTTATCAGTTATTACTCAATTTAATACTTTTAGATAAATAGTGTTCATACATTTTTATTCACTGTACCATCTGATATGTTAGCTTTTTTTATTGACCTGTGGTATTTTAGTTTATTGACCTCACAATATTAATGAGAACAGGTACATCTATGAGGTTTAGGTACTACAAACAGTAAAGATCTAATACAGGAGTAATACAGGATCTAATACAGGAATGTTTTGTTGACCTTATTTTTCAATCATACACATAGTGTCTAAACTAATTTCTCTGTAAACTGCCATGTGTAGCGCAGAAACATAAAAACCACGTCAGGAATCGACCACGATACTCTTTTTTTTCTAGTTTATTTACAAAACGGACGTGTCGTGGTTTTTTTCTTTGTTGCGAAAGATCCACCTTGAAATCGATTTTCAATCATATACGCAAGCAATTTTCACGTTGTATTTCCGGATTACTGAATAAAGGGTCACACACACAAAAATTTAACTAATATTGTGGTAAATTTAGTTACCTGTTACCAAATAATTCATTATCAACATGTTCATATCGGTTCTAGATATTTGCAAGTCGTCCCCTTTATTGCGATCATAATATTTTCGATCCTCCTTTTCTTGGCCACTGTTAGCCAAGTCGAAACTCATTTTATTTCCTTGGCAAGCACGTACACAGTAGAAAATGGAGAAATTATAAAAATATTATCAATAACACCTTTGGAATACAAATTAATGACAATGACAAAATAAATCGTTCATAGAATGAATGAGAATGGAACTGTAGAATGGAAATTGGAATGTACGGAACGAATGATAAACCAAAATAACTTTTAGATTGGCAATTTTCGCAAGTATGGAATTATTAGGTACTATTGTTGTCATTTCAGTACAAGTATTATCAAATTCAACTCCTAAAATATCTACTACTAGCTGACCCGGCAAATTTCGTACCCAATCAAATTTTTTTTTATCATATTTAGTTTTAAAACTTTCCTGGACTTCCAAAAATAGGTAATTCAAAAACAAAATTAACATAACCGTACTGGCACTCGTGCGGGCTGGTTGTGTTTTTGTCGCGGACCTTTTCGTTACCAAAGCTGCGCGCCGAGTTGTTTACGCGCTGCATAACACGTGCCTCGGGTGTGCTCCGAACCCACAGGCTGCGTGTGCCTAACACGATCGCACCATGACGGATGACGTAACAGTCTCATCGCGCGGTGAGACACTCGTATTTAAGAATGATATTCAGAGCTTATTGAATGATTCGTCGGATATGGATGCCATAGATGATGATGTTAAGAATAAGGAGGAACAATCAAAACGGGAAAAGAGAGAAAGAGAGGACAGTACTGAAGACGAGGAAGGGTGGAAAGAAATTAAGTCTACCAAAAAAAAGATCTGTCACGGAAGTAGAAACTCAGTTAAAGAAGAAAAATTTGAGGTTTATGTTTCGCATAAAGAACGTCTTCCGAAACAGTTTGCATTGGCACGTATTTTGAGAGAAAATAGCATTACTAAAATTAGCGAAGTTAAATACTTAAGTCCATTTAAAATACGTGTCCGATTCGATTGTGAAGTGGCTGCTCAAAACCTTCTCATGTGCGAGAAACTATTGGAAAGAGGATGGAGGTTTCAAAAGGCAATGGAGCTGTCCGTTTGCTATGGCATTATAAAGGATATAGATCTCGACTTTAGTGATGACGAGATCCTTAAAAACATATCATGTCCGGCCCCCGCAAAGCTTTTATCTCTGAAGAGATTAGATCGTCGCAACAGGGACGAATTAGGTTGGTGCCCCAGTGAAACCCTCCGACTTTGTTTTGAGGGCAGTCATCCTCCAGGATCAGTTCGTGTCTGTGACATTAACATTAAGGTTTTGCCTTACATTCACCAAGTGTCACAATGTTCCCAGTGTTGGAGGTTAGGTCATAGACGGAAAATGTGCCCCTCGAAAAATGTGAGTTGCCCGAAGTGTGGTGGACACCATGAAAATTGCGATGCCTCAAGGTTTTCATGTGTTAACTGTAAAGGCAACCACATATCGCTTAGCAGGTCTTGCCCGGCATATAAGAAAGAGAGAAGACTTAGAGAGATCATGTCGGAGTTCGGATGCACATATCGGAAAGCGCTAGAATGTTATGTGCCCCCTGAAAATCCCACTCCCCCCAGCACTACCGATCGTCCCCTAGCTCCAGTAACCTTAGTCAGTCATACCTCTTCCACACCTGATGACTTCTCTCATTCTCGAAAACCTTCATATGCCGACATTATTCAAACAAAGGCCACTGTTCACAAGGTTCAGAGCCCTGAGCCGTTTTATAATGCTCGAAAGCCTAAAGTCCAATCTCCAAAGAACAAAGCGACCTCACCTAAAGCAGAATGGCTGTCTTGGTCCACGGATAAAGATGACGAGTACATTCAACAATTGCCTGTGGAAGAGGAGGGAAAAGATGAATGTCCTTCTTTCAAAGAGTTGTTGTCTAGATTAAAGGAAGTTATCTACATAAAAAAGACAGGTTTAAATGATAAAATAAAGCGTATTTTACAGTTGTGCCTAGAATGGTTAACATTAGTGTCAGTGAGTTTTGTTTCAGAGTGGCCGTGGATAAAAGCAATGTTCACTTTCTTTATTTCTTGTAATGGCTAATAAATTAGTTAAACTCAATTTTCTGCAGTGGAATGCTCAAAGTATAAGGCCAAAATTAGCATCACTTCAAGAACTTTTGTGTCAAGAAAAAGTACATATTGCTGCCCTTAGTGAGACGTGGCTTGAAATGGAAAGTAATTTTAAAGTTAAATATTACGATGTTTATCGCTTGGATCGGGATGACTCATACGGAGGTGTAGCTATCTTAGTTCATAAATCTATTATGTCACAGCTGCGGCGCATTCACGTGAATAACAACGGGATTGAGGTAGTGTGCGTGCAATTATTTAACTGTGAACCATTCGAAAACATAGTCTCACTTTATTGTCCGTCTAGAATAGTTACGTGTCAGCAAGATTGGGATAGTCTATTCTCATTATGGTCAACCAAGACCTTGATCCTTGGAGACTTTAATGCTCATCATACCAGTTGGTCATACAAAACAGATCACAGAGGCAATCTTATTTACGACTCGCTAATAGACAGTAACTTTATTATTCTAAACGATGGTACACACACACGAGTTCGTTTAGTTGACAACAGTTTGCAGCAGTCTTCTCCAGACATATCATTGGTCTCTATAGATGTTGCACTTAACCTTAATTGGACCGTTTTAAATGAAAATCTGGGCAGCGATCATCTTATAATTAAAATATCAACATTTTACACGTCACACCTCCCGATAGTTAGGAAAAGGAATTTTAACAAAGCTGACTGGACAGCATATAAAAAATATTTGGTCCAACAGTTTCGTAATTTATGCTTACCGAATGACCTTCAAAATTCATATAATTCATTTTTAGACATTTTGAACGATGCTGCAAATAAATTCATTCCGATTTTTAAATATAATCAAAACCCTTCTTCTCATTTCACCCCGAAACCATATTGGACTCCAGAATTATCACATGCTGTGGCGCAACGTAGGTTAGCTTTATCTAAATTTAGACGTAATCCCACACCCCAAAACCTCAATAATCTTAATATTAAGATCAATGCAGCTCAAAAATTAATCCGTCAAGCTAAAGGAAGGAACTTTCAAAATTTCTGCTCCTCAATTGATCACACTATATCTGCCAGTGACATGTGGCGCAAAATGAGATGGTTGAAAGGTTACCGTTCGCCTAGACATTATGTGGACGACCAAAGCGCCACAAATCTTTTAAACTCTCTAACTCCCGAGTATGTTACCCCATCTTCCCCGACGGTTCATCACAGTAACCCTACAATAGAGAGTGAGATCTCCCTTCAGGAGCTAGACAAATGTATCAAATCTAAGGATACATCTCCTGGATGTGATGATATATCTTATTCCATGATTAAAAATTTACCTGAGGAAGGTAAAACTTTACTTCTAACCCTCTTCAACAACTTTTTTAAGCACAGTTTTGTCCCCTCTCAGTGGCGCGACATCTGTATCATACCTATTCCAAAACCCGGTCGTGACCCTAGTAACGTTTCTTCACTTCGTCCAATATCATTATTGTCGTGTTTATGCAAAATTTTTCATTATATATTATATAAAAGATTGGAATGGTTTCTAGAAAAAAGTAACACATTTTCTGTGAACACAGTTGGCTTCCGCAGAGGTAGATCGTGTTTGGATGGTTTGAGCTACTTAATCTCTACGATCCAAGCTGGTTTTTCCGAGGGTTGTTCTACTATGGGATGTTTTTTAGATATAAATAGTGCGTACAACAATGTAAATGTCTCTGTACTAATAAATGTTTTGGATAACTTTAAAGTCGGGTCACTCATCTGTAGATATTTATGGAATTTTCTACATAGAAGAATACTTAAGATCAGATCTGGTAATAGTTTTATTAGTAGATATTCTGGTAGTGGTTTGGCTCAGGGCGACCCGTTATCCCCACTATTGTTTAATATAGTAACGTCAGCTATCTGTAAACGTGTAGAAGATGACATTTGTATTTCCCAATACGCGGATGATTTCGCTTTGTACGTACAGTGTTCATCTGTTAGCGAGGGACAACACAAGATCCAGTGTGCGCTTGATATCATCAACAGCATGTTGACACACGTAGGATTAGACATTTCTCCCGCCAAAAGTAAAATATGTCTTTTCAGTAGAGGTTTTCGTTGCCCAGATATAGAAATAAGTTTAGACGGTACCTCGTTACAATTAGTAGACCATGTCAAATATTTAGGACTGTGGCTAGATAGGGGTCTTCGATGGAAGAAGCATATTGGTGAAATCCGAGAGCGCGTTCTAAAATTGATTAATATTTTTAAGATTTTAGTGGGACCTGGTTGGGGTGTTCATCCCAACAACTTAAGAAGATTGTACATTTCTCTTATTCGTAGTCGTATCGACTTTGGTAGCTTTTTACTGGACAATAGCGCCACCACACATTTAAGTAAACTAGATCGACTACAAAACATTTGCCTCCGGTTAATAGGCGGTTTTATTAAAAGCACCCCGATCCATGTGATGGAATCCGAATTAATATTGCCTCCTCTTTTTATTCGTCGTCAATTTTTAGCTGGTAAATTTTACTTAAAATCTAAGAGTTACGATTCTCCGTTAATTAATTTACTAGATAAGTTACAGGGTTTCTGCGACAATAAACCTTTTTGGAGAAATAAAAAAAAACCTCTCTTAATTTTAACACATAATGCTCTAAAGCATGAACATATGTACCGCAGCAGTAAAATCGGCATGTTCTCCATGGACACTTGGGTCAGCAATATGGACTTATCAGATATTGTAAAACCTAGTTTAGATTCAGTGGATAAACCTAAGCATTGTTACAATTTAGACATCTTAAGAACAATTTGTTGTGAATCTCTAAATACACAGTATTCTGGGTTTCACTGTGTGTATACGGATGGTTCTAGACATGAGAATTACTGTGGTGCGGCCTTTTTCGATACTCAGTTAAACACTTCTTTTAAATTTAAAATTAAATCGAAACTCTCAATTATGCATTTAGAGCTAATTGCTATAGCTGAAGCATTATCTTATATCGAATCTCTGGATGGTGATCGTTTTGTCTTATTCACCGACTCAAAAAGTGCTCTTCAACACCTGATAAGATGCACGAGCCCGTCACCATTTAGGGACCTTCCAATAGCATTCACTATATTAAAAACCATTGCTTTTTTTGTTGCCAATCATAAGACAATTGTACTTCAATGGATTCCTTCTCATGTTGGACTGGAGGGTAATGAGACGGTTGACCGTTTGGCTAATGAGGCGGGATCTGATGGGGAAAGCTATCCTTGTCCCCCTTGGCATACAGAGCTCCTACCCTTGGTTAGAGACATATGTTTTCAATCATGGTCGACATATTTTGATGAAAGGTCACTAACTAAGGGTATCTGGTACAGAACCATTCAGCCATCCCTCCCACGTGTGCCTTGGTTCAGCGAGGGCAGAATGTGTAGGGAGGAAGTTGTGACGGCTTTAAGACTTCGATCCGGTCATATACCACTCAATAGCTTTGGATTTATGATGCGCAAAGTCGATTCACCAAATTGTGATATCTGTGGTATCATAGAAGATGTGCACCATGTTATGGCGGAGTGTAGCCGTGTGGAGGTTCAAAGGCGTCAAGCCTTTTCCATTTCTTTTAATGTCGGCTTCTTTAATAGTGTCCTCGCCTCACCATTATCGGATGAGGCCAGAACACTTTATCGTATTATTTTTATGTGTTTAAGGTGGCGGGTAGATTAGTTTAGCATAAGTTAACTGTAACCAATAATCGGGGTGACATATTCTGTATAGAAAAAACCCTGTAAATAAATAAAGATTAAAAAAAAAAAACAAAATTAAGCAAATCGGTCTAGACCAGTGGTGGACAAAGTACGGTCCTTCGACATGAGTAGTATATGGCCCGCGGTAATAAAAAACTGATGGTGCAGAAGTATGAGTAGATTCTACTTAGAAGAATAAAAGACACGCGCCTACCATGGAAGGGCCTTTATATAAAAGTTAAATTGCAATAGGGTATATGACTGAAAAAATCAAATTAAGCTCGTTTTTAAGATCGGCACGCGCTCTTATTCTCGAATTTTGATGCGTTACATTTTTGTAAATATGTATTGATTTAACAAATTAAAAACTACGTATTCATTATTTTTCAAATCTCTAACTGACTGGACTAATTATATTTATTGATACTGTCAACATGCCTATTTTTATAATTTGCGCTTACGATGTAATACTATTTTCTAACAAATATTCCTAAAATTCTGGCCCTCCTTTGAATTTTTTTTAAACTATCTGGCCCCCTATTAAAAAAGTTTGCCCACCACTGGTCTAGACGTTCTCGAGTTTTAACGAGACTAAGGAAAAAGCAATTGATTTTTATCTTATATAAAAATCTGCGCGGAGATGTATCTGGGTCACTGATAAGTTTGATAACATGAAAGGTAAAACTCCGCACCCTCCTCTGTCATCTCAATGGCAATTGTAGCAGTAAGACCTCTCTTTGAGGAGTATCTGGAGAGAGGCGGCAAGGCGTCCCGGTCGGAGAGTTGGATTCCCGTTGAATCAGACTCTCCAACCGGGACGCCAGGTGTCACCACTGTGTGGACCAACCGGAGAGGACACGGTGGAAGCATGGGCAGAGCATCACCGTGTCCTCACGGTAGTCAGAGGCGACAACGACCACCACCGACCCAGGGCAAGAGGACTCATTTGGCGGATATTATCACACCAAAAAATTGGAAATTTTCTTCAAAATTGTGTGCGTGCCCCAGCAGCAGAACATAGTATGCCAAAGTAGTCTGCGTCCACGACGGAAACCATGTTAGCATTTGACAATATCAAGTCGGTGCAATCATCTCAGATCAATGTACTGAGTACCAGCAGCACATTGACCTATCGACCCGAATCTGTCAAATCTCAACAGTTTATGATGAAGGAGGCTCCATCCGTGAAGTGATGAATTCTTCTTATCGATTGGGGTGTGTGTTGAAGAAATAAAATTCCGATAATGGGTGTTTAGCTAATTTATTTTCAGTTCTTAATCGCCAATAACCTACAATAAAGAGCTGATAATACAATTTAAAAAAAGTCCTAACCTATTTTTATTGAATAATGCTTGGTAACAAATATCGTTTTCATTTTGTATTCAATAAAAAGTTACAACTAAAAAGTATTATAAAACAAACTCAATAATGTTCTTCGAGTGCATATCTCGATTACTGTGTTCGTCGACAGCGACGCAGTATAATCAAATACATTATTGAGAAAAAAAAATAACTTAAAAATTTAAATAAAGCTAATTAATCATTCTCTAAAAGCCATGTATCAGTGAGTTAATTTTGAGGAAATAAGTTCAGTAGTAGTTAAATATTGGCTAGGTTGCCGTTATAGTTAAGAATACATTTTAAATAGAGTACTAAAGGTATCCCGAACTGTCTGATACAAGAGGCCGTCTCTCATAAGAGCTAGGGGCGGGCCTTCGCCGCGCCCTATACATACAATCAAATTAAATATAATTTACGAACTACAACTATAATTCGACAACACTATAAAGAAAAGTACAAGTAAAAATTATCATCAATCAAAAATAATTATGGCTAACTAATTCGCACTTTCGAGGACAATGATTAAGAGGCACTCTGCGTGAATTTATTAATCGTGTAGATTATAACTTACTACAGGTTTCGTAATGTTACTTAAAAAAAAATACAAAATACAAGTGTATACTTGCCTTCCGTATCTGTTTTAACGACATAATTTTGTTAACAAACCCGTTTATTACTATGAACACTTGGCCAGAGTTGAACAGTGTCGCATCTGGCTGAGAGTGTTTCGATTCGGCGTCATCGATCCTCAGTCTATGAACACAATTATCCAGCGTACCTTACCTAAAGCATTAAAAGCTAATTATGTGTATGTGGCATGAACTAAACTGTGGAATCTCACGCGGGCAATATTACGAAGTCTAAGGCTATTGGAATTTTGAACTGAAAACAAATGTGATGGAAAACTGCAAGCATAATAGATGTACATTAATACTGTACTTTTTTATGTGAAAATGTGTCGCAATATTAGCCAGCGTCAAATTCCACTAGCAATCACAATGTCTTGAATCAATAGGATACTTTACTCCCGCATATAATATTCACATATACCAAAATATGTTTGTCTTGATATAGTTGCAGTATTATACCGCATTGCCGACTCCGTTGGTATTAGGACAGATCTGAAAAGAGATAAACATGTTTTAGATTTTAATAAATTATTGCAACATTGATTTTATCAATTGTGTCAACATGAATAAGCAATTTCGCAACCTGACGAGTCTACAGAAATAACTTTGGAGTTGCATTTTCATGGTGAATAATAATAATGCAAATAGTTACATTATGGAAAATTTTGTGTAAATGTATTGTGGAGAAAAAACAACCTACAGAATTTGATGCGATAAAACCTCACGCTAGTAGGACCAATCAGTACAATACTAATATTTTTTGTTCATTTGACTTTTTGTTAACCTCTCATTTGTGTATAAAAAAGTGTGCATGTGTGAACTCACAGCTGGGGACAAGGTCCTGGTGCATGTGGTGCTCGGCGTCCATGCCGAGGGGCATGCAGGTCGCGGGAGGGGGCCGGCGCTGCACCTGTTGCACAAATAATACATGTTAATATACAACCATTTACTTGAAGACACTCAGGCTTCAACTTATTTATTTCGTAATACTTCTGAGGAATATACTTTTCAGGTTTTGCTGGCATGATTTGAAACTTAGCAATGAATACTACCAAAATATAATAATGTGAGATGATGAAATGTACTCCTCAACGCTGTCAGCTGGTTCTATACTATACTTAGCCTCATGCACAGGTAAAAGACAGTTCTTGGGTAATGCAGCGAAATTCAAGTAGTAAAATTAAACTGTATTACCCATTTAAAATCACTAATTGACAAATTATTCGATAAATTGAAGATTATTTAAGTAGTAAAATCACAAAATCAATTTTCACTTAATAATAACATTTTCCAACATGTTTATCGCGATATGTATGGGAAGATTCTAACGAACTTCAACTGTTAATAATACCTAAGTCTAACAACTCATACGTCGTCGTATCCAAACCTTGCCGTCTATTTAAATTGATAGAGTGCGTGTGAAAGTAGCTCCATGTTATCGCCAATCAGCATCCGCTGCCGATATCGCATCGTTTCAAATAACGTACAACGTTCAAACATTTGCGATAAAATGTAATCTTCGGTGATTAGTTTATTTTGTTTTCGGTTATTTGATAAAACATTTTCTTCGTCGTAATTTTTAGGTACAAATACAATTATTTGAAATTCTGAGTACCACCATATCGATAAACCGGGTAGTGCGATTATTTTTTTTGTTCAAGCCATGGTGCACAATCATTTTCCTTGTCATTCTTTTCGTTTTATAATTAAAACAAAATTTCAGTCTTTTTATTATACATAGTTGACATCATAGCCAATACTCGTTTTTTTTGAGTCAAGTTGCTAATATAATGTGATGATGTTTTGATGGTCTTTTTACTTTATTTCGTAGATGTTTTTTCTTTTCGAAAATGGTGTAGGTAAATTTTAATTTAATTAATGACGTAGTTATTTATTTACAGATTAAACAAAGTCGTATAAGTCTCTGTACGCATATATCTTCCGAAATTTTGGACCATTGCATTTATTTTTGTTTGTTATTTTCAGATTATGAAAAGGATGAATGTGAGAAAGTTTTCAGAATAGGTATCCATTGATTGAGTCGAGAACCCGGTGTGGGCCGGTAGTAAAACACAAAATTCTCGAAGGAGATATAAAACAAAATCGGTACCTGATCGAGGTTGAAGCGAACAAAAGCCTCGTACTGTTCGGCGAGCTTGGTGCTGAGCGCAGACTCGTACTCGGAGCGGAGAGCCACCTCTTGCTCACGCAGCATCCGCTCACAGATCATGCGCACCTGGTGATGTCACGATAAAACACGTTAGCATTTAATGCGAAGAAAAGATGGATGAATGTCAACCTAATGCTAGTCTGCGAAGACAATGGACAATATGCGGGTGAAATATTTAGGGCTGAGGTAACGCCGGACTAGCCAGGTCTAATGGTTTACGCTGTGTAGGTCGCACTCGGTGATAGTTCGCCGAGAATAGCTAGTCGACGGTGAGCGAATGTATCCGTATCTCTCGGACCCCTAACTCATGAACAATATAGGGTTTTATTTGGTTCAAGTCAGACATAACCCTCCGCTTGCCCTGAACAGAGAGAAGAAAAACAAACATGTAGACCCCTCTCAAGTATGGAGTATTAAGTGTCTTAATATGGGACAAAGATGCTGGTCTTAGCTACCTGGGTTGAAGATTAAAAAGTTTACTCAATGCGGTTCCAAATTCCAGATGTTTGACAAATTTACATTTTTGAAGGCGTACGACATTAGAACGATCGGCGCCCACGTGTTGGATCACGCACGGCTCACTCTTTCACGGAAAGAGAAGACGCTTTAACGAAGGTCGTCGAAATGTTACATCATCATAAATGTTATGTGCTGGTTTTGTGCATACAGCAAAACACTAAATTCAAAGATATTTTTAGGAAACCTAAACCTTTAGAAGCTCAATTCTCATCATCTGCTCACCATTTTTCCAACTATTTTAGGGAAGGCTTTTTGTCAAAACGAATGCAGCTGAATATCTGTATTTCACATAGAGGTATAGACTGCATATCTGACCTCCATAACCATGTATCTGGGTAATGCAATACCCCTTGTTAAGACCGGTTGTCAATTTCGAGTTTCCGACAACAGAAACGACTGTGAAAGCACAGTTAAACCTGGAAGATCTTTAAGAGCTGAATAAATTGTGAAACAAACTTACCTGTTTGAAAGTGAAGAGGGCACGGTTGTGGACCTTCTGACTGCTGTGGGAAGAATGGTGTGGCGGGGAGCAGTCGCCTTCAGAGCCACTGGACGAGGAACAGGAGGCAGCGGCGTTTGTCAGTCGCAGCTGGCGGCGGCGGTGCAGGCGCTTGATCTCGTCACATATCTCTTGGGCCATGCGCTCTGGGGAATTAAGAGGGATTTACACGTTAAAGACAAAGTTCATAGTTTAATTGTCAAAAGGAGCGTGAGCTGATTTTTTTTTAGGAATTTAATGTCTCATCGAATGTACCGAAATAGATTTTTGACTGAAAAATTCTTATTAGTCTGTCAGATTATCAAATAATAATTGACGCGGATTTTTTTCTTTTCTTACGTAAACCAAAATCGACAGAGAAGGTACGAAAGTTTTAAAATGAGAATACGTCACAATTCAAAACAATTTATACTGAATTCTGACGTCATGAGTCCCTTGAGTTCAATAGAAAAAATATGCTCACTTTATTTTTAAAAAACTCAAAGTGATGCTTAATTTATTGATGCTCTCGAAATGCCTACTGAATTATTATTTTTTGTTGTATTTATTACTGTAAGACAAGTTAGAAGAAAGAGGTAAATGTTGCAGGAATTTTGAGTTATTCATAATTAAACTGCATTTAACACTTGGGAAAGACCAAAGAAACAATAACAAAAATCATATTTATGTCTAGAAAGAGCAGTGACTACAGAAAGAAAACATGCTAAGCTGACCACAAATAAATTAGTATAGAAGCATGATCAGATAAGTAGGGAACTTAGTTCAGGCATGATCTGGCTGGAAAATGGGTTGTCACCAAATCAACAATGCTTTTGTCACACAAAACTAAAAATAGTCACATTAACTATGCATCACCTTATAATCCCAAGAGTAATAGGAAAAGATTAACAAAGACTCAAATATATTATAACAAAACACACTATAATATATTATAGTGTGTTTTGTTGCCAAAATAGTTGTTACAATAAAAATAACTATGCAAGGAATGTGAACATGGCTAAACTTGGATGTGTCAACTAATCAGTGTCAAAATTAATGACCTCTTGTACCTACTGACTGCATGTGTGTATAGAAATATTTTCAATGTTATGTTGAAATAAGAACAATTTATTTTCTAAGCTAAAAAAAAGTACACTAGTAACCATACATTAATTTGACTTGACCGTTATTCGAAGCTTATTTAATTTGGAGATAGGCACTACGTTTCCCGCCATCTATATCTGTCTCTTTCTTTCTTGTATCCTTCTCTTTCTAACCCCACCACCTGGCAGAGTGGGGGCGCACTTGGTAAGCCGCCAACTTTTATACCTCATTGGCGTCTTGTTTCCCGCCGAGGACGGTTGTGTTAACAATAAACGTTACCACAATACTGTAATTTATTTTAAACTAGTTATAATTATTAAGTACGAGTGTATTTAGAAGTACAATTTCGGAAACAAAATTATATTTCGTGTGTTTTACGTGTGGTGCCGGTTTTAGAAACCTACTGGTAAAAATACCCACAAAAACGACACAATGGATAATAATAATAGTTATGTGCAAAATGAACTGACTGAACCAGGACCATCTGGTATGCAACATAAGTTAAGGAATAGAAGCTCGAGTTCAAGCAGTAATAGTTCCCAGAGCAGTACTTCATCTTCGTCTTCATCCAGCCCCTCAAAGCGTCGACGAACTCATCACGAAAAAAAGAGGAGGGGGAAAAAACGAAGGCATTCAAGACAGGAATATCGAAAATTATCAAAGGAGGTACGTGATCTTCGTAAATGTTTGTACATGCGTGAAAATGAGCGTCAAGTTCAAGCTAGTGATCACTACTGTAATGATTCCATGTCTATTAATTCTGGTGTTAGTCGTAATCTTTATGAAGAATTAGGTGATAACGCGTCAGTTATCGACGTGCCTAACGAGGTTATTTTTAATATTCAAACAAAATTAAAAGAACCTTCTATGCCCAAGAGTTCTGAAATCCATTTAAAACTGCTATGTGATCTTCAACATTGGGATACTAGTAATTGGAATGAAATCAGATATTCTGAAACACAAAAGGCGTATAATCACAAACCGGGTTTTACGGATATTGAGATAAATGAAGAAGTTGCAGGCTTCCAGTCTCCCCGCCATTTGATATACGCTGATAAAGCCTTTGCTGCCTTAACTATGTGTATCTTAAAACAGAAGGAGTCACTTCAGAAGGTATTGCTTGATTTCGCCCAGTGGTCTAAAGAGTTAACCCCAGATTATGAGGTCATTAATAATAAGTTAACGGAACTTATAAATTGCAGTGATTTCCAAACAACATCCGCAGATCTGTTACAGCTTGTTTGTGGCCATCGCGCAGAGATATTGCAAATGCGCCGGGACTGTGTAATTAAACAGGTAAAGGAACCATTAGTGAAATCTACCCTCAGGAAGATTCCTCCTACATACACAAACTTGTTCAACGCAGATAAATTCACCGCCGCTTTAGAAAAAGCGGGAGGAGTACGAAAATGTTTTTGGCCACTTAAGAAGTCTAACAACTCTACCTCGCAGGTAGACACACACAAAACTAGCGTCTCCTCGCAGGAGTATGCGACCCGAAAAAGACCCTCGCAGGGTTGTCAACAGGGATCATGCCATGTGCAAGGCTGTTGTCAAAATGCACCACCTCCGCAGGGTGGTTATAATTCTCATGGACATAGCTCTTATTCGGTCGCACCGAATAATCGGGGCTTTTTTCGGGGACGGGGCTCTTCTAGAAATTACCCCAAGCACCGAAATCAGTCCAAACCTGGGCAGAAACGAGCACCATCTCCGCCCAACAACAGTAGAGACGTCAAACGTCGAAAATACTGACATGATGCAGTTCAAAGCGGGCCGTCTAGCAAATTATTTAACTCAGTGGGAACAATTTGGAGCTCCAAATGTCATTCTCAAGATGATATCAGGGTATCGCATACCCTTTCGTCAAAGACCTCCAATGATCCATCCAAGGAACATAAAAAAGGGCATGTTAGTTCCTTATCCAGAAGAGATGACTGCTGTCATCGACAAAATGAAGGATCAAGGGGTCCTCGAACGAGCACATCGGTCTCCAAGTTTCCTCTCATCAATGTTTTTAGTTCTCAAGAGCGACGGCTCTGCTCGGCCCATTTTCAACCTGAAGACCCTCAATCAATTCGTAATTACCACAAAATTCAGACTAATGAATGTTACTCGTGTGCCGGACTTCCTACAGGAAAGAGACTGGCTATGCAAAATAGATCTCTCACAAGCCTACTTTCACATTCGTGTAGCTCGCAGCCACAGAAGATTCCTACGCCTAGTCTATCGAAGGGAGCTGTTGGAAATGACATGTTTACCTTTTGGTCTAAGTACTGCACCCAAGACTTTCGCATCAGTGACAAATTGGGTTGCCCAAATGCTCAGAGAACGAGGAATACGTATTCTGGTGTATTTGGACGATTTCCTGATTGCTCATCAACAGAAGGAAAGCCTAGGGGAACATGTAAATATTGTCATTCAAACTCTCGAGACGTTAGGCTGGATCATAAACTACGAGAAATCTGTGTTAACTCCGTCAAAAACATTGGTGTTTCTAGGCGTTCAGTGGAACGCTTGGACAAACCAAAAGCAACTCCCCAAAGAGAAATTGACTTCGCTGATTGTCAAGCTGTCCCAAATGCTGGACAAGAAACACGCAAAGCTCAAGGAAGTTCAGAGTCTAGTGGGACTTCTGAATTTTGCGAGTTTTACCGTCCCAAGGGGCCGACTAAACTATCGAGCCTTATTGGACCTCCTCAACAAAATGTTGAAATCAGACCGAAAATGGCATTTAATTCCCATCGAAGCCAGGAACAACATAATATGGTGGCTTCAGAACTGCAAACGCCCTTCAGCCATTCAGGTACCACCACCGACCCATTACCTAACAACGGATGCCTCCGATATAGCATGGGGAGCTCGGTTAGACAATCTGTCATTGACAGGGTTGTGGGCAGACCACGAAAAACATTTACACTGCAACCAGAAAGAGATGCTCGCCATCCTAAAGGTGTTACAAGATCATTGTCAGCTCCTGCATCGGAGTACAGTACTAATTCAATGCGACAACAAAACTGTTATCGCGTATCTCCGACACGAAGGGGGCACGAGATCCATACCACTGATGGATCTGACATACCAAGTTTACCAAATTCTGGAAGAATATCAAATTCATGTGAATATTTTTCATATTCCCGGGATGTACAACGGTCATGCAGACCATTTGTCGAGACTTCGGGTCAATCCAGAGTGGCATCTCCTGGCCAGAGCCACAGAGAAAGTGTTTGCCAAATGGGGCACCCCCCTGATAGATCTCTTTGCCTCCAGTCGAGCACACGTGGTAGTGAATTATGCGTGTCTGGATCTGAACGATCAGCAAGCATTGTTTCACGATGCGTTCTCCCGGCAGTGGGATTTTCAACTGGCGTGGATTTTCCCGCCACCGTACTTGATTCCCAAAGTGTTATCTCATTTGAACAGTGCTCACGGGGTATACCTATTAGTAGCTCCACACTGGGATCGAGTATATTGGCGGGCAGATCTGAAGGCCCGAGCGTTGGCAGCCCCATTCACACTTCGGAATCTCGATCAAGTCTTAATAGACGTGTCGACGGGATTTCCACCTCCCAGGACACACAACATGATTCTCGAGGTATGGAAATGTGGGGGTGGACCGAGACCCTAAAAGATTGGAATGATAGCCAACTAAAATTATTGAAGAAGTCTTGGCGGCCTTCCACGCTAAAGACTTATAATGTTGCTTGGAAAAAATGGGTAATCTGGTCTAAGCAACACCAAATTAATCCTCATAATCCTAAGGGTAGAGAGGTAGCCAGATTCCTGTCGGACCTTCATCTGGTTAATAATTTATCTTATAATACGATTCTGTTGCACAAATCTGTAATTTCCACTCTTTGCAATCCAGACATTGCTGGACAAATTAGTTCTCATATTTTAGTAAAACAGGTCTTAAAGTCCATAGCGTTAGAGAAACCAGTTAAATCTAAACCACCAATTTGGAACATAGACAGCCTAGCTGTCTACCTAAATAGTTACAATTTAACACATGACAATATTTTCCATGTGCAAAGACACACTGCAACATTATTACTCTTATGCTCAGGTCGAAGAGTTCACGATTTGACTTTATTAAGAACTGATGCGGAGCATTGTGTTCAGAGCAATAATTCTATCACCTTGTGGCCTGTTTTTGGTTCAAAAACTGATTCTTCGGATCACAGGCAATCGGGTTGGAAATTGTTAACTAATTCAGCTAATAATAATTTAGACCCAGTTTATTGGATAAATAGAACTATTGAATTGTTGAAAAATCGTAGAGAAACGGCTAAGATCCATAATCTGTTCATTTCTACAAGAGGTGAAGCAAAAGCCGCTTCAAAGACAATCATATCGGGGTGGATTAAAACTCTACTTAAAGATGCGGGTATAACTGCAACGCCTGGGAGTTTCCGCTCTGCTGTTGCTTCAAAAAACTGGCTAGATAACTTCCCATTAGAAGATATCCTCGCGAGAGGAAATTGGAAGTCCCAAAATACTTTTTGTAAGTTCTATAAGCGGACAGTTTTACCCTCATCTTCAAGTACCTCTATAACTATGTTATTCAATCCTGTTGATTGATGTAATGTTGATTATTACATTGTGATTTATCAAGTTTAAGAAATTACATAACTAAACCAAAATCATATAATTACATAAAGCATTTTAATTTTTGTTGTACTTGTTTACTTCAAATTATATAATAAATACCTTATTTACTATCAAGTTATTCACATTGGCGTCCGTATCACCACCACCAGGCGATAACAAACAGGTCTCAAATTAAATAAGCTTCGAATAACGGTCAAGTCAAATTAATAGAAGCGTTTTACCTCACAATAAAACGCATATTAATTTACTTACCTTATTCGAAGCTTATGTTTTAAAGTCTGCCTGGTGATTTTCGACTCAATGAGGTATAAAAGTTGGCGGCTTACCAAGTGCGCCCCCACTCTGCCAGGTGGTGGGGTTAGAAAGAGAAGGATACAAGAAAGAAAGAGACAGATATAGATGGCGGGAAACGTAGTGCCTATCTCCAAATTAAATAAGCTTCGAATAAGGTAAGTAAATTAATATGCGTTTTATTGTGAGGTAAAACGCTTCTATTTTATATTTTTTGCTAACTAGTGTTTTTATTTTCATCTATAACACTGGCACAGGGACAGTATTTTTGGGTGCAAGACATTTCCATATTTAAAATCAGTAATTCCTCATTAAAATGTCTTTTATACTGTTCCCAAATCCAAGGTTAGTTTTTGGGTTAAATTAGTTTGTTCTGTTATTTTTTTTTTGGATTTAGTTTTCAATTGGATTAGAATCATAGATAAGTCTCAAACAAGTCTACCTATAATTATGAGCATGCTATTAATCATACTATACCTACCTATTAAACTAATACAGGCTCACATTCTATTCCAAGGGACTTAACACTGGTAAAATAAAGGTGTACCGTCAAGGTATGCCTCTGCCTAACCCTTTGGAAATTACAGGTGTAATTTATGTTAAACTAAAGTGTTTAAGTTTTTTTGTTTGTGTGTAAGTTTTGCATAATTGTACTATAATACTATATAAGACTAATTTTCATTCCTTAGGTACTTGAAGATTTAAGTTCGAGCTCAGAAAATAAATTATGAAAAGAAATAGTAGCCATTCAAATAAATAGCTGCATTCATTTTACTGAATCATTACTGTATACTTTTTACTTTTCAGTCATTAATTTTTATGAAAGTATAACTATGAAAAATAAACATAAATGAGAATAAATTGATTTCACATCAAAACTATAATAAATTTGGATGCAACAAAAAATTTATTCCAATTTTAGTGAAAAACTATTTCAGTCAATTCTAAGAGCCAATCATGGCAATAAAATAAAGGCTTGGAAACAGTAAAATATTACTGAAAATACAATCAATTACTTTATAGTAGCTTATTCATGACCAATACCAATAAAAGATTAAGGGACAGGTAGAAAATACTCAGTACAGCTGGCCAATGTAACAAAAAAAAAAAGGTTAAATGCATAGAGAAGTGAAAAGGACAAAAAAATACTTCAGTTTGTTTATGATTATAAAGTTCTTTTGCTTTTCTTAAATCTTCATACAACTTGGTATTGAATAAGTATTGGGCATAATGAATACTTTGTTTAGCAATTCAATGACCTTTGGAAATGAATGCAATCATTTCATTGGTTGAAGTGATTAATTTTACCATAAAAAATGGTTAATTAAATTGGTTGTAACAATTTGTATTTGTTAATTTATTAACAAGTTTTGTAGGTTTGGTTTTTTTTTAATACTACATTACAGGTTTTGTTCAATATCAGCATAAAATCTTCTCATTGTAAACTTTAATGTCAAAAACAAAATAAATAATACCAGCTGTTATTTTTAATACACATTCTGTCATTATTTACCTTCAGTACAACCTTCAAACTTCAGTGAGTGTTCAAGATTCGTATCATTTAACTACGACGAATTATTATGAGCCATGTAATGTTTTGAAATTAACATGCAGTAATTATAGTCAACTAATAAATAAAACAGCCCACATATATCCTTTTAATTGCTTTGTTTGAATCTGTCCAGTCATCCAGTTAATTACTAATAAATTTGCTGAAACGTACAAAATGCAGAGAGCGCTGCGTGAGCTGCCCATATTTTGGGTGAATAAGCATAATGTAAGTCAGAGGAACTGCATGGAACAGACAAAAAAACCCAAGTTTCAGTAAAAACCGACCCACATTGAACACCACAAAGACGTCGGAGTTGGTAATCGAACACAAAACCAACAAAAGGACATGAAAAAATCCACGCAACGGTCTTCATGCATCACTCATCTCGCTCTAACGCGATAAAAATATTCATGATACAGTGGAAACAATGGCGTTAGATAATACAGCTGACTAAATATACAAATAATTAATTGTTGCGTATTAATTACAGAAAATTTATAACTATCAAGCCTTCATTGCAATCTCAAAGCCATAGTAAAAAAAATAAACAAACCTGGGGTCAGTTTCACAGGTGCACTAACGGAATCTCCAAAAGACGATGGTTTACTTTCAGAAACTTTTATTCCAGGACTTGTGCTGGAACTGGCTGCAAATGGTGAGCACCTTCGCCTTTTAGCAGGCATTTGCGCCATGGACTCCCAGTCCAAATTTCTTTTGAGAGTAGCACACGCCATTTTCTTTTTACGCCCAGCGAATGTCCTCTACCTATCCGATACTATGTTTGGAATTTCTGCTTTTGTCACGAATCGAGCAAAAAACGAAAATACTAAATAAACTAAGAAAGATTAAGCACTACGATTGTTATACAGTAACTTCTAAATTATTTTCTCGCAGGATTTCTTTAGATATTAAAGATTATTTGACGCTGTCCGAATCTCTCACTACCAAATAAAATCCGGCAGCGAACACTTTTCACTATTCAATTTTATTTTGACATTTTGTTGTTATAACCAGGCATACCAACTTAATAAATTTAAACCATAGACAATTCTTGAAAACCCTGTTCTAAATTTTACGAGAAAAACATCCTTGGAGTAATTTAAATTTGTAAAATGTGGAATTGTGCGGAATTTTGCTTGTGCTCTTCAAAAGAGAGTTATTTTACATAAAAATACGCAAAAAAAAAACAGAACTAACTTCCTAGTTAGAGTACTGAACCAATCGAAGTAATACAATGGTCACCACACTATTTATACTTTGACAGGTCAAGAAAAGCGAAAATTGTTTTGACGTCTGATTGTGAGTCATCGTCTAAATAATTCTTTGCAGCTTCAGTTTGCAACTTCTTAACCATTCTTTAATTTTAAAGGCTGTGCATTGCCTAGTGCTAATTTGATAGGTCCTCGAGCCTATTGTTTTTGTGTTAAAAGTTTTTAAAAGCCGTCAAACTGGGGAACGAAATGTCGTCATCCGCTATGGAAAGTATCCTTTTTCAAAGTTTTTGACACTACTATTCAGGATTTTCAGCTCCACATTATTAAAAATAATCCGTGAAACTTTAGCAATTTAGGTCAGTGGGTCGTCTTAGGGGCGGTCTTTCAAAATTACTGTAATAAAATCAGCTATGGATAAACAGCATTTTTTAGGTATTTCCCAATTTGTTATTGGCCTTGTAGTTAATGTGAGATTTGAAGACTCGTTGTTCTTTGGGTTATTTTGCGATCGATTTACTTACTCTTAACATAAGCTTACAACTTTATTCCTTGAAAACCATATGTTTTGTTGACTTTTGATTTCACAAACATGAAATGGGTCCTATTAAGAATATGAGTCACACATAGGGTAATAGGACATAATCATCACTCTAGACATTCTTATAATTGAATCATAATATGTATTTCATATTTTCGATTTTAAGTTTTAATTGTTGCTATTTATTCAAAATAGGATTTTTGTGTATTTATATGTCGACCCTTTTTTTTAAAATGAACCTTTAACTCACTTTTATCAGAACACCTATTTAATTTAAAATTTGCTGTAAAAGAGTTAGAGAGAAACTCAAAAAAATGTGAAAAAGAAGAAAAGATGGAGAAAGAAAAAGCCAAGAAGGCAATACAGAAAGGTAACTTAGAAGGAGCAAGAATACATGCAGAAAATGCCATAAGACAGAAGAATCAGGGCCTCAATTATCTTAGGATGTCAGCACGAGTTGATGCAGTTTCAAGTAGAGTGCAGACGGCACTTACAACCAGGAAGGTGAGTTCCAGAAACCTTAATCATTTTCAGAGACAAGTTATTTATTTATTAATGTACAACTAACAAGCAGATTCACCATCGACAACTCAAATATCATCCCACTGGAACATAAAATCATTATAACAAGTATTTTATGTATTAATTCAGGTTATAAACTATCTGCTTATAATAATAATAGGATATAACACATACACAAAACAAATGAAATACACATAAAAAGCACTAAATTACTGCCATAAGAGTATGTACGGTACAGTACTTTCTTAAAAGAGTGCTGCAGTGATGGAATGCAAAGGACATGTGAAGGAACAAGGTTGTGTTTAGTAAGAGTCTAACAGTCCCTTCCGCTCCAACCTATTTCAATCCCCAAAAAAAGTGTATGTTGTGACTAGGATGAAGTTTTCAAATAAAGCATAATAATATATGTAATTATGACATATATTGTCAAGGACGGTACGGTTGACATCTGCCGGGCATGCCGCCATCCCGGTGAGTCGATCAGACACATTGTTTCCAGTTGTTCTCGTCTTGCTAACGGCGAGTACTTGCACAGGCACAATCTAGTAGCTAGGATTACTACCAGCAACTTGCCCTGGATTCTGAAGTACCATACTACAGGTATGTGTTCTTGAAAACGGTCATGCCATATTGTATTGGGATCAATCTATCATCACTGAAAGGACTATTGTAGCCAATAAGCCTGATATTGTGGTGGTAGATCGCCGAGAGCGCCGTGCATTGATTGTTGATGTCATCGTCCCTCATGACGAAAATCTCGTGAAAGCTGAAAATGATGAAATAATCAAGTATCTTGATTTAGCTCATGAGATTGTTGACATGTGGGCCGTGGTCTCAGCAGTCATTGTACCGATAGTCGTTTCGGTCAATAGACTAATTGCAAAGAGCCTCGACCAACACCTTAAGAGGCTCCCATTGTGCAGCTGGCTCAAGGGCTTGATGCAGAAAGCAGTTCTCTTGGACACGGCGCGCATTGTGAGGAGGTTCCTCTCTATAGAGCCCTAACCACCCGCACCTTGGACCCTGTTCCCGATGCTGGTGGGCCACTATTTTTAATATTTTTAAATGTTTTTTTTTTAATTTATTTTTTATAAAAATATTTAAAAATGTAAGATAAAAAAAAAAATGAATAAAAGAGACTACTATGTAATTAATGATATGATTCATTGTCATTACTTATCTGATATCATAGTTATCATAAAAACATAATTAAGATTTATGGTGAAACAGAAAAAAAGCCAGGTTTTTTATTTAAAACAGTTAAAACTTCCTATGATGGCATTCAAACAAACATACTCTTCAGCCTTATAATATAATAATGATTTGTTCACTCATTGCAGTAACCAACCACTCAGCCACAGCGCCAACCTTGTTGTCATGTACAATTCTTGCCAATGCTCGCTGTCATGACTTCCTCTCACATATATATATATAATGATTTCAGGTCACAAATTCCATGGCGGGTGTAGTGAAGGCGATGGACGCAGCAATGAAATCAATGAACCTGGAGAAGATATCCACACTCATGGACAAGTTTGAGAGTCAGTTCGAAGACCTGGATGTACAGTCTTCGTACATGGAGAACGCAATGTCACAGACCACCACCACCACAGTGCCTCAAGGAGATGTTGATAATTTGTTGCAACAAGTTGCAGATGAAGCTGGGTATGTAATTTTCCTTATTTTTAGGGTTTTGTACCCAACATGTAAAATGGACTCATATAACACATGGTTTATTTTTTATAATGGTACAGAACCCTTGGTACGTGGGTCGGACTCTTATTTGGCCGGTATTTTTTCTTTAAAGATTTGCCTGCTTTTACCCACTATCACGCCTGATAGTAGCCTTGATGTGGTCGATGGTGAATCAAGTTTGTTTAGAAGTATACACTCAGACCCTAAGGTCGTAGCGGTCAGGAACAAAGACATTCCGCCTTATTACAAAAAGGGGTTTAACTAAAAACCCAAGTTTAATCTTGTAAAACTACGGTTTAAACAAAGATTATTACAAATCGTGGTTTTGCGATAAACCATGGTCTAACAGTAGTAGCTGTCAAAGGTATGTCAAAGTTTCTCATAGCAAATTTTTCATTGTGTTGTAGTTTTTGTGTTATTTTCACCCAAAATGGATTGAAACAAGGTAGATTTAATTGTTATTACTCATTGTGGATTTAATTGTACAGACAATCGTTCAAATGGCGGTACTAAAGTCGACGTTTTATCTTAGTTTTGTAATACAGACAAATTTAAACCATGGCTCTGCAGATAAGCCTGGACTTGATAGACCAGGTTTAAACCAAGGTTTATTTAGTTTTTGTAATAAGGCCGTAAATGTCTATTAGTCGATCTAACAATTGCTAAACAACTATTGAAAACAACTTGATCAAGCTAAAAAGTTCGCACTACACTACTGCTTCGCAGACCAGTCTTTCGATAATAAGTTCCATTAATTGGAAACTTCAACTTCCTGTTTTTAAACTGTAGATCATTGACTCATTTTATTAGTTTTACAGGGAAAAACTGCTAAGTAACCTTACAATTTAGCTACGAGTTTTTACTCAAAAATACAGTACCGAGAACTAGTACCTAGAATTGTCCTCTTCAACTTGAAATAACTTTTCATCTATTCTTTTCAGCTTGGAGCTCAACATGGAGCTACCATCAGGCATTCCAAGCACTTCAGTGGGCACTGCCACCGTCGTATCTCAGGAACAAGACGAACTCACGCAGAGGCTGGCGAGATTACGACAAGCGGAGTAACCAAATGTCATTGTACAGATATTATTTGTTACGTTACGTATATCGTATGCACGATTCTGAAATAAGATCTAAATACGAGTCAATTCACACTGAGACGCGACGCTGCGCGCACATTTCAATAGAGCTACTCAAAATCTAACTTTATTTATTACACAAAAAGGTACACATTTAACTGATGATGCGCGTCGCACGCATTTTAATGTGCACGCGGCGTCGACTGACTCACAAATAACTTTATTCAGTAGACGAAAAGATACAATTTCCAGTATCGTCGCGTCGCATCTCGATGTAAACTGTCCTTATGGCATATTTGTAAGACGTTTTGCGCAGTTTATACCAGTTTAAGTACAAGATAAGTTTTCCAAAACATATTTAACGGTTTCTAACAATTTAAGTACAAAATTGCTGGAGTGATTGTGACACACTAGGCGAATTTCCTGGTCGCCGGGACTTAGCAAATAATGATGTCATCCAATGACATCTCGTTGCACGAGTTCATTAGGAAAAACATTAATTTAATTTATATTTTCTTGGCTAATAATTATTGTCCTTCTGATATTTGATTTCTCTATCTCTGGTGCATATAAGTTAGACTAGATTAAATATTCCACCAACTTTATAATTATAAGTACATAATATAAATCAATCTACCTTCCTTGTGCACATGAAATAACTGCAGGAGCTTTGAATAGAGAACTCCACTGTTTGAGAATGTGGATAGTTTGAATACACAACAGTTTGAAGTAGTTGTGCCTTACCGGTCACTTTGATATTTACAAACGGAGATGGAATGGAATGAACTGCGCAATTAGTCTGAAGTATATAGCTTTCAGTTAACTTTGACAATAAAATTACTCTTTCTGTTGCAAGTTACAGTCCGCAAATTAAGCCTTAAAGAACAATATTACAGATCTTGTGTTTGGTGAGAATCTTAAAAAAAATTATAATATATTTTCAAGTTATTTTATTTCGTGTCATTTCCATATAAGCTACTTGTACTGTGATCACAAAATATATAGAAACAGGCTTAAAAATAAGTATCTAAGGTAAAATATGTAATTTTTTGTAAATGTTCTTTATAAAGTTATAAATAATGAATTATTTTTGTTTTCAATTTACTTCGCTGTTTGACTAATATAACCCTTTACCGTTTTATTTGTTATCTACATGGAGACGAAACTATGTTTTTTTTGTAGCATAAAAATTGGACTATTTAATATTCATGCATTGTTGCCACTTCTATTTTATTGTTAGATACATTGAAGAGTACCTAGCCGTTTATTGAATCTAGGTTGCGGGACCCGCCTCACCGCGCCGCAAACCATTTGTATGGAATCGCCTGAGCTTCCGCGTAACGCAGTTTCAACGCATTTGATTTCCCAACTTGTATAGAAACCTTTACAGACAAACCTTTTCTAACTTGGTATTGCTGTATTTATTAACAATCAAAGGACATTAATAAACAGATAATAAAAAAAAAGGTTTGTTAAAATACTTTTATTATCAGTAAAACAAATAAAGGAACAAGCATGTATCAATACAAATAACAGTAAACTTCCAACTAATACTAATAATACGGAAAAATCTGTAGTGTGACTACATTTCTTACAACCTACCGTACAAGCTAAAGCTACCTCAATACCGTATGGCGTGCCAACTCCGCCCGACTTACCCACTACGGAGCTGCTAAAACGTATATCACATCTAAAACTTAGGAAAACATTAGTTTTAATAATACAAAATAACTTCTTATCAAAGTGGTCGATTTGGACAATCGTCCGCTGTATCTTGATTGGGGCACAAATGGCGACTCTTGTGTTACAGAGATATTTATGAATGTTATTTATTTTATTCGAGTTCGTTGGCAGAGTGTCTTTGGTTCTTTTGCCGGCACAAATGTGCCCTAGTCCAGATACAATATTATACTTATTATGTGTGGTGTTTATACCTAAGAATATGGCATTAATATGACTAAGTAAAAACGTGAATACTGTGTTATCTTTGGTATAGTGTTAAGCATCCCCATTGTCGGTGGTCTCAAAGCCTATATGGTAGAAGTACCAGTCCTCGAGGAAGGACGGTACGAAGGCTTTGCTCTTCGTGTACTTGACCGGCGGCTTCAACTTGGCCAGCTCTTGTTCGTACAGCTCCAGAGATTCAGGGGAAGTGGCGCCGTTGCCCTGGAACACGATTGCAAAGAATGTTAGATGGTGATGATGTGCGATTTACCCTTTCTTACATATATACTAATATAATATTATAAAGCTTAAGTTTGTTTGGTTGAACGCGCTAATCTCAAGAAGTACTCGTTCGAATTGAAAAATTATTTTTGTGTTGGATAGTCCATTTATCGAGGAAGGCTATAGGTTACTAGCACTTTGCCCGCGACTTCGTCCGCGTGGGTTACGTACTTTCCTAATTACCCCTTTTCACCCCCTTAAAGGTTAAATTTCCAAAATCCCCTTCTTAGTGCTCCCCTACATTATAATAGGAAGCCGTGTGCAAAATTTCACATTCCTAGCCCCAGTAGTTTCGGCTGTACGTTGATATGTCAGTCAGTCAGTTCTCCTTTTATATCGAGGAAGGCTATAGGTTATATAACATCACGCTACGGCTAATAGGAGACGAGCAGCGGGGGTGAAACCATGGGAAACAGTTGTAATATAATTTCACGCTATTCAACAAATATCTACAGGTTTAGCCCTTAGAGGCTTTAGGAAACCTATAATTTTTTTGTATCATATTATAATTCTTGATATAGGCCCTGTAATTTCCTGTATCGTAAATAATACAAACGCAATCGCCATGATCATCAACGCAAAAAACCTAATAATAAAAAGTGTTATGTGCATAAAGCCATAGACCATCCTTATCTTCGCTTAACATAGCAATCTAGTCCTAAGTTAGTACATACTAACATAGGTTCTAGGGAAAAACAAATGTTTACATTTAAAACCAGAAATATGTTTTTTTTTTATGAATGGCATATCGCAGGTCAACCTAGAGGAGGTTGTATGCTTCTCAACCAGACTTTTCTGAGGATGTCTTAAATTAATATAAAGGCTCCAGCCAGGGTACCAGAAATGTGGATACATACATGAGTCATAAACTTCCCGGTAGGCTTGAGAATCTTGAAGGAAGCGTTGAGGATGGTGATCATGAACTCCCACAGTTCCCCGCACGCAGACTCCGAGATGGGAATGTCCGTCAGATCTCCGAATATGTAGTCGACCTTCTTGCCTTCAGCTATGAACTTGTTCACTGTTAGCATGCAATCTTCAACAATGACCTGGAAAGCAATTGGATAAGAGTAAGTACAATCACGATTACTTAACAGTCTGTTATGGTATAATGTTTTATTGATTAGCCGTTTATTGGATACTAGTTTTTGCCCGCGACTTCGTTCGCGTGGAATAGTGACTTCCGGCAGATTTTTGTTTTTTATTCTATTTTTTGTAATAAAAACTATCCTATGTCCTTTCTCAAGTTCCAAACTATGTTTGCACCAAATTTCACACAAATCGGTTCAGTAGTTTAGGCGTGAAGAAAAGACAGACAGACAGGCAGAGTTACTTTCGCATTTATAATATTAGTTTGCATTACGAGTATGTAGGCAAAAGTGTTTGGTGATTTACAAGTATGTATATTAAATTAAGAATCTGAAAAAAATGGCTTTTACGTCATTTGTGGCGCAAGTTATACTCTCGAAATGTAAGAAGACTTGAATATACAAATATGTGTATAACAATACATTGAGCAGTATCCGCTGGTAACTTGGATCTTATTCACGATAGCGATGGGCTAGTAATGTCAATTGTACAAGTTAAATATCATTTAAAACTTAATGAGCCCGTGTTTCGTACCTGACTACTCTTTTTTTTTTTTTTTATCGTGGTAAAATCATCAAATGAGTCCTCCCACCCAGGGCAGGGCGGGAGGGACTGTCAGACTTGTACTGACTAAAATCCACGGTGCCCTTCACTAGCCCTTTACGTACCGGGGTCACGGTAATCCCTTGGTCCCGCGACCCCGGCAGGCTTTGGCCCTCTACAGGCCCCGTCTCTATGCTGACACTCATTGAGGCGCGCGTGGAACACAACGCGCCGTCGACCCGGGCATGGTCCATGGTCGGACAGCGAGTCGCCTATTACTCGCTGCCCGCATGCCCGCGCCTACGGTGGCCGGAGATCGTCTTGCGACGTCCGACGCCGTGGGCGTCTACCACTGCGGCTGGGGTGGAGGGAGGACGCTGTCCTCTCCCTCAGGCGGCCCGCCTCCTCTTCACGAGCATGACTGCTTCGCAGAAGGTGGCGACCGCCCCCCACTCCGTCTCGCCCCGCAGCATGGCCTCGACCAATGCCGGGCGCGAGAGGTCTCCGCCTATCGCCGTCGTGAGGACACGGCGGTGCTCTGCCCAAGCGGGGCAGTCCTGCACCGTATGCTCCACCGTGTCCTCCGGACGATCCTCGCAGTGGTGACACCCAGGCGTTTCTTCCCTCCCTATCAGACACAGGAACCTCCCGAAACTTCCGTGTCCGGTGAGGACCTGCGTCATGCGGTAGGTCAGGACGCCGTGACGCCTATCCAGCCACTCCTCAAAGAGGGGTCTTACCGCCGCGAGTGCGGCGTGCCCGACCTGACTACTCTAAGAAAAGAATTAACAGCTGAAACAAACTCAAGGTCAGTCTTGTTTTAAAGTCTAGATTTCATTTTTATAAGAAGAAAAAACTACATAGATTTGAGAGGATCCGTTCAATCAGTGCAAGATTCACATTCGAAAAAGGAAATAGAAAAAAAAAAGTTATTGATCAATCTTGAGTATTTAAAACCTGGTTTACATTACATTAAATCCAGTTCACATTATCTAAATATAACACAAGTTGACACTCCTCGCTATAAATAGTGGAGTATATTTACAAAATTGTCTAGCTTTAGCCAATGACAGTTATTTGGCCCATCGCATGCAGAACTGTAATGACTCACGATCTTGATATAGTAACTAGGTGAACTTATGCCCGTTTTCACACATTAGGCAGTAGGATTTTTAACCTTCCGTTCAGCTCCGAAAGTTGAAATTGAAACAGTGCAATCATATTTTATGTAGATAATTTACGTGTTTATTATGTACTTAAATTATACTAGTACCCAGTGTAGAAATGAAATTCAGATAATCATAGGCGCCATGTACTGTAAATGAGAACTGGGATTTTTCGTTTATGAGTCGAGTAACTACGTGACCGAAAAATTCTTGGACTGGACAGATCCACTCCAAGAATTTATTTCTTTCAAAACTTTGTGGTTCTTTCTTCAGAAGTCAATCTCAAACAATAAATCGGCATACTAACGAGCAAAATAATATCTGGACTTTAAAGACCTCCGATTTTTTTCGATGATTCCCGGTGTCCAGCCCCAATTTATCCCCCACTGGTGGACAGCGAAACGTTTTATATAAAACTTTCCCTCTGTCCCCTCCCGGGTTGGACAAAAGGAAGATTTTATATAAAAGTTCTCCCTGGCCACCACTGGTGGACAGAGTGGTACAAATTTTACTGTTTTTTCTCAGAATAGTCACGTATGAAATCCCGATATTTGTCGTGTAAAATTTTCAAATTGACAATTTACCTACCTTTCTTTAAAACGCAAGTAACTAGACTTTACTGTTTTATGTAACACAGTAATATTTTGAAATGTAATAAAAGTTTAGCAATAACTTATAACATATTTTTATTATGTATGAGATAAAGGTTGACATGGATGGATATTTAAAAACTCGGGGCATACCGTGGAAGGATGATAACACCCAGTTTTAGTGCCCCTGATTAATTATAATTATGTAATAAGTAGTTAGGTACTGCTTCCAACATGCCATGCAATCTTATTTTAATATCGACATTTTGCCGTGTACCTATTGCCCGGAAAATCGAGAAAATATTTTTTTATACTTACTGGTTTTTTTGTAACTCAAATACTTACTACTAAATCAGTACTACTCAAAAACTACGTCAAGCTACTCGTACAAACAAAACATTATAGGTCAGTTAGTGCTTCACCAACTGTCAAGGCATTCGTTATTTACACAAACGTTACATTGACTCCATTGAGAATCATCCGGTCGACCGATGGGCTATGAAAATCACGCCCAGCGTCACCCTGATCGAGCGTTGAAACCGCAGTCTGTCTCCGATAGATTATATATATGGATTTTCAATTTTATGCTCTAAGCATAAAATTGAAAATCCATTGAAGACTATAGAATAGTACTAATGCACTGGTACAGCCCTCGTACTCAGTCTTTCAAAACGTATTTTCAGGACCGACGCTATACGCGGATCTTTAGGACGCTACGGACAATCGTTGAAGCACAGTAACTGGTCAGAAAAATTACTTCATAATTAGGCCCCTTTCTTCTCTCGAGCACATCACCGCATATGGGCCGCAGGTACTTATTACAGGCAGTCATGACCATCTCATCTATCTCCAACATCCACACGAACTTTGGTTTCTCCTTCAAAAGCTCGTATAACAGAGCACCGTCGCCGCCACCTTGAAAGATTTAGTACCCTGTTAGATTAGAAGCGATTGTGCATGCAAGGAGTTAATTTTGTAGCGAAAATAATGAAAATACCCGCGGTGCAGTTAGCGTGAAATTCGGTTATTAAATTACGGGGTAAAAATAATCATAATGTGTTAATTCAAGTTATAAACATCTGTATACTATCTCCATCCATCTTCACAAAGTTTCGCATTTAGATATAATAGTTTAGTAGTAAGTAAGAGATAAAGGTTACAAAATAAAGCAGCGACAACTATGATACAAGATGAGAGTTTAGAATCCTGCAACTCCATTATCAAAGTTAACCAAGATAAGGATTTATGAACTGAAGGGCCCACCAGATATAATACCCGTTTTAGATTCTAGGATGAACCCTGTTCCATTTACATCATGTTCTTACTGTAGATAGTACAAGTCAACTGCTTCATGCTATCTACGTGACCACCACACTTATCTTGCTAATCACAGGCTTGTTACAGTCAGAAGGGTCTTTACTACATTATCATCATTATCAGCCTAAAATGTTCCCGCTGGGCTAGCTGGGACACAGGCCTTCTCTATATGACAGGGAGCAGGCTTCACAATGAAAGCGGAATAGTACGACCTGTGGTACGACGCAGATTTTGAACCGAGTCGGCTAAACCATAACCCTTCTTTGGTATTCTGATAAAAACCGTCAATAAACATGGCACATCTTTGACTGCTAAGCCGGAGGTCGTGGGTTCGATTCCTACCCAGGATAAATGTTTGTGTGATGAGCACGATCATTTGTTCTGTGTCTGGGTGTAATTTATCTATAATACTAGCACTTTGCCCACGACTTCGTCCGCGTGGGTTACGTGCTTTCTTAATTCCCCCTTTTCACCCCCTTAAAGGTTAAATTTCCAAAAACCCCTTCCTAGTGCTCCCCTACATTATAATAGGAAGCCGTGTGCAAAATTTCACATTCCTAGCCCTAGTAGTTTCGGCTGTACGTTGATATGTCAGTCAGTCAGTTCTCCTTTTATATATATAGATGTATGTATTCAGAAATATATAAGTATGTTTATCAGTTGTCTAGTATCACCCATAACACAACCTCTGCTTAGCTTGGGACTAGATGGCGTTGTGTGATAGTTGTGGAATATTTATTTATTTATTTATATTACACTTTTGCTACAAAATCCTTGGTAATTTATTCTTTTTTGCGGAGGGTGGCTAACTTTAACTAGCGGATTCAAAAGCGTCCGCTTTAGAACACAATAATATAATTGTTATTTGTTGAAACCGAATACACCCCAAAAGGAATGGATTGAACAGAAACAAGTTCAACAGAGTAACAAATGAATGTGTTATTTATTGATACGATTAAAAGATCTCTTTAACATTGAGATGAATCAAAATCATCAACTGTCGAAGCTTTGTTGATATGCTACTTTGTAAGAGAATCCCCACAATTTATCCCATGAAACAAGTTTCAGTGACTTTTATTGTGAAGGTGAATGCGTTATCAAGAAGCATGAACATAAGTACTCGTAGGTCTTATTAAAATAAATTTACGACTTGTTGTGTAGAGTAACTGAATATTGCATGAACCACGTATAAAATAGAATTGTGCAACCACGTAACCTTGGTGCGACTGTAATATTAGATCAAGGAGGTGAAGTATCTACTATATGCCACTTGTTAAAAATTCTATCTTATTAAAGAGGATGGAATTTTGGCTTGCTTGAAAAAGACGCTAGAACAGATTTCTACGAAATTCGGCATTAAAATTAGACGCTAATTTGGGCAAAGTTTTATCCCAGAAGTACGGTCTCTGGAAACATTTCCGAATTCCAAATAGAAGCGGAGAAGATGAGGACAACAATATAACTCTGTTCTGAAGCAGTCGGGTAAAATTACGGAGAATAATAAAGATCCAGTAAAACTGAAATTGTGTGAAACAAGGTAGCTAGTCGATATTTGAGATGTTAAAACAGGCGCAAATAATCACGTAATTGCGTGACTACTTAATCAAAGCAAGAATCGCTTTACGCTAGAAATTTATAATCTATCTCGGTTGCTACCTTCGGTTGGAACTTTTTCTGTAACCATCAACGACCGAATGATTCTATCCAAATCTTTAAGATGTTCGTCCGAAATCAGATGCAGCCGTCAAAAACGGTAAAAAAAAGTACGCGATTTGGGCTGAGGTCGAATACTAATTTCGGGCGTTAATGAGCCATCAAAGTTGACGATAAAAGTAAAAATATTAATGACAAAGCTACACACTGTCTAAACAGCTTTCCATTATTTTCTATTTAAGATTGACATGAAACGTAATACCTTTTCAAATAACGATAAATGTGTCAATCGAGAGGCTGTCAACTGATTCTTGCCATTATAGACAATTGATTGGCGTCCGAGTGACAATTTGATGCGTAATGAGGCGGGCAAAGGGTTAACAAGACAATTTTACGCATGCATTACCGATGCAACCACAATGTTTTTGTTAGGAACCATCGCTACCCAATGAAGCAAAAAAGAGGTCCGTGTGAAATCTATGAAAATGTCCTAAATATTGAGTTCATTAAGCATAATGAGTGCTTATTAGGCTAGTCGTCTATTTAGTCCCTCAGAGCATTGAAAAATTATAGACACGTTATTTTGAAACAATGAATATTGACGAAAATAAAACGCATCAAAACTTGGGAGTTAGCTCGTGACATCAGACTGCAAAACTTTACCACGGCGTGACGTTGTGTGAATATTAAAAGCGTAGTCATCTTCGTCAATTTTGGTTTCCGTAACAAAATAAAAATAAGTGTCAAATATTTTTTCATAATCTTACTGACGAACTAGTTAGAATTTTTTCAGTAGACTAGCCTACATTTGTATAATTTTCGTGCAGAAATGAAGATTTATACCTAAAATCACGATTTCCTTCCCTTCATAGCTCTCCTTGCCCCTTTGCATTAAAGTTTCAGTATAAATGAGATCAGCCTCTGAAATATCTGAAATCAAACAAAATAGGTTTAATATTTTATCTATCTTAGTCGTAAGTATTTGAGCAAATATTCGCTTTATCATTACAAAATATACTTTATCCCTGTTGAGGTTTGGCGTATTTTGTATTGGCAACAGGAATATTTGGAAAAATACACCAAGTTGAGGAGTCTAAGCTTTAGTAAAATGAATTTCGATAAAATTCACACAATGGTCTATTCTTCTGACGGGGCCCCAATAGAGGGCCAAACGCCTGCCGGGGTCGCGGGACTGTCTGCACAGGTAAATGTGACCCTGGAACGCAAAGGGCTACTGAAGGAACACTGTGGATTTTAGTCAGTATGTACAAGTCTTAGGCTGCTTTTCTCCTAGAGGTGAGCATATTGCTATGGATGCGTTTGATATCCACCAATCATATTCATTGGTGCACATGGCACTGGTGGAGACGGATTCAACTAAGATGTGTTTTTTTTATAGAAGGATGCGTGCTATGGATGTGTGCTATAGATGCGTGCTATGGATGTTTGCTATGGATGCGTGGGTGGTCGTCTTCTCTACTATCGATACAATGCATAGCTCGAGCTGCGCATCTTCCTCGCGCAGCTCTTTGCGGTAGCGATCTTACTCGCACCACTACATAGCTTAGCATCGGTGACACATAGTTTTGTAGCTCAGCTTTTACATCCTCGCAGCACAGCTGCATAGCACATCTCTGGTGGAAAGGCACCCTAACAGTCTTTTCTGGTCCACCCAGGGCAGGAGGATGCATTTGATGATTTTATTCACTTTCGAAGGAAATGGGTTATTCTTTTTCTTATTATGACAAGCGATATTACGATTCTGCTAAAAGTGACCGATTTACGCCCACAAACTTCAGCATACTTACTTTGTAAATCATCTAGCACCAACATGTTCCCAAGAGTTTTGGAATGGACAATTTGGACTCTTTGAAAAGGCGATTGTTCGTCGAATATGACCGCGTCGATGTCGTACTCTAGTAGGCGTTCGTCTGTGAAATTCACCATTACTCTTTATTAACTGAAAACTGGTTGAAAATAATGTATACTAGTACAAATATGTGTTAAGTAAACGTTTTGTATTTTACTGCTGTGGCAGAGGAAGGGTAACAGTTAGCACAAACATAACTTGGAATAAATAAAGAAAAAATCAGTTTAATTTCATGTTCAGACCCCAGCATGTCAACCTATGCCAAAGTTAAAAAAAAATCTCAATCGCTGTACATGAACTTTCTGTTTTTTTAATTTTGACCGGTTTGCTGGCTGGTTGGCTGCCGTACTAGAGTCTGTACATATTTATAATGGAATTTACAGTCATTATATCACCAAGTTCCACTTAAGAGATTTCTTTTTAATTTCATGAGTAGTTTTATTTTAATTCTTTAAGTTTGTGTTTTTTAATATTTAATGATAATTCAATTTTGTGATTTAATGATTTATATGATGAATATGTACATTTTTTAAAATAACTATTTAAAGTAATGTTCTAAGGTGCATTTAAAAATATTATTGGAAACTTGGCTACAAATAAAGTTCTCACTAACCTGAGGTTGGGAAATACCTGCCGAACAGGCATCGCTTTAACGGCGCATATGCTTGAGATTTTATAATATTGATGTATTTTTTCAGTTGCCCTTCCAATATTCTCGCCGACTATTGAAAAAATAAAGAAGGAAAAACTAAAAGATGAATGCAGGTAGTCTAACATGCATATAGTTTTATAAATATTAGGCTAAAAATGTTAGGTTGAGCGTCTTCTTGGATACTGGAAGATTCATTAGTTTGCTACTGGTTAGGTCTAATAAGAAAGTGTAGCTTACATGCATAGAGATCTGAGGCAGGTATTATACATACTATTTGAAGCAGTCAGACTGATTGCTTGAGCGGTAATCAGGAAGTAGTCCAGGCAAACATGGATTGCTCGTGCAGTCGATATTGACTGCTTCAAGCAGTCATTGTATGGCCAGCCTTAGGATAAAAATTAAATGGAAGGACAAAGCATGATATATTCCTTTTCTAAAAAATAATGAAGCATTCTAATATGATTAGTTATGAAGTGCCAGTGTGTAAAAAGTTAGAAAAAAATTAATATGTAAAAAAAGTAATAGTCATATGATGTATTGTGTGAAACTTATAAGTTAGATTGGCTGTGCACAAGCTGTAAATGCGTTGAACGCTTGTTTCCTTTCAATTGAGTGTCGGAGTAAGAAGTCAATAAACTGATTTATGGTCATTCACATAACAGGCTTAGGGTTGTTACAATACAATTTTAACAATAGATTCAAGTAAATGTAAAAACGGTTGAATTGTCATAAATCATCACAACATCTCATAGCACACTCTTTTCTTGGGGCATTAAAAGGCCACTTTAACGGAAACATAATATGAATTTCGAAAAAAACGTAAAATGGGATGGATTTTATGCAATTCATAATGTTTATGCTAAAGTGGCCTTTTCACAGAGGCGTAGCTACCGCCGTATCAGCCGTATCAATTATACGGGGCCCCCATGTGTCAAGGGCCCCGGACGCCGACGATTGGTTTTTTAAATAAAAACATAAAATGTTGCTTTACTATAATGAAAACTTATCGCGGCCATATAGCTTCAACATAGAACTCCTAACATAGCTCGATTTAAAAAAAGACATTTTTCAAAAAGCCTTTATATAGTTGTCATAAATGAGCTACGATCAGTCGATCAGCATTGTCAATTTTCTAGCTCCCTTCAGAATTCTTTTAATATCATAAGTTAGGTCGCGGGACTTACGTATTACCGTGACCTCGGAACGTAAAGGGCTATTGAAGGACACAGTGGATTTTAGTCAATACGAGTCTGACAGTCCCTCCCGCTCTGCCCTGGGTGGGAGGACTCATTTGATGGTTTTACCACGCTGACGTAATAGCATTAGTTACACGAGTCAGGATGCTATTGTCGTTATTCTGCAAAACTATACACTTAAACTAGAAGGGCCCCAAACAAGTTTTGATACGGGGCCCCTTCTGGCCTAGCTACGCCACTGCCTTTTCAGTCCCCCTTAGAATGCACATATTAATCAAATTGACTAATTTTAATCTAGAATCTAGTTTTCTAGATTAGTATTTTCTGGTTACCTGTGAGTGATTTAGTAATAAATGCTACAAGGGTGATTGAAATGATAATACTAAAACATATAATATTTACATGCTTTATGCTTATATTCAGACAAACAGAACTTAAAATAAACATAATAGTATAAGTATATATTGTGAAGCTGAACCATAAAAATATCAATATAAAATATAGCTAAATTCAAATAATAACTTTACGTAAGGGTAATGTCATCAAACTAAGGTAAATAAAAGGGTTAAAAAATAGAACAGGTACACTGGCTAACCTGAACTAGTGAGATAAACATCAAATTTATAACCCCGTTTGATTGTCGGGAATAATTTTACCCTTTCGCAGTCCAATGACATTCTTACTGAATTTTCCAGTAGTTTAGAGCACTAGAAATAAAATTTATACGCTCAACCTTCACATGTCTATGATCTTTTTTTTTTTGTTACTTTTAGCAACCCTTTGAAGGCTAATAATCTGTATTGGTTATTATGGAAAGGTTTTTGAAATTATAAAATCTTTTCTTTTTCCGAACCACTGAATAATTATTTCAAATATTTTTATTTATTTCCACTAACTGAACAAATGGCATTTATCTTATTAGCATTCATAGAGTTGAATATTTGTTACAATAAGTAATCAAAAAATTGTTATGGGATATCCTCTATCACATCCTAAAGGTTATAAATATTATTAGGTAAGTATTTTTATCTTTCAAGTGTTTAGTTTGCTAATCAAATTATAGCTGGGAGTCCTAGTATTGAACCTAAAATTGATAGTTTCAGGAACTGGACATAAATATTAAGTAAACAAAAGTAAATCGATACCGAAAACTAAGACAACCCTATTTGAAATTACGGTCAAAGATCGCACAGCGACGTACGTAATTGAAATAGGTAGAAAAGTCCTGTAAAATACGAACACTTGGTTCGATATAGTGCTATACCATCATATATTTCGCAAATATATCTTCGCACGACGCGCTTACCTTGAGGTTAATTAATGGTTCCTCGTTCTCTTCCTTGTAATATTCAATGTTTACAGTGACAAGACCACGGTCGAATAATCTGACGGACACCGTAGTGCCCTTCTTGCCAGTCAACAGCTTCAGCGAACCACCTTCCAGCTTTAACTCGGTAGCTAAAATAAGATTCGGTATGTAATCTTTCAACACGGTTTCCAATTGTCCAAATACTGTTTTTTGGCCGCTTTCGTCTCCCAAACGGGCGGGGTCGACTGAAAAGTCTAAGAGCAGCGTTTGGACAGACATTTTCAACTGTTCAATGTTAATTGCACTGTTTATTGAGAATATCAAATTGGACGGGACCGGCAAATCCAAAAGTAGGAGAAGAACGAACGAAACCGTTCGTGGCTTTCATAAAATTGAAGTGAAGGAAATGGCAAATTGATTTGAAGGATCTATTTTTTTAATAATCATTTTGCCATGGCTTCTAGGCCATTGTGCCATGAATTAATTTAGATTTTTTACTAGTGTTGCCAATAAAATTTCTTTCTTTGAAAGGCTTATTGAATAGAAGAAAATGTCCATCTAGCGGTTCATTCCACTTTATCTATTCTATTACAATACCCGGTAGTATCTTTAGGTAGTCTAAGTGAATAAATGCCATCGACTTAAAAACATGGTCTGCGGTCTGCACCACAGCCTGTGCCTAGCCAAATGACAGATAAAATAAATTGGCCAAACTCTAGAACACTATCAGGAGACCCACCACATATCTCTTTCTTGTAACAGAAACATAGAACCTCTTCTATTCCTCCTTCTAGTAGAGTTGGGTCAATTTTAGGCAGTTGTTCGCAGTCTATGATGCCGCCAAACACAAAAAAAAGATCCTAATGACATTTCTTTTTCTGGTTGCCATATTTAAATTTCGAGAATGTTTTGGATGACTTCATCAGCTGGAGTTGGATGATCATTATTTCTATTTTTTTTAAACATTTACCACGAGATCTACTTTCTAATTAATATAATTGACCGTGGGAACATCAGCAAAGTTACTGGCCTTTAATACTTATTCTTGTTGTAAAGTTTAAAATCTAATAAAAAAAAACATAGGCCTACCGGCTTGCAACACTGCATCCGTCTGTCTTTCTTTTTTGTAAAAAAAATTGCATCGTGAGATTCTTGTGAGTTGTGACATGGCTGGAAATAATACTGAAGAAGTAGAGGTGGGTAGTTATAATTAATTGTGGTGTAAATTGCATAGTCTACCTGTAATAAACGTTATATATATCGTACTTCCTTTACTTTTCACGAGATATGGTGATGTGGCTGTACTAACTTTCACTGTTGCATTTGTTTCGCGTTTGCAGTGTTTTTAGCCAGTATCCTAGTTTTACATAACCAAACAGTGGTTATACAAGCTAAATTATACTCAAAAATAAATATTTTACATAGATATCAGGTTTTCTGATAAGATATTTTTTAGGTTAGGATCAGAGTATAAAATTATGACGGCTTGTGTGTTCAAGGGGTCTGCGACGACAGAGACCAAAGGCACTACTAATGCTGAGGTCCCGCCGGAGTTCCTGATCAAGCACCCTCTTCAAAACACTTGGAGTCTTTGGTTTTACGACAACGACAGAAACAAGACATGGGAGGAGAATCTAATTGAATTAACTACATTCGATACGGTGGAAGATTTCTGGAGGTACGTTTTTAATAATGAGCTCTAAATATCTGTGTAGAAGTTTCCTATCTGTGTGTATGTTTTTATTGATAACATATTTTTTCCTGATGCCTGTGATGATACTGTTATCTACCATAAGGACTGTTTTTGCTGGGTTTGCAAACAGTTTTGATTCAACAAACTAGCATTAGGTTATTCATTTTGTAGCATTGTCATTCAAAAGCTGAATAAATATTGTTTAAATACTCATAAATCTTGAAATATCAACAAAAACACTTGCATATTTATCAATTTTGTTAATAATTTTATTTGGTTTACTTTTGGCAAAAATGGCAAACTAAATTTTATTTATTGAAGTACAATCGCCACTTATTGCAAGCTTTTTCATCATCATTCAGTTACGTTAAATAAAATTGTAATAGCATGACCATAAGGTAAACAAAGTTGGTGCTATCTCTGTGCAAAACAATCATGACTTTATAATTTTTGAGACTTTTCTAAAATTTTCAAAATAAATCAACCTTCATGTATCTTATTGCATATGAAACAACATAAAAAATGAAAATATTCATGTTCAGTTGCTTCCTGTTTGACTGGAAGGCGACCACAATGTAGTTGGGAAAAGGCTAAGCTGATGATGATCATATGAAACAACATAACATGGATAGTTAGAATCCTCATTGTTAAGCAGTGTTGGTGTGTGCATTGCCTAGCTGGTTGTGTACCTACTAACCCGGTACAAACTCAGTGTCCAGGCTGCTTTTATAATTTTCATTTTTTTATGTACTGGACCTTACCTGGAACTGTATATAATTTCTAGACTGTATCACCACATCAAGCTACCTTCAGAGCTGCGCCAAGGTCATGACTATGCCGTCTTCAAGCAAGGCATCCGCCCCATGTGGGAAGATGATGCCAACAAGATGGGTGGCAGATGGCTCATCAGTCTCGAGAAGAAGCAGCGCAACTCTGACCTGGACCGCTTTTGGTTAGATGTGGTATGTGCTCTTACTTTTATGGTGTCTTATTGTTAAGGTTGCTCTGTAAGTCTTACCAAGAGCGGTGGTGGCTCAGTGGTAACAGCCCAGACTTTTAAGTTGAGGGTCTGAACCCAGCCAGATATTATTTTGTGTTACTTATTTCATAACCAATGTTCTCCAAATAGTGAATAAAAACATCTTGAGAAAACTGGCATGAGCTAGACCCTAAAATTTGACAAAAAAAGTGACATCTGTGATTGAGCACTTGGCCAACATGATGGATGGACCATTCCTTCTCACAGAAAGGAGGCCTGTTTCCCAACAATGGGAAAATTATAATCTGACTAGCTTTTGCCCGCGATTTCGTTCGCGTAGAATAGTGACTTCGGGCAGATTTTTGTTTTTTTGTAATAAAAACTATCCTATGTCCTTTCTCAAGTTCCAATCTATGTCTGTACCAAATTTCACACAAATCGGTTCAGTAGTTTAGACGTGAAGAAAAAACAGATAGACAGACAGACAAACAGACAGACGTACAGACAGAGTTACTTTCGCATTTATAATATTAGTTTGGATAATACTTTATGCTTCCTTGCCAAAGAATATCAAGTTACTCTGAAGTGGATTTTGCAAGTAGGATATATGGCCTGACTTGTAGACTGGAGGTCAACCCTATGACTGGCCAAAGGTGGTTTAGTGCTATGCTGTAGAAAAAGTGAACTATAATTCAGACCGCCCATACTGCTTATTAATATGCCATATGGATCCACAGTAGCATATGAACACTACACTAGCAGTTATGAAAAATTATGAAAGTAATTAGCCTGCCTTGAAGTTTTTTTTTGCCAATTTGACCTTGACCCAGTCAGTAAAAGTTAAACCAGAATCAATAATAATATGAACCAAGACTTGGCTATTGTTTGACAGGAAAGTAAAATGTTGAAAACAAAATAGTTTTTGACAAAGAGAAAAATTGTTCTTTTCAAATAATTTTATTATTTGGTTATCTTTTCTCTATTAGAGAGAGACAGAGATCTTATATTTTATAAACCAATCAACCTTTATGTTTCTTGTTCCTTGCTGCTACAGTTTTATCTCTGTGAACTGTGTATAGTGAAATATTTACAGATTATAAAATAAAGTCGCTTAAGTCAGTCCATGCACGCATAATTTCCGAGCGATTGCATCAATTTGAATACTTATTTCTTTGTTGTGCAGAGCAACATTTGATATTTTGTAAATAGTTTTCGAAGCCGAGGCGGGCTGTTAGTTATACACATATTAATTGGAAATATTTAATTATTTACAGGTTCTCCTCCTAATTGGCGAAAACTTCGATCATTCTGAAGAAATCTGCGGCGCCGTCGTTAACGTGAGAGCGAAACTCGATAAAATTGGTAAGTACTACAAAATTTTACGCCTATTTCGGAAAATTCGTTTGGATGTGGAAACACTAAACTAAAAAGTGTTGCAATGTTAAAAAATTCTGAGTCCAGCAATGAAAATCAAATACAGCTTTTTATAAATTAAAATTTTCTTGTGTTTTTTTTGCAATTTGCATATCAGTGACTAGTGGTGACTTGATCAAAATATGTTTCGCGAATAACGAGTATGTATTTACATAATTATAAATATAACAATGTAGTCGAATAAATTACTCTCACATAGATTTGTGCAAAATTGGCAAAATTAAGAGCAAATGTTTTGACAATTCTAATATTTAACAGTAAACTTCTCAATATCACAAAACATATTTTGATCAAATTATTATCTGACATCGACCTGAAAATTACAAAGAAGTCAAGAAATCTGAATTTCGCGGGCTACCACTACGCAATCACCTTAAATTATGTGTAAAAAACACAAGGGAAATCCTGAATGAAATCAACAGGCTATAGAAATGAAATAAATTATTTTCTTCATCACCTGATTTGTTAATTGATAGTCTGGATTTAAATATAGGTAAAAAGAAAAATAAACCAGCAAATCATGTTTACGTCTTCCAGGAGTTTGGACTGCTGACACTTCGAAGCAGCACGCTAACATTGAAATCGGCAGAAAAATTAAAGAGCAACTGGGTATCCACGGGAAAATAGGCTTCCAAGTTCATCGCGACACCATGGTCAAACATAGTTCGGCAACTAAGAATCTGTACACTGTTTAGTTGCTACTCAACGTTCGTGCACTCGATATAAACAGTGGTATGGGGTGGCTAGGTAAAATGTCTTTAGAGTGTTGTTTATGACAGGCGAGTGGTGCACGGATGACTAATCGACTAAAACAATCGATTGTTACATTGAATTTAGTCGATTTGTCACCCGTCACTAAACACTCTGAGTTGTCCTCCTTTTCAGTTAATTCGATTTTCTGAATTCGAGAAAAGGAATAGTGATTAAAAACAATATTTGTGAGTAAGATGAGATGTTTTAGCAATACAGTGAGCTATCTCATACATTGTTGTTGTTGTTTTCTAACCATTGATTAGCTACCAGGAGTATGATATTTAGGTTGATGTTAAGGAGTTTTCTCACATAATTTATCTTAATATAACGTGCATGTTACGTCTGTGGCTAGAAAACGTTAAATTGTAAGTCTGACTTTTGTACTAAAGTGTGCATTAGTTGTAATCTGTAGATGTAATTTGTGTCGAAATGTGCTAGCTTGTCGGTTGCAGGATATAAATTATTAGTATTATAATAACATATTTATACATTTAGCACCTTTTCCTATGTTATTCTAAACACTTGGCTTGATTTAACACTGCCTATTGTCCGTCATATTGTAACAGCATTTCAACGATGCAAGTATACCATAAAACATTAAAATACCATTTTATATAAAAATCTTAAAATGTGTTGTTATTTTCCTTCTTATTTCCAATATTGTACTTGTATATAATGCAGATTTTAAATTATATTCAATTTAAAAATAAAAAATCCACAAAAATAAAATAGTCCACCAAAGCAGTAACGAGTAATAGAATCACATTGGTTGATTTCCACATCGCGTCTGGTCTCCTGTGATTGGTTGAATCATGCCTCTCCTGCACGAAAGCAACGTTTTGGTGGACCTAAGTGTTTCTTTCAATCTCTGCTCCGGTGCGTACGGGCCAACAGTAGTACGCATCTCTGCACAACATCCTTCTCTGATTAGCTGTTAAGCATCTTTCCGCATTACAATATACGTTCGTCTCTGGTAGGCCTATGGTAGGCCGCACCTTAAGGCTGCGGTACGACTGAGGCGTAGACGAGCTGTGCCGAGATTCACCAATCACATGGCTGATCCACATGGCTGGCCACGTGACACATGTGTATTCAAGTAATTATGATTAACTACCATTAACTACCATATCTATTATTTTTCTACGCTGGCAACACTAATCATGAGTACGCGGGGCTTCCGCAACGTGATTCATACAATGGTTCTTGAAGTAAACACTGGAACATATAAATTGTGTCCATTTGAATAAAATTGTGTTATTGTATTTGTGAGAGCAAGGAACACGTACGGTTACAAATTAGATCCAAGGATATTTACAATTTCTACGATTATATTGGTGAGTACCTAAATCAAATTCTTTATTTATTCTCTCGATCTTAATCTTATCTAGCTTTTGAGATAATGAATAAATAAATAAATAAAAAAAAACAAAACATTGATGAATAATTAGTGAATTAGTTTTGAAGAAGTTTAAGTGCAAAATATGTTTTTCGCGGGACCGTAGCCTTGGAACGCAAAGGGCATGTGAAGGAACAGCGTGGTTGTTAGTAAGAGTCTTGACATTTCCTTCAACCAAAGTGGGACGACTCATTTAATGATTTTTACACATACCTATAATAAAATATTAAACAGCTGACAACATTAACATAATTACGTTTTCGTTTTTTAAATAGATGCAGAACATATTATCTGGGTCTTATTAATTTGATTGCAATGTTATTGGTCATTAATTTCCTATTTGTTATTTAGGTGGTCGCAGGACTCACGAATTACCGTAACCCCGGTACGTAAAGGGCTATTGAAGGACACTGTTGATTTTAGTCAATGCGAGTCTGACAGTCTCTCCCGCCCTGCCCTGGGTGGGAGGACTTATGTGATGACATTAACACGTAAAAAAAAAATTTTGTGTAGGTACATTGTTTATAGAACGTATGTAAACAGAAACAACATTCGGTTTTGTTAAATCATACCTAGTTAACAAAAAATAAATCGAAAAATAATAGAATGGCTGTTATACCAAGTGCGCAGATGATAAACTTATGTATGGGCTGTCGTTTGCTGGTTCGAATACGACAAAGCAAAAATGTAGGGCGTAAATATCTATGGAGATAATTAATAATTCAGCCTTTTCGCAGATCTAGTTGAGTTACGGTCACAAGTCTGACAAAAATACAGTGATAATTGGCAACCAAATAGTGCGTAGTGGGTGAGCGTTCGACGGCTGCGCAACGTGTCGCTGGTTCGATCCCCGCACGGAACAAATATTTGTATGTCCTATTAATAGTTGTTATTTATACAAACACCCAGACCCGAGTGTTTGTATTATGTGAATTGTGAGTGTCTATGTTGACGCACCCACTGGAGAAATTCCTAGTGTGCGGCAACGTATAAAAAAATGAATATAGCGATTGTTCAAATTCTACCAATTTGAAGTTTCACGGTGTGGTGCAATAGAATAGACCACTAGTGCGTATTGTGTTACTTTTTGAGCCATATGTTTATACGAAGTACAATAGAAACCTTATGCTAGGATTAACAGTGTCGTCGTTCATAGACTGTCAAGTAACATAAACATACGAATTTGAACTAAATGTACATGTAGTTATTGTTTATTATTCATATTGTAACGCATGATTACGTTTCCTTCTACGCATTCTTATAACGATAACTAAGCAAAGTACCTAAATCCTTTTGTGAGCGAGTGTGGTCTGCAGAGGTATACATATATGCCTTCTGAGGTCCTGGAAACCTGCCGGGTGCCATACAACTGTCCAAACGGGTAACCGTGACCCTGGAACGTTAAGGGCAAGTGAAGGAACACGGTGGATTTTAGTCAGTATGAGTCCGACAGTCGTTTCGGCTCAGACCAGGGCGGGAGGACTTTTTTTTTGATGATTTTTGTTAACTGCACAGGCTTACATACGCCAGCAGGTGAAACTACAAAATCTGTCAAATTTTACCAATCGAACATTAACCTTCTACTATTGTGATAAGGTTGAAAATCTATATAAGAATCTGACAGATGGAGGTAGGTTGATGTGCTGGCGTCTGTACCACATAAACGGGTGCGAGTCTGAATTGAAGCAACAATTCATCATGATCAGTTTAAATGAAACGAAATTAAATAAGTTTACGTAATTTGTTCGTTTTAGAGCCACAACACACTACAAAATGCTGATCACAGGAGAAAAAGTAAAGCATCCTCTACAAAACGAGTGGAGTTTCTGGATGAACACGAATCGCGAGAAGAATTGGAAGGCCAACATAGTTGAGCTGACCTCCTTTGACACGGTTGAAGACTATTGGTGGTAAGTATAACTAGCTTCATAAGTATTGATACTCGTAACAACGTAATTCATTGTAATCTAATTCATATTTTTTATAAACTTTTCCCAATATTAGAAATTTCTCCTGTTTCGTGGGTGCATTTACAAACATTTAAACTCCCAGACACAAACACCCGGAAAAACTACATGTAGATCATAGAAATAAATCACGATCATTGATTGGTTAAAAGATAAAGATTGGGATCAAGATTGCGACAAAGATGCATTTCAGCCTTAATACAGTAAGAGATAAAAAATGTGCTGTACTGACTCCTAATAACATAGGAAAAGTGCAGGAAGATGATGATGCAATTAAATCGTCAGCACAGTTGGCGCAATGACTGAGCGTTTAACTGCTGCACTTTGTGTTGCGGTTTCGATTCCCGCACCGGAAAAATATTTGTATACCTTACAATTAGATGTTCCAGTCCAGGTCAATTTTAAATGTTTGTAAACGCACCCATGACACAAGAGAAAATCCTAGTGTGAAGCAACGTATTAAAAAAGAATCCTGCTTATTCGTACAGTTTATACCACCACATGAAGGTGCCCTCGGAGCTAAATCTAGGCCAAGACTACATGGTGTTCAAGAAGGGGATCCGGCCAATGTGGGAGGATAAAACGAACATGAAAGGTGGTCGCTGGTTGCTCATGCTAGATGGAGTGAAGGCGGTGTATATGGATTCCATCTGGTCTGATGTAGTAAGTCAATTATTATCTTGTAGCATTTGCTCGCTGTTCCACTCGCATTCCTTTAGAATTTGACAATCAATTCAGATTGGACTCTGCTTTTGTAATAATATATTCATTCCTCCATCACAATCATCTGAGACAAGTGTAATAAAAAATAGGTTACCCACCCGTAACGCGACCAGGGCCCGAGCTTTTGCCAATATTGTGTAGGTAATTTTTCGAATGATATTAATAATGTTGGCAAATTATTCGTTTTATATAAATCCAACGCATACTTTTAATAATAGTTTACTAATTAATGTAAGTGTTATGAAACTTGATTGCCCTAGCCACGATGTAGTTCTGTTTTTCGGGGACTTCCCTGCACGTGGAGCAGTCCAGTCTATCGATGTCATTTTACTCTGTGAACTTTTGTGTACGCTTTGTTTTATTATACTTTTATAGCTTCGCTTGTATATGCATTAGGCAATATTGCATTTAAAGATGCAATCATAGTTGCAAGTGACTTATTTTGAGGGACAATTGACCGGGTTGTTTTTTAGGCGGTCAAATCATCAAATGATCCTCCTGGAGACGAGGGGACCTGTCAGAGTCTTATTAATTTAAAACACAAAGTTCTAGAGTCACAGTTACCTTTACAGACGCAAGATTTCGAGGAAAAGATTTGTTAGATTAAGTTAGTAATAAAAACGAATATATACTAACCTTGTTGCAGTACTTAAGCAAACTGAGTGCTCTTGAAATAGAGTTGATAACGTTAACATTCTACCTACCTTATCTACCTACTTCATTCACGTGACGTCATCATGCACGGGCATTTATAAATTAGTCATGACTTCATTAGTCAACATAACGTCTTTTAAATAAATTTCAATCATGTGTCACTGGTAAATTTAGTTGGTTTTGGAATGGCAATGTTGATTTATACTCGTATTTTTGTTTCCAGGTGTTACTTTTGATCGGAGAGAACTTCGAGCATTCAGATGATATCACTGGAGTTGTCGTCAATGTCAGAGAAAAGAACAAAATCTGTAAGTTTCCTATACAAATGTACATTGTTAGAACTTTTCTCATTTCAGATAGAACTGGTTCCCAGAAAGATTTACAGAACCTAATTTAAGTACCTACAGTCACTGCATTTGTACATCTTGTTCGATCCTACACATTTCTTAATCAGAAAATAATTCATTTTTGGCGGCTCCGTGATCTTGGAGTAGGTCTCATTGTCATAAAACACGTTTTCAACCTATCGAAGACATACCTATAATAATATGTATAATCGCGACATGATGAGTGACCCACAAAATGAGTTAGACAAACGCAGTTCGGAATCATTTAGATATTGTATTACGATCACTTTTCATAATGTTCTATAAAATATGTTTTTCCAGCTGTTTGGATGAGCACAACCAAGCGTAAAGCAGTCATCGAGGTCGGCAGGAAGTTGAGGATACAGTTCAGAATACCTTGCAGGATTCACTACTATAAACACAACTCGTCTGCGGCTATGTACTCTTTTTAAAATCAAAATCAAGCCGGCAAGAAACTTCGACATGTCAAAGTTTCTTTATTATTATTATTTTTATAATGAAGTTTGTATACAGTAGGTAAGTACTATGTTTAAGACGATTTTGTATGGTTAACGTGACAGTATTGCTGTGATATTATTTAGTTTTATGTGTGCCATAAAGTACAAAGTATAGTAATTAAACATTTTGTACCATTTCACGGGTTTATTTTAATGTTTTGTTTTTAAATTCTTTTGACCAAAAACTGGTGTGAATAGAATGAACAAATTAAAATAATAGCAATAATAAAAACGTTTATTGTTAAGCTAAACATAGGAGAAGACAAAAGATTTATAATATCGTGCACGTTCTGGAGTTGGTCTGGTTCCTGATCTCTGTCTCGACGGTCTCCTCCACCTTGTGGATACTGTCCTCTGCTGTGTCGATGCCTTTGTGTACGTTTTCTGAAAAGACATAAAGTTACTATTGTCTTTCTCATCATATTAACTTAAAGACGAGACAATGGACATTTTGTATTTAAATTCATCAAACGGCTTCGTTTAAAAAGAAGTAAAAAGACTCCTACTTGTTCCTGCTCCAGTGCGGAAGGAGTCTCCCGTACTGGGTGGGGCATGATCAATTGTCAGACTCTTACTGATTAAAACTCACCCTGTTCCTTCATTTGCTTTTCGCGCTCCAGGGCTGTGGTAGCCCTTTTGAACATCCCCAAAACCCTGGCAGAAATTAAGCTTGACACGGGCCTTACATTCTCTACTTAATTATGGGTGCTACCTAAATAAACCGAACGAATGGACAGGATACACTCTATGAAACGTTTTTATGGTGAAGAACAAGCATTGTATAATACTGCCGTCCTCTAACTAAAAGGCCGTTAAGCCACAGTTGCTCGTTTTTCACTTTTTAATGTAGTCTTATACAGCTTTCGATGCTGTATCTTTTGGTCTAAGAGTCATTTTTCTATGACTAATAGTTTAGGAGATACAGGAAGATTGCTGTGCAGTTAAACCACATAAAATGCATAATTAAAAATTAGGAAATGAAATTAATAAATTTAAATAAATATAAATGAATGAAACATATAACATATTGTGCAATAACACTAAGCCTACATATATAATTTACAGCCTTGTTCCTAGATAGCATATTTTTTAAGAGACATCAATTCACAATTTTAGCGTTTTCTCGAAAACTACTTTTTGCACTTAACGGCCTTTTAGTTAGTGGACGGCAGAATATACTCCTAATATTGTCTCACATGCAACTTATTAATTATTATTGATCGTTATCCATCAAAGTAATGGAACCTCGACCCAAATTATATTTATATTTAGTACCTAGATAAAAAAGATGGTATCAGAGACACCATACAAAGTAACATGTCATATATACATATGATTAGAATAATATATTTACATCTAAAAATAACGGGTTACAAACCCATAGTAACAATACTTACCAACAACTTTTTCTTCAATAACTTTCCCCTTTCCCATACAAGAATGTTCCTTATCTCTGATCGTCTGAAACATGCGCGCGAAGCGTCCTTTCTCTGGAGTCTTGTGAACTACAACGTCACTTTCCTCGATATGCTCTGCATCTTCAGGCCCGTCAATATGGTCTTCACTCCTGACAATAGGCATCACAGCTTGCGTCTTTGTCTTCCCTGCCTGCGGACTGGACTTGTCTGAACCACAGGGAATAGTTTCATTCTCAGATTGTCCTCCTTCACTCTTTTGTCCATCGTCACTGTGTTTACTGAGAATCGGACTTATTTGACTTAAGTCAGGTATGTGTAAAAGTTCTGGTAATATTGGTGTCTTTGGAGGTGGGGAGTTTGCTACCTCTATCATTTTATTCGGTATATCGAGAACTTTCTTCGCTTCATCGTGCATTTTCTTAGCCTCATCGTGCATTTTCGTCGCCTGGTCGTGCATTTTCGTCGCTCCATCATACACTATAGGAGGAACCACTGCCGCTTTCTTCACAAACTCTTCAACAACTTCTACGTTCTCATTCACTTTATCAGTAACAGTAGTAACAACTTCTTCCACTTTACTTTCAGCTTTATCAGCCATTGTATCCATAGTCTCGATGACCTCCAAAACCTTTGTTTCTCCATTAGTGGCAAGCGTTTCAATCGCGTCTGTGTTTATATCGGGCGCGTCATGCGTGCTTCCGTTTTCGTTCTCAAGGTCGTTTATGTTTACTATATGGGAGCCGCTGACGTTGGCTTCTAATGAATCGATCGATCCGGATTCTTCGTTTACATTTCCATTCACGTTATCGGTGTTGTGCACGTCAACGTTAGAGTTCGTGATGTCCTCGATTACATGCGAGTGTTCGTCGGGCTTGTTCATGGTGGGTACTTTCAGCGGCGGGAGTTCGGTTAAGGAGATCTGTCTAGTTTGTTCGTCGACTACGTTGAAATCGTTGTTGGTGAAGTCCGCGTTGGAGCCCTTGGTAGCAGTGAGTAAGGTGTGGCACCCTCCACAGGCCACATTGTCTACGATGTGCCCATTCATAGCGGTGACCCGCTTAGGTGTGTATTGATTGGGGACTGCGTCGTTTGCGTTGTCGGCATCGTCGATTTCTTCCAAGCAAAGTTTATTGTGCCGGGACTCGCCGCAGGCGTAAAGTAGTCCGTTGTCTGCAACGTAAAGCGAAGTTTAATACGACCAGCGGCGACAAATGGTAATCGAATACTGATCATACCGCCCCGGCGAGGGCAATTTAGTCACTATGTATGTTGGCGTGACAATGAAAATGAGCCAATTACATTAGATATCGAATGTGTGCCAGTTATAAATGTCTGCTTTTGATGAGGCTTTTAAATAAATGAAATGTGTGTCATTTCCTTAATATTCAGTGAATGCGAAGTTCCTAAATAAATATTAGACACGTACGTACGTAATTGTGTTTACGAAAAGGTCTTAAGTCAAACTGTATTTGTCGAACTTTAATTTGTTTTCTGTTCACTTTGTTGGACCACTTTGTCACAAAACACGGTAAGAAGGGGAAGAAAATCATATTTATTTTCTATCATGATTTAAAAACAATAACACATTCTTTATCTACTTTAAACAGTATATAGGGAGGGCTCGTCGCTCACAGCGTGTCTTACGTCAACTAAACTGCCAGAGGCTTGCAAAACTTTTCAGCAACAAAATCAATAAGTATTACCTGTCACAAAGGCGGTGTGCATCGCTCCACATGCGACCAGCTTCAGCTGATATCCATCGAACATCTTCTCCATATCAATCTCGGTGGGTTCTGTGACATGTTCAATCTCCTTCGGCAGGCCTAACTGTCCTTTCTCGTTAGATCCGAAGGCCAGGATCGTGGACTCGTCCATGGAGAGAAGGAAGGTGTGGGCCGCGCCGCAACAGGCGCTTTTTATAGGTATATTTAGTGGTAGGACCGTGGGGACGTAAACTGTGGTGGGTTTGTCTGGTATACCCAATTTCTGGTTCTCATTGTCGCCTGTTATGAACACTGCGCCTTTTGCTGTTGAAGATATCGATAGTTACATACGTATACAAGTAAATACATTCATTCATGTTAATATTCATTTCATTAGAACCTATAGGGCATTTAACAGCCTCTTTTATACCGAGGTAAAATCATCAAATGAGTCGTCTCACCCAGGGAAAAACGGGAGGGACTGTCAGACTCGTACTGACTAAAATCCACGGTGTCCTTCAATAACCCTTTACGTTCCGGAGTCACTGTAATTCGTAAGGCCCGCGATCAGGGCTTTTAACACCCTTTAAATTTTTAATTTTTTATCGTGGTAAAATCATCAAACGAGTCCTCCCACCCAGGGTAGGGCGGGAGGGACTGTCAGACCCGTACTGACTAAAATCCACGGTGTCCTTCAACAGCCCTTTACGTACCGGGGTCACGGTAATCCCTTGGTTCCGCGACCCCGGCAGGCTTTGGCCCTCTACAGGCCCCGTCACTATGCTGACACTCTTTGAGGCGCGCGTGGAACACAACGCGCCGTCGACCCGGGCGTGGTCCATGGTCCATGGTCGGACAGCGAGTCGCCCATTACTCGCTGCCCGCAGACATAATATAGCTAATAAAAGGTTAAAGAGTTACTGTTTGATGACAACACAATAGCTACATAAGTACAGTCAGTGCCCATCATATTGACCCATCTAGTAAGAGAAAGTGGGTCAAGTAATGCATACTATAATAATTAAGTACAAAATACTCATTTCTATTTAGATAACATGTTGCCAGTCATAGAAATAGATAATTCGAAATGTTGTTAGTAAGTAGTAGTTGTGATTTGCATAGCGTACCCGTAGCTATCACTTTGCATAATTAATGGACTCGTAGCAAGCTGCTACGGCGTAGACCGCGCTACGAAGTTTAATATAAAAGATACGATTCAATGATTGCATTACCACCGTGATTTTATATTAAAGGTTGAGTAACTTGGGTCGCGGGACTTACCTATTACCGTGACCCCGGTACGTAAAGGGCTAGTGAAGGACACCGTGGATTTTTTTCCTCCCGCCCTGCCCTGGGTGGGAGGACTCATTTTACCACGATAAAAAAAAAAGTTGTTAATTTTAATACCTCATAAAAGGTTTCAAATATTGGTCGATTATTTTATTTGGTTAGTAGTACGTCGATTTATCATTTCACTAACTTTATGACACGACATAAGGGATATCGTGACAAACTACATAATTAAACGGTAATAAAAAAAAAGTGCTGTATTGCACTTTAGTGTTGGTTCTTGGAACACAGACACAATCTAGACTCCGTGGCTACTACTATGAAGTTCTATACATTTTACCTGACTCGGGAACCGAATCCAAGACGACATGATCTACCTCTACCACTATGCCAGCGAGGCTGTCGAACCCTATACTTTTCTGCTATACAATACTGACCTTTATTGTGTTACTAACCAGTAATAAACACCGTATGGTAGTACCCGCACTCGACGAAGGCGATCTTCTCCATGAACTTGAGCTCGGTGAACTTGACGCAAGACCTGGTGTCCTCGCCCAAGCCTAGTTGACCTTCTGTGTTGGAACCAGACACGAAGACACGGCCGTCCTCTGATGGGGAAAAAGAAGGTTATTAAGGCAAATTATTCCTTTATTTCTTTTCCAGTTGTTTGGTCGCGAGACTGTCTATGCAGTACCAGTGGCTTACCATGACGTCTCGCTTTAAGAGAGTAATTCCAGTGTGGGAAAGAGACAGAGCTATGCAAGTCGTCTAGCACCACCTCGTTCCCACAATGGAATTAACTCTCGATTTAAGACATCATAGTAAGCCACCAGGCAGTATTTTCAGTCAGTAAGACTGACAGTCGCTTACGGTAGCGTAAAAACTAAAAAAAAATAAAGGCGGGAAGAATCATTTGAACATTTTAACCACAGTTGCAGGTTTTTTATTGTTCTTCAATCATAACTATTAAGACCAAGCAATGTGCAGACATTATTTAGAGTTGTAGTCTAAAAATTGGTTCGGGAGAAAAATAATATTTGCCGGGTTTTTATGTCAAGGAACCGTTATTTCTGATGCACGTTGGACTTATAGTGTTACCCCCGTGTTTGGTCTTTGGCCGATCGTATCTAAGATACTGTACTACCGGAATGATTCTGAATTTTTCACAGACACAAACATAAACTTTGTCTATTTTGAGCATCCATAATGTAGCATCGACGGAGTGGTTTACCTGTCAATATAGCGGTGTGATTACTGCCTGCTGACAACTGCTTAATAGGTCCCGTCTCTTCCTCCAGTTCTATGAACTGTGGCACGGTGTGGTGTTCCAGGTCACCTGTTCCCAGCTGCCCCTCGTCGTTGCAGCCCACCGTGTAGATCGCGTTTGAGTCTGGGGAGAAGATAATTGTAGAATTAGTCAATTATTACTCAATTAAATATGGAAAAGATCGTAACGGCTATACGAATAGTTGGGTTAAGCAGACATTCTGAAGATGGACGTATGATGGTGGTGGACGTTACCTTAAGGGTAAAAACAACAACGCGAGATGGGCAGACGACATTGTTTCCATTGCGGGAGTGTTCTGGATGAGGCTGGCGCGAGACCGTGGAGCTTGGCACAAGCAAAGAGAGGCCTATACCCAGCAGTGGGTGAAGACGGGATGTGGATGAAAAACACATAATAAATAAATAAATATTCCACAACTATCACACAACGCCATCTAGTCCCAAGCTAAGCAGAGCTTGTGTTATGGGTACTAGACAACTGATAAACATACTTATATATTTCTAAATACATACATATTATAGATAAACTACACCCAGACACAGAACAAATGATCGTGCTCATCACACAAACATTTGTCCTGGGTGGGAATCGAACCCACAACCTCCGGCATAGCAGTCAGGGTCACTAACCACTAGACCAACAGGCTTGCCAGACCAACGTATTAAGTTAAAAAATACTTTGGATTGACATAAGCTACCGAGAGACTACCGTGAGTCATCATCATCATCAGCCTATAAATGTCCCCACAGCTGGGACATTGGCCTCCTCTCTGTTAGAGCGAGTGGCCCAGTGCGGGTTGGTTACTAATGTCAAATACTGTTGTTGAAATTAAAAGAATCATTTCAAAGGTCTTTTCAGTTACTATGCTTGCTATTTCAGCAGCGTCGTCTCATTTTTTTTATTCAATAGGTAATCTCTTTCAACAGGCATTTGCAATAGGGTAGTTTACTGCATAAATAAATTGAAAATCGGTTAAGCTCGTCAGTTACAGTATTGAAAACGAATGAACACGTATTTTTTTAAATCAATGAATATTGATAAAACTCTTCGAAATTCGGGAGTGGAGGCTTGTCAAATAACACCTATAAAATTATACCGACCGAGTGACTTTTTGTGATTTTTAGAAGCGTTGTATCTTCGTAAATTTTGGGTTTACGATAAAAAAAATAGGGGTCAAATATTTTATTATTATTTATTTATTTCTAAAACACAGTATTCTTACAAGTTAAGCCACACAAGGAAAACCTCTCATATATGTACTCGTATAATTTCATTTTTTTTTATCGTGGTAAAATTATCAAATAAGTCCTCCCACCAAGGGCAGGGCGGGAGGGACTGTCAGACTTGTACTGACTAAAATCCACGGTGTCCTTCAATAGCCCTTTACGTACCGGGTAACGGTAATCCGTTAGTCTCGCGACCTCGTATAATTTCATAGAAATATTTTATGATAATAATCTACGAGTATCTTTCGGACTAATTAACTATTTCTGAGTAAAGTAACTTACCTGTGACAAACACAGTGTGTGCTCTCCCGCAGGCCACGAAGAGTGCCCTGTGGGGCTTGAGCCACTTGACACAGCTGGGCCTCGTCACCTCATCCTTGTGGCCCAGGCCGAGTTGGCCCCACGCGTTGTCTCCGAACACGAACACGCGGCCATTCTCTAGAAAATACATGTTATGATTAGTTTCAATGGGGCAGGAAGAGAGTTTATGGAAGGAGTTGATTGGGGGAGGTTTTGGTTCAGCAGTGTAGGCTTTTTTTTTTATCGTGGTAAAATCATCAAATGAGTCCTCCCACCCAGGGCAGGGCGGGAGGGACTGTCAGACTTGTACTGACTAAAATCCACGGTGTCCTTCAATAGCCCTTTACGTACCGGGGTCACGGTAATCCCTTGGTCCCGCGACAGCAGTGTAGGCTAAGAGAAATGAAATTCTGGGAGATGTACGTATAATTTGTTTTAACAGATGTTTTACCAAAGGTGATTAACTTTCACATTAGACTATTTGGCTGATTGAGGGTGAGATGGTTGTAAAGAGAAAAAAATGTTAATTAAAGGAGTATTTTTAGAAGAGTTAAAATAATACGAGTAATAGCAATGAAATAAACAATGTATTTGTGAAACCGCACTACTAACTGTTTAATAGGTCATTATGTAGAACTTTAAATGGGATAATGACCATGTTTTAATGTCGTAAATATCCCGTTTTAATTTTAATGATAGTGTTCGAAATGTAGTGTGATAAAGGCGCGTTGTTATTGTCTTTGAACATTTACCTACTCTTCTAAATAGCAGTAAGTATATTAAACTAAAGCTCTTATGATGACTGAACGTCTCAAGTCTGACATTCGCATGCTAGCTGCCCTAGCTGGTCTTCGACCCGATAATTGATACTGATAACTACTAATCCAATAAACAGTAAGCAATAGCGGGCATTAAGATCGAGGGCTGCGTTCGCGATAGTACCAGAACACGCAATGTCACAGAGGTAGCCTACAATTGACGACGCAATAGTGGACGAATATGGCGGGCAGGTGATGTGTGAGGTCAAGGTAAGGTTTGTGTGTGTTTAATTGTATGACTTTCCAATATTTTTTTCCATGAACCTGCTATATCATCGGACTAGGCATGCCCCATTTTTTTTTAGTCATAAAATGAGTCCTTCCTCCCAGAGCAGGATGGGAGGGACTGTCGGACTTATCATCATCATCATCATCAGCCGGAAGACGTCCACTGCTGAACATAGGCCTCCCCCTTAGACCGCCGAACGACAATTCGCCACTTGCATCCATCGGTTGCCCGCGACTCTCACGAGTGATTCTCTCCCACTTATACTGACTAAAATCCACGGTGTCCTTTAGTGGCCCTTTACGTTCCAAGCCACGGTCACCTGATTAAAAAGTCCCGCGACCTCGGGGTCAGACCCGCGACCCTGGGAGTTTGCTTCATAAAGTGTGTACGTCGAAACCTTTTGATTCCTTAGTAAAAACTAAGAAGATTGAAGTTTATACTACCAAAGAAATGGCTTGGGAAACGTTGCAGAATTCGAATCTATACTCTATACTAATATTATAAAGAGGAAACCTTTGTACTTTTTTATGTTTGTATTGAATAGGCTCAAAAACTACTGGACCGATTTCAAAATTTCTTTTACCATTACTTAGAGGGATTCTTCCGAATCCGTATAGGCTATATTTTATCCCGGAAAATAGATAGGATTTTTCGTGGTAGTGAAAATTGTGGAGTAAGGCGTCGAAAAAACTGCCGTACGTTAACGATTCTCGCGAACGCTGCCTAAATGGTTAGATATGGTTGACTTCTGTAGTAAAGTTGTAGAACTCAATAATGCCTACAAAAAAGTCCGCGATGGTATAAACCAAACATTTATATTTTAGCCATTATAACCACTTTTCCATAGAATAAAAGTAATTAAAATTATTAGCCTATGTTTATTGATCATATTATCGTCAAATACTAATCCTTATCCAAATAAACTATTATTGAGCAAGATTGTTTCAATAGCTATAAATTACTTTTTATTTAATTCCAATCGGACAATCCATTCAAAAGATATTACGAATTTAAAATTGTGAGAGAGTTTAAAAAATAAATGTCCACCCGTGCGAAGCCGGGGCGGGTCGCTAGTATTATATATGTCACGGCTAAAGGTAGGTGTGAACCTAAACTTAAGATTAGCCGGCTAAACCTAGGTTTATCTTCGACGAAATGTTAATGTTAGTTTGTTCTATCTTTAGCCGGCTAAACTTAGGTGTAGCTGCAGGTCCTTGGCTAAAAATGTAGAAGAAAATGGAAAAGGAAACAATGTAATAATGTTTACTATTTTGACACGAAAACTTTATTAAAAAATAATCACTTTCATTACACATGAGCGAGCGAAGCGAGCTCGGGACTCGCTGGCACCCCGACTCGGACAATTTAGGTTAGAAGAGGATGGCGGGGTCTGAAAGACCCCGCCATCCTCTTCGTGGTTATTTTTTTTTTTAAACCACCCAGAAGTAGGAGCCCCGCGAAGCGGGGCTCCGTCGACATGCTGGGAAGCGTGGACGCCCCGCGAAAGTAAGACCATTCCATTTCCTTCATTTTTAGCCAAGGACCTGCAGCTACACCTAAGTTTAGCCGGCTAAAGATAGAACAAACTAACATTAACATTTCGTCGAAGATAAACCTAGGTTTAGCCGGCTAATCTTAAGTTTAGGTTCACACCTACCTTTAGCCGTAACATATATATTCATAGCAGCAAAAGACAACAGAAGGAATTGTGTATTAGAAAAGTGGATTTCTAGTCAGTAAGAATCTGACAGTGCCTTCCTCTCCACGAATTTATAACCGCAAATAAGGAGAAAAAAAGAGGTGTTAGTAACTTACGGCATATAACAGCGCTGTGTTCGTCGCCGCACGAGATAGCGACGATCGGGTCGTTCTTGATGAAGAAGTGGCTCGGTTCGTTGTCGGCGAAGTGGGACTTGCCGAATGTGAACACCGCGCCCGTTTCTGTGGAATAAATGGAACTTAAATTAGTGTTAATATTTTAATGTGCATATTTGCTGCGAAGACTTATTATTCGCAGTATGTGTTAGTTCTTAGTATAATAGATTTAAATCGCTGGTTTGATTTATTATATTGCAAGTTTGTTCATCATCATCTGCCTAGCCTTTTCCTAACTATGTTAGGGTCGGCTTCCAGTCGAACCAGATGCACATTAAGATCAGTATTTTACATGCAGCGACTGCCTATCGGACCTCTACAGTACGCTGACATATGGTTGACCCCAAGACTGGTTGTCAGACTTATGAGTGTCTGACTAACAGTAACTTAACTGTTCTAAACTGAAAATAATATATCTCATTAGTAAAACCTATGGGTCATACAAATAATATGTTTCGCGTGGGAACCGAACGCTGCGCGTCGCTGCGTAGCAGCATACACAGGGATAATGTCGCTCCTCATTAGTGCAAATTAGAATTATATACATGCATACCAAACATTACTCACATCCTAACTTCCCATTAAAATATTTTTTTCCTATGATATTCAACTGCTAGCCCACCAACATACATTTACAAGAACTTTTTTGGAGTGTCACCTTGAACAAGCCAAACTTTTTTTTTTTTTTTTTTATCGTGGTAAAATCATCAAATGAGTCCTCCCACCCAGGGCAGGGCGGGAGGGACTGTCAGACTTGTACTGACTAAAATCCACGGTGTCCTTCACTAGCCCTTTATGTACCGGGGTTACGGTAATTTACGAGTCCCGCGACCCCGGCAGGCTTTGGCTCTCTACAGGCCCCGTCACTATGCTGACACTCTTTGAGGCGCGCGTGGAACACAACGCGCCGTCGACCCGGGCATGGTCCATGGTCGGACAGCGAGTCGCCCATTACTCGCCGCCCGCATGCCCGCGCCTACGGTGGCCGGAGATCGTCTTGCGACGTCCGACGCCGTGGGCGTCTACCACTGCGGCTGGGGTGGAGGGAGGTCGCTGTTCTCTCCCTCACGCGGCCCGCCTCCTCCTTCGCGAGCATGACTGCTTCGCAGAAGGAGGCGACCGCTTCCCACTCCGTCTCGCCCCGCAGCATGGCCTCGACCAATGCCGGGCGCGAGAGGTCTCCGCCTATCGCCGTCGTGAGGACACGGCGGTGCTCTGCCCAAGCGGGGCAGTCCTGCACCGTATGCTCCACCGTGTCCTCCGGACGATCCTCGCAGTGGTGACACCCAGGCGTTTCTTCCCTCCTTATCAGACACAGGTACCTCCCGAAACTTCCGTGTCCGGTGAGGACCTGCGTCATGCGGTAGGTAAGGACGCCGTGACGCCTATCCAGCCACTCCTCAAAGAGGGGTCTTACCGCCGCGATTGCGGCGTGCCCGGAACAAGCCAAACTTACTAAAATTATAGGAAAGGGACGGTTCTCTCTCCCCAAATGATCAATATAAGGACTGTTGTTCTCTACAAATGAGAATTTAATAATACAGAACAAAATTGTGAAACTTGTGTTTTTGTAGTAAAAGTAGTCTCGTAGCGCGGCCATTTGGATTTTTTCGTAGACTGCTACGCGTGTCGTAGCGTCTTGCTACGAGCTACAACTGTCATGATCCTACGAGGCTACGTTAATATTGTCGAAATTTTTATATTTTGTTTGTTTTTCGAATTACCGAATATAAAAATATTTCTATTACATTCTGTACTAATATTGTCAAAAAGATTTGCCTACATGCACCAGACAACATTCAATTTCAAATTATGATTTGAAATCGAATGTTGTCTGGTTGTCGACACGGCGCGTTGTGTTCCACGCGCGCCTCAAAGAGCTATCAGCTATATGACGGGGCCAATTAGAGGGCCGAAGCCTGCCAGGGTCGCGGGACTGTCGGGTAACCGTGGTCCCGGACCGTAGAGGGCTATTGAAGGACACCGTGGATTTTAGTCAGTACAAGTCTAACAGTCCCTCCCGTCCTGCCCTGGGTGGGAGGACTCATTTGATGATTTTACCACGTAGAGCTGAAATAATGGTACAATCAATTATAGACCTTGCATACTTATCTTAAGCACTTTTTATATTTTTGTATCGTAATCGTGTGATGCAACATCTGTCAGAAGCTTTGACCATGGAATAAAAATCACATAGAGAAGGTTTCTTTAATGTTACTGTAACTTATCAGTGGCTTGTTTTGGTGTGATAATTCTTCAATAGGGTAATTTAATGCTTAAAGAAATTGAAAATCTGTTAAGTCCGCCAGTTAGATTATGGAAAAATAATAAGCACTTTTTTTTGTTTTTTGAAATCAATGAGTATTGACAACGGAAAAACGCTTATGCTGGCCGAGTGACGTCTTGTGATTTTTAGAAGCGAATCTCCGTCAATTTTGATTAAAGTAACAAAAAAAAATATGGGTCAAATATTTTTTGATAATCTATCTATCTATCTTTCGGGCTAATTTTTTAAAGTAAAATAGCCTATTGACTTCTCTGACTAAAACCCACTCTGTTTCTTCAAATGCCCTCTAAAAAAAAATCAAAAGTTTTTATTTCACATAGGCCCATGAGGGCACTTATAAAACGTCGACAGCAGGTGCTTTGAGTGACAGGGCCGCGTTAGCTGCTGAAAACAGCTGGGAACCAAGTGATTGCGAACACAGGTTTGCACTCTACTAATACTTTGTGGTAGTTCACGGCCAGAACCACCTTTTTTTTTATCGTGGTAAAATCATCAAATGAGTCCTCCCACCCAGGGCAGGGCGGGAGAGACTGTCAGACTCGTACTGACTAAAATTCTCGGTGTCCTTCAATAGCCCTTTACGTGTCGGGGTCGCGGTAATTTGTGAGTCCCGCAACCCCGGCAGGCTTTGGCCCTCTACAGGCCCCGTCACTATGCTGACACTCCTTGAGGCGCGCGTGGAACACAACGCTCCGTCGACCCGGGCATGGTCCATGGTCGGACAGCGAGTCGCCCATTACTCGCCGCCCGCATGCCCGCGTCTACGGTGGCCGGAGATCGTCTTGCGACATCCGTCGCCGTGGACGTCTACCACTGCGGCTGGGGTGGAGGGAGGACGCTGTCCTTCGTTTGTACACAAGAGGTGCTTTATCATTTTTCATACAATTAACGTTATAATATTACAAGTATGCTTGTATGGTAAAACCCGGAAAGTGCTAAGGCCTGAGCTCAGGAAGTACTGGATGACCTTTCTGAAAAGGGTACCCAAGGATATACAATTTCAGGCATAATTTATCAGATTGTACAATATTGTTACTGATAACTGAAATAAAAGCCTACCTTAATTGCCCTGTTTAACCTCGAGGGGTACTATGGAAAATAGGTCAAAGTTCAGCTTGATTACCAAGGCCTATAACGATTGTAGTCAAGTATAACTGAACAATATCATGTTTAATTCATCAATCATATACGTAAGGGTTATATAGGCAAGATGAATGTCGGCAACAGTGGCGCAGTTGCTCAACAATTGAATGCTGCGCTGCTAGTCGTAGGTTGGATTTCCACATGGAAATAGGATCGTTTACTACATAAATAAATTGAAAATTTGTTTAGTCCGCTACCGCCCGACCCTTGCTCGACAAATCAGACTGCGAAGCTGAGCAAGTAGCTTTAAATTCTCCTAATAATAATTCGACCGAGCCTGACTGCCGCCTCAATGACGCACTAAGCCTAGGCCCGAACCCCACAGGGGGTACCCTTATAGACGTTCATTTAATTGAACCTAGTTTGTAAGCCCTGGCCTTTTTTTTTTTTTTTTATCGTGGTAAAATCATCAAATGAGTCCTCGCACCCAGGGCAGGACGGGAGGGACTGTCAGACTTGTACTGACTAAAATCCACGGTGTCCTTCACTAGCCCTTTACGTACCGGGGTTACGGTAATGGGAAAGTCCCGCGACCCCGGCAGGCTATGGCCCTCTACAGGCCCCGTCATTATGCTGACACTCCTTGAGGCGCGCGTGGAACACAACGCGCCGTCGACCCGGGCATGGTCCATGGTCGGACAGCGAGTCGCCCATTACTCGCCGCCCGCATGCCCGCGCCTACGGTGGCCGGAGATCGTCTTGCGACGTCCGACGCCGTGGGCGTCCACCACTGCGGCTGGGGTGGAGGGAGGTCGCTGTCCTCCCCCTCACGCGGCTCGCCTCCTCCTTCGCGAGCATGACTGCTTCGCAGAAGGAGGCGACCGCTTCCCACTCCGTCTCGCCCAAGCCCTGGCCTTAAAGTAATTTTCGGCCACCACAGGATTGCCCGGTTAAGTAGCATCAACCTTATAGAGTTGTTGTGCTACGAGAGGCCAAATAAAAAAAAAAGTTTAGCCCGCCAGTGAGAGTATTGAAAAATAATGAATACGTATATCTGCTTTTTTTTACACCCTAAACTATCCATTTAGGTGCACACACAGAATATACGTAAATATAATAAAACGTATATCGGCAAGTACGCGTAAAAGCCCAGACTACGACTGTTACGCTGTTTTAAGGTTAGGTTACAATAATCGGTAATAATTTTACACGAATGGAAGATCCCTCCTTATGCAATTCTTCCATTGGTGTAAAATTCGGTTCATAAAAAGTTTTCCATAGTTAATTTATACGCTCGTTAAGCACATACCTGGTACTTAAGAAATATATTTTACATAAAAAATGGCGTCACTTTTATTAGAAAGTGTCGTGAACATTTTTTATGACAAATGACGTCACCGCGTGGCCGAATGATGTAGTACCAAGGTACGCTACTAGTATCGAAAGTAAAATTGGATAAGTGCGTGTTTGAAAACGTAGGACAAGGTTCCGTTGCTTGAACTTGGTAGGAAACAAAGTTGAGATATAAGAAAATGTCGAAGATTTTGATTTCATCACGAAATTCTTAACATGTTTGTTTTTTTTTTTATATTTTCCCCACACTAGGAATTTCTCCTGTATCGTGGGTGCGTTTAAAAACATATAAATTCACATACACAAATGCCCAGACCCGAAGCAACTACTTGTAGATCACACAAATATTTGCTCCGTGCGGGAATCGGACCCGCGACACGCAGCGCAGCAGTCCAATTGCTCAGCCACTGCGCTAAAACTGCTACGTTTGTAAACGTACCCAAGACACAGGAGAAATTCCTAGTATGGGGAAAAGTTAAAAAAAAAAAGATTTCCCAAACCACTGCAACTCCTGAAAGCTTGAATCACAAATATTACCCCTCGCTTACGCAATAATATTTTAGAATATAGTATACCTATATAAACACGTGTAATTAATTGTTAAATTATAAGGATATGATGAGGCTGACGTACCCTTGTAAGGTAAAAGCCTCTAAATAAATAAAGATAAAAAAAACACAAATATTGACCAAGGCAGCAAATCACCCATGCTGCGGGGCGAGACGGAGTGGGAAGCGGTCGCCTCCTTCTGCGAAGCAGTCATGCTCGCGAAGGAGGAGGCGGGCCGCGTGAGGGAGAGAACATCGACCTCCCTCCACCCCAGCCGCAGTGGTAGACGCCCACGGCGTCGGACGTCGCAAGACGATCTCCGGCCACCGTAGGCGCGGGCATGCGGGCGGCGAGTAATGGGCGACTCGCAGCCCGACCATATACCATGCCCGGGTCGACGGCGCGTTGTGTTCCACGCGCGCCTCAAGGAGTGTCAGCATAGTGACGGGGCCTGTAGAGGGCCAAAGCCTGTCGGGGTCGCGGGACTTACCCATCACCGTAACCCCGGTACGTAAAGGGCTAGTGAAGGACACCGTGGATTTTAGTCAGTACAAGTCTGACAGTCCCTCCCGCCCTGGCCTGGGTGGGAGGACTCATTTGATGATTTTACCACACAAAAAAAAAAGGCAGCAAATCACCGACTCAATGAAGTTCGACGAAGACCCGAAGAATGAATTTAACCGTGAGATTATGGTGTACTTGATCTCTACAGCTGTTTGGGATGTGCGGTTGAGAACTAACTGAAAAACTGATATAATACGAAGTTCCTATTACGCATGTTTAGGGACCTTATGAAAATAGTATCTAAACTCCTCGAAAAATCCGTCTTACTAAGGAACCCTGAATGTAAAAGAGCCATTAAGAATGGGCACGTAATTTCCGACGCATGCCCTTGGGTCAGTCCTTACATTTGATTGGAGCCATGGAGGGGATTAAGTTCCATTGTAGCTCAATGACGTAGATTATGAAAAAGAGTTCGATATCGCCGTTTGAATTTCGAATATGAAAAAAAAGTTGAAAACAAAAGACAAGAGTAAAGATGAAGAACAAGAAAATGACATCCAAACTTCTTGGTAGGCGAGCACATTCAGGCTGAAAACTTAATAGTTGAGTAGGTAGGAAATGATAAGAGACCCGAAGCCCCATTACTTTTCACGTTCATGTGACGTAAAGTTAACAGGAACATCGTACACTCGAGGCGCTTTTTCATTTCCCAAATTAAACGCTGTAAATACTTCAAGTACGCTGTAAGTAAAATACAGAAATCGTGCGATAAGGCCTCGGTAAAATTAAATAGGAAAGTGTGAAGTTCAGGACAGGAACCTTTCAGTTTTCATAAAAAGGCTAAAGACGAACTGGTGTGAACAACATTGATTTTCACCTCTTTGATACTATAATTAGGTCGGTTTTTTGAGGCTTTTCTTTAGGTGGTAGAAATCAAGGGTTTTTAAGTCAAGGTTGAACAGTTTACTTTTAGGCAAGCGTGCTTCACCGTGGACCACATTATGGCTTAACAACAGACCAGTGGTCAAATCATCAAATGCGAACCCATTGTTAATAAAATGTGATACAGGATAACAGCTGGAAGGACTTTTTGACACCTTTCCCAGTTGTGGAACAGAGCAGACAAAAAACCAGAACTTGTAGGTATGCCGTTATCAACATTAGAACAAGTAATAGCAATTAAACCTTTTAGCAAAGCGTGACTATTTCAATAAGTTCACTTCGTACTTAGACATGTAGTAATAGTTATGTAAATTTCGGCCTTCAAATGAAACACTTAGCTGACAGCTCGGACTAAGTAATTACTGTTATCAGATCCAGAATTTCGTGGGCCTTGGTAATGGTCTGACGTATGTTCACCTACAGGGAGCTAAAATTACCAGCTCTTTGCAAATTGCGTAAATACACGTAAAATTAAGTAGTACTTAGGTGAATAAATTTATTTACCTTGAATTTTATCAACCCTTGTTTCTAAAACTCTGATTAAATCTCTGATCAAAAAATGTAAGCAAGCAATTTAATTTTTACCATACAAAAATATATTATAGTAATTTCGATTAACAGATTTACTAAAGGTAAAGTAAGAGTATTATTTTAGAAAATCGGGGTAAATGTCCTTTTGGGGTCCAAAAGTAGCTTAGCCAATCAATAGCAACGGTTTATTTTGAAATTATGTTGGCTATTTAATTAAGCATCTAATTTTCCTCATGTTATTAATATTTGTTCATCATTTTAAATCTCACTTTAATGTTTTAACTTCTTCTTCTCCACCTCTTTCCCTTATCAGTAAAACCCATTTCATTTATGGTAACAGTCAGTAGAAAAACCATGCCAATTACAGAAGCTTTAAAGGCATAGGTGTTTTATCTGTCATTTTAGTACTTAGCAACATGCAAATTTATTATTAATATTTGTTCATCATTTTAAATTCCACTTCTATGTTTTGACTTCTTCTTCTCCACCTCTTCTTCTTATCAGTAGAACCCATTTCATTTATGGTAACAGTCAGTAGAAAAACCATGCCAAATACAGAAGCTTTAAAGGCATATGTGTTTTATCTGTCATTTTAGTACTTAGCAACATGCAAATCTATTACAAACACAAACTAGGAAATATAAATAGATAGCTACATGTACCGAAGTGTACCAGAGTACAGTGCACCAGTTAAGGTCAACGCACACTTATAACCACGGTACGAGATCAACACTTATTTCTAAATTCGATCCCAGGCGATGCCGTAAGTAAGGAGCCAAATTCAACCTGCATTGTGGCGAGAAAATGTTCCTAACCATGTAATGACGAAATAAAATCCTATCTGGACATGAGTGAATGAAAACGGCATGCCTGAATAAGAAATGTTTAAATAGAAGCTAGGTAAACATGTCCACTGTCCAGGCAGATGTTTAGATGAATCTGGATCGTAAATATAGAGTAATAGAGTTGTTCCACACACAATGGGCACTCAATATCGTGGCTCCTTTTAGTTCCTGTTAGTTGTTTGTAGATTGTCTTATGTAGCGAATCTTAGCGAGTACCAAGATATACATAAACTTGGTACTCGCTAAGTTTCCTGAATGGCTTGAGTTCATTCCATCCCTTTTCCTCCTACACAACTTATACTTGTGCGTTGACCTTTATGCGTACTGCATACATGCAAGGCTGGCGATGGCGTGACGTCACAGCATTTTATTATTTTATGGTAATTACACAGAATGCACGCCGCATCAACGTCAGCCGCTGCATTACTTTACATGGCAGCGGAAAAATTGTTCAAATTTTACTTTTTATATGTTACTTTATGGTATGGTACTTGTATATAAAATAAAATGAGGAATAGTTGTAGTCAACACAATACTTTTTATAGCAGGTTATGAAAAGAGGGTCTTTGAAAAATAAAATAATAAAAATAGACTTAATCGTCATAAATTATGATTGAGTATGAGAACAAGGTATAATGACCTAATGACTAACTATTTAGAAGTTATTTAGTTCAAAGTAGCATGGACGGTGTAGCAGCCGTTTGAGATTGTTAAAACGACTCCTGTGAATGTTTGTTTAGAACATCATTAAGATTTTATCAGGGATGACGTGGCGGACAATCTCCTGAGTAACATATTTTTCTAAGCAGACGGTACCTATGTGTATGTCTTATTTGATAAAAACTCACAACACATGAGAGACATGGTCAAAAATATTGCATAGTAAAAATTACGGTCGCGGGACTGTACGAATTACCGTGACCTAAAGGGCTATTGAAGGACACCGTCTAACAGTCACTCCCGCTCTGCCCTGGATGGGAGGACTCATATGATGATTTTAGCACGTAAAAAAAAGAATAGTAAAAATTACAGACATTAATTGAAGTACCTTTGCAATCCTGTAATCTGGCAATTCCAGCAGTTACAAGCAAAACGTATTGACAAGCAATTAAAATTGACTGACAACACCACAGTTTAACCTGTTATGACCCACAAAAAGTTTCAAATCGATATTTTATTGCCATACACATGTAGTTAAATAAAACACGTTGGACCAATGAGAAATATTCCATAATTATATGGCACGGCACGTAAGCCTGTGCTCAAATATGCTACTATTCCAAAATTGGGGTGAACCTTGAACCCTCCATGGAATCCTTAGACGACATTTTAATGGGGGATTTGATGGTGGAACTAGGTTCAAAGGGCAACAACATTTAAAAAGAAAAGGAAATAAAACGTGGCGCATAAATAAGCACATAAGCTCACGCTATTTTCCGTGTAGGTAGGATGAAATAACAGTAATCCGTGGTTTGATCCTTTTTTTACGTGGTAAAATCATCAAATTAGTCCACCCACCCAGGGCAGAACGGGAGTGACTGTCAGATTTGTACTGACTAAAATCCCTTCAATAGCCCTTTACGTTCCGAAGTCAGGGTTATTTGTCAAGACAGTCCTGCGACCCCGGTAGGCTTTGTCCCTCTAAGGGGTGGCCCCTTAGAAGGCCTAAGCCAGAGAGAAAGCCGTAAGGTTGCTGACAGCTCATTTAGGCGCGCGTGGAACACGACGCGCCGTCGAACTGGGCATGCCCACGGTGGCCGGAAATCGCATGCTTTGATTGTTCAACTAAAGGAGTTGAACAATCAAAGCATGCGATTTCCGGCCACTTCGACGATGACCGTTCACGTAATCATACACGGTGTGTCGGAGAGAAAGTCATCATCATCTGCCTACCCTTTTGCCAACTAAGTTGGGATCAGCTTACGGTCAAACTGGAATGGAAGAACGGCTGAATATCTGTAGGCACTAAAGGGCATTAACTAGAAATTGCCAGAGAGCACATGGCAATCGCGGCACTAAGTCGTCTTTGTTGATTGGCTGGAAAGTCGCTGACAGAGAGATCACATTCCGTCTGACGCAGATTCGCATACAGTTCTTGCTGTTTAAATCTTTTCGATACAATCACAACTTTTCGGTGTAAAATATTACTGTTTAGCAGATTTTTTCAGAAGATTTATCAATTAATCAAACAAAGGCTTAGGAGTTTGCTTACAAATAGGCGAACCTTCCAAGATATAAACAAAAGCAACGATTGAGTTGCGTAGGAGGTTACCTACTGAAAATAATTAAAGTTCATCGACATGCAAAGAAGATGGAGATATATGAAAGGCAATGTTCGTTGTTCTAATGAATTCAGAGCATTTGCCGTCTTAATAATTGTTTCTTCCGATCGTATCTAAGTATGCATTGAATGCTCCCGTCCAAAAACAGCAAGGGACACAAAAGATTAGATCAGCAATTTGTGAGAAACTAGAGCCAAATCTATTTGGCATGTAAGTATAAATGTGGTAGAACCGACTTGTAATTAAGTTAATTCACATAAATACAAACGAAGTGCAGTGAAGTAGCGGGAATTTAATTAAGGAGTTGCAATTTCAACATGTCCGTATAGATTCGAAAGTATTGCCTTTTTCAATAGGTAAGTAAAAGAATAAAATTGGAGACAGAAAAATCACTACCTCTGAACCAAGTCAATACATAAAATCACAATAAATCCGAAGAAAACCGCATACCCTATCTTCCCGCCATCTAAACAATGATGGCGTCGTCTAAACTTCAAAATTAGAACGCAGTGCAACTACCTATGACTTTTTTTTTATAAAATGTAATAATATGTGTAATTTACAGTTGTGATTTTTTAGTTTACGTGTATTGTCAATGCAGACGTCCAACCTTCACATCAACTTTTAACATAGGCAGAATGACAGGCATTGAGTTTGCTAGTAGCGAACTCATGTCCCGTCAATTCAGAAAACAGTAAAGAATATAACTGAAAAATTCACCAACCAAGAATAAAATCAATATTTTAAAAATATCACATTAAATCCATAGATAAACTTCCACGTACCATAAACTTCCTGTAATCCAGACAATCATGGTGTCTTTTAAATTTGAAAATAAGAACACAGTCACCTGGAATGTCGTCCGTCATGTTGGTAGTGGTGGTAGCGGTCAGTGGTGTCCCATGGCGTGCACCGGTCGGCCGCGGGGCGAATACTGACCGCTGGCCACGTGCCACCCTTCGTAACCACCGCGGTTTAACGAGGATCGTGGAAAACTGGAAAAGACTTGCGTGAAAGTTTGTGGTTCGATTAGAAACTTGTGAGGTGAAGAATACTGGCCATATCAGCAGTTCGAAGGCAGAAGACAAATGAGGTAGGATTCTTAATTCAAAATTCATTATGTTCATTCATCTGTAGTTTTATGTCTTTCATTCAAACTTTGATTGAAAAGATTGATTTATATTTTAAGTGTGTAGCCATTTTTATTTAATAGACATTCATATTTAAAACTGTTGGTCACACATTTATTTTCACCGTATACGGCGCACGCGCCGCCGCCGGCGCGGCATGCGCATAAATCTTACATGAGCAGCACTATCAGCATCCTTTCTTCAATATTCGTATGTTGATAGCATTTTCCGAAATGCGGCGCGTGTACGGTGTGGAAAATGTGCCAGGTTACGTCATATAACTTCATAAAATGTCATAACTCCATATACGTGCGGCGCGAACCTTGCTGACAAATGTGCGACTACCGTAACTGTTTAAGATGGCCAACTTCTTTCAGAATCTTTCTTAATAAAAAAACGAAAACATCCTTCCATTCCATTAAAAAACTATATCCTCGTCCAATGTTATTGTCGTGCAGACCACTGGTAACCAAAAAAACTTAACCTCCTCTACCCCTCGCTAACCCTTTCAACTTCCCCTATTCAGGGGTCAGCTGTAATTTTAAGCGGGTCTTGTAAAACTGGCCATCAATTTACTGAAATACTTTTTTTCCTGTGGCAATAAATATCGCCTATTGGTTTGTTTACAAAATAATTGTTTACCATGTGCATCGAACTGTTCGTTATGTGACTACATATAAGTATGTAGCTTGATTCATATGGGTGGGTTTCCTATCAGCTTCCGATGGTAATAAATTGTTAGAAAATATCGTACAGGGGTGTAAAAATATCGATAAAAGTTAACATAACATTCCATACGTAGGAATTGTATATCTACTTCGAAGTTATGGAGTGGGAGTACCTACTGCCTTGCATACATTAAAGTCAGTCCACATAGGTACTGCGTTTCAAGTTTGATTGATGACTTTTCAACTATTATTAGCGGTACTAAGATGTGTTCTTTATTTACGTTTGTGTATCATTTCATTGTGCGCTCAACTAAGGTGTGGAACTCCTTGCCAGAGCCTTGCCAGCTTAAACCTTGGGGTCTTTAAGTCAACAGCAAATAGATGGTTACTACTAGACAAGCGAGCTTAGTCGTCGACAGCATCGTCGCTTACTATAAGGTCAGATAGTGGTCAATCGCTGTCCTGTTGCTAAATAAAAAAGAAAAGTACACACAAATACATTTCATATGATAAGGTACACATGTAAATAATTTCTCGGCTGTGTGTGCCATTACACACATACACAAACGCTACTTTACTCAAAGATTTCAGATGACAGAAACACTGTTTCTGAAAAGGGTTCACACTGGCATCTATTTTGCATAGCAGACATAGAGACGCGAGGTCCTTTAGTAAATGCAATTGTAGATGCCGTCTGCGAAAGTGTTGCGTAGACACCACGTAAACGCTGCGCGGACGCCAAGTAAAAGTAGCGTCATTGTTTACAAGCCTCATTAACGTCGTGAACTAAAGTTGATAAAGTAATCATTGGTAAGCCAACATCGTATACGTAGTAGCTGTACCTTTTAATTTATTTACTGTAGGTACTTTTCTAACTTACCATTTGAGAGTTTCCTATTGCGTCGTATAAAATACTTATTCCATGAGGGTAGGTATGGCGATTAATTTTAGTGTTAAGAACGAGAAGAAACGTTAAGTAGCCTTCGAAGCATCATGTCGGCATGCGGTGCGGGCGGCCAGTAATGGGTGACTCGCCGTCCGCCCATGGACCATGCCCGAATCGACGGCGCGTTGTATACCACGCGCGCCTCAAAGAGTGTCAGCACAATGACGGGACTAACGAATTACCGTGACCCCGGAACGTAAAGGGCTATTGAAGGACACTGTGAATTTTAGTCAGTACGAGTCTGACAGTCCCTCCTGCTCTGCCCTGGGTGGGAGGACTTATTTGATGATTTTATTACGATAAAAATAATATTATATTGGATAGTGATTGAGTCATTTCTTACTTCACTTGCAAAACCATATGCTATCCACTTTATTTCCCGGTTTCACAAAGTTCTATAAATACTTTCATTGATGACGTTCACCAATAAAACGCGACGTCATTATCAATAATGCGAGCAATCAATCAATCAACGATAACCTGTTATCATCGTTTTATTCGCGATCGTAATTCTTGAAGGATAGCCTTGACTCCCTTATAATGTCCTTCTGTATCGATTGCTACATAAAATCAGAGTAACTTCCCCTGATATTATGATTAATTACTTTTATTAAAAGACGATTATAACAAAGGGTCGACAAAGACAATGAGAATACCGGGGTCTAGAACCGCGGACATACACTGATATTATTACTAAGGTTCTTCAGAAAGGTAGGTGCGTGGAACTCAGACGGCAGCGACCACTCTGGGGGAGGGGAGAATGGAAAGTAGTCACCTCCTTCTACGAAGCAGTAATGCTAACGAAGGAGGAGGCGAAACGTGTGAAGGCGACGTAGTCCGCCTTAGCCTGGAGCCGCCCAGGGCTTCTTACATCGGGTAACTTCCGGCCACGGAACATTCACGGCCCCGGAACGTAAAGGGCTATTGAAGGACACCGTGGATTTTAGTCAGTCAAGTCTGAAAGTCTCTCCCGCCCTGCCCTGGGTCGGAGGACTCATTTGATGATTTTAGCACGATAAAAAAAAGCAAATCAGTCTTGCTTTGAGCCTGTTTAATTTTAATAGTCTGGCAGTCCATTTAATTCCAGGAGCTTATATCATCGTCCTGAAATTTCAATATACAATAAAAGTAGTTCTTCCACAAATACGAACATGTAGGTTAGACAAAGTTTAACTCAGGGTCACCCAGATCCTCTGCCAATAAAGTTTTTGACTCTGTGGTAATTTTACCAAGTTCCGGTCCGATTTTGGCTTCAGTTAAGTTGTTTGTTTCCGTTTAAAGTGCTGTTTTGACAAGTTCTTGTTGTCTTTGCTGAATAAAGGTTTAGATTTGGTAACCTTGTGCTCATTGCTACATAAATTTGTTTCTTTAAATAGGGAATTTACTGTATGATTATTGTTTAAGTAATAAGACCACACTGACTTAATCAGTGTCAAAATCAAAAATACATAATTCATTCAATTAAGGTTGAAAATGAACATTTTTTGAACGTCAATTAAATAAAAGACGGTTCGTCTAAACATCGGACTCCGGTGTTCTTTACGTCGACTGTGCCTCGATGTCGGTCCATTGTTGGAAATACCTACGAATAATATCATTTGAATGTTTAGTAAATAAACATTAAATGATTTTTGGCCATGTCTATGAAGCTTGGGTTGGTGGATGTCACATTTTCTTCCACTGACATGCCAGTTTCTTCACGATATTTTTCTTAACCGTTTTGCTATTGATGATGTAGCCTACTTCAACTGACTAAAGCAAGGTCGAACCTTAATATCCTAAGAGGTTATCACGGTCTTGGAACTGTGTGGTATTTCCTCAGTAAGCGGAGAGGAGCCGTTTGACGATTCTTCTACCCAAAATGAAGATCGATCAACTGTTTCTCCAGGCATCATTGTGAATCACGATGAATCATAATACGGTTGTAAGGGAGGTGTATGATTCAGTTGTATTAAAGTATCAATCGCGGCCTTGAACCTAATCGATTGCATCAACAGATGTTACTGCTTGTGATTGCATGATGTGTTGCATTTCACTGTCTGTTTTTTTGTAAGCAAATACTTTCTTTGCAGTCCGTGTTTTGGTGAGCAATTTTTTTAGGTACCTACTTCACTTTTTAGTTTCGGGGGTGAACACCTATTCGAAGAAACACTGATTGTTTATAATTAAGTATTAAGTCTTTGTAGTAATTATTTTAAATGTTCAAGGTTTACAGAGTTTTCACGAACATTCTGCATATCAAAGTAATTCCGTGCAAAATATATTTCTGATATAAATTAAAATTATTTTGTTATTATTTCAGTGTCTGTTTTCTTCATAGGTTAATTTTCGTTTGATTAGCTTTTTAAAATACTCTTTATACGTTTATTTGTTACACATTTATATGGTATTGTTGATGGTATTATTCAATATTTAAAAATAATATTCTTACAAAAAATCACAAATCTTAAGCCCTTGAAAGTAAATAATAAAAAGAACCAAAAATACCGGACTTAAGTATACATTAAAATATCCGTTTCCAGCGGTAAGTAAAAGTTAAGTTAATTATACTGGTTGGAACAGCCACAAAGACCTTCGTGGTATCGTGGCGTTTATCTGAGTTCAGGCACCTTCAATATCACAAGTTCATTACCACGAGGTGAAAGAGCGGTGCTCAAAGTTTAATAAGAAGTTACAGGTAGTAATTGGAACAATCACAAGAGGTCATCCCCCTCTTATTTTCTTAACTTTTATTTTATATAACGGGAGCGTCGCGTTTGACCACTATCTCGCCTGATGGTAAGCGATGATGTGGTCGAAGGTGATGCACGCTTGCCTAGAAGTAACCTATTTACTATAGACTTAAAGGCCCCAAGTAAACTAGGCTCACAAATGCTTGCATTGACTAGACACTTGGACACGTCCATTCAAATCTGTGTGATTCTTTGCTCAAAAGATCAATGTTTTTTTTTTTTTTTTTTTTATATTCCACAACTGTCACACAACGCCATCTAGTCCCAAGCTAAGCAGAGCTTGTGTTATGGGTACTACACAACTGATAAACATACTTATATATTTCTAAATACATACATATATTAGATAAATTACACCCAGACACAGAACAAATGATCGTGCTCATCACACAAACATTTGTCCTGGGTGGGAATCGAACCCACGACCTCCGGCATAGCAGTCAGGGTCACTAACCACTAGGCCAACAGGCCTGTCTATAATGATATGTAGAAACCTCCGTGGTCTTCGAATGACACGTCATTCATCATTGAAAGTCCAAAATATTTATTATTGGTCACGACGAATAATAATTTTTTTGACTTTAAAAAAAGTGACCTCAGTTTTTTTTTTATTGGAAACGTTGATCCACATTAGGAATTTATCCTATATCGTGGGAGCGTTAGCAAATATTTGTTCCGTGCGGAAATCGAATCTGCAATACGTAGCGCAACAGACAATCGCTTAGCTACTGTGCCAACTGTATTATCAACTTTATTAACTCCTCCTCATACAGCTAAAGTTTGATAAAGAAGACGGAAAATTCAAAACGGTCTTTGACTACTTACCGAAACGCTAATTTGAATCCTGTTGGAATTTGACGATTTTGAAAGCGTTACTTCCATGTTCTAAAGTTATAGCAATTGCCACCGACAACAAACGCGACGAGTCCGGTTGAACTCCTCTTCAATACAAAGACATTGACACAAGATATTTAAAACAATAGTCTTGAGTGCCATTGACCTGTGGGTTTCTTGAAAATCGTTCGTGGCGACTTTCACGATACTCCACAGCCCCTATGCATACTTAATCAGTTGCGTGGAACATTTGAATGCCATTGAACTGAATTTGCGTCAGTTCTGTGGAAAATTAGTCTGAACAGCTTTTCTTGTATTTCCTTTCGTTGGATTTATGTAAATTGTAAGTATATTGTATTTTGGTGGTTGGATTCGTGTCTGTTGAACTAATAGGTGGATTGCACGATGGGTTTCGATTGTTTATGGTAGAATACCGGGTCAGATTGAGTCTTGATAAAATCTCTTTTCTGGTTATTGAAATGGATTCGTCTCGCTCTGGGTGGAGCTTTGGTAGAGGAGTGCTTTAAAGAGTTACTGCGGCGCTGGAACGTAAATAACAATTGAAGGAAAAAGGTGAATTTTAGTCAGTACGAGTCTGCCCGCCTTAATACCTTTCCGTCCCACCCGGAGCAGGAGATGTCATTTGATGATTTCAAATTACATAAAAAGCGTAGATATTTTTATTCATTTAAGCATTTTCTCGTTAAAGCCCCTATTTCTTCTTCTAGTTAAGTTTAATTCTACAAAAAAAGTATGTCTTAAACAATTATTGAATTAAAAAAGACTGAAACGCATTCCGACCTACGGATTAGGCCGTCAAAAGATTCCAGTGACCAATTACAGTTCCCAAAAGGTGTGAATCATTGAGTAGTGATCAAAGCATCTGATAAGGTGGACCCTACGACCTTGCCTCGCTGAACAATGACAAACCATCAGATTAACACCTAACACTTAATACCAGTTCCCAGAATTATGAGTAAGCCTTTCATTTAACACTGTGTTGTGTGACCTTGGGAGCCCATTTTTATATAATGGGTCTTCAAAGTGACCTATGTATTGGGAAAAGGCAGCATTTTATTTATTTTATCCTTTATTTCAGACAACTAAAGGCCCATAAGATACAATACACATATATGTACATATTAAACAATAATAAAGTTATACATATTTTGAACAATATACTTAAAAACTACTGCACACGTAGTGAGGATTTTCCTGATGTATGATGACGGCACGGCTCTAGATTGCTTGCTGAGCTGCGTGTCGCTGGTTCGGTACCCGCAAGAAAAGAAAATTTAATGGCTAACAATAACGCATAGTTTAAATATCTATGAAAATCTTTCAGAAAACTTCATGTAGGTATAATGTTTTCAATAGTGCGATTTATTTGTGCGTACTATTGACACTTTGATTTTAGGTAGTAAATAACTAAAGTAGATATTCTTCTATAGGATAATGATATAGTCCTATAGCTGTAGGTCTATCACGCGAGATCCGTATCGCACACGAAGCGATAATAGAATATAATGTTATCGTTCTTGTTTATGCAAATACTCTGACAAATTCCATGGATAGTACTTAAATAATTACTACGTATTTACATGTCTTGAAGTATCCTGTACTTCATTATATTCAGAATAATTTCAGGCAAAGCTTTAACAACTTAAGACAATAAACTGCGTAAGACACATGCCGTCTTACCACAAAAAGTTAAACATCTATAACGTCATGTTTGTAACGTCAAATTTGCATTTCATGTTGATATAAGGGTGGTTTTGCAGTTACACTTTTTTGAGACAAGCGTACAACAATTATGTTTATCTTTTTGTGGTAAGACGGCTACAGTCTTACTACAAAAAAATTATCACTACAAAACGACATCTACTCGTAGATCAACGTCAACGGCCTTTTCCAGTTGACAGTTTTTTTAGACAAGTGTTCAACTGATGTTTAACTTTTTTGTAGTAAGACGCTTAATTTTCACGAAACCTTTAAATACAGGCCATTGACTTCTAAACCTCAAAGGTAACTTACTATAAACGAGAATAATATCATGTTTCTATTTTAATGAGGTTGTAAAACTTTCACTAAGGTACACTCCTATCGCATTTCCTACGTTTGGCCCCAAAGCTGAACCGGGCAGCAGCCGCCCTCAGGCTACTCCTGCCCAATCTCAGCGGGCCAAACGCCTCCTGCCGGAGGCTGTTCGCCGGTGTCGTGCGGTCCATGGCCCTCTACGGGGCCCCTGTGTGGGCCCTAAGCATTCGGACGCGACCATTAAAGCTGGTCGCATGCCAGAGGGTCATGGTTATCCGAATGGTCCGAGGATACCGCACGATCGCCGGCGAATCGGCTAACCTCCTTGCCGGATCGCTGCCCTGGGATCTGGAGGCGACTGCCCTCCAGCGCGTCTATGAGTGGCGCGTGGAGGCGCAGCGCCGGGGCGAATGCCCGCTGCCTCGACAAATCGAGGCGCGGCGGGAAGAGCTCCGGCGCGATCTCAGGGCAGTATGGAGGGAGCGACTGTCGCAACCGAGGTCCGGGCACGCCGCAATCGCGGCGGTAAGACCCCTCTTTGAGGAGTGGCTGGATAGGCGTCACGGCGTCCTTACCTACCGCATAACGCAGGTCCTCACCGGACACGGAAGTTTCGGGAGGTACCTGTGTCTGATAAGGAGGGAAGAAACGCCTGGGTGTCACCACTGCGAGGATCGTCCGGAGGGCACGGTGGAGCATACGGTGCAGGACTGCCCCGCTTGGGCAGAGCACCGCCGTGTCCTCACGACGGCGATAGGCGGAGACCTCTCGCGCCCGGCATTGGTCGAGGCCATGCTGCGGGGCGAGACGGAGTGGGAAGCGGTCGCCTCCTTCTGTGAAGCAGTCATGCTCGCGAAGGAGGAGGCGGGCCGCGTGAGGGAGAGAACAGCGACCTCCCTCCACCCCAGCCGCAGTGGTAGACGCCCACGGCGTCGGACGTCGCAAGACGATCTCCGGCCACCGTAGGCGCGGGCATGCGGGCGGCGAGTAACGGGCGACTCGCAGCCCGACCATGGACCATGCCCGGGTCGACGGCGCGTTGTGTTCCACGCGCGCCTCAAGGAGTGTCAGCATAGTGACGGGGCCTGTAGAGGGCCAAAGCCTGCCGGGGTCGCGGGACTCACAAATTACCGTAACCCCGGTACGTAAAGGGCTATTGAAGGACACCGTGGATTTTAGTCAGTACAAGTCTGACAGTCCCTCCCGCCCTGCCCTGGGTGGGAGGACTCATTTGATGATTTTACAACGCAAAAAAAAGTTACATTCCTATCGCGGGACTCACGAATTGTCGTGACCCCGGAACGTAAAGGACACCGTGGATTTTAGTCAGTACGAGTCTGTCCCGTTCCGCCCTGGTTGGGGGGAGGACTTATTTGATGATTTTACCACGTTAAAAAAAGCTACATTCCTTGCATAAATGAGATATTCCATCAGGTTTATTTTAGACTAGCGACCCACCCCGGCTTCGACCAAAAACTTTCTTCCATATACTCGTAAATCATGTTCAGACAAAAAAAAAACAAAAGAAGAATTATACCATTTGATGCAGTCGTTCAGAAGTTACTTTCCTTTACGTGATAATGTCATCCAATGAGTCCTCCCAGCCTGGGAGGAGTGGAAGGGACTGTCATACCTGTACTGACTGAAATCCACGGTGTTCCTTCAATAGCCCTTTACGTTCCAGGGTCACGGTTACTTGTTAATCCCGCAACCCTGGCAGGATTTGAACGGACACACTTAAGTAACTTTTTATGTAATGGAATTGGTCATGAATCAATGTTTTACGCAGCTTTCGCACGCGTATTTGGGTCAGAGCTGCCCCTGAGTATGTAGAGGCTAATCGCTGGCGCTTTGTGCGAAGTAACCTACATATCGCTGCGATATAAGGTCATGTTTGTGGTGCAATTAGTATGTTGTTCAGAAAGAAGAAAGTGTTGCGTGTGAGGAACTGAAAGTAATAGGTGGCTGGTTGGTATTTACAGATGACTACGAGTAGCAGTTACCAGCGGCTTCGCCCGCTACAACTCGGAAATTATACCACGGGAAGATAAAATCAGGAAAAGAACTATCCTTTGTGTTAATCCAGGTTATAAACTATCTGTGTACCAAATTTTATCCAAAACCGTTGAGTAGCTTTTGCGTGAAAGAGTAACAAATATCTAAAGAAAGTTTCACGTTTATAATATTAGTAGGAAGTAGGATAGTAGGATAGGATAGAGGAGTTTTGAAAGTGGAAGAATAGGAGGTTTGGAAAAGAGTGTCTATGACTGTAGAATTTCTTGCTCGTTCTTCTAAATCTACGCTTTGGAATGAGCAATTAAACTTTAGTTTAATTCGCAGTTATTGCGTCCTGTGGTTGTAACTTTTTTAATATGCTGATTGTCTATAGCTACTCAGCAAAATTTAGATTGTGTATGAAGTTCAATAACTACATACTTTTAAGCCAAGGTATGTGGCAGTAAACTAGTGACTGAGGGATCGATAGACAAACCTTTGGATCGAACAACTCTTGATATGGACAGAAATTTAGCTGCCTGACTATTAGCTTGAAAAAGGTTTGAAAAATCTAGTTGTGGGTTGCTATTTAGTGACGGCTGAGCGAACTTACTGGCGGATCATCAAGGCCGCTTGACTCGCGACCTCAATCCTGGAGGAGTCAGACGTCAACAGTTTTTTCTGCGTTATCCATAGATGTGCACATCAATGTTCTTGTTCTTTCTAGAAGAGCTCGCTCAATCTTAGGCACCCTCTTTGTTTCTGGGCTAGATTTAAGAAAACACTTTTTTTAATAAAAAATAGATTGTAAACAGTTATAAAAATCAATCAGTTGTAGTTTTGATCTAGGTAGGGATACTGCCAAAGCCTGCCGGGGTCGCGGGACTCACGAATTACCGTGACCCCGGTACGTAAAGGGCTATTGAAAGACACGGTGGATTTTAGTCAGTCAAGTCTGACAGTCCCTCCCGCCCTGCCCTGGGTGGGAGGACTCATTTGATGATTTTACCACGATATAAAAAAAAAAGGTAGGGACACTACAGTTCTAACTTCAGCAGATAAACTGTCGCAAGATAGACTCAAATGTCCACCAAAAAGACGAAGCTCAATTTTCAGTTTCCCACTACCGCAATTTGTTCCATTAAACCCAATTTTGTTTCGTGACTAAACAAGGTGTTAAGTAAACTCACAGTAATCGCGGTCGACAAGAGTTATGCGATGAATGACCAAGATAGCTCGTTGCTCGTACACTTGTGGATGACATTATGCAGAACGGACAGAAATAGTCTTGTAAACGTCGGGTCGAGGTTACAAGTGTCATGTGTTACGTAATTTCGGCTTTTGAAGGCCTGGTAACAAGAATTTGATTATGTGTATATTTATGATTAAGTTTTTGATGTGTTACATCTGTCCCAGCTCTTCTGTGCTGGTAGCTTCGTGAAAGGTAATGGAAGTGGAAAAGGATCGGTCAAATCAAATAGCGCGAGGTGGTAGTGTGAGCCGTTAAATGATAGCAACTCTTATCTAGGTCTGTCTTTGGATGGGTGAACAAGGTTAAGCAACAATTCCCGAGGTGGCTAGCAAATGAACACCATAGTCTCATTTTTTGCATCATCACAATTATCCGCCGAATTAAGTAGAAAGATGTTGGGTTCGGTTTTACATGGGGCAACAGCTTATGTGACCTTCACCAGCTAGTCCTTTATAAGACTTTCTGGCCACTGAGAAGCTGTTACGACTGTCAAAGAAGCACAAATGACATCTGGAACCAAATACTCAATAGGGGAACAGTGTATAAGACGGGGACGCGAGGTATAATGCGGACATACACTCTTTATGCACACTTAACATAACACTAACGTAGCGCAAGCGCCATCAAGACGTCATTTGCAAGCGGCCATTAACAAATGGCGTCCTGTTGGCGTTTGCGCTACGTTAGTATTGTGTTAAGTTTGCCATAAGTGTGTGTGATTTCCCATCATACCCCACGTCCCCGTCTTATACTCTGTTCCCCTGTGCTTTCCGTGGCGCGGAGGAAATTCGGTACCCTAGGTAATAGATGATCATCCATCCACAGACTTAGACCCTGAACGTTACAGTTCAACATCGTTTTGGTATCGTTAATACTTGATTACTACGTTAAACACTTATTACAGTGAAACTTGGTTAAGTGGGACCTGGATAAGTGAGAAACCTCCATAACTGGAACTCATGCTGAGGTCCCAACACTTTGGCACTGTATATCTGAGACACTGGGTAAGTGGAATACCTCTATAAGTGAAACGACATTGCCGGTCCCTTGATGTCTCACTTAACCAGGTTTCACTGTATATTAAAAAAATAATTGCGTGTCAAAACATCTGTAGCTTTGTCAGTAAACGTGATCAAAGTTGTATGAAACTGTAGTTATTAGTGGGAATATAACAGGCTGTTACTTATTAGGTATTGTAGACTAGTTTTGAACTTGAGGTTCGATGACTTTCGTCGACATTCCGCAACATTAAGGCGGTTAACACACGCTACGTCTCGTCCGTACCCGTGCGGTGAAAAAGATATCATGTCGCACTAGCTTAGCTTGTATGAAATCCGTTGAAGCCTAAGAGCTAGCACACACTGCGCGCATGCATGTGTCCATTTCAATTTCACAATTGAAAACGTGCTTTAGCGAAGAACGTGTTACTAGCGCTCGATGCGGCGGACAAACGGCGATTTCCGCTTCTATCCGCCGTAAATATGCATACTTGTATGTTGTGATGTGTATTTTTTTCGGACATTTTGTCGAAATAATGCGATAAAAGTAACGGGAACAATTTCTAGAATGTTCTTAAGAATTCTTTGTTAAGCAAGTTAAAAAGGAGAATGCTTTACGATGACGAATGAATGATTAAGATTTTAATTAAAAGTTTCATGTTCGACTTAAGACTGATCGAAAGGTCAAAGTTGTAAATTTAAAAGTAGATTAAGTTAAATCTTACTTTTCTAAAAATACATATCTTCCGTGATAAATATGCTGATTGTGATCTTTAAAAAAAAACAACCTTATTGACCATATTACCTAGTTATTTATATTTTCCTATTGAAAACGCTACTCGTTAGAATTTTATATTGATTATATCGTAACCCTTAATACAAGGACTGAAAATATATTTTTGCGTGTTTTGATTTTAACTAGATTTACATCGCGTCGGTACTATGAAAAGAAAATCCTGAGTTCGAAAATGTCATTTGTAATCCATTGCGTGTTATCACTTTCGATTTAAAGAAAATCTTCAAAAAAATACAGCAATGGATTTGAAAACATTCTAATTGTCGTACCAAAAGTTTCCTTGTATGTTATTGGTGGTATAGCAACTGGATTGTTTGTCCACGGTTGCCATAGCAACGATATCGTAGCATCTCGCCAACGGAGGTGGAAACTACGCTGATTCGGTCAATGGGTCGTTGATCCGTCGCGGATTTATGATGTTTTTTGGCTATTAGGGTCGACTCACACCAAAAGAGCGGCGAAGGGCAACGAAGCGGAGCGCAGTTTCAGTGTCATATGAATTTAAACTTTATTTTCATTACTATAATACTCATTCTTACTATCGCACTCATACTCGAAAGAGTCGCGGGAATGCCCGCGGATCCGCGGGCATTCCCGCGACTCGTTCGAGTTTCTCATGCGATAATAAATGTTATTTTAATGAAAATAAAGTTAAAATTCATATGACACTGAAACTGCGCTCCGCTTCGTTGCCCTTCGCCGCTCTTTTGGTGTGAGTCGACCCTTAGTCTATTTTTTGGCTATTAATCTATTTTTTGGCTATTTTTTATGTAGGGGCTAAATAACGGTCCGTATGATATGTTATCAGTAGCGTTTATGTTTGAGAACTTATTTCTGGTGTAATATAGCGCTGTTAGAATGTAGTTCAAGTTGTGGCAGATGATTTATTGTATCTATAATGTGGTTAATACACCTGTAAAATAAATTGAGATTTCAGATAACATCCATATTGATTACATAGATAAATAATTATTATTTGCAACATTTGAGTAAATATGGTATTTTATAAGAAGGATGCAACGTAAAACTCAAGTAATAATTCCATTTATTTGTACCATAATTCGCACAGCGCTTGCTGCACAGCGTACCCCGAGTTCGATTCTCGCATGAATAAATATTTGTAAGACCAAGGTAATGATTCCGGCTCTGGCTGTTTGTAAATGTAGATTACGGAACAAGAAACGAGAGTGAGGCAACGTTTAAAAAAAGCGCCATACTGAATTAAGTACCTATTATAAATTTATTCTTGTCTCAACTTTCCCTTTAGGCATCATTGAAAAATCAAATGATTGCTTTGCAAATAAGTTAATAATGTTGCCAAAGTCAAACCTTACGAAATAATACCCAACTTGTGTACCATTTCCCTTCTCAGACAAAACTTGTAAGCTTTAGGGCTAGCAGCGCCATCTATAACGAGGAATAACAACTACAATCACGATATTTTTTCACACTCAGAGGTTTTGCAATGGCCTGGACTGTTTGGCTTGGCAAGTTGAGCATATGAAAATTACATCAACGCCGAGTTTTTAATCACTTTAGCTCTGCTACTCGCCACTAGATGGCGGTAAATTCAGTAAAGTTACAGTTATGATTTTCTTTGTCGGGCATGATATTGTGCTTCTGCATAAGGGTCAGCTCAGACCGAGACCGAGACATGGCGCACATTTGAATAGAGCTACTCAAAATCTAACTTTATTTACTAAACGAGTATATAATACACATTTTCAGTATCGGTGTGTCACATCGCGCCGCGTCGCGTCTCGGTGTGAACTGACCGTAAGAGAGGTGATAATCATCTGCCTATTTTTATTTCTGCCTATGTCCAACCATTATACGGTGGACTTTCAGTGTAAGAGTATGCAGCGAGAGTATCAGTACCGACTGCCTAGCTGACCTCCACGTTTAACCCCGTAACTAGGTCCCTAATACTAATTTAGTAGAACACATTATAGTGTTACAGATATATTAGAGCACTTTTTCATTTTTCATACAAGCATAAATTTCCAGTTATTTGTATTAAATAAGACATTTTTAAAATGTTTTCTAGTAACTTTTTTGACCCATGTATCCTGCTTATGTATGTGGAGTTTCATTGATGGAAGTGGGAAATGGGAGCATTGGAAAAGGGAATATTCCAATTAATCAACGAAATGCGATAATCGATTGCGATTGTCTGTAACACGGGGTTTGATTCAACAGCATCTAAACATTGGATCAATATCATAAAAAAATAAAACCAATAAATACTGATGCATCTTTATTTCCTTAAAGTTATATGTAAATATTAATACTTAAGATACAATAAGAAGTTATTTTGTTCCTAAAATAAGTTCTCCGCTTGCTTAAAAAGAATTCACAGTACCTCGGTGTTGCTACTACTAAATTTACAATTAAGTAGTATAATTTACAGATCAAAATATAGAATTTGATATTTTTAGTAAGTACTTACTTTCTACAAAAATATGAGAAAGATGTTATAGATTTTTTTTAAAAACTTATTTTTATTTCAAGAAAACGTGTTTTGAGGTATGATAGTAATACTATAGTAAGCACGTCACTAGTTACTAGTAGACTAGTTTTTCGAAATCTAAGAACATAAGTTACTACAGCTATGCACGGTTCAACACGCACATTATATGTTGGGTACAATTTTTCGTCCAGAACGCGAGTTGGTAAGTCTAAAATTCCAACTTTTAAATGTCCAGAATTTGATTTTACATAATTTGTGTATCGGCTTAGTGTTGCATGAAATTAAACACACAGAAATATCTTGAAAAGTACTCGTAATTTGGAGAAAAAATGCGTATTTTTTATAAAACTTATATCAATTTGAAAGTTGTTGGCTATAATGGCAAATGCACTCTTAGAAATAATAAGCTATAGAAAAAATTAAGTTCGAATCTCTATGGTAAGTAATGACTGGAGGAAATAATACTTAGTACTCACACAATTTAGTCAATAAAATCGAACATAATTATTGTTGCACTAAGCCGACGATATTTCTCTCTAGACAACAATCAATGGGTTTAGAATACATCGATGAATAAGTTTCGATACGACTGCTTAAAAATATTTAAAAAAAACTTTCACGAAATGTGATTTTTACTTCATAAATGCGAGGACTACAATAACTGGCAGTTTAGTAAAAAAAGTATTAATTTATTAGGTTTTAACTAAAATAACAAACATATTGGAACGTAAACTTACATAGCTAATTAAACACGAAATGCCAATCATGATGTACGACACTTTTCTAGTTAATTTCTTATTATTTTAATAAATATACTTAAAAATCAGTGAGAGAATGTTAATTGTTATTATAGTATTTAATTCAATTTTAAGAAATGTTCCAACAAATTGTGTTGGTAGTGCCTACATCGAGAATATTTTTTTTAATAAGTATTATTAATATTATCGACATTTTTGAAACTATGGATAAGAGTAAACATTTATGTAATCTAGAATTATATTTCCTCATAAAACTTACTGACTAGTACATTATAAATACAAAAAATAAAACAGATTACCACGACGCACTTAATTTAAAAGCACAGCATTAGAAATTATAATATTAAAAACGTGTGGAATATAAACAAACATAAAAGTATTAAAATTAAAAAAAAGTAGATGTTCTGGCATCTAAACACTTTAAGTTTGTAATCGTTTAACTTACTCCTCTGACATACATAGTTAGATGTATCAACATTCAACTCTACATACGATTGTTGTAACATGTTTTATGTTGTCTCGTGTATGAAGGTCCTAATATTTCGCATCCATTGAAGAGTCAGACTAATAATTATAAAATCGATGTTGCATTCTGCAACAAACAATCAAATCTGAAGAAGAAAATAGAAAAATCTGGTCACATTTACAAATTGTCGTAAATGTGGCTATTATATCTATCAAAGTAGAAAATGAAGTATTTAATGACTTACAAGTTAACAGATGCAATAAAGTGGTAACTAAACTACATTGACAAGACTCACACTGGATTGCAGTTATTAAAAGTATGGATCAAAAGCTGAATTAATGAAATTCGAGTAGACAAATAAGTCGTAAGTTCTGGCTACTCTAGAAAGAAGAGAAGAAGAACAATGATTTGACACTTTGCGAGGCGGGTTCTTGGAGCTGACGAAATGACGTAACCATAAGCAGACAACTATGAAACAGAAGCTACTAGGAAAGTCTCTTTTACGTCGAGAGTCTATTATCAATAATTCTTCTATCAATAGGTGCCGAAACCTCACTTAATTGATATGAATCGTCAATTAGCAAATGAGTTACACGCTATTAATAGGAATCATAACAATCGCAAAGTGTCAGCAATAAATATTAATAAAAGCAATGTCGGGAATAGTTCGGAAAAGTCGCGAGGAACTTAAATGAATAATAATCCATTCTTCAACGATCGATGAAAACGATCATTAGAATCGAATCGATTAGCCGGCGTTGCCGTTCGTTTTAGGTGGTCCGACGGGGTGATGTGGGAAATCCATCATGTTGAACTCTTCGACGATGGTCTTGGGATGCAAAGCGCTGATGTTGTTGTCAACTGTGTAGGTCCTGGCGTGTGTTTGAGCGAGGGCTTGTCTAGGTTCGTTCACCAGCCAGTCGTCGTCGTGCAGTCGCTTGCGTCTTGCAACTTGTTTGTCGCGGAGATGTCGCAGTCGCGCGAGGTGGCCGTTGATCTGTTGCGGTGTGAGCCCGGTGCGGCCAGAGCGGAGCAGATCAGCATTGCGCTGGTATGAGCCTTCGGGGTCGCGGCGGTTCCATGTGTAACTGGAATGGATAAAACCACAATTTCAAGCTATTGAACACTTTCAGTTCCCTGTTAAGATCCATATAGGTCCTATGTTTTTTCTCTGTGGAACTCCTCAGACAATGTTTATATTTTCGTCTTCTAGATAATACTAACTATTGGACGTTTGGTTTGCTTTGATGGTGTACATATAACGCGCGTCCAAACAGGCGAGACCAGTCCACCTGTTGAAAACCGATTAGCAACGCATCTGTACAATGTATTGCGAGTGCCAAGCTTTCAACGATCGACATAGTTGGCAGTACAATGCTATCGCCAAGAGAAAAGTTCTGTATACCATCTCTCTCACTAATATTGGCATAGCAATGGCCGATTATTATTCTTCTATTCCAAATATTGGACGATAAGGGAGAAACGATTGCAGTTAATTTGATCTATGTTTGCCATAAATGTACATTTAATGTGTTTTTGTTCGAAACTACGTGCTCTGAGGAATTGATTGCCGTTGGTCTGGCAATGGAGAAAGTTGGCCGAACATTAAGTATTATTAATGGGTCATGTATTTATTTTACGTGATAACTTTTTCACTTTTTTTCCGTTACACGTGCGGTACGAGTATAGGCCGTTAACCTTTTTTAGCAATTGGTAAATAATTTAGTCTGGGTTCTTATGTATAGAAAGTTTTGGACCTAGTATGGCTCAATACTAATTACTTGTAAAGCTATTGAAATTATCATTTCCTTGGTTTTTAAATCTTTTCTTTTTAAAAAAATGTTGCCCCACAGTAGGAATTTCTCCTATGTCGTGGGTGCGTTTACAAACATATAAACTCACATACACAAACGCCCAGACCAGTAGCAACTATTTGTAGATCATACAAATATTTGCCCCGTGCGTGAATCGAACCCGCGACACGCAGCGCAGCAGTCCAATCGCTCAGCCACTACGCTAACCGTGCCGTCAATATAGAAACTTACAGCTAGTCTCATCATAAACTTACCCTGGGAACGGTCTCTTGAGCCGCCTGCGTATTGCAGGCCTCGGTCTCCTCCTGATCTCATTCGGTCTTAAATCGTACTTCGAGTTCGGAATCGCATTTGACCTCGGGCCATGTCTCTTCTGTCCTACTCGGTAACGGTGTGAGTTCGGGCGCAGATCGTAAGACTTCGGGTTTGGTACAGGGTTGATAGTGACGTCATTTATCATCATGGGGTCGTTGACTTCCCTGCTAACGCTGGGTGCAGTGATTTCGTTGATCTTGCCCATTCGCTGCCAGCGACGACGTAGGTCCTTCACTTTGGCCTTTGGCACCTTTTGAAGTTTGGTTTGGCAGATGTAGTGACGAGCTTCGATGCAGTTGCGTGGTGACCACCTGAAACAATTAGCGTTGATAGTGATTAAGTGAAACAATGACATGAGTATTAGTTAGGTATGTTTCGAATATCGAGAAGCCAAGAGTAATGAGAGGGGATTTACATTATAAATTAACCGAGCTAGACCGACAAAATGAAACCTAAACAAAAAACTACATCAATCATTAAACAATTCGGGAGAAAAAATGGGTACAGCCCTGATTATAAATCGTAACGAGCACATTAGAATTATAGGACAGTACCTAAGTGTTCCATTAACATTCATAATGATTCTGACCTACATCCTGTAATAAACAGCTACTCTTGTTCCCATGTGAAACCAATGATCACTTCGTAAGGCGCCCAACACCATGGCCTTCGACATTTAAACCGTCCATAAAACTGACTTCTAAAAATAGTAGGTGTTTTGGATGATGACGTCACAGACAGAGGACAAAAGATCAACATAAGCCATGGTATCGTAAAACTTATTGCTTTTCTCAGGATCGCTCTATGGTAAGACGGTTTTGGCGGGTTTGGTACAAGACATAAGAGAGAAACCAGAGGATTTATTGTGAAGGGCCATTGTTGGTTTGTTGGAGAATTTCTACCAGAAAATCGATACCAGATAACTACTAAAAGAATATAGCTGTCAATTAGATTGGTTGAACTATGATTTATTGAAACAATTTAGGCCTATATCAGAGACAGTAATGTACGTCAATGATGGCCACAGATTGGCAATAAGTGTTCAAATTAATAAGATTTGCCTCGTGTTTTCAATGGCGGGGTCTATGACTTTGACGCTTACTGGTCAATAAACATACCATTGCCAATTCAAATTTTCAAGAGCAATAAAATGAAGGACAAAAGAACAGAAAAGTAACCCAGCTGTCAAAGTTCATTTAACATTCACAACATGGGTATCATTGTTACGACGAAGTTGAAGGAAATCGAAATAACGTAAAGAATTGTAAAAAAGTCTGTGTTAAAGACAGCAGGTAACCTGTCATGAAGCCTTTACTTTTAAAATTAAACTTATGATGCTGCAAATCGCTCTCAGAACATCCCTTGAACGTATGTCGGACGGCTCTTGTGATGTAAGCCAAATTCCAGAGCTTTAGGCTCTAACCGAAATCCCGGCGACATCCTTGAGTAGCCACGTTCATATGATTGTCACGATTCAATATTGCTTCTCGAAATCTAATAAATATTATATTAGTTTTCCATTGCTTATTGTTCTTGGCAGTTTTTTTTTGCTGCAGATATTAATAGCCATAATTAATGCCTTTGTCAAACCGACAGGCGAAAGCGTTTCCGAAGCGATACCGAACCAAAGCGAGACGTCAGTCCGATAGTTCTGTCACGCTATCGGATCGCTTTCGCTTTTCTATGTGACTGGATTCAAACAATTCCATACATTACAAATAAATACGTCACGCTTCGCATTCGTCACGCCTGTCTGTTTGACAAAGGCTTGAGGCCTTGCCAAAAGCTTTACAGGTGGTTCAAGAAATTCTTAATGATTGCTTGTTATCGGCCAGCGTAAGTCTAGCTTGTGTCTTATTCAGTATTCGATGTTTTGCCACTAAACACAATCCGTTATTATTAAATAACCCTATTATTTACGCAAAAGTCTAACTGCTGGGCAATGGCCTCTCCCACTAATGATTTTAAGTCATTTTATGATTAAGAAGGTGGTTGGGACAGACTGGATGCGGAAGGCAGAGGACTGTAATATGGCGCAGGAGGGGGAGAGGATTAGGTCCAGCAGAGGACTGTGATGAGCAGAGTTGATTGATGATTAATATGGAATTATGGATATGATAGCTAAACGACTATCCAGCCATGATACAAAATGGCCAGAAGTAGAAAGATTTGGAAAAGACTTGCACTTAGCATTGGGTGGCTAAACGTTGTAGAAGAATTTTAAGATTATGAATAGCATTATGGTCAATATTTTTTTGGATTTAATATTCAAATAATTTTAAACTTTACCTGTAAAGCAGCTCTGGCATCATTGCGATGCAGTGCCACTTCAGTTCCTCTGCGCTCATCCTCTTCATCTTCGAGAACGACTGGTAGTGCATCTTGCGCAGGTCACCGCCCCACCGCCAAGATCTGGCGGCGTAGTCGAAGATGCCTCCGATCCATCGGCTTGCTTTGACTGTAGACAGAATTTATTAAGAAAGTCAGAGAGTTGATTGTTCTTTGAAATAAGAATAGAGTCTACATCAATGCGATTAATTTAAGTAGACCATTTACTGGCCACTTATGGATAGTCAAACATAAAAAACAATACACCCAGGACATAGGGCATAATGACTGTAGAAGTAATGTAGTTGCCCATTCTAAAACGTAGCTTTATAGAACGGAAAGTACAGGCAATAAATTTAAATTGGCATTTAACAGAAGTGAAGATCGTAAAAAACGACTTGCTCAGTTACAAAAGCCTCAGAAAATGCCCAATAAAGCGTGCCTTAAAAATTCTAAACAACAGACGAAATACGATAAAGTTCTAAGAAGTCCTTCATAATTTTATATCATGTAGCAAAAGTTTCTATTAATTTGACTTTCATAAAGAACTTGCAGAGATTTAAGTGTGTCATCGACTCGATGTCTCGATCGTCTTTTAGATGTTCTTCTATCTAAGTTAAGTGGATATGTAGTGGTCATATTCTGTATATCATATTTGTAAGTTTCTAGATCATTACCGACGTCAGGTTTGTTGAGGTATTTACGAAGATTTCTATCCTCCCACCGCGCTGGTACTGTCAGGTTGCTGTCTCGATCCTGAAATAAAATATTTTCAATTAGATCGTGCTCATAATTATTTGGAGACAATATTTTAAGACTATCAGGTAACTTATCATTCACAGTATATTTCGTATGAATAGTATAAATCATTGGGTTATCCAGTGGGATAACGAAACGGATAATAAGTGCGATAACTAGTGAGTTATCGCCAATTAATCTCTTAGAATCGCCTTACGAAACCCATGGAAGGTAACTGAGTATTCCATTCGCAATTTTGACAGTTCTGATTGCTATCTGTCATACAATTTAAACACCGATTGTATGATTTCATACAACACCTACATCATTGTCAAAGCTTTAATTAACTTTAGAAGTTTTCGCAAGGTGTGGCAGGAAACGTTCTGATGTCACCTCAGTGTGTCAGTCAAGATGTCTCACTGACACGTCATTTAATGATAAAGTTCTGTCATCTATATGCTTATTAGCGAAATCTTTGATTATTATTCACGCTATGTTCTTTACGAGTTGCGTACTAAGCATGTTAATCGAGAGTGTAGGTCTAGGAACTATTTTATGATCTATATAGTACCTCGTACCGTTGGGATCACCAAAATTGTCATTTATATTTGTATTCATTATGGGGGCTGTGCGAATTGCTTGTAAGGTTGTGGGCAAGAATTAATTAAATTAGGGACGCTTCTGTGAAATAATGATGAGGTGTGGTGATTGGTGACTGCTATTTGGCGCGGTGCCAAGTACTTAGAGTTAATTTAGCGAGAGTTGCTGCAGTAACTATGTTTGGTACCGTACTTTTCAAAGAAGTGTGAGATTTGGCGCTTTATAAAGATCTTGTGCGGCTGTATTTATTTAGCCACGAGCTCTTCGAACCCTATGTGAGTACAATATTGTATTCGTTCGAACCTTCTTGTTTCGTGATAAATTACAGAAATTTGACAGATAATGATAGCTTGATGTGCGTCTGTACCAAACTTCATCCAAATCCTTTCTGCCATTTGTGCTTGAAAGAATAACAAACAAACATCCATCCATCCATCCTTATAATCTTTCGCATTTTCAATAAGGAGCTAGATTAGATAATAGACCAAAATATGAACGCAATTTTACTAACAACAACGTATAGTTTTTTCTTGCAATTTCCTGAAAACATACTAAATTATGCATTCTTATGTAATACAAAATAATTAAACACAAATAATATGCTACCCCCTATGTATACTGCCATAATAATATAAACATTAACATTATGACATAGTAATACATGTCTAATAATTTATAATAATACTAGCTGTACCCTGCCCCGCTTCGCTGTGGCACAAAAAACGGTTTAAAAAAAAAAGTAGATAAAAACAATCCTTGATGCGGATTATTATATATCATGCTAAAATTTCAGCTCAATCGGTGCAGAACTTTTTGAGTTTTTAAAGCATACACAAACCAACATAACATTTATATATATATACTAGCTGTACCCTGCCCCGCTTCGCTGTGGCACAAAAAACTGTTTTTTCAAAAAGAAAAAAATAGATAAAAACAATCCTTGATGCGGATTATATATCATGCTAAAATTTCTTCTCATGTGACTGCGTCATTACGACTGCGGTTGTCAGCGAGTGTTATCCTCGCTTCCGGTAGATGGCGCGGTCACTGGTACAGAGCTGATCGTAAAAAAAACTGTTTTTTCGCGGATGCGGATATGTGACTGATGCAAAAAATAGATAAAAACAATCCTTGATGCGGATTACATATCATGCTAAAGTTTCAGCTCAATCAGTGCAGTACTTTTTGAGTTTTTAAAGCATACACAAACCAACATAACATTTTTATATATATAGATATAGATAGATAGATTGATTTGATTAAATTGCTATTCAGCCCTCTTCCTCTCTCCTATTCTTCCCCATTTTTGCGTGCCCGACAGGGTCCATATTGTATCATTAACTTGTTTTTACCATCTCTGTAACATATGGAATGCAATAAAAAATTGAGTATTATGTTCACACTGCAATAGTACTATCTTATTCTCAAGTTGATGTTTGAATAATCTCACCCATATTTTAATCTTACTACAAGTGTTTGCGGAATTTTCAGCAACCGCTTCGAGCACCTTCAAACGTCAAGAATGTTTGATCAACCGTGACTGATGAATTCCGACCTAATTCTTGAAAATTTTGGAGGCGATGTGTGTGTGCTCTTAAAATAATTATGTTATTGTAGCTATGTTCTCAAACAGTATTGTTTATTGTTGTTTTAGCGAATGTTGAGTATTTGCCAACTGTACATGAAATGGAGCAATTAATGAGGAACCTAAAATTGTAACTAGAACGAATGCAATTTTTCTTAGAAAGTGGAGCAGCATATTATGATTATTTTAGACTATAATTTAATGCCTCACTGACAGAATGACCAGGAAGCTGTTTGCATGTCGAAGGTACACTTCAAAGTTGGTTAGTGGCGCTTCTACAATGTACCAAAACATACATTATTTATTCTATGCCTTTCGATGTTTCTTCTAATTTTATTGGGTACGTTTTCTATTTTTTTTAATACGTCGCTCCACACTTGGAATTTTTGTTTTGAACAAAAGTTCTACCAAAAAAAAAGATGTGTAGATTGTTTGAGGAATAATATAAAATAAAAGGCGTAAGTGATACCGTGAAGTCTGATAGAGGAGAATGGAAGAAGAAAACGTGTTTCGCCAACCCCGAGTAGAATGCTATAAAGGCAGGAAGGTGATAATGGTGATGATAGCACGCGTCAGCAGTTAACCTATTCCAATTTTTTCCAATTGAACATGAGCCTTCAGCTTTTCTGATAATGTTGAAAATCTATTAAATAAACTTCACAGATTGGGCTGGCTGGCGTCTGTACTGGCATCGTTTTTCAAAATAGCTCGTTTTAAAAATAAACTATACTATACAAGTTCACTGTTCGTTATACAACTAAGAGGTACAATGATCCAATATGTTTAGTTAAAACAACAGTGGTTGTTGTATCTACAGCTTTACATTTTACAATTGTTACTCGTGTTACCGCTTCTAGTATTACACGAGAAGTAAACTATGTGAGTCATGTGTAGACAGCGCGGAGTTGTTTAGATTTCGGCAAAACAATTTTGAAGTATTTATGTTAGAATTTCAAATATTTAATAAAGGCTGATCGCTTGCCTGCCGGGGTCGCGGGACACGTGAATTACCGTGAACCCAGTACGTAAAGGGCTATCGAAGGACACCGTGGATTTTAGTCAGTACGAGTCTGTTAGTCCCTCCCACCCTGCCCTGCTGGACTCATGTGATGATTTTAACACGTAAAAAAAAGGCTAATCGCTTTGAAAAATGTATTATTAAATAAAATAAAAATGAAATGAATTAAATTGCTGTTCTAACTTTTGTGCCATTAACTTTCTGAAGCTAGTAGCACCTCTAGTGTACATACGAGGAACGTATGTACACTAGAGGTGCTACGTATATTGTCCATCAAATTAACGTCTAAATTCCCTTGTCACAAAAACTTAAAGTCATGCTGGGGTCTAGGGTTGATCACTGTTTTTAGTAATTTTTTAAACCATCTAATATTCATGATGGCTTAATTACTTGCTTCAAGTTCTTCAACAAAATGGGAGCTGGATTGCTTATTTACTTTAATAGTGTCTTATTTGTTAACATAAGTATAATCAGCTTATTATGTTCCACTGCTGAAATTTAGGAGCGTTGTATCTTCGTAAATTTTGGTTCATGTAGCAAAAGAAAAAATGGGTCATTTTTTTATTGATAATTTATCTAACCGACCAATAAAATATTTTGAGTAAAATAGCCTATTGTAGACCCATTACGCATTGCTAGAATAATGTTACATGTCTTCGATTTTTGGTTCTAGGACATGCAGGTTTCCTCACGATGTTTTCCTTCACTGATTTTAGTGTTTCTATGCAATATTTATTATGAGTAAGTGATGCATCTAGGGCTATAATAATCATATTTATTACTTGTTAACAAGCACACAAAACTATAATAAAACCTGTTTTATATTTAACTGCTCTACTTCACAGAATCTATTGTCAGCTTTTGTTCGAGTTTCTTTGAAAACTAATTTTTGAATCACGGCGCGTACAATATTCTTCTTCTTTAGTAGACCATTGATCAATTCTTAAAACTATTTGATCATCACTTCTGATGATCATGTCCCGAAATTATAGGACTGACCTATACTAATTTAGGGTTGTCACTCTTAATGTATCGGAGTGTCAAAGTCATTAGTGAATTTTCCGAACGCAATTTCAACACGTCAGTTTGTTGTCTATGAAGTCATCGGTCTATGGTTTATTGTCAATTGTGCCAGTTCGCAAATAGTGGGCATATCTAAGGAGCCGCTCTTACTGTTCACTTACTATTCTAAGAACGTGTTATAGTTTACATGTTTATTCGTCGTATACTTGGGTCATGGGTGATCTTTACTACTGCGTTTAATTAAACGCTAGACACAGAATTATTGTTAGTGTTTGTTCTTATTTTATTTATGAGGGGTGGTGACATCGTGGTTTCATCAATTGGATATCATTTATCGGTACTATAATTTGCTTTCAAGGGCCCACATCGTGATATAGACTGTCCAATTGTACGCGAACAATGATGAGAATTAGGTAACACAAAACTGAATTATTAAAGAAAGTATAAACGTAGTGTAACAATCAAATCATCTGCATTGCCGGGAAGACAATGTAGATGTCTAAAAAACACCATATTTACGTGGGTTCTCAGTTATTCAAATTAACATGCTTTTTGTATCTTTTCTTTCCTCTCCAACACCTATTTGTTAGTCTTCATTTATAAATGGCATTTACTACTTTTAAAATCGTTTCGACGATTCACAACACACGTTCTCAATAAATTATTATCGATGCAGTAAAACATAAAGATGCTGTGAGCCATCAAACACTCTGACGTAAGATTAGCTCATAATTGATCTCTAATAGTTATAATCTAAGTTATTACCTAGCCCTATTTATCGCCTACATTCCATATTAAATTAACACGTTTGCGCTTGAAAGAGCACAAGGTTTGCAGTAAAAAGGTTGTAATGTAAGTAATAAGTTGTTAGCTAGCGATTCGGAACTTGTTTATGACGATGAATATAATGCTCTATGGTAGTTTCTAGAATGCTTTCAAATTAAGAAGCTTTTTAGAATATCATAATTTTTTTCTTCTTTATCTTTTGCTAACAAATGGCAACATATTTTAATTTATTTTAGTGGGTGACTAGAATTGGCCCAAATTAAGTTATAGTGCCAAAAGCTGTCATGGATTTATTAACAGCTATTAAACTAGACTGAAAATAATGGTCATATTGGGTAGATAAAACAGCTAAACGATTCATGACTATGAAAGTGTAATGTTATGAATTTGACCGCATTTTACAATCATACGGTGGCCATTTTATTGGCAGTCAAATTAGGTGCTTTGAATATAGAATAGGAATATTAGAAGAGTTCAACGACCTCTCATAGTTTTTTTTATAGATGGATGGTATTAGAAATGCCAATCGCGTATTGCCAATAACGATAAGGAATGCGTTATTGAAAATCGATTTGAAATAACTTTGCGCCTCTATTGCTGCTACTGTTATATAAGCCTATAAAAGTGTGCCTGCTATAAGCAGCATTGAATATTTAAAGTGGATACACTCAAAGGAATATAGTATATTATACACAAAGACTGTTTTTTTTATTGTCGTAAAATCATCAAATGAGTCCCACCCAGGGCAGGGCGGGAGGGACTGTCAGACTTGTACTGACTAAAATCCACGGTGTCCTTCAATAGCCCTTTACGTACCGGGGTCACGGTAAATTCTGATCACGGTAAAGACTGGTACGTTATTTTGAGACGGATGTTAGACTGTTATGAATGACTAAATTTTATTTGAATCTTTTGCTCACCATTGTTACCACCGTAGTACCAAGTATCCCAAATAATATTGTTTATGCGATGAAAATAAAAAAGCAAGTAAATCCAATGACTTAAAGTTTCGTTCTGTAATCGTCTGGTTCTTAGAATTTGTCATCGACAATATGAAAACTACCTTTAACACACGAGCAAATACAATAAATACTACAACTTATTTTGTCTGTGACTCCTGCGCTCATGACACTAGCAATGTTAAGATTAGAGGATTTTGGTATTTAAAATTATTGGAAACCTTTAAAAAGCAAATGTTTAGTTTGCATACTTTCAAAAATAATTAGAAGAAGTAATCTACATTAATGAAGTGGTGTTAATAAAAAGGATTTATTTCTGAAACTATTCACTTAACTACAATAATTGGCGACTGTGTAAGTCCTAGTCCTATTAATATTCCATACCTTTTATATACTGTACACAGAAGCTGTTGGAAAACCTTTTTAATAAATAAATAAATATTTCCAACGTTCTATATAATTTGTGCCCTTTCCACTGCTTCCCTATTCACCTACCTACTGTTATTTAATTAAAAGTCATGATGTGACAAAACATTGTAAAATACCACGATGACAGTTTGGAACGTAAACTAGACAGTTTGACGACAGTTAATATCACCACAAACACTTAAAAAAAGAAAGCCATTGACTAAACCGCGATTCTCAAGAAACTAGTCTTAATCATCATTGGAACGCATCCAAAAAGGTCAAGGTTTAGCTTGCTACTCTAATTCTTTCCTTTGTGTTCTAAAGCGCATTTAAAATAAGAATACCATATGGTTAGCTTTAAATTATCGCAGTTTGTTTCTTTTATTGGCCACTCGCGCTTGTTGCTAAGCGAAGCATAGCGTAAAGGCTCGTTTGCACGTTTCAATTTGGGAGAGTGCGAGTTTTGGGTCACGAATAGTGGTTGTAAAGTTCGAAGTGGTTTATTTATTTAAAGGTTTTTCAACAGTGAATTTACTGCACTTTTAGTCAATGAAACCGTTTTGTAGTATTCATAAAACGGATTTATTAGCTGCTTTGGCTAATGATTTGTATAACGATATTAATTGAAATTGTGTGTCTTATATTAAATTATACTAAAATTTTAATAACTTAACCAATGTTAATGGTAAGCATTCAAGTAATTTTAGTTTTATAACTGACATATCCTCACTCGACTAATCACTATACTGGATGCATCTAAAGGAACCTTAAGCTTCTAAGCAATTTAAAATGTCTACGCCCGCTTGCGGTTCGGCCAACCTTGGCTTTGTAGATATTTGTGTTACAAAAACAATGTAAGTGAGTTATCGTGTTTGGAGGTTGGTACAATATTTTATTACGCTTTCCTAGTAATACTGCATGTGGAAACTGTTCGAAAAGTGATATAATAATAAATGGAGTGCAGTCCGTGGAAAACGCAACGATATTTGTAGAAGGTTTATTTATTACTTGATGCTGGTGTTTTGAATTTAGAATGTTTCATCAATCACATACGTCTGATAATGAAAAACGGCGGGCATTTCGTTTATAATTCTTTTCTATTTTTAAAAAGTTGTATAGTTTTTTTTGTTGTTTAGTTTCAATTTGTTAATTGCCTCGTTGGTCGCCATTGCGAATGGGTCTATTTCTAGGTCAGAAAAAATAATAGTGTAGTTATCTATCAGGAATTTATTAGTGGCAGTCTCGTAGTAGTCTAGTTTTCCGGACCATAAATAACTGTGTTGGAGTGTAGCATGGCTCTTTGGAGCCAGGACAAGCGTCTAAGTCGGAAACGGTGCTTCTTAGGGCCATACTTCTCAAAGCCTAAATGGTTTCTAAGATCAAAGGTGCTGCAAAAAAAATTTTTGCTCAAGGACACTATATGCCCATGAGCAAATCTACAACTTCAACAAATCCGCCCCTAAGACGACCCACTGAATGATAAATGTTTTATTACCCTGTTATAATCATCATATGAGTCCTCCCACCCAGGGCGGGACGGGAGGGAATTTCAGACTAGTACTGACTAAAATCCACAGTGATCCTTCAATAGCCGTTTACGTTCCAGGGTCACGCTTACCTGATGAGACGGTCCCGCGACCCGGAAAATATAGGCATGGATGTAAAGATGATTCAATTCATTATATCTGTAAGTTTTAATATGAGATTTCGACAAAATGTAAGTAGGTGATGTTCAAGAATAGAATTTTATAACTTTACCGCATCATTATCATTTTATGACTGTTCGTAAGCTATTGTGGTTGTTAATGACGTTAAAAGTAAGAGTATGTTTTATTTCATACTTAATTTTTTATTCGTTTCGGGAAAAATGTGAAGATGCTAAATGAGCCAGTTGACGAGTGAAGCTTTTAAGAAATTTTCATTTTAAGAAAATATGATAAAAAAGAACGGCTCAAAAAGAAAAAAAAACTGGCTAAATATGTTTATTTTAGACTGTTAGGTTTTAGCAAAGTAACATACTAATGAAAAGGTCCTTATCCACCATCCTTACTAACATCATTACAAAGATGTCCTATATTTTTATGTAACAAAATTGTATTACCTACTTTTTTAAAACGAGGTATGACGGGAAATCACACACTTAAGGCAAACTTAACACAAAACTAACGTAGCGCAAGCGCCAACAGGATGCCATTTGTTAATGGCTGCTTGCAAATGACGTCCTGATGGCGCTTGCGCTACGTTAGTGTTGTTTTAAGTATGCCTAAAGTAAAGAGTGTATGTCCCCATTATACCTCGCGTCCCCGTCTTATACACTGTTCCCCTACATGCGTTTACAAACATCCTCTGATGAAGGATATAAGTTATAAGCATATCAGATATAAGTTTATAACGAATACGGTGTCCAACCAGTTTTATATGCAGGTGCGTTCTAGTGTTGATGGCTGTGGATTTTATACTACATTAGATGGTTGTGGCTTTGAATTATTATTTATTGTTGTCTACTAGTTTGCTCGCGGCTTGGCTTGCACTCCTTCCATAACTGCCTACAAAGGGTTCGTAATTAAAATTTTTGTATTTGAGTATAGAGGGTCGCGAGACTGTACGCATTACCGTGACCCCGGAACGTAAAGGGCTATTGAAGGACACCGTGGATTTTAGTCTGTACGAGTCTGACAGTCCCTCCCGCTCTGCCCTGGGTGGGAGGACTCATTTGATGACGTTACCACGATAAAAAAAATGAGTACAGAGGCCCTGTTTTTCACGTTTTTGTGACAAAATTTTAATTTAATTATTTATTAATTTTACGGAAAGAATAGCTCCTCTTTACACTAGAGGTGCTTTCTTATTTTCCAAAATAATTAACGTCGTACATACTTATTTTAAGTAGTTCTTATTTCAAGTACTTAAATATTTAGATTTGAAAAAATAAATCTCAACTCACTTCCCCTTGAATATTTACATTTCCCCCCTTCAATTTATGTACCTACCCATGTACTTTTTACTAAATATTTTTTTAATCCAAAATGCATAATAATATTTGTATTTTGAATCAACAATAATCGGGTACAAACCCACATCAAAAATTTTTTACGAACACTAACATAGCGGATAATTATTTTTAAATTGAACTTTTTCAACATTATTAAATATTAAAAAATATTTGTTGTGTGTTTTCTTTAGAAGAAAGAAAACGAAGAAGAATAGAAATACCCTATAGAAAATAATCTAAAAAAGAAGAAGAAATCATAATATAATCTACTCTACCAAAAAAAAAAAAGATTTTTCAAAGACATCGCAAACTTTTTTTGATTTGTGTATTTACTTCACGGATTCGTGCTAGAGGTGACCAAAATTACTTATATCGAAGGGTTTTTTGTAGTGTAAATTAAATAGTGGTCACGACTTGTCTGATATCTCAACAATTAAATTAATAAGACTATTACAGAAGTCGGTTAAAAATTAGTTATGACTGTTTAAATCTCAACAACAGAAAAATCTTCATTATATTTTTCATCTCGTAATTTGTCTTGGGACCGAAAGATTTATTTGTAGTTCACAATAAAGGCCACAATAATGATGTCAACAATCGCCCACAGTTCACAATGTGTCTTATGTAAGTCAACCAGTCATTATTTTTTTTTTAACATAGCTATTAAATTTAAGTGAGTCAAGCTTTTAAATCGATCAATTGTAAATTGTGATTATTGTTGGTTAATGTTTATTGATGAATTAGAATTTCATTTTTTTATTTATTTACTTGAATCGATTTTGTAAGTTTTTGCTAAAAAGGATTTATTTAGCTGGGCCAAAATAGAGGATACATTATATGCACTATTTAAAGTCTAACGGCCCTTGTACCTCAAATAATTGACACAGATATCTGTGAAGTACCAATTTTCAATTTGAGAGAATACTCCAACTTCTTACGCTTTGGAATGGGCACCTACATACTACCTAGTACTAAGGATAAGATATTACTTAAGAAGATATTACTTAAGATATTACTTACTTATTATACCTAGGATAAGATATTACAGCAGCTTTTGTCTTTTGACAATTTAGAAGTGCCTGTAACTGGCCTACCTTAAATAATGATTCGAATTTGAATTCAAATTCCATTCTTTTTGTTTCGAAAAAAAAACGTTGCCCCACACTAGGAATTTCTCCTGTGTCGTGGGTACGTTTACAAACATATAAACTCACATACACCAACGCCCAGACCCGAAACAACTACTTGTAGATCATACAAATATTTGTTTCGTACGGAAATCGAACCCGCGACACGCAGCGCTGTGTCCAATTGCTCAGCCACTGCGCCAAACGTGCGTATTTCATAGACTAAAATTTAGAAGTTATGTAGAAATCGCTTTACTGTTCAGTCACGTTAATAAAACTTTTTGCTGTTCCCTCCTTTTAAGGCACAAGCATTTCAAACTTGATTGAACGACTTACTTATAGGGTATGTTCATGAAGGTGTTTAGCGGTCGCGACTACTTTTTGCTCCTACTACATAATTGCAATTTTTCAATGCAATTTATTGGCACGTGGTGGGTTGCAATAAATATTTTTCTTATTGGCATTATGTTGAATAAAATTACGCACCTAATCTCTGTTTGCATTTGCTAATACTGCAGCTGTTATTAAAAAAAAACTTGCAAAGAACATTGGCAACAATTGTATTAATGATGTTAGTTCCTATTGATCTAAAATATTAGATCGTTAGAGCGCATTTGGAGAACAGGAGCATGATTTTATAATTATTTTATAATTATTAATTATGATTAAAAAAAATAAGATCAAAACTAAATAAAATACGTCTACCGCAAAAGCACGCTGTAAAAAGTTCGAAACAAGAATGCATTCTCGTCTGAAATGGTTATTTAACTGTGATCTAGTGCACCAAATTATATAATTCTGTGTTCATTGTGTCTTTTCATGTAAGAAAACCAAGCGGTTAGGTTAGGTCTTAATTTGAACCTGTGCAAAACCGGACGAGCCGTTAGTTTTAAATTTAAAACCGTTTAGAAATGAAATCAAGTAGGTACTCGAGGTAAACGATGTACATCGTTTAAAATCGAATCTGACCGATATTAAAGAAACAATAAATAAAGTCCCACGTGAGCAGTTTTCACCTAATTTTGTCAAGGTTTCGCAGACGTTCAGACATTGAGCAGACCATCTATTTTTGTCTGCGGAAGCTTTACTTGCACTAAGTGTTTCTAGGCAGTGCGGAATTAATCAACTTTAAATGATGGCGATGTAATTAAAGTAGACTGAATCATTACAGTGATTCGTATGAAAATGTTCGATGATTCAAACATATAACATTTTAAGTGCGAATAAAAATGGTTTTTTGAAAATTCAAGTGTTGAAATTTCTTTTGCCAAAAAAATAAATGGGCTTATTTAATATTTTTTAATCAAAGATTCATGACAAATCCAGTGGTGACAAATACAAATTCACGATTTGAAGTCGTAAATACGTACAGCAAGCTATATTTTGGTATAATTGTTATGGTATTTTGGACATTTAAACTCTATTTTATAACTAGCCACTAACTTGAAGTTCTATATTTAAATTCAAAAATATGAATTAACGTCACCATTTTCTATTATCCACGCCACTTCCAGTTGGTAATTCTTACCTGAAAATAAAAGAAACAAAAAATTAAAACAACGTCTTTATTTTCAAATTTCGAACACACATGACGGAACGCCAAATATTTTCTACAGCTCGCTTCACGATTTATTTCCGACATCTGTCCTCAAAAGACGCACGGAGCTATTAAAAATGAATATATTTATTTTATTAAACGCGCGAATACCATTAGTAAGATAAAGTGCGCATAAACGTCGGAAGCAGCGTTTAGGGAAGTTTACTGATTTAATTCGGAATTATTGATTTGTGGCTGCACGCGTCGGGCGGTGAGAAATCGAGAATGTCCATCAATTCAGACATTTCCTTGTTTTGACAGTTTAATTCCTGTGCCGAGCGCATAGGGAAATGGCTTCAGATATGTGTTGCTGGGTAAGCTTCGCGTTCGCATGAATTTTTCTAACCCAGTTTCCTATTTCTTTCACCTGTCACATCTTCACGCTTACGCATTATATTTTTGATGTGACACGCAATTTTTCTAAAATCCTGAGTTATATTTTAAATGGTAAAGTGAGTTTGCTTGCTTATTTGCTACGCTTTTTTTTTTATTTTCATTTATTTTTTGAAGTGAAGCGTGGCACAGAGGCCGATGAGATCTTAGAAATGCGGGTAAAAACTAGTATTCCACTAAATGAAATGAGACTCACAAAGATAATAATATGCACACGATGCTGCTCGCCAATTTTTGAGAACTTGGCTTGACAAGCTATCACTTGTCTAGATGAACAAAGACCTAACTTCAAAAAAATCTTAAAGCGGTGAAAATGTAATGCAATTGAAAATAAAATAAAAAACATATCTAAGTAATTGACACGGCAATGGAAAACAGATCCTAGTTATTTTAATCAACACTAACATTACATAAGCAAATGTTTAAGCATTTCTTCGTACGTCTGGGGTTATTCCGAGGAATTAGTTATCCGTCTAGACATGCTGTAGCGTGGGTCTGTTTGAAGTGATGCAGTCGGACTGGGATCGTATTTAGCCTGAAGGTTACTGAGCATGGAGTGTGTTCACCATAATGTGAGATAGATGATTTTGAAAGTATTTTGAGATGGATCCTTTTTAATCGTTATTCGGTCACGGTCAGTTTCCTATAAATATTTCTTTCATTACAATTGGCTATTTGACTGAAAAAATCTAAATAGTCCGTCAGTTAGATTATCAAAAAATATTCGGCCCGTAATTTTTCGTAAACCAAAATTTACTGAGATATGATGCTTTAAAAATTACCAATACGTCATAATTTAGTACAATTTTTACTGAATTCTGACGTCACGAGCCCCCACTCTCCAGTTTTAATGCGTTATATCATGGTAAATATTCATTGATTTTACAAAAGAAAAAATACGTGTCCGTTATTTTTCAAAACTCTAAATGACGGACTAATTAGATTAGTAATTTATTCATACTGACAAATAGCCAATTAGTGTACATCCCATCACTACAAGCTACCGAACTGTAGTTGCTCAAACATAGAGTAACTTATCAAAATATTAAAAGGTGCTCAATCAGAAAATAATATTTGCTCTTAACATAGGTGCTCTAAAAATAGTTGCTGAAACAGGAATATCTCGTTTTTTATTTGTATATACTCTAGTTTAGGTTAGAGGTGAGAGAGAGAAAATTTACAATTGAGTGAGCTTACCCAAAAGAAGCCTGTTCACTCTAATGTTGAAGAGATATGGGTTGTATGCGCTCAGAAACATAGATCATGCAGGTGAGTTCCAATTTTTTTCCCTGGGTGGAGCCGAAGGGACTGTCAGAGTTTTACTAACCAAAAGTCCACTCTGTTCCTTCGATTGCCATTTAGGATCAGGGTATCCTGATTAAATTGTTCCGCGATTATCTATAGTAATATTTCTTATTATGTTCTTAGGAACTGCTGGTTCGAATTGAAAAATCCTTTCTGTGTTGGATATTTGAAGGCGTTTAAACGTAAACCGCGGGGAACAGCTATTACTAATAATACAATATTATTTACCACTAGCAACACTGCCAAATAGAGCAAACAACACAAATTTCCCCAAATACACGCGGTGACCATCGAATTCCTTCACGTACTCGTTACAATTAATTTATAGAAACAGAAGAGCTATATCCAAGTTCAGTGTTCATCCTGGCAGCTGTCCAAACACTTTCATGTAGCTCTGCTGATCCTCCGATCATTTAGCGATATATTATGTGATCGGTGAGGTTGGCGCACTAATTGAGATTTCAAATGAGTCTGAAGGACGAGGCTGGATCTCCTTGTTGCTAAACTTGGATCTAAATTGGATTGGAATGTCAATTGGAGTTGAAGAATAAAAGTTAGTTTAAACTAGCTTATGCCCGCTTAAACCTCTGTAAAAAGTCAAAAGTCTAATCCTACGTGATAAACCAGAATTTCATTTAAATCTGTTCGTCGAATTTCATTTAAATCTGTTCAGTAGATTTGGTGTAAAAGAGTCACAAAAATTCATCGATCCAACTCTGTACTTGCGCTTTTATAATAATAGTAAGACTGATCGTTTCAGCTACCTAACGATTGAGATATAAGTGTAATATTATAACGAGAATTGATTTTCTGTTTTTTTTTTGCCATGAATAAACTCAAAAACGACTGAACCTGTTTTCGAAATTCGTTCGTTTATAGGACGTTATATTATTAGCAAGTTATACAGGTTATATTTTATTTTGCAAAATGCACTCTTTTAATGGGTCACATTTAACATGGCAGATCGCTAATAACTAAATAAAAGTGTAAGTTACGGTTGTCTCCCAGACTTGAAAATGCAACATAACATTTATGGGCATTTAATTTTAGGCAACACGAGGTTTAGCGAGAAAACGGGGTTAAGGTTAGGACTTCGGGACTGGGCTTTTGTGTATGTGAATTTATATGTTTGTAAACGAACCCACGACACAGGAGAAATTCATAGTGTGAAGCTCAAAACTGTTTTTTTAAACGATGCCCTCGTTTAAAAAATACAGTTTTGAGCTTCAGACTTTATTAATATAAAAACGTGAAAATTTGTGAAGATGTATGGATGTTTGTTACTCTCGGACGCAAAAAATACTGAACGGATTTGGATGAAATTTGGTACACAGATAGTTTATAACTTGAATTATACGTAGGATTTAAGGAGTTTTTGTACCGAAATCCTCTAATTTTGCGAGTATCTTCCCATGTAATAATTTTCGTGTTGTTGCGGGCGAAGTCGCTGGCAACATCGAGTACAATATAATGGCAGAAAAGATGCGTTCTGTTAGAGAAAAGTTTATCTCAAGAAAATAATAAAAAGAAAACGATTTTCGGCGAAAAAAAATATAAATATAGAATTAGTAAGCAGTAATTGAGCTGTTCTAATGTATTATGTGTTCATGAATTAAAAATGCTCTATGAGAGTGAATTTAAAAACCACAAAATCGGCTTCGTTCACGTATGACGGGACCTGTTTGCCGAGATATAGCGTGGGAAATAATATATTACGATCATATATAAATTGTGACAACCAACCTCTGCCAACTAGGTTACAAGTACAGTCATGGCCACCGATAGGTTTACACATAATTATATTATTTTTTATGCCTTTGTCAAACAGACAGGCGAAAGCGAAGCGTTTCCGAAGCGATACCGAACCGAAGCGAGACGTCAGTCCGATAGTTCTGTCACGCTATCGGATCGCTTTCGCTTTTCTATGTGACTGGATTCAAACAATTCCATACATTACTAATAAAAACGTCACGCTTCGCGTTCGTCACGCCTGTCTGTTTGAAAAAGGCTTTAAAGTGATTTTCCCCTAAATTAATTATTATGAAGACAGTATTTTAGAACCTATTTCTACAGTATATAATAAAACAGGATTTGACAAATAGTTATTTTAATTACCGATCAATCAGCTCGCCCTAAGTTTGTCTGAATAATTTCCGAACGCCTAGCCTGCACCAAATTGAATAGTTATTTTTTGTTGTGTTTAAGAGTCAGAGAGGTCTTCGAATAATCATTTCATGCTAAACCGGGATGGGCCTCTAGTATCGCTATAAGATGGGCACGGCCTCAAAATTGTAATCGTTATTCCACAAGAAAAATCAGTTTTTAATTTGGGAAGTGTTTACATCTTTGTGTGCATGGCTGTACTGTAATGCAATCTTTTTTTACACCGTGAACTAATGTTTACTCATCCGATTCTTTCGCCTCAGCTAAATAATACAATGTTTTGGTGATTTTAAAATAAGATGTATAATGTTTATTTGCTTTTCGTCAGTTGTGTTTTGAATTTTCTTGCGAGAAATATTTGTAATGGCTGCCGAGACCTCGAATTCTGGATTATTATAGGTAAAAGAATAGAAACTAATCTAGCTCAGTGTACAAAAATTCTTAGAAAATTATGTTGATAATATTATGATTTTTAAATTCACATGTTTTTGAAAAACTTGTTTCAGTGCTGCATTATTCTCATCATTATCCAATGTTTTCTTTTTATTCTAAATATAAAAAAATGGAACGCCATTTATTTCTGAAATCTACATTTTTATTTAAATATAGAAGTCTAGAATTCCATAAACAACGAACTATAAATGTAAATACCAATAAATGACGGCAGACCAGAAATATAATTTATCCATAAAATATGAACTGTTCTCGAAATAAGTACTAGACGAGTCAGTAACTCAATAACGATAAACTTTATATAAAACATGGCGGACGAACATTATAATTCACATCCATGATGGAGTTTGACATAAACCGATTGAGAAAACGTAATTACAAGCATCCATACATCTCGAAGGAAATCCAATATTTAAGGCACTTCCTAACTACAACTTTACGACGAACCGTAGATGCGTATTTCCTTCCAGTTTTAATGCTTCACATCGTTACATTATCCTCTTAGAGCACTTCTAACTTTATCGCGATTACCTAAGGTTGGTATTTAAGTGTTTCACTCTGGTGCTTAAGGCTGTATGTTTGGAAGTATTATGTTGTCGCAGTAAGGAGATCTGAAATAGACGTTTCTTATTACTGGACTAAGAGCCTGTAAGTGCTTTCTAACACTAGATTCTTGTTATGGGCTAGTGGAGTATGTGTTCAGGAATTATTATAATGGTATGAAAGCTCGTTGGTATTATTACAGCGGCGTTATTGAGAAATCCTTGTGCGAAATAAATGGAGTTATTTTTATTGTGAGAAACTTAATAAGAGGGAGGGTTCTGTAATAAAGTTGAGCTGGGGTGGTTTAGATAAGCATTAATATAGTACTATCGTATAATTTTTAGCAATCTACTAAAAAAAAACCTGACGATTCCAAACACGTTAAAGCTCACCCACGATACATGAGAAATTCTTAGAGGGGGAATTTTAAAGAAATAGCAGGTAATGAAAGTTGTAATGCAAATAGCAGAGATTCAGATTTATAGAGCAACTACGTTTGTCTGTTTCGTTACATAACAATCCAATTCTATTTTAATTTATGATTACATGTGAAAACATTGCAGACATTACTTATAATGATTCAATCCACCAACAAGAAAGTGACTCACGAATTCTGTTTCAATTTCGTCACAAAACGTAATAATTATTTTCGAATGTAAATTAATTTATACTTTTATAACTTTTAAAAGAGACATTCTTAGACATTATCTTAGAAAATACTTAAAAAAGGCTGGAGAGACGGAAAATAGGGTCGGAAAGTGTTAAATGTTGCGATAAAATGAAATTGAAGTATTTTTTTATCAAAAGAAACTGGTATCTCCGAGACATAATATAAGAATATTCTCTTTGAACTCTATAATAAACATTTCTTTACAAAATATTTCAATAATGAGGAACCAAACGGTTCCAATATAGAACAGTGTAGTAATTCATAAGACTATGTCATATTTATTGCTGTATAACCAGAAAGGCTTACTGCAGATGAGTAACGACAATTCTCTATTACAATTTCAGAGATAATAAATTCACACATCACATAACATTTAATCCTGTTGAGCCCTTTAACACGATCCTGGTTTTCACTGACAATGTAAAAGAAGAGCCGTTTCTCATATAGTAGACAGATCTGTCGCTGTCTTGCGTCTGCTTAATACCTTACAGAGTACCGCCGAGACATCAACTTATCTCTTTGATGTGCCGTGATTCTGATACCTCCTCACCACTCCTTTGATGTTTGTCTATGACCATAAATAAATTCAGTGATGCCCTGTTTCCTATTCACGATAATGTATCGATATCTCGCGTTGAGGATCATTATCATCGATTCAGTTGATAAAACTATTCGATTTTATGATCATCGGATATGCTAAATCGATTTCGTTTTGCATTTTATTTGCTCCAGTTGATTTTGATATTGGATTTAAAATGGCGTTATGTAATGTTTGGGGATCCTTGGAATATATTGTACAAATTGCATTTCCTTTTATGTTGATGACCATGCTTCCTTTTTTAGTAAAGAATTTTGATTTTTGATGTTATTAATAGCACTGCAACTATGTTCGTCATCCTTGACACTATCATTTTTTAGGATAAATGATAATATGAAGGTAGGATGTGATTGTAGAGCCTCGTCGTTAACTATGACTCATCTTCTGCCCTGCTTAAAATTATTTGCACTATCAGGAATCTATTCGAAGTCACTACGGACGCCGTCGAAGCTGATTTAACTGGTAATTTCTGCGAATAGTAGACGATGATATTATCATACATATTAAAAGACATACTACCGAATATTACGACACCCGTGGGAAGATTATTACACGCCCTATTAATAAACAAGGACCACCCATCACATCCAATTCACTGAGCATATAAATTATCCAGTTGTGTTTCATACACGATCAATCTTATGTTGACCCTTCTGCTTGCTAAATCAAGTTCTTAATAGACGTTCTTCTAACGCCGATTACAATTAAGAGGATTGGAGATGTCATCTTTTAATTTGTTCAATTGGTTGTGAATTTCCATAGTGTTCATCACCTTTGTTTGATGGTGATGTGACCTATTTGTCATGATTATCGCTGTTTGCTCAACTCATGGTGATGGCGTCAACTTTGGCGCCTCTTGTGGGTGTCGGAGGGCTAAGTAGGTTAGTGCGTGGTGTAAGATTAATTACTTTTTGGTGTAATGGTGACTTGAAGGTTTGGTCTTTATAATTTTAATTGATGATCAACTGTTAGCGGTAAAAACTACAGATAGTATATTTGAATGTTATTTACGTTTTTACGTGTATTGGAATGTGATATCTTTATGAGGAATTTACGATCTATCTACGTATATTATGCTGAATATATGAAAATTTTTAAAACCATTGAAGCATTTAGCTTATTACTTATAAGCATAATGTAATCATCCTAGAACGATCCTACTACTTCCTTCTTAACACAAGCTTTCCGTTATTTATTTTTTTTAGCTTGGTAAAGTCATCAAATTAGTCCTCCCACCCAGGGCAGGGTGGGAGGGACTGTCAGACTTGTACTGACTAAAATCCACGGTACCCTTTAATAGCCCTTTACGTACCGGGGTCACGGTAATTCGTGAGTCCCGCGAGCACAAGCTTTCCTTTAAAGCAAATTTTAAATAAAGTACTCAATATTTATTTTGATGCTTCGAGGACCAAAACTCCTAGAGAATCTTGGGGGAGGAAAACCGTGGAATATCCACGGATTACACAAAAAACTTGATCATTTTAGCCAATCCCGCTTCTCGCTCGTCCATCGTACCATACAATTCTTGACATTGCGTCCAGTTTCCATTGAGCTTGCCCTATTACACAGGCAATTTGCGAGCTCGTTCCGTCCATTGACAGTGATGACCTCATTTTCCTATTGATTCCGAGACACAACAGCGATATGCTAATTAGATGATAATTACGTCTTGTCTATGATCTTAGATCAAGGTGGATTAGTGGTATTTGATTGTGAGAGAGGGTTCGGTTTGACACAATAACTGTTGATAAGTACATAACTACATAGGTACATTAGGAAGAACATAATTATAGTGATACTCTTGGAGTATGACGTGTGTGCTTAGATGAACTTGAACAGGACGATCTAAAAGGAGTACGTAATGATCATATCAACGATCGAACTCTTTTGTTTTAAAATCATCGTAGATTCTGAACGAAATACAGTTCGAATTTCGAACGTGATGTTTAGACAATTTGTTATAGTGTCTCGTTCCGAATCTGCGATGATTTGTTTTAAAACCAATGAGTTCGATTGTGCGCTTACTTGGGTGAAGTAAGTAATTTCTGAACGTTACAGTATATTACTGTAGTTCGTTAGTTTTTTTATTCGTATTGTTTCAACATTGATCAAGTCTTTAGGGTTTGGTTTAGATTTGAATTGTAATTGGCAGCATCTAAACCAAAAATAACAGTTTTTGTTTCTATCAAAATCATCCTTGTTTATGCTTTGTATCACTATGTTTTCTCTTCACATACTTAGCCTTAGACCCTCGTTAGTTATTTCAGTAAACTTCAGTAGTCCCTCCTATAAACTTAGCCGGACTAAATTAGTATGCGCTACAACAATGTTCTCTGATAGCACTAAAGTTAGTGTTTACATTAAAACAGCCGGCCCTTGCTAGTAATAGTTGGCGATTACAATTTTACGGCCACATTAGCAAAGTAGGCCGTTTGAATCTTAACTTCTAGATCTCTTTGACTTGTTTATTACATGTATAGATTGAAAACGAGTGTCCATGGAGTGCCTTGGCCGTTCTTCTCCATAAAGATCTACGTTACAGAATGCACCTATAGTACTTTTACAATTAATATGTTTTAGGACTGGGGCTGTAGCAACATTTTTTTTTTGTCGTTAGACAATTGGGTATTTGACAGTAGCTTTAAATTACAAATATAATTAGTCCGACATTTAGAGTTTAAAAAAATAACGGACACGTATTTATTCTTTTGTAAAATCAATGAACACTTACCAAAATATAACGCATCGAAACTCGAGAGTAGGGGCTCGTGACGTCAGAAGTAAAAATTGTACTAAATTGTGACGCATTGCCAATTTTGAAAACGTCGTATCTTCGTTAATTTTGGTTTACGAAACAAAAGAAAAAATACAGGTCAAATATCTTTTGATACTAAGTGACGGACTAATTATAATTTTTCAGTCAAATAGCCAATTCTAAAGTAACTGGCCTATTTTTATTTTATATTCGTGCTTTCAACCAAACATACAAAATAAACATTTCTTTTTTATAATGTTTGATTTACTGTAAGCGCTGCGTGTCGCTGATTCGATTCCCGCATGGAACAAATATTTATATGATCTACAAAAAATGTACTCACCACCACAATACTGAAGAGACTGTCTCAGTGTGGGGCAACGTTATAAAACTAAAAAGAGAGAAATTGATGTTAAAAAAGTACTAAATACCGGCAGACTGACGGAGAATGCTCACGCTTCATAGAAAAAAAACCCAGCTCCGGCAGAAATGAGTTCTATGTCAAATTATCAATAATATAGTGTAATAAAATAAAAAGCGTGTATGATCGTGATCCTTACTGGCAAACGTATTAAAAAATCCAGTTTTGTTATTCGGTCGTCTTTATAAAAAGTAGTTCATAGTAGTCGTGTGTTCCCCCATTTCTCAAAGACGCCTGGGCTGATTTGGATTTTATTTTTTCTGAAAGCTTTTAATCTGTAGGTGTCTCATAACTAAAACTATCAGACCTGTTGATTATGAGACCACCTGGAAAGTATACTCTTTTAGACAAAAAAGGAATGTTCCAAATTGATTTTCAAAGTCGGCCCGAGTTGGTTTTTTGAGCACCCTTTATTTGGTCTTTCAAAAAGCCTTATTATTATTAAATAACTCACCTCACCTTTGACCTAGAGAAAAACAAAATATCCCAAAAAAAACTATACTTAGAAGGCCAATGTCACGGCAAATCTAAAACATTAATGTTTTATTCAGTAGTATAAATTAATATTCTATCTTGTAAACAAATAATAGAAGTCTTAAATTCAGGGAATAGAGTCTTAATTTGTCTCTCTTCTTGTTTGCACGTGAACGTTTGCAAATAGGACATTGAAATCCACTTGACATTAACCGATTTCGTGGAAGTTTTTATTTAAAGATATGTAAGTAGTGGAGCCACAGATCTTGCTTTTCGGATTGAATACTATTCAATCCGAAAAGCAAGATCTGTGGCTTCCAGTGAGTGAAATGGACAGAACTATACAAGTCATCTAGCGCCACCTCGTTCACTCACTGGAACAAGCCTGGTTTTAAGACGTCATAATACGGCCGCAGGTGGCCTACTATGAGTGTTTCCGCTCAGGGAACGAGATGGCTTGTATAGCTGTCTCTTATCCACAGCCTAACTACTCACGCTGGAAAGTGCGGAAGGAACTATCAGTCTTCACTGACAAAAAAAAACGACGGGTTGCACTCTGGGAGTGCCGGCAGAAGTGAAAACTTCAATACTAATAAACACACACGAACATTCGCGCAAGCGCCCTGTGCCGTCTTACGAACTTTCGATCAGGTCACGTGTCCTGATGCGAGTTTTACATTTTTTACCCATTCCAAAAAAAGTGCACGACGCCGCTAAAGAAGTTTTCACTTCAAAAATCAACTTAGCACTTCTGTTGCCAGTTCTGGCATAGCCGCGGTCATAAACTAGTTTATCATACTTCAAGTTAAGCGTATACTGAACATATTCATGTATTATCAATGATGGTTCATTGATATTAATTAAATTTCCCGCCATTTAAATTAGCCAAGCCTCCATTCACGAAGATCTAGATTTCTATTTATAAATCTCATTGGGTCACATGGAATAGGTTTCATATCTTGAAACAGACACTACATAGACATTGTTGTATCAAACTGGGCCATCTTTACAACGACTTAGGCAAATCTTATGATTGCTTGCAACAGTTACCGCCAATTGTTCGCTGCAAATGATTGGTTTGAATCAGGACACGCATTGCGTTTTGTTAAAGGGTAATTTCCACTAGCAAGCGAAACGCGATGAGTCCACGCTTTTCATCGTCGCGTAATCTCTGTGAACAAGAGATTATTCCGCCAACCTATCGTCGCGATTCGGAATTGCCACGTTTTCGCGGGGAGACTTTGTGACATAGTTTTGTTGAAAAAGTTCAGATAGCTGTCAGACAAAAGCGTTTGACATTGAACTAGAGTTTTCGTTGCGAGCTTGTGGCGATACTTTGACGTTTCGCTCGTACTCAGCCACTCGGCGTGCCTAGACACGTTCTAAGATATAAAAATTCGTGACACGACCAAAATATCGCGGTGATTCGCTCGCTCGTGAAAAAGCTCCTAATTCTTTGATTTACTTACGGTTTTTTCCTGGTTTGTTTTAGATTTTATTTTCAAGTAGCATTATTTTTAGACCTATTTAGACTTTTAACACTCATTAGTGATCATTATTCTTCATTTTAAGGCTACAGTACAATCATTTTGCTATTGGGGACATTTCCAAATAAATACTGACACAATATTTCATTTCATTCAATTCCTTCCCATTTCACTCATATTCAGATATTTCAAATGCGGTTATCTTTAAATCTATACTAATATTATAAAGCTGCAGAGTTTGTTTGTTTGTTTGTTTGTTTGTTTGTTTGTTTGTTTGTTTGAACGCGCTAATCTCTGGAACTACTGGTCCGATTTGAATGATTCTTTCAGTGTTGGGTAGTCCATTTATCGAGGAAGGCTATAGGCTATGTTTTTTTTGTTTCCAAATTAGGGATCCGTAATAAAATTGCTTTTTGTAACACAAGGTGTAAAATCGAAAACCTATTTTTGCGTGCGCTGCAAAAACTATTGACAATAGAAAAAAATGATGTACTACGGGTTTGTAGATCCCATTAAGACCTACAAAAAAGTCCGCGAGAACATATATCTAGCTATCATGGTTTAATCACAATAACCGATTTTGTGTTCAAAATAATTATTAAATCGTCTGAAGAAAAAAAAACTACGTTAAATATGTATCGTAATATTGATCTTTATCGAAATTAAGCATTATGTTATCAAGGGTATTTATGTAGAAATAAAATACTTTTTGTTTCATCTCAATCGGATATTTCGTTTAAAAGTTATCACGTTTGTAAGATGTTAAGAGTTGGTACCTATTAGTGAGTTATGGGCCATAGAGTTTTTTATCAACATAAAATCCTGTAATAATCTTTTTCGAAATATATTTGTGGATGATTGTAAGTATAAGATCTTAAAGTTTACCCAGATATCGTCGAAATAGAAAATAAAGATTATCAATGGATGTGTCAACGAGCAATATTGGCGGCGAGAAACAGTAGTTTTGGCGAAATTAACGATTTAATTTTAACTAAACTTTCAGGGGATATAGTCACCTACACTATTGATAATATAATGGATCAAGAAGATGCAGTCCATTTTCCACAGGAATTTCTTAATTCTCTAAACCTGAGTGGCCTCCCCCCACATTCTCTCAAGTTAAAAATTGGTGCCCCAGTTATTTTACTTAGAAATCTTAAGCCACCAAATTTAGTTTCGGGAGGTAACTGTGTCTGATAAGGAGGGAAGAAACGCCTGGGTGTCACCACTGCGAGGATCGTCCGGAGGACACGGTGGAGCATACGGTGCAGGACTGCCCCGCTTGGTTAGAGCACCGCCATGTCCTCACGACGGCGATAGGCGGAGACCTCTCGCGCCCGGCATTGGTCGAGGCCATGCTGCGGGGCGAGACGAAGGAGGAGGCGGGCCGCGTGAGGGAGAGGACAGCGTCCTCCCTCCACCCCAGCCGCAGTGGTAGACGCCCACGGCGTCGGACGTCGCAAGACAATCTCCGGGCATCGTAGGCGCGGGCGGCGAGTAATGGGCGACTCGCTGTCCGACCATGGACCATGCCCGGGTCGACGGCGCGTTGTGTTCCACACGCCCACAAGGAGTGTCAGCATAGTGACGGGGCCTGTATAGGGCCAAAGCCTGCCAGGGTCGCGGGAATCACAAATTACCGTAACCCCGGTACGTAAAGGGCTACTGAAGGACACCGTGGATTGTAGTCAGTACAAGTCTGACAGTCCCTCCCGCCCTGCCCTGGGTGGGAGGACTCAGTTGATGATTTTACCACGATAAAAAAAAAGCCACCAGATTTATGTAACGGGACTCGACTTCAGGTTAAATTTCTTCGCAATAACGTGATCGTTGCAACAGTTTTGACTGGTCTAGCGGTTGATCAAACAGTACTTATACCTCGGATCCCAATGAATCCAAATGATTTGCCTTTTCATTTTAAAAGAGTCCCATTCCCAATTAAATTATCTTTTGCCGTAACGATAAATAAATCACAGGGGCAAACATTTAAATATGTAGGATTAGATTTACGGCAAGACTGTTTTTCGCACGGCCAACTATACTATGTCGCGTTATCAAGATCAGGTTGCGGAAACAATTAATATATTCTTCTGCCACAAGAAAATAAAACAAAAAATATAATTTACTCAGAAGTACTTTAAAATAAAATTTTAACCCGGTTTAAAGTGGACGGACACTCCCGCCTGTAGTCTTATGTGTCTGGCTGAATGTCGAACAGATAGACAGCTATTGCCTGCGACTTACATACAATTTAACTTAATCTATATTTTTCTTAATATTATAAAGCTGAAAAGTTAGGTTGTTTGTTATGAACGCGGTAATCTCGGGAAATACTGATCTGATATGAAAACTGTTTAAATATTCAATAGTCCATTTATTGAGGGAGGCTATAATATAGGCAATATTTTATCTCGGTATTTCCACGGAAACGAGAAAAACGCGGGTGAAACCGCGGGGCACAGCTAGTTTCCTCAATAAAAATATCCGACACTTCACTCAATGCCTCTTCGTCGAATTACACCTTAATGTGAGCTTTTACAAAGATATTCTGCAGTTACCAAGACTAAACATAATCTTCGTCCCTCTCATAATAAGGCATAAATTCCAGTGTTTTTAACTTATGTAAATGAATGGGTGTTGATAAGTTTTAGCTGGTTGTAATCTCGGATTACACGAACACGACGTCTAAAGTGACATACGCTGGAGTATTATCATACGCCAGGCTATTGTGATAGCAAAATGATAGACAGGCATGGTTGTCATGTAAATAAGAACAGTTTTGGTATTAGATCGTAATGAATATTTATAAGCTGAAGATTTTGTGTATGGGAATTGATTGAGGAAAATTGATGGTGGCGAGAGACGGGGGAACATTCTTCCTATTGATATCTCATTTGATTTGATGGTACCCTGTGACTTTGATTGGACGTAACTGTTTGTTTGATTACGCTATCATTATCTTGTTGTGGGATGAGTATTAAGGTATAATTCTTATCTCGGCAGCATTCACTGGTCCCTGTTATATTCTCTAATGATTAATGTACGACAAGGTTATCGCACAAATTAAATATTGCTATTATCTGCAAGCCTGGTCGCGGGACTGGACGAATTACTGTGACCCCGGAACGTAAAGTGCTATTGAAGGACATCGTGGATTTTAGTCAGTACAAGTCTGACAGTCCCTCCCGCTCTGCCTTGGGTGGGAGGACTCATTTGATGACTTTACCACGCTAAAAAAATAAAAAGATCTGCAAGCCGCAGTACAGTTGCGCGGCATGGTAGCCCCGTCTGCTGCCCTGATCAGTATCAATGTGGCAGGTGGCACTGCTGCGTAACATCATAGTGACATAATGACAGCAATGCTGCGGCAGCATTGCTGCGGGCTGCCGAGATCAGAATCATACCTTTACATTCAGTACAATTTAAAATTATGGTATCCTCAGAAATACGGTTTCTATTTTCCGATTAACCGTTCTTGGCTGTATCTACAATTACGATTTGTGCAACTGTTATTCCTAATTAAGTTCACCATGTAGGTGGTAATCTATGTTCTAGATTTAGATTACAATTACGCCTTAGTTTGTTATCGGTCTTATTTAGGGCGTTAGTAATTTTTAATCAGCTTACAGAAACTTCGAAGCTCGTAACGTGTCGTCTGTAACCCCCAAAGGTGCTGATAAAGGTCGCGGGACTGTATGAATTACTGTGACCCCGGAACGTAAAGGGCTATTGAATGACACCGTGGATTTAGTCATTACGAGTCTGACAGTCCTTCCCACTCTGCCCAGTGTGGGAGGACTCATAAGATGATTTTACCACGTATAAAAAGGTGCTGATAAAACTAAGCATACACTTGTTATGAGCATTCTTGCGAATGTTACATTACAGAAAAACAAACGACAGCGTTTTAGCGAACATTGTAACGAGCACTGGCGGGCTTTTCGCCGGGCCGACTGTCTAGTCTAACATCTTCATAAAGAAAAATGATTTTTATTATTCACTAGAGCGTTCGCTAGAAAGATCGTGAAAATGTTCGTAGCGATGTTTGGCTCTATACTTGACTCTGTTAGTTGTGTAGTTTGACAATATTAAAAACGGCGAATGTTCTGTTACAAGTGAATGTTCAAGTCTATCAGCATCTTCAAGGTTAGGCAATAAATTCGCATGAATTTTATTAAATCCCTGTTACCATCAATTAGGCACTAATTCAAGACTGCTCTGAGAAGATGGATTCCAGATGGAAATTTCCAATGGAATATGTAATATATATTTTTTGGAAATCCAACAGCAATACACAATACTACAGAGTACGAAGTGTAAGCTATGTACTAATCATTGTTTTCTATTTCATTGACTTTTTGCCAAAATTTTTTATCAGGACTAGGACTCAATAACAAGTACATACTGCATCAAAGAAAAAAGAAACCTCGGAGTTATCGGTGAAAAAAAACGACCGAATTGAAACCCTTTTTGAAGTCGGTTAAAAAAGAAAACAATTTAGACGTAACAGAAATCTTCAATCAAAGTCTTGTCATCTTTACATTGTATTGTATGAACGTACTTACAGTTTGAACGCTACAATACATATACTCGCACCCTATTTTCGCTTAGAATTCCATCAGTGTCTAATATGTCAGTACGGTGAATTTAAATAGTGAACTTTACATGATAATACGGTACAAACAATACATCATTCATACGGTTGTGAATGGCAACGCGAAATGAGATGAGGCAAGATCATGGCCAGCCAGCATCTTTACTTTCATACATTATGGATCAGTTTTATAAGTGGGTGAAGAGAGGAAGCTGGGTTTTTACGAATGTTGGAGTTTGGAGGTTTAACAAGTCAAAGAGGTTGAGGAATAAATTTTCGTAGGTATCTAAGTTCATAATTTTCTTCTAGCAATATTTATTATAATTTATAAAATAATAATACTTACTAATCTATGTTTATCTATATGTAAAGGGCTATTGAAGTATACCGTGGATTTTAGTCAGTACGAGTCTGATAGTCCCTCCCGCTCTGCCCTGAGTGGGAGGACTCATCTGACGATTATACCACGCTAAAAAAAATGTTTATATAATATGTAGATACAAATATTAAATACGCGTTAACGGTCTCCGTACCGTCGCGGTTAAAAGGAAAAAAAAAAACGTTTGCTAGCTGATTAAAAATCTCTATGAAAAATATAGTTTTCGTAAAAAAAAAATATAGTAACTACATTTCTTTTTCCTATTTTCTATGAGTATGAGCCAAGAGTTAATTAAGCCACATCTAGGAACTCTGTAAATTTGCTGACATGGCTTTGCAAAATACTGATATTCATCGAGTTAGATTAAAAGCCGACCCCAACATAGTTTTCCTAACCTAACCTAAAGTTGGGATGCCAACGTCCATACTACGTTGAATACACCAGTTCTCGTCCGATCACCGAAGTTAAGCAACATCGGGCGCGGTCAGTACTTGGATGGGTGACCGCCTGGGAATACCGCGTGACGTTGACTTGGTCGCGGGACTTTTCCATTACCGTGACCCCGGTACGTAAAGGGCTAGTGAAGGACACCGTGGATTTTAGTCAGTACAAGTCTGACAGTCCCTCCCGCCCTGCCCTGGGTGGGAGAACTCATTTGATGATTTTACCACGATAAAAAAAAAACCTAAAGTTGGGGTCGGGGGATGATGAATTTAGTACATTTCTCCTAAAGCTATTGAGACTAATTATTTCTGTAATAAAAAATATCAAATTAAAATGAAAGTAAGCCGTAGAATTTTCATACCACGCGCAGTCTAATCTCCTTACGCATTTTAACATAATAATAAAACAACACATACCAGAAATAATCGATTCACTACGCATCGGAAAATATTTCAAAACATCGATAAACTTTCATCGAATAATGACACACCGAACAATGGTTCGATAAACAAGCAATAAGAATCGATTGATCGAATCGGACATGTGATCGTCATTGACAGTGTAATCGAATCGAATGAGATCAAGATCACGGTCGAATGTAATTGCATAACGATTGTTGGTGCATGTTGCAGACGGAACGCGTGGGCGGGAAAGTATTTTAGAAGATTTTTTAATTCGTTCCGCTGTCTTGTTGAAACGAGTTTAATGAAAGTATTGCTACTTATTTGACAGGCCTGTTGGTCTAGTGGTTAGTGACCCTGACTGCTATGCCGGAGGTCGTGGGTTCGATTCCCACACAGGACAAATGTTTGTGTGATGAGCACGATCATTTGTTCTGTGTCTGGGTGTCATTTATCTATAATATGTATGTATTTAGAAATATATAAGTATGTTTATCAGTTGTCTAGTACCCATAACACAAGCTCTGCTTAGCTTGGGACTAGATGGCGTTGTGTGATAGTTGTGGAATATTTATTTATTATTTATTTATTATTGCTTGTATTGTCAGGCTAGTAATTTAGAGTGCCGTAGATTTACTACGAATGACGATAAGTTTGCGTTCTCAATCCCAAACGAACACACTAAATTTGCGAAAATAACAAATATTAATAACGGTAAAATTCAAGTTGTTATTATATGGATATTAATTAATGTTAACGGGCATTGTTAAGCGCTAATTTTGCGTTTTACGATGTAGTGAATTTCATGTGCCAATGTGAATCATGAAATACATTACATCATAAAATGCATGCGGGCATGCGGGCGGCGAGTAATGGGCGACTCGCTGTCTGACCATGGCCCATGCCCGGGTCGACGGAGCGTTGTGTTCCACGCGCGTCTCAAAGGTATCCGCATAATGACAGGGGCTTAGAGGGCCAAAGTCTGCCGGAATCACGGTTCTTACGAATACCGTGACTCCGTAACGTAAAGGGCTATTGAAGAACACCGTGGAGTTTAGTCAGTACAAGTCTGACCGTCTCTCCTGCCCTGCCCTGCCCTGGGGAGGACTCATTTGATGATTTTACCACGCTAAAAAAAGTACTATCCTACCGAGACACGAATGTTCTTTTTGTATTTGCCTTGGTTGTCTTTTTCTATCTTTCTTTTCTTCTTTGGTCTAACCGCTGTTCTCGCATGCCTTAAACATGTTACTCATTCGGTTGGAAACAAAATCAATTTCTCAGCGATCATTGCGCCGGTTTTTACTTCTATATTTATGCTCTTAGCAACTCTGATACTATTTATATCAATGAGTATTTTCTTTATTTGCCTTTAGTATCGGATTGGTTACGTCTATGCAGTAATTTATGTTGGTTATTGTGATTATGATAAACGATTTCTTTATTTTGTTACTGTGTTTGGCAGCTAAGGTTAGGATTTTTATTTTATTCGTAGAGTTGGACGATCATGTAAAAATCCAGGTTTATAATGATTTAAAGATAGTACAAAGTAAGTCTGTCGGTACAAGCATAACTTCCGAATGATTGCACTAAATTGGATAATTCTTTTTTTAAGGGGTTCTTAAATCTACCTAGTTGAGAAATTTAAACCCGTGTCAGGGAAGGCCGCTAGTAGACTATACAATAGACGGAAGTAGATATAAGAATGTTTATTTTGAAAATCTCCTTCAATTCATCAACAGAATTATATCATTGTTCACCGATACTGATGCACTGACAGCTAACAGTGAATGAGAATCACTCGATGTTCTATTACACACAACTCACAATATTTAATTATAAAAGCCTTCACTCTATCAGCAACTGTCAAATTGAAACACATAATTAAGACACCATTACAATTTTAAATCTTAATAAAACCTGACGTAAAATTCTACATAATTATAACGCCTGACAGTAGGTTAAGTAAGCGTTAATTGAACGTAAATCATTAATTGATTTAGTGCACCAGAACGAAATATCACTTCACTTGACTGATGTTAAACGAACTAATTCAAATTACGTTATGATTGTATGAAATTTTAATTGGTGTTAATAGGAATGCAATGAAGCAGATCGTTGTCATAGATGACGAATCGTAATAGAAGATGAAATAAGTGTTTTCAAGTCAGACGTGCAAGCATTCGAGGGAATGGATGCGTTGGCAAATGCTTTGGAATTCACATGCCAAAGAAATTAGAATGAAAGTACAGGTAGAGGCATTGTATTTTTTGATAAACACGTGAGGAATTTGGTGGAACTTACCAAAGTTACCGATGAAGATGATAAAGAGGTAAAAAAAAGATATAACTGTCCCGAATATAACGAAAGTAAATCTCCTACATAACGACATCCTACCTAAGATATAAATTTACGATCAACTACCAGCTCTATTTAAAGAAGCAACGATAAAATAACGTTCAAATAAAGACATAGGTGAATGTACCCAAGTTAAAATAAATCAATGGCTAACTAAACGCTATATTTAGTCCCAATTAATAACAACATGGTTCAGAAGCTTCCGTGTGATACGTTTATGATTTATTGTTGCATACTTGTCTATGATAACTAAATCTATATTTATTTCTTTAGTTTTTTGTTGGTACAAATTACTGGTGGGTGTTTATTAATTGAGGATGATAGAAATTATGTTGGGCTATTTATCATTGGTTTTTAAAAGGCAGGATACGTTTTTTTGTAACTTTATCTGCATTCTGTTCCTTTTGATCGCTGATAAAAAGTTGTAGGAATCGTTGCTACCGTATGTATTGTTAATTTCCTCTGTATTATTTTATTTATCTTAGTTAGGAATGTTAGCAGATTATAGAGTGTTTTTCGTAAATTGTTAAGAAGAATCAAACTTCCGAGAGAAATGGCAGAAATGGGGGAGGTCTTTGATCACGACTGCCCGACAGTAGAGTTTAAATGAAAAAAATGCGCCTCCAGTTTTGTATGTAACTGTTATATCATCGTGTAGATGCACTTCAGAATGTGTTTAAACACTAACAGATGAGTCATGTTCTTCGAAACACGTGCTGCATTAAGCAATAGATGCACGAGCCACTTTGAAATCAACATTTGAATTAATATCCTCATCCTTTACTCCGGAACACCTGACATGATTATATCTGGGTGGGCCACGAATAGCCACAGAGCATACACTATCAGTACAACAATTGAGACATTTAAGCTGGCGTGCCAATGCCATCGCTCATTGTGTATTGGCGAACCCAAGTGGTTCTGGGAATGAGTGTAAAGCAAAAGATTTGTGATATATGTGTGTGTGTTAAATGTTAGTATTAATGTAAGAGGTAAGATAGTAATGAGCGATAGCACTAACCATTCGCGGTGGAAAGGTACATCGATGAGTGATCATACTGCTAAATACAGATTAAGTTAGCGACTAGTTTTCTCGGGTTTGGCCAGGAATAGCCATATAGCATCCATCCATCTTAGGTCTTATTAATGTAGCCAGAAACTGGATGGTCATGATAAAAATAAATAAGGAGTAGACAGATTTGAAAGAGACTTACGCTTAGTATTGGCTTAAGGAAGAAAGAAGTGAATCTACATTCACTGTTGGTGTTATTGATGCATTTAGGCTAGCATGCCAATGTAATCGGTCACTGTACACAGGCTAACGCAATTGATTCTCAGAATGAGGGTAAAGTAAAACATTTGTGACGAGTCTGGCAGCATGTAGGTGTGAACTGAAGAATGAGAAGGAAGATAAGACTAATCGTTTGTAGTGAAAAGGTGCATCAGTGAGTAATCGTCGTGCTAAGTGATAGATTTCTTTGGCCAAAGCATGGAACAGAATGAGCAGTTACTTGTATATGTAGGATGGTTATGTAATTTTACTTACATAAGTTAACTGTAACTACGGATTATTATTGAAATATTCATGAAGTATTTATTTTTCAATATCAAAGGATCGAATAATTGATGATAATATTTTTAACACTACTATTTGCTTTAATAATCTTCTGATATATCATTGTTATTATTTTGAGTTCATTAATATTGATTTGTGAACTGTTTTCATTTGTTGAATTTGAATTTAAAGAAATTGATCTCTTATAACTTGTACCATACACTGTCTAGTCAGTTTGTCTGTTTCTCATTTGTAACTAGTATGCATCTTTTAGTCATAGTCGCATTGAGCAACGTACGATATATTTTACTTTAATGATCAATAAACTTTGCAAAATATATGTTATCAAGGTTCGCACAACTCTCAACATGATCTAGATTATAATTCTGTTTTGTTAAAATTTTCGATGGAAAGTTACTTAATATTACTTCTTCCTAAATCTTGGTGACAAAATGCTCGCTGAGTGTAACTCTCTTCCTCTACTTCCTAATTTTGTTCTTTGTGCTTCTGAAAAGTTTGAAGCCAACTTTAAATAAGTAATTGTGTATGATGAAAATTCGTTTATGGCTTGTTTTACATTTATATGAGGAGCCTTGCCTGTCGATTATCCTTTATCAATCGTCTGAGAGCTAACTGAATAAGTGAGCTTCGTAGGTGTTTGTTGATCAAGTAACTACTTCTGAGTCGATTAAATCGTTAGGAATGATTGCTTTTTTAATGTTGTTGTACAGCTTCTTGCATTATCTCTCTTATCGTTATCCGGAATATATCAATAAAATCCACCTCATACTCCAGCCAGTGGCACCATACTACTTGTAACCTTCGGTGACGGCTGAGCAATCCCATGGACAGAGATAGGCCACACCAAAGCCTGGCTCTCGACCACCAGCTCTCGAGCTTGCTACATCTTAGATCTCACCTTTACTTCTGGACTAGAGTGTCCAAAATATCTTCTGTATAGTAGTTACCTTCTTTCTAGCCAAACAGTACAACCATCTTTCTTTTCGTCTTCTCCTACTCTTGTAACCATCTACATATCTGAACCCTTTTTTATTTTAACTACTACCTCTTGACACGCATTGGCGTCATAGGCACCGAATTCATTACATCATTGTCAGGTCATACGTCAGTTGTGAAACATTTTTAAACATTCTGATGTAGTAGCATTCCTCAGTTGTGCGAATGCAGTCTATTGTTAGAACTTTGAACACACGTCATTCGATTGAGATGTAAGGAAACCTGTTAACAAGTCCTCAGCTAATACATTTGATGTCGCTGACTAACGCGGCCGCAGACGACAAATAAATAACTTAAAGAGAGTCATTAAAAAGATATACGCTGCCGTCCTCTAACTAAAAGGCCGTTAAGTGCAAAAAGTAGTTTTCGAGAAAACGCTAAAATTGTGAATTGATGTCTCTTGAAAAATATGCTATCTAGGAACAAGGCTGCAAATTATATATGTAGGCATAGTGTTATTGCACAATATGTTATATGTTTAATTCATTTATATTTATTTAAATTTATTAAAATTCATTTTCTAATTTTTAATTATGCATTTTATGTGGTTTAACTGCACAGCAATCTTCCTGTATCCCCTAAACTATTAATCGTAGAAAAATGACTCTTAGACCAAAAGATAGAGCATCAAAAGTTGTATAAGACTACATTAAAAAGTGAAAAACGAGCAACTGTGGCTTAACGGCCTTTTAGTTAGAGGACGGCAGTACGCTTCAATACATCTATATCTTTGTTACGAATCTGCAAATACTCTAGAAAGGGTAATTGACACTTGTCTCTATTGTTTTTTCAAGTGTAACGGTTGCCTGTTAACAGCTAATTGACATATTAGTTTTTAGATGTTTTCAATATTGTGCGTGTATTCGAGTTTCTGGTTAATTGATAGTTTTATAGTATTTCAGAATATTTTTCCGACCCAATAAATATTTGGCTTTCTCACATTGTCATTAACATCATAATATATGCCTAGCCTGTTCTCAACAATGTTAGAGTCGGCTTCTAGTCTTACAATATGCAACTAAGTACCAGCATGATTCCATACACCCAGGGTGTAGCGAAAGGGACTGTCAGACTCTTCCTGACTAAAATCCGCCCGTTTCTTTGGTTTCCTTTAGTGTTACAAGGCTATAGTGGCTTTTCAGGCAGGCCTGTTGGTCTAGTGTTTAGTGACCCTGACTGCTATGCCGGAGGTCGTGGGTTCGATTCCCACCCAGGACAAATGTTTGTGTGATGAGCACGATCATTTGTTCTGTGTGTAATTTATCTATAATATGTATGTATTTAGAAATATATAAGTATGTTTATCAGTTGTCTAGTACCCATAACACAAGCTCTGCTTAACTTGGCGTTGTGTGATAGTTGTGGAATATTTATTTATTTATTTAATTTATTTCAAGACTGACCTGTGGCCATGCAGCTAGCTAATAGTAACTCTCTACGAGTTATACTGGTCTAGATAGTTTTTGTTTTTATATCTTTTCTAAATCAGTCTTCAATAAGAGTCCTAGCTTTAATTAGAACGGATCCCAGTTCACTAGGCGTTGCAAAGAGAGTAGCTACTGAACTGTGAAGTGATTTAGAATAAGATTTCCAAAAGTTGGAGTTAGTCATTATCGGGTCTATTTTAGTGGTTTCTGGATTAAGAACGGTTTTGTTCATTTTTATTTCATTTTTAGTTTACTTGATACTTAGCATTCACGAAGCGTGAAACCAAGTTACTTTTTAATAGACACCATGATAATTACCAGTTTTTCTTTGCCAAAATTAATTCCATTATTATACCTACCACAATCTAGGTTAGATCTGTTTAGTTACAGTTCTACTGTTAAAATCAACGCAGGAAACTCAATCCAACATCACTTTATTTCCATCAAATTGTCTGCCTTAAGTCCGTAGGGAATTGCGTACATTATTAAAGCTAGACAGAATGATGAGATTTATAGGCCCTTCATGAACTTATAAATTAAAGTCAAATGGTATTCCATATTTCATTCAGTAGCCTGTGAGTCAGGTCCTGCGGCCTTGGCACTTCATCAGCAAACCTTGGATGAATAAAATTAGATGTTGGGTGCAATTGACTTAACCGTAAGCTGGCCCAGATATTATTTTTATTTAGTTTAAGCTTTGTGACGACGAGGTCGTTTTCATTGCAGACGTCTGCACAAGCAATAAAATGTCAATATTCGTTTAGCCAATTTATATTATTTATTACGGCCGTTCATTATTTGGTTGGACTTACTCTGTGGGTAGAGACTAAATGCATTTTTGTGGTTAGAAATACCGAGCGGTTTGTCTTGATTAATTGTAAACAAAGATGACAAATAAAAACAATAAAGCACTTAAAGCAAAAGTAAGAAGTAGCATTTTAGAAATGACTGCAGAGGACCTTTTTTTTTTTTTTTTTTTGCGTGGTAAAATCATCAAATGAGTCCTCCCACCCAGGGCAGGGCGGGAGGGACTGTCAGACTTGTACTGACTAAAATCCACGGTGTCCTTCACGAGCCCTTTACGTACCGGGGTTACGGTGATGGGTAAGACCCGCGACCCCGGCAGGCTCTGGCCCTCTACAGGCCCCGTCAGTTTGCTGACACTCCTTGAGGCGCGCGTGGAACACAACGCGCCGTCGACCCGGGCATGGTACATGGTCGGGCAGCGAGTCGCCCATTACTCGCTGCCCGCATGCCCGCGCCTACGGTGGCCGGAGATCGTCTGGCGACGTCCGTCGCCGTGGGCGTCTACCACTGCGGGTGGGTCGGAGGGAGGACACTGTTCTCTCCCTCACGCGGCACGCCTCCTCCTTCGCGAGCATGACTGCTTCGCAGAAGGAGGCGACCGCTTCCCACTCCGTCTCGCCCCGCAGCATGGCCTCGACCAATACCGGGCGCGAGAGGTCTCCGCCTATCGCCGTCGTGAGGACACGGCGGTGCTCTGCCCAAGCGGGGCAGTCCTGCACTGTATGCTCCACCGTGTCCTCAGGACGGTCCTCGCAGTGGTGACACCCAGGCGTTTCCTCCCTCCTTATCAGACACAGGAATCTCCCGAAACTTCCGTGTCCGGTGAGGACCTGCGTCATGCGGAAGGTAAGGACACCGTGACGCCTATCCAGCCACTCCTCAAAGAGGGGTCTTACCGCCGCGATTGAGGCGTGCCCGACTGCAGAGGACCTAGCATAATTTTAAGTATTCGTTCTTACAGCGTACTTGAAGTATTACGGACGTTATTTGTATGGAAAATGAAATAGCGCCTTTAGTCAAATTAACGTCAAAGTCCCTTAAAACGTGAAAACTCGTGATGAGGCCTCAGATCCTGAGAGAGGATGAATAAGAAGATTTATAAAACATTAGCTTCCAAAAATAAAACACAATAGAGATGAAACTGGTTTGATCTGGAAAACTAAATTCTACATAATAACAACGAAAAAAATAATGCCTCTTAAAAAAACATCATCTGAAAATAATGACCGATCAATTTTATGAACCACTTAACGACTAAGAATCGACGAGAACCAATATTGAAATAAAATGCCACATTCATTCTATGAGCAAAAGAGATGAAAATACTAATTTGTATGACAAAGAAAGAGAGGGGAAACATTTAAGGAGTGTTCTGATATAATTTCATATCATTTTTAGAATCAAACAGGTTAATAAATGTCTTAATAGCGATCGTTAAAATATAAAGGATAAGGTTTAATGACCGCTCAGTAGAATGAAGTTATCAAAAATATTATTGAAACAAAAGATAATTTTAGTGACGTTATTTTTGCTTCTGATTTTTTCTAGGATTTTGGTGGCAATAAGTAACTCGATGAATATGAGAGATAGAATGTTCCTCATCTGTAGGAAGTGGACCAATCTTCTACCCTTTTTTGTTATCGTGGTAAAATCATCAAATGAGTCCTCCCACCCAGGGCAGAGCGAGAGGGACTGTCAGACTCGTACTGACTAAAATCCACGGTGTCCTTTAATAGCCCTTTACATTCCGGGGTCACGGTAATTCGTACAGTCCCGCCACCAATCTTCTACCCTGGGAACAATGAGACACTCGAAGAAGATAATAATAAAAATGGTAATTCAGACCATGAAACAGAAAACCAAAATACTTTTGTGCTGTTAGTGTTTCATCTTATGTAAGAGGATATATTTAAGTTTTGAGAATGAATGTAGTTAAGAGTACGAAAAAATTAAGAATTGACAGATGAACTGTGGTAAACTTAACATGGCTTTAAAGGGGTTACTACTAAGATGCGTGCTGACTCCAAATAAATTGGAAGGAGGACAGGAAAATCATGGATAATGAATGGCAGTAGCCCTCAAATCCCTTATTATGGAGAGCACAAAACAAAATATATCACATTAAAAATGGAATAAAGCATAACCTCTAGGCTCTGTCAACAAAAGCTTTATACAATGGTGGTAGTGTATTATAATCGTCCGTCAGCCAGGTCCAATGTCGCGAATGTGGGTCGGTGCGGTGCGTCTGCGCATCTGTGCAATCAGTGAGGTGAGCGGTGACGTCATGAGACGCAGAGGAATGTGAGTGATTAGTAAGATAAACTTGTGTTTTAATTTATCTTATTGGTATGTTATGGGTTTGATTTTTATTGCTGAGAGAATCAGTTTTATTTCAAAAGGCTTTGAATTAGATTTCGATCTTACCGCATGCCGCAACAACCAAGCCACTTCTTCATAACCGATCAAACTTAGCCTTTTGTGTGTTCGTGTGTCTATCTCTTTCCTACATTGAAAGATAATTTGCATGTAATAAGAGACAGCAGGCTTTTCCTGACCATTTCAAATAATAGGGGATACCTCAAAGACAATTACGAAGTTCCCTGGGTTGACACTTGACAGATTCGGTAAATACCATTGAGCTAAATTTCAATGGCATTTAAAACTCTGCCGTTTCTTATTTTAAGCAATTGTATCAACGAATGCCATAAAGAACTGATATTAAATACAAAATAATATTTATGGTTTATCGGTTAATAACTTCTGTGGTGTATCTTTATGATTGTTTATCAATTCAATAAATTGTGGTGTCTAAGTAAAGTGCACTGCAGCATGAATTATAGTTTTAAGGTTTTTTCGATGCTCTCTAATTTTCTTTGAGCTGTATTCTTAATCTTTTCTTATGACATTTTAGTTCGTAAATTATCAAAAGTTTATTTAGGAGACGTGTTAAAATTTATTATAATTGTGTTAGTGGTAAATGCAGTTAATCTATTATAAAATTAGTTCAAATTATTTATACAGTTGCAGTTTACACGACCTGAATGACTGAAAATGTTGAAACACTCGATAACACGAGTGACTGAAACCGAAATACTGGTAGTTTTGTTTTATGAACATGTTGAACATTAAAGTTAAATATGCTATGTAGCTATTTCTGAGGCCTCAATTATTGAAGCCGAGTTATTGTAAGCTTGGATTGCAAATAAGGTTACTTTAAAGTACAAAGAAGATACTTCAGGTAAAGAAGTATCAGTAAAATCAGTAAGTATCAACTCTCAACAACTACTCTAGAAGATCATAGGACGCTGTGGCCGAAATCGACTAGTACTCATCATCATCACTGCTAAGGTTCAAAGACCATGACTAAATCTAAAAGTACAGCCAAATCTTACGGAGAATTTATAATTGTCATTAAGCTTCTTAACTAGTAGCTAAGGCCACCGATGAACGAACTCACCAGTCCAATAAAAATCGAATTAACGATTGCAAAGGCAAATACTGCCAAGTACATTGCGTATGAATATGGCCTCAGAGTGGCAATTGGAAAAGCAATGTCTACTAATAGGTGTTAGGCAACCACCGTCAGATGATGTCACCATTGAATTGATCTCAATGGGACAAGTCAGGAATGTGACACGGTGGAACAAGTGTGATATGGACGAATAATGGCGAGGACAGATGTGTAGCGAGGCCTAATCGAAAAAGGGGCGAGACACATCAGTGATGACTTTGAGAGAGCCTTTTTTGGGGCCTATTTAAGCAGCTTGTACAAGTGACATTTGTTTTTTTTTTCCGAACCAATCTTTGCAATTAGAAATAACACATTATGAAGTCATCTTGCAATAAGGGGGCTTCGAGCGAATATTGCAGGCGCTGGACCAAATGTGATCGTAGGCGACATCAACTTTGCGACGCCTTTTTTGATTCTTATGTTTCCAACTAAGTCCGCGTGTCCAAGTTAGTGCGCGAGGCCCTTCAGGTGCGAGGCTGGGGGCTAAGGCCCTATTCGCCCCTCCCTAGCTACGCCTCTGAGCGAAGAAATGAATTGCTGATGACAGCCATTGATGGAATGGTTTCATTGATAGACTTGATGAAGTTGCTTACTGGTTGGTTGATATGGAATCGCTTTCATTTGTTGAATTGAATGGTTATGTCAAACAATTGATTGTCGATTTGCACAGTTTAGGAAAGTTAGTATTTAGAAAGTTACTGTTTTATAGTTTTTTTTTAAATATTTTTATTGAATAGTACGCTCGCCTTTGACGAGTTGAATCTATAATAGAAACTCCACAACCCAGTAACTGGGTACTTCAATACCACAGTAACGACGATCAAAGATGACAGCCGGGATCAATGGCTTTACGTGCTTTCCGAGGCATGGAAGTAACGTATAATAGAGAGAGAGATTATATCTTTGTCGTATACTTAGTAAGTGTCATACGACAGGTTGGTATGTCAGTGCATTTGGCTGAAGTTCTATCTTGATAGTGCTAGGCGGCACACTGTGACTGATATTAGCCAAGATGGGCGAACTGCCATCGCTTGTTCTTTTACTTTTCTATTATTATGAAGCCAAATATGTTCATTTGTATTGTTTTATTTGAAACTTATGAATAAAATGGCTATACACGATGTTTTTCGGATAGAGCAGGTTAGGTTTCCCAAAACTATTCTAAAAGAGAAACGGGAAAAAAGGTTTTTTAAGAATATTTTAAGAGAGTAAGTTTATTAACTTAAGTAGTTCTTTACATTACCATAATGCAGTAGTCGGTATATCGAGGAGCTTACCTGGAAACAACAAAAATTAAGATAAGTAAAATAATACTATCATATCTGACATCAAATCAATCAAGTTATTAAGCTTTGCTCCTGCAAAAATAACCACTTAAAAATAATGCGTGGAATTGCCCATAGGACGCCCGAAAGAAAACTTCAATACTCAATATATTTATTGCTTCCACAAGTGTACTTAGATTTACTTTTTTATTTACGTTTTACTAAGTTATGATCATTGTGGACCCTGTCGGGAACTGCAAAAGTAGGAGAGAGGAAGAGGGCTTTTATTTGACTACTATTACTACTATTCGTAATGCAATATAATTATTTATTAAAACACTTACCTATCGAATTGAAAATAAACTTCATAAAATTTATTGTGGAATCTGGGTAATTAAAGGATATACCTATGACATCTGCATAATCTTTCAACGAGTAATCGTTGAAAAGTTAAATCAACTGTAAAGTTGTCATGTTATGCTAAAAAGTATGTGAAAAACTGTTATTAATATCGATGATTTATAAAACTGGGCCATTTCTGTCCGCTATATCTCACAGCTTGCACCAACTCAATCCACACTGAATAATTTAATTTTATGTATTTCAATTAGATAGCGAAGGCCACCAGTGAGCAATATCCGTGAAAATAGTATAAGTGACGCGCTATCTGCGTGGGCGCACGATTTCAAAGAAAACATCGGATTTTCATTTATGTATCGTTTAGACGTTTATCTCATGTGTGACGTGTGTCGGGAGATGTTATGTGAGATGTGTCATATGTGGGATATTCTTGAGAATTCGAGAAGCCATTTTTTGTGACGTCACTGTGGAACGTTTGTGGAAAGCTTGTCCTATTGTGAGTATGAGTGCATAACTATGACGATAGCAATAGAGATAGTTCGTGATCTCACATTGGTTTGTATGAAATGAGTCGACAATAGGCAGTTCGCCTGAACCAGAGCAGCTAACACCATACGACTTCAATATCTGCTGGAACCAAATGTGTGAGACATAAGCAGTAGGACAAAATAGTAAGACCACGTGGAAACAGCCTTTAATATGACCACACCTTTCTGGTACCGCAGATGTTGCTGTTGTCAAGTGAATTTTCAGAACTTTACTGAAATTGGAGGAGTTGAAAAATCATGTGCCTGACTACAGGATGCACGGAAATTCTCCACAGCAACCCGAGAAGTAGGAAGATTTTTGAGCAAATTATTATCTGATATCACAATTGGATCCAATAAAAATTGTCACTAGGTCAATATAATTGACTCGAGCCAAGTAAACGTGGAACACATTATTGAGTTTAATGTTAATGATCGTGCACCGGTTACTACTGAACAGTAAATAATAGAAACATTAAGTAATTCTGACAACTCGTGAGGAGTATCAATGTAACTAACATTGTTCATGTATGTGCTTATGTATTTTAAACCGACTTCAAAAAGGAGTGGGTTTTCAATTCGGTCGGCAAAAGGTAAATGAATTAAAAATATAAAAAAAAACAAAGCCGTCGACTTCCGAAAGAAAAGTCATTATACACTTTTTTGTGGTGGCTTTTGAAGTCGATAAAATTTTTATTTGCGATGATCATCATGTCTGCGCGTCTGTCGGGTCAGAAATGCAAATGCTGCCGGTTCTCGAATCTTTGTAGAACAATCAAACTATGAAGCCATTTCATTTTATGATAAACTGAAATTATATCTAATAAATGATGATAGAAAGTCAAAAATGTGTGAGATTGATGTTATCATTATCTCATAATCTCAGCCATAGGACGTCCACTGCTACACATAGGCCTCCCCTTTAGATCTCCACATGTACCGGTTGGAAGCGACCTGCATCCAGCGTCTTCCGGCGACCTTTATAAGGCCGTCTGTCCATCTTGTTGGTGGACGTCCTACGCTGCGCTTGCTAGTCCGTGAACTCCACTCATCATCTAGCCTAGACTTTTCCCAACTATGTTAGCGTCGGACTTCAGTTTATATAGATACAGCATTTTACATCGGTCAGTACTGGGTGATACGATTCCACTTTATGTAGGAATGGCATAGCCAGTAACTTAAACTTAAGTTCAAAATGAACCATGTAGAGGCTCTGCAATCTTGTAAACCAATGTAGAAATACGAAACGATATAAGAATGATTTTTACTTCTCTGAAATCGGTATATGTACAGTCACGAGCAATAGTATGTATACACCAAGCAGTATTCAAAAGCGATCTTCTGCTACCATATTGATTAAAATTTTGCATTTTCATTCGACTTCTATTTTGGAAGCCATACTATTACGAAATAGGTCTTATTTCAAAGTGGAAACCAGTATTTCACGAGTAAATTGCGTTTGAATTTTGTTAAGTGTATACATGTTATTGCTCGTGACTGTAGACTGTAGAAGTCAGCGAGTAAAGTCGCTGAAAAAGCTTGTACAGGTGCACATAACAGAATCGTGAGTTACCCATAAACTACATACATATTATACTCTAACGTTGCCATTTGCCGTTCCCAGTAAAAAAAAACCTATTAACATAAGCTGTTTATAAAGAACTAATCGTTGGCTTATCGCAATCTGTTTAGCAATTTAATGTAAAAATAATCACTACGGTAGAGACATTCGTTACGCATAAACTGTTTGTAAAAAACGTTTGTTATTTTGACCTCCAACGTTTTGTATGGTCGTTGTAAATGTATGTGGATAATTTTATCGTATTTTGTTTATTTCGCAGTTTTGTTTTTCTTTCCAAACGGTTTATGACGCTAAACGTTTGGACATCCTGCAATTTTTTGATGTGGTAATTTTCAGACATTTTGCGAATCAATTGTGTTTTCTGGTCATGAAAATTTCGCACATTATGCTCTAAATTCTATTTTTAAAATATACGTTCAGTTGAATTTGGAAATTCTTTTAAACTGTTCACCTTTCAATCGTATGCTGGTATCATTTGGATCGCGGGACTGTCATAAATTTTCTGTCGCGAAGCAAAGGAGGGAGGTTTTTAATCAGTAAGAGTCGGACAGTCTTTTTCACTCCACTCCTTGCCTTACTTTTGCCTTCCAGGGCCACGTCCTTTCAATACAAAGCCGTGACCCCGCCAGGTCCTCCAAGGTACTAGGAAACCATGACCACAAGTAATACGAGCCACCTTAAACCCATTCTTCCGGGGCTCGTTTAAGGAAGCTGACGCCACCATGACTTGGCTCGCTCCCATATTGGTACCTGGAACAACCATGCTTTTGGCACGTACCACATATCGATAAAACTTTACGACTCTTCCTGTCGTTTGTGGGGCAGAGCTAACCAGATCATACGGTCCCACTAATTGGGACGGCGGTTTTGGAATGAAAGCTATGTGTAGAATTTCTATGTCAACGTTTGTTGTTATTTTTTCTGGTTGCATCAGAAGACCGTTTGTGTTTTGAGGTACGATGCAATATTATATGTTTGGGGAATGCTGAGCTTTGGAACTTATGACTAAGCAACTAACTTTTGAAAGTAACATGATATCTTTCTATTATAAGGAAGTGTTTTTGTTTATTTGTAAATAGGGGATAATTTCTGGAAGTTATGGTCCAATTTTTTTATTTTCTGGTTAGATTCTACATGCGAATTAATAAAACACGAATGAAATCGTAGTTTGTTGTCGGCCGTACAGCGCGACGGGATGCAACACGGTGGCACGGCGGACAAAATTTCACATGAACCAAATCGTGGGCAGTGGTAATGTACTATAGAAGGAATTTAAAACCTTGTCAAGAGTAGACAAAGCGGCTTAAAAGATTTCACCATAAAAGTAGTGTCTTCAAGCATTTCTGAAGAAGTTGTACAGTCAACTTCAGAGAAAACTCACCCCTTTGGTAGTGATGTCACTTCTAAAAGGGGTGAGTTTTCTCTGATCCTTACTATGCAAGGATGACTAGATTCTAACACTATGCCACGGATACAAATATCGAGTATTCTCTCTCTCCCTCTCTCTGTTATACTTTTAAGACCAAGTACATACATGATATTTACTGTTCTTTAACAGCTGTTTCGGCCATTAGTGGCTCATTAAGATTCTACGTGGTCTACGCTACATTACCGATTTGACGAGGGTTTAAATGTCTTACTGACATTAGGAAGGGGTCTTTATCCGTTCAAATTAGGTTAGGTCAGGATTATAAGGGGCGTACTGGTCTATGTATAATAAATTAGTATGTAATAGAGGAATATGGAAGAAGACAAGTTGCGCTAACGTCTAATTTAATATGGATGGGGACATTTTCTTTCTGAAAGCCTCGGTGTTCAAGTGGTTGTAAGCGAAACTGTTGAGTGTGAGGTTCGATTCTTAAGTCGGGCAAATTGATCATGGGTTGTTCTATTAGGGGTTTCTCGGTAGCTGCCGTGGAGTGTGGATTTGTGCCCCGTTGATGCAATAAGCACGCCCATTATTACAAGGGACTTTGACATAAATGATATGTGATGTAATTTATAAGATTAATATGAAGGAATAGGGCGGATTTATTAGTCAGTAAGAGTCTAACAGTCTTCCCACCCTGGGAAGGGTGGGAAGACTCATTTGATGCTATTACCGTCAAAAAAAGAAGACCTGGATTCAACAGTATGTTACTAGGGCATGCTAAAACAAAATTTCAAACATATAACCGTGTGGGCGATGCGTATACGCAGCGTAACGTTCAATGTACCACGTCATAGCTGAATTCCATAATTTATTTCTGTCTTATTTACACGGTGCTGAAACAACATGGAGTAACAAAGAATTGTATAGAATGAAATCAAGGACGGACTTTTGATTGAGTAGGTGCGAAAATACGTTACCAGCTGTTGCAAATATGCGAATAGAATTATTAATATTCTGAGACTTTTTTTTATCGTGGTAAAATCATCAAATGAGTCCTCCCACCTAGGGTAGAGCGGGAGGGACTGTCAGACTCGTACTGACTAAAATCCACGGTGTCCTTCAAAAGCCCTTTACTTCCGGGGTTAGGGACTAAACAGCTACAGTAGGCAAGCTTTCTGAGACTTTAGATCATTCTTGAGATTGCCATGCCAAACAATTTCATGAAGAAAATATTTCCAAGCAGTTTAAAATAAAGACTTTTAAAAAGACGGATAGTCTTATTATTCATTAGAAAAAAAAGTCCATGAACTTCTTGCCCGTTCTTCTCCATATCAGAGATTAGGCTTTAGAAACGAGCAGCTACAGTAGTTTAACAGTCATTATGAATTGTCGCAGGTCCAACCTGCGACAATTCATAATGTTCTAATTACCGCACGGAGAAATATTTGTGGAACATAGAAGTAGTTGTTCCGTGTTTGTGTATGTGACAAACCCACCACACTATTCTCAAACCACTCCAACTCCTGAAAGCCAGAATCAGTGTGAGTTTAAATGTTTCAAAACAGTGTGGTTAAAAGATCTAATTTAAATAAATGTTTCAATTTGAAAATTACTTTATCCCTCAGTATTGTAAAAGTTTTTAAAGTAAAGCAATTCCAGTACCTTTTATACAAGTACATAATAGAACTTATACCCTAAAGTACTAAACCGATATAACTTTCGTAAACTGACTTAAGAAACCGTATTTACCCTTTTAAGTGGAAAACTCCAGCGATACATTATTGCGAGCATTAGATAAGTTACCTTATACCTGAACTCATTAAAGTTTGCTTTCAGTACAGCATGAATACATCACCCAGTGACATTGATAGATGGGTCATAAGAATTAGGCTCGGAGATACTTTGAATTTGAATTGGCTGTGATTTATTCCATGATTCTGATTGAATCATAGTATATCTTACAGTAATTTTAATAGATAGCTGATAAATTCTTCCATAGGAAAGAAAAATGTTCTAAGCATAAAACATCCTTCTGAGTGACCCTTTGGCCATTAACGTGCGCGCCTTGCCACCATTTTTTGGGCCAACCTCGGCTATTAAATTTTTATTTACGCAATTTAATAAAAAGTATTAGGAATTTCTGAACACACACCACACCGATGAGTCTGTCTGAGAAGTTTGCGTACCCTTCAATTCTCCATCACCGCGGTTAAATAGTTATTGAATCAAAATCTATGTGTTTTACAATATTAAATCTTTCTTTCCTGAGATCAACAAAGAATATTCATTTTTTCTGACCAATCTTCTCGTTATTTTTAAAACAAGAAAACTTCTGTATATTTTAACCCACAGATACTACTAGTTCTGTGCTTCACTTTGAATAAACAATACTTTATAGTGTATACTAGACCTAAACACTCATTGCACGTAAATGCAGCACATGTCTGTAACAGCAGCAGCACGAGGTCGTGTATCACCCTGAAATCATTTACTTCGAGATCACGTAAACAAGACCGTTGTAGATCAGGGGCGCTCAACTGTTCCCGTTCTGTAGTTCTATTCTGTTATATTCACAAGCACATTTTGCCGAAGTGAGCGCACAATCGACTCATTCGTTTTAAAGTAATCATTGCGGATTCTCAACGAGACACCGACGGTTGAATTTCGAATGAGATTTTTGGAGTTTTGTTTTTGGAATATAAAAACAAATGAGTTCGATTGCGTGGTCACTGATAAAGTGAGTTCGAGAACATTATAGAATACGAGTAGCACTACAGGTGCATTTAAGTTTCAGTAAATAACGTGCAGGTAGATTTGTGTTTCAGCAATCGCATAGCATGATTCTATTCTGCCCCCACTGCGGGGATATAGCCTTCTTTTCTATTAGAGAGAATATACTGTAATTCACGACGCGGCCCCAGTGTAGGTTTGTAGATGACGCATGTCTCTGGTCTTTCGGTTCTAGGACATGCTAGTTTCAGAACTATGATCTGCAACTCTTTGATTAGGGTTGTTACGACGGGTTATTCCCTGAGTACCCAAATCCCCCAGGTTCCCATCCCGTAGGACCCCGAATACGAAAACCACTGGGTCACCACAGCTCTGTAATAACATTGCGCTGATTTTTTTAGGGCCAATTCTTTGTTAAATATGTAGGTAGGGTGATAGGTATTCTTTGTCTAATAGGCAACAATTTAAATTGTTAGTTTCACTTGACCGCATCAAAAGATAGTCACGTGTCTATTTCCTTGACAGTGACATTTGAATAGCAATAATATCTATTCTCACTGTTCACTCATGCTGAAAATCGTATCTATCATTTCATGTGGATAGCATGATCTCACTCTGCTCAGTATAGACAAGTCTTTGAGATATGTTACTGAGAGGGCCAATATGATGATTTAATTTTTTACTGAAACCCTAAACTACATACAATAACTTCATTTTACTACCATTTCCAAAAAGCTAAAATGTTTGAAGTTGAATATTTCATAACATTTAAACTCCCGTAGGAATGTTACATTCCGAGTAAACATTTTAAAGGTTGAGTATCCCTGGTGTATCCCGTACCTTGCCCACGCGCATTAGGGTGGTCCAGTCTATTTAAAAGAAAACATTCAATGATATAATCAGCTATTGCGCGCTGTAAATAAACTGATACGTGGAATCTCTTGTTTTTCGTTCCGTGATAGTATTTTTTAAAAGCAGTTTAAAAATGTCTGTTAATTAAATATTCTTGGCTCGCTTTTGAATTTTAAATGCTTTTCCGATGTTCTGAGGTGTAATCTGTGAGGTCTATTACGAATAATATTTTATTTTGTATCAAAAATATACAATACTTCTTTCGTAAATACTTTTTTTGAGAAAACAAAATACGCAGCCCCAAGAATGCAAAACATCGACACAAAATTAAAACAACCGAAGATCGTTCCCTTAGCAACCGAGAGATAAAAACAAGTAAAGAGCTGAAGACCTTAGCAACAACTCATAATAAACAACCTATAAAAAGAAAAAGAATTAAAGCCCATAGCACTCATAACCCAGTCGCAATAACTCATCGGCCTAATAGAAACATACGTTTATATAAAACTAACAAATAAACGTTGAAGGGATTCAGCTGTGTGTATCGGGTAGATAGAGACTTGATGAAAACATACGCATCATTATTCGTAGCGGTGGTAGGGAATACTAGATGTGACGGAAATTATTTGAGGAATTTAGATCAAGGAATTTGGTGGAAAGCTTTTTGCAAGGCATGTATAATTTGGATTGATTTTTTATGTAATAGATGTTATGGTGCTATTAACCATAGACATATATATGAAATCATTCCTATTAACACGCAAAACTGTTCGGCTGGGACTGGCAAAAAAAGGTACAATCTATCAGATGGTTAGGAACTAGGAATATAATATTCTACCAACGCTCGTCTTAGAGACAAATCAAGCAAGCCCTATCTCATAGATAATATAAATACTAGCAGTTTAAACTTCCATCTTTTCAAACACGCATAAAAGGCCATGACCAACCAGTAATTATAAAGGTTCTTTGCCAAAATTAATTTCTTACTTCCCAAAAAAAAAGAATTCGACAATGAAATACAAAAATTGTAAAACCGGAATCTTTCGTTTGCATGGCCATATAAGAAGGTCACTTTCCATGGACCAATGTGGACAGTTATATTATTATTACTGGAGTATGCGAGCATTCTTCAAGATACAAAGTCGGAGCGAAAACAGTGTCACTGGCATGCATTATTTATTACTGCCTTTAATTAAATTAATTAACGTCTGCTCAATGGATTGTTTGATTGATCTTTTTTCTTGCCTATTTGTAAGATATGTTGTTTATTTCCAGCTGTATTATGCATGCAACGGTATGCAATGTTGTGTTTGTTGAGGAGTGGAATTTGTCATGAATCAATCATTATTGATGACGCCAACCTTTGTGGCACCAGGGAGCATACTTCGAAGTCTGTAGGCGGACAGATTTCTACTTTAAAGAAAATGTGTGTTGTGATGGAGCGTTGCAAATATTTAGTACAAATAACGCTAGTACTGTCTTTTAAGATAGGCTACCTTAAAACAGAGAGTACTTACTTCATCGGTCAAAATAGAAGTTGGTAGGAAAATGTATGTCAACTGTTTCATACATTGACTACCTTGAAAATTTTGTATTTTTTAACAAAACCTGACGATTTGTTTTAATTAACTTATGTGCGAAAGTGTTTAAAATGATTTCCTTTCAACTTTGCCCGCCGGTGCCGATAAGAATTACAATTCTAGTTGCCATCGAACCCTAGAATATAAAGATTAAACTAAACACGTAGACCGTCCTAATTGGAAAACACTTTAAACTGACGTCATTCAAGAGCAGGCCCACCTAATGGAGTGCGTACTGGCTTAACAGATAGCTAGCCAATACACCAGTGTGATCATGACTGGCGCGAGTGCTAGTTATTTGTAGCACAAAGGTGAACGAGGCATAGAAGCTTTGGCTTACTTTGCATCGTACGGTTTAGAGGTTAGTATAAAATTGGTCGTTAAGGCAGTTGTCTACAGTTACGATAAACTAGCGATAACTACTAGTATTGGATGCGTTGTGGTCTTGAAAGTAAAAATACGTGTGGCACTCGGGGACTGCCGCGGTAAAGCTATTGCATAGCATTTTCTATCAAGTTATGCAATTATTTATTTAAAAAAATATATATATCGCCTACCGCGAATATTTATCGAGAATATCATTCCATCTTTGCTCTATGGGAAGTTACTCTATTATAATTAATAGAGTGGCTATAGTCAATTGGTCAGAGACGTCAATCAAGTGAAACATCAAGAAAAAAAATCATTCAAATTTTATTCATTCACGTTGACATGACAGATGTTACAGCGTTAGGTTTATTTTCATTACAGAATTTCTTGATTCGGTCGCCGCGCTCAAAGCCCGCTATAAAAGCTATGCAATAGCTTAAAAAGAAATATGCTCGAGTGGCAAAATTCACTATGTTGTCTAGAGATCGCTAGACCAGTGATAACGGCTCCGACTTACGAGTATTACTTTGTGTAATTTATTTCATCACCACTACTTTCAAAACGGTGAAGGAAAACATCGTGATGAAACCGGTATGAACCAAAAATTCAAAGACATTGACATCTACCTGCCCGCACTAGGACCGCGGGGTGGATTATCCACTCCTCACAAAGAGGAGGCCAGTACCTGATTATAATGCTATGTTTTTATGTCTAGACGAACGAAAACTATTCTGTACTCTAAAACGGCTTTTAAAATAATTTATTGATACCGAGAACTGGGTTTCGGTAATAACTCATTCTAATGAATTGAACGTTTAATTTAATTTCGCTAGTCTAGTTTCGTCTGCTGTTCGAGACTGCACAAATAAATCAACAACCAAATCATCTCAATAACCGGTTGTGCGACAACCCTGCAAAAAAGCAACTAAATCTTTACAAGGACTCTTTCTGTCTGTGTCTGTATTTCCGAACGCAACCCTAATCTCTTCAAAGTTAGAGTGAACAGGCTTCTTCTGGGTAAGGTCGCTCTTTCGTCGACTTTGCTTCTCTCACTAGGGTGAGAGAACGGTTTCGCTTAATACTTTAACCAAGGTCTACGGACCTTGGTTAAAGTATTAAGCGAAACCGTTTTGAATTAAAAAAAGATCAGGACGCGCGGCAACCCTATGTAAAAAAACTGCAGATAAGTTTTGCGGCTTTCTGTGAATGTTGGCGAAAGTTGTCGCGGAAAGTACTCCACCATTAGGCTGCTGTGTTTTGAATTTACAATATACCTCTCATTATACTTGAATGATTAATTGTGTATGGAATGAATAGAGTAGAAAGGAAGATAATTTAACTACTGAGTTTCGAAATACTTAGCATTCTGTTACAGAACAATGGTCTGTGGAGAACATTAAGATGTGGTGGAATTTATTGCGTAAACTTGTCTTTATCTTTATGTGGTTGAGTACTAATTAGTACATGCCTAAAAGCATAAATTTACAAACACAGACATAGCATACTATGTCTATATAAATGCCTCTTCCAATGTTAGTTCACATATTATTATCACATCGGTACTTACCTGTGATAATAATCTGCCATCATTATCATTCTATTTATTATAGTCTGCAATCTTTTAAGATTGGCTAAAGAAAAGATTTTTTTAGAATATTACCATGCTGTGTGTTAAAGACATTATTAGCATTATATTTTCATGAAGAATAATTATTTATTCATGACGAACTCTTTCTCGAAATTAAACAATCAGCGCCTACAACAGGCATTGAACCGATTTGGACTTAGTTTATCTGTGAAAATCTTTGTTTCCGCTCATGTTCTTATGCGATAAGAGAGACGTTTCTGAGGAAGTTTATTGAAAAATATTTAAGACATTATTCTCATACCTACTAAATATACAAAAAAAAACGACGGGTTGCACTCTGGGAGTGCCGGCAGAAGTGAAAACTTGAATAATAATAAACACACACAAACATTCGCGCAAGCGTCCTGCGCCGTCTTACGAATTTTCGATCAGGTCACGTGTCCTGACGCGAGCTTAACATTTTTTACCCATTCCAAAAAAAGTGCACAACGCCGCTAAAGAAGTTTTCACTTCAAAAAACATCAACATCAAACAGCGTGCCACGAGATTTTATATACTAGTCTAATGATATTTCACTCTTAGCTGCAAAAGCCTACTTCCACCGCACTAGAATGAAAGTAGTTACAAAGCCATCCTCTAAACACAATCCAACAGTAGAATATTCTTGAACAATAAGTTTGTTTGACATACCGTTTATTCGCCGTATATTGTTGCGATTGGTTCGAAGAGGCGTGAAATGAGGCGAATTTGCATCATATTGGCAGTTGGCGACGGCACCTGAGGTGATCGCTCCATTTCGAACACATTCGTATGGAAATATCTGACTGTTCTGAACTAAGTTGGAGGTATATGGAATAACTGTCACTAGAGCAAATGTTTTGCTTCAACAAAGAATATTTGGAGCGCATTTGTTTCTGTGTATAGTTTCGAAAAGTATTGAACTGGTGCAGTATTTGAGGTGTTTGTTTGTAACTGGTGTCTCGGGGTAGTTATATTCTTATTGATATGAGTTTCTTTCTCATCATTATCATTGATAGTCAAAATCAAAAGTCTTTTATTCATAGTAGGCTTATGTCTCAATACTTTTTGAAGATCAATTTTATATAAGACTGTCCCTCAAAGTGCTCACGCATCGCTTCGGGGTATATGTGTGTTTAATGTTGTGATATATTCTATTTAAGTAGGGCTTTGATTCTTACAGCCAAGTTTACCAAGTTTTTTGATGTTCAGCAAGACAGCGTCATCTTTTTCATAACTTTTTAACCTTAGTCAAACAGCAGTACTGAATTTAGGCGTTTCAAATCTCTATCCTCTACATTGTTTGCGGTTTTATGTCATGTCTGTTCAGTTTGTTTTGGCCACTTTAATATTATGTGTGCATGATCCTAGGCACAGCTCTTAATACTATTTATTATTATAATAATCCCGTCTATTTTCCTTACGACTGTCATGGAAACAATAACAGAGATCGCCGCAATATTGCTCAAGATAGTGTGCCCGCTGAGCTATTGTGTGGGGCCGTCTCGATAATGCATTATCCTCGCAGATTCTAAGGTTCTAAGGCTATGCACAATGGGTCTACCTAGTCAGGTTTTAGTATAGAATGATGAAGTGTTGCCGTCTTTTGTTTAATGTTTAGGTCTTTAAAGTAGGTGGCATGTTAAGGAGCTGCTATAATTTCGATCTACAGAACCTAAACTCACCGTTTTAGTACAGTTAATAAGTAAGAACGTCGACGGTTGTAAAGACAAAAAAATGTGGAAGGATTAACTGAAAGCTGATAAGGTCAGGTAAAGGGGAACTGGTTTGAAAACGATTAATAGAGAAGTATAGAAGAAGATAGAGAAATGCTGTAATCAACGCTCAATAAAGTGACGATAATGACAAATACTGTATTCAACTATTTTGTTTTCTCTTTTTTTTTGAGTGGCATCTCGATGGTCATCCTAGAGGAGGTTGTGAGCTCCTTAACCGGACTTTTCCGTGGGTGCCTTAATGATTTTAATTTGATTTTTATACGGAAACTGCGCGGTTGGTGCAGAGGCCGAGTTGTACTGCGTGTCATAGGTTCGAGTCTCGCACAGAACAAATATTTGTATAATGTATCTCTGGTCAGTTTTTGTATGTGAGTTTTTTTTAATTTTTTTTTAATGGTAGGTTCGCGTTTGGCCACTATCTCGCCTGATGATAAGCGAAGATGTGTTCGATGGTGAAGCACGCTTGTCTAGAAGTAACCTGTTTACATTGACTGAATTAAAATGTAATAATAATGTGAGTTTAAATGTCTATATACGCACCTACGACACAGGAAAAAATCCTAATGTGGACCAATGTATTAAAAAATAAAGATTGCATTGTGTTGAGTAACTGACAGTTAGAAGATATCTCTACTTGCCCTTGTGCTTTAAAACTGTTGGGACTTCCGGGATATTCTGAACCAAACTCGTGGGAGGAGGTACGGGTCAGTGTGTTTACGAGATACTCTTCATTTCGTTTAAAGTACCTTACCAAATCTTTAAGTGGGTTGACAACCTTTTCTCTAGTAGGTACTTTTCCATAACGAGCGTGATGTAATAGACTCTAACAAGATGCTACCGTTTGTTTGTTTAATAAGCCGATGTTCTAATAAGTGATTGTCGAATTGTCGGTGCTTGCTAAACTGTAGGCCTCAATTTGATGTACGCAATGTCTCGAGTTTTTTCCTAATAACTTAAGGCTTTGTCGATAATTGCAAATAAAAAAAGCATTTATCCTTTTCTTGGTTTCATACTACATTTGTTCTCGAAACAGCAATTAAAACATAAAATTTTAAAATTGTAAATACTGCCAAGCTAATGAAATTTAAAAAATTGTAAAATGCTGATGAATTATATGGTTTTTAACTTACATAAACATGTAATGAGTAATGTTCTAAAACTACAAAAGTAAATCTCACAAAAGTAAACATTTAAAATTTTTATGTGTACATATTCAATCGGCACTTTGAAGTTATTTTTACAATCGTCTTACATTTAAAATCGTAAATATCGATTGAACAATTTAATGTCTCATTAAATAAGGAATGTTAAAGTTAAAATATTATTTGTGGATTCTTAACAATATTTAGAAAAGAATATACATTATTGTACACCATAATTAATACAAAGATATTACAATATTGCAAATAAGGGTACAACATGGTGGGGTCTTGAGATTGTCTTAACAAGCAACAATGACCCTGGAACGTAAAGGGCTATTGAAGGAACACCGTGGATTTAAGTCAGTACGAGTCTGACAGTCAAGCGACTGTCAGACTCGTACTGACATTCTGGGTGGAAGCCCACCCAGAGAGAGAGAGAGGACTCACTATACCAAGTTAGAAAAGGTTACAACATATTTGAGTTGCATAAACCATATACGAAGGTTATGTGGGTTTTGCAAATCATATACCACAGATAGAGAAAGCCTAGATCTCCCAGCAATTAGAACATTATAGGCTGATAATGATAAGCAAAAACAAACGCCTTATTTCATAGAAACTACAGAACGCCATTTCTTTCTCTTCTTTTCGGTATACGTATAATAATTATGTAAATGGCAATGTGCTTGAATCAAAGTAGGATAAAATAACAAACATACATTGTCACAATAATTTCTAAGATTTGTTTCACTTGTACGGGGGCCACACTATGGAACATAAAAAGTCCATTATTACTATATTTTAAGGCTTATTATACAATAAGGGTGGCCCTCGTATATGAGAAAGTTAAGGTCAGGAATATCGCTCAATAAAAACAATAACAAAAATACATTTAACTAATTCCCATGATAAACCAATGTGTGGACAGTAGACACCCGCATGATCATGATCACAAACGGGTTCAAATGCATCGACCCCGTAAGACCATTGCGGTTAACCCAGATCTGACCTAAGTGCATTATAGTTTATTGGAGAGTAAACTTGAAAATGTATGTGAGTCGTTTTCTTTTAATAATCTGTCTAGAATATACGAAGTGTATATTTTTGGAGAGGTAAAGGTGATAAAAATAGTCACATACATTACTAACATAAACTAAAACTGAACTATTACAAACCATAGACAAAAACTCCTGAACTAAAATTGTAAATGGTAATTTGTAATTTTAATTCTCTCAAATATAGGACTTGTAGAAGGACAAGACAGTAAAGGCTAGCAAAGTACGTTAATAATAAAGAAAGAGCTATTAAGTAAGGTATTGCGTACAATTTTATCATATCCATCGTTGTTACTAATTATAATACTCGTGAACAGGTTATTTAACCAAAACATTCAAATAAAAAATAGAAGAAAAGGACGCCACAGTAACGCGCAAAAAATATTTTAATTAACTGACCTCGAAACGAATTAAAGCTATCACATAATAGCGACGATAAAATCGAATGTCAAGGCTTTGGTCACATCTACGCGAGCTTACGTCGAACGAACATTACAAGCCATAACACTAAGGAGTAAGGACGTACCACTTGAATTTAGAACTCTGAACTAGCCATAAATTCGAATAAAACAGTTGACAGGTGGCCACCATAACATTAGTATAATTGTTATTACAAATTAATTGCTTTACTAGTTCAGTTTAAAAGCGTCAATAATGATGATGTTGATGAGATAATATTTGGTTACACGCGTCGTTGGAGGCATTTGAATAATGATATGCAAAAAAAATATGAAGATATAGACGAGGTTAATACTCTCCACATTGCGGTTTGTGGTGCTTCTCAAGTAGCAGACATATCGTAGCGCCATGTTGAAGAAAAAACATTGATAATGGAGAATGTTTTATGAGTAGTAAAGTTGCTTATATAATTCACGGCTAAGGTCGTTGGATCGCCTTTTAGACGGATCTAATGATATTCAAATCACAGACTCTAAATGAAATGAATTATTTCCAATACTCGAGTAACAGGTTACGAATTGTTAAAAGAGAGATGGAACTATAGTACTAAAGTTTGAAAATAATGCAGTTATCTTTCCAAAGCGTAGATCATTATGGAGAATATTGGGTCAGAAACTCCACGGATACTCCTATGAAATGTCTATTGCTATATGTCGATCAAATATTTATCTTCTGGCCTATGTAGATGATGGAATGAATCGCCCGATTAAGGAAAACGGCTTAGATAATATTGTCCTAGACAATGGACACACCAGTCGTCTTTACTGTCTTACTATTATTAACAAAGCTTAATGTCATTACGTCTTATGGTTGTCTGCCCATGGCCATGGGAATATTCATGTTGGTTATTGGCATATGTTTGTCAAAGTACCTGAAGATAATGGTAGCGTGGGCCTTATGGGTTGTAAAGCTTTTGAAGTGGTCATAACCTATGGTTGGAACTCCGCCCCTTGCAATATTGAAACTACTCCTGTCATAAACGTTATTTTAAGCGATGGCAGTAGGCTTCTAAACATAATAAGATATGGTTATTATTGGTTATGTTTGCACATTGTAAAATTAAACTCATTAGAGGTACTTCCATATGCCACAGTGATCTGTATTACCTCCGATAGTAAAAAGGACATACCTACAATTTTTTTCTAAAATGTACGTATAGAGTGAATTTTCCAAATGGGCGTGGCTTGCTAAATCCGAACCTATGAAGAATAGCGAAAAATACTTTAAGAAGTTTCGAGGTCAATTTTGATGAAAACGAAAACTTCATTAATGGATTTAAATATCAATATTCCTTGCCAGGAATCAAACTTGTTCATTTTGAGAATAAAAACACAGAGTGTATTTTACACTATCCGATAGTGTCGTTGGGCAGAATGTTTTCATCTAACTCCAGTCGAAAATCGATTTAAGGGAATCAAAACCGACATCACATTAAAATAAATCAAACTACCAATATATCTGTATCGAATCCATACCAACATACCGCAACAGATATAGACCATCAAGGGAGATCATCATATAAATATAGCCACAGGAATTTTAAAAACTTAATTGATATTGCATTCATCTGGTTTCTAACGGCCGTGCCTATTCAGAAACTATTTAATGTTGATTTTAATGTATCTTTTATTGTTGATACAATGAAAATTGATGATTTAGGCAACGATTGGTGCTATTATAATTGATCGTTAAAGTCTGGGTGTATTTTTTGGGAGGACAATGGCACTGGCTCAAAATTGCATGGTGTGTTTTATCTGATACATAATGTCTGTATTTATTGGCTAGTTGTAAGAGTAAGATTAATAACCTAATGACCAGCCTGTATCTTTATATCCAGTTTTGATTTTTTATTGGTTGAAGGAAAGAGATGAGATGAGAGAGAGAAGAGAGAAGAAAGAGAGATAAATATTTAGTTTTCGTTCACACCTTCTATCAGTTCTAGATCTCTAGGCCACTTTCGGAAACCAATTACACTGTTAGATAAATAAAAAGAATGTTGTTGGTTATGAAATTAGGAAAATAGAATACACACAGAGAGCCTGTTCTTGAATATCCAACGTGCAAGGTTCCATTATAATCAGGAATAGGTACGGGCTTAGAACCGATCCTTGGTGTAAGCCGACTACTACTATGGAACTGTTAACTTTTGATCAGGTACCCATGATCGGCTCCAAAATTCTTTGAATTAAAATAATTAAGTTATATATTTGTAGAAAGACCATGTGGTCAGAGTTCACATCTAAATATGATATCGCGATTCTCGAGTCTTATTAATTAACATCTTTATGAACTTCATTCTATTTTTACCTACTTGGCATGTTTGACTAGGTTATTTCTCATTCAAATACTTCCATTCGCAAAAGTCTTCTACGAAAAAATACGGTATATTTTGTGTTTAGATTTTTCGGTAAATATTTCTCGAAGGCTATCAAATTATCCTCAAAAAGTCCGGTTTCTTTGCGAGCTACCGAAAAAAGGTCGTTTTAAACGTAATGTATGTCAATGATCTTTGAATGAACTAAATGAACTGAATCCATTGAATGTAAAACGGTCTCATTTGGAAAGTAATTAACATATTTATCAAGTTATTAAGGTCCGTGCACATTATAAAGTTTTGATGGCAGCCATAAAATTATTATGTGATCTACTTAACTGTACGTTTAAACAGTAATGGCTCTTGATATAAGTTATGACTCGAAGGTCTTAGGTTCACATTCCGTTTGTGGAATACCAAGATGGAGAGTTTTGGCATGATTGAGGTTTTGATGGTTGCGGATGGATCGATAAAATATATTTAACTGTTACTAAATAAATTTCTACGTTTCTCTTTTGTGACTAGCAAGTACATAATTATTTTCTTTTTACTAACTCAGTGTAATTTTTGTGTGTTATTTATTGCGGTATATAAATAGTGAAATAAACCGAAAAGTAAGGTAAATGTCAAAACTCACCGTGCATTCGAAGAGTGCATTCTGCCACGTCGCCTTGTTCTCACTGAAGAAGTAGCAACTGTGCCCCAGCCTGATGAACTGTGGTGGACACACGTACGACATCTTCGTATTGTTCCTTTGACCCTCGACACTCCTGCCTGCAAGCCGAAAAGAGGTTTTAATAAATGAATTTCTTGTGAGGTGATTGAGTTTTTTTTTTAAATATTTTTTTTCATCTACAGCCTCGAGAATTTTTTGCTCAGTCGTCGACAAAACCAGCGGTGACAAATGGGAATAGGTTACGTTTCATGACAATCTCGTCTGATAGTAAGGTAGTCCAGACGAAACCTTAAAGACCCCAAGGTTGTAGAGGTGGCAAAATAAATGATGAAGATCAGCTGATTACCTACACTTTTTAACCGACTTCTAAAAAAGGATCTGGCAAAAATGAATTAAAAAACCTAAGCCACCGACTTCCGAAAGCTAGGTTATTTTAGTATTTTTTTATGGTGGTTTTTGAAGGCGGTTTTTTTTTAAGATTTTTTTAACGATACTTTGTTGGGTGAGTAAGGTAAGAGAATTTCTGAATCTTGTGTATGTATAATAATATTAAAATATAATACAGAAGTAAAACTAAAAATGTACTAGTATTACGAACTAAATATTAACAAAAGTTACTAAATTAAAACTAACATTAAATAAATTATTAAAAAAAACGCACTCGCAAATAGGCAATAAGACATGCTAGATTTTTAACACAAAGGCGTTCCAGGGCCAAGATGGACTACCTTTTAAGTTAGTCCCGCGACCCCAGACAGTTTCGCGGGTCCAAAGACCCCAGACAGTCTCGGGGGTCCAAAGACTCCAGACAGTCTCGCGGGTCCAAGTCCTCCGACATACGAGTGGCTTTTGAATTTAGTATCGATAAGCTAATTAATCTCACGATGTTTTCTATCACAGATGGCAGTGATGTCCAAGGTAAACTTAAACCTCATTAATATTCAATAACGAAGAGATAACAATTTACTGTACGCATATCTTCAAATAAAAGCTCTCAATTAAAGTTAACCCTCTTCGTACCAACACTATTTTGTTTAACAATCTGAAAAGGTACATTTACGTGAAGAGTAATCATCATCTTCATTTACACTTCAGCTGATCCAGTTTCATAATCGCTACTCAAGTTATTCCAGCTTGAAATTAAGCTGTTGGTAAAGCTTCTGCAGCTTTCTAAAATTAAACAGTTCTATCAGCTTAAGATGTGGGTACGTATGTGCCTGAGATGTTATCACATGCATGGATTATTTCTACAGACGATGCATGAGATAAATTTTATTCAAACGATGTGTAATTTTGCAACCGATTACATCTAGAACTTTGTACATAGGAATGTTGCATTTCTAAGGTCTCTTACTATTTATTTTCCCTTAACTCATTTTTTATTTATTTAAATATATTTAAATCTTTAAATATTTTACTAGAAAAAAAGTAGTAAATAATAAAAAAAACAACAGTCCACCAGTATCGGGAACAGGGTCCGGGCTGCCGGTGGTCAGGGCTCCTGAGAGAGGAACCTCCTATGAATATGCGTCGTGTCCAGGAGTAGGTACTGCCTTCTGAATCAAGCGCTTAATCCAGCTGCCAAGCGAGAGCCCCCTCAGGTGTTGGACGAAGCTCTTGGCAATTAAGTCATTGGCAGACACGACTATCGGTACAATAACTGCTGTTATTACAATATGTCAAGTGGTTTTATGGGGGCGGACTCGTGCTCCACCTAGTCTCTCCACATGGATGGAGCAGGGACTATCAATTTCGATTTCGGGTCCCGTGTTCCAACTGATGACGTTATTGTACAGTGAAACAAAAAACTGCTTTAGTATCTTACTTGATGGTTTATGAGGATGGATGGATGTTTGTTGTAACAAAAGAAAAAAAAAATTGCGTGAAAGTGTACTTTCACGCAATTTTTTTTTCTTTAATCGAGGAAGCCTGTGGGCCGGTATGACAAATCGCGGGAGACGACCATGGCATCGGACGTCGCGCGGCGTCCTATATCCAGCCACCGTAGGCGCGAGCATGCGGATGACGAGTAATGGGTGAGTCGCCATCCGCCGGGGGCCCCCTTAGAAGGCCAAAGCCTGCCAGGGTCCCGGGACTGTCTCATCGTGTAAGCGTAACCCTGGAACGTAAAGGGCTATTGAAGGGTCACCGTGGATTTTAGTCAGTACAAATCTGAGTTCCTCTCGTCCCGCACTGAGTGGTAGGACTCATCTGATTATTTTTGTCAGGCCTGTTGGTCTAGTAGTTAGTGACCCTGACTGCTATGCCGGAGGTCGTGGGTTCGATTCCCACCCATGACAAATGTTTGTGTGATGAGCACGATCATTTGTTCTGTGTCTGGGTGTAATTTATCTATAACATATATTTAGTAATATATAAGTATGTTTATCAGTTGTCTAGTACCCATAACACAAGCTCTGCTTAGCTTGGGACTAGATGGCGTTGTGTGATAGTTGTGGAATATTTATTATTTATTTATTTTACCACGACAAAAAAAAGCGGTTGGGCCAAAATAGAAGCCGTGCAGCGAGGGTGATATCACAGAAATCAGTTAGTTGTTTTTTTTACGTTGACCTACTAGCTGTTCACAATAGGAATTTCTCCTGTATCGTTTCGCGTTTAAAAACATAGAAACTCACATACAAAAACACTCAGACCCGGAACAACTACTTATAGATCATACAAATATTTGTTCCGTGCGGGAATCGAACCTGCGACACGCTGCGCTGCAGTCGATCGCTCAGCCACTGCGCCAACCGTAAGAAGACCTGGATTAACACATAGGATATTTTTTATCTCGATTTTATGTTCTCGTGGCATAAATTAAGATTTGTAGAAGCTAAAGCTGCTGGCAACAGCTAGTAACATAATAAAGAGGAAAGTTTTGTAAACAATAAACTACTGGACCGATTCCACAAATTCTTAGAGCAGTAGAACGCTACATTGGTCCTGCAAGCGTAGCATAACCAATGCTATCTCTATTCTACCGAGAATAGACAAAGTTATTGCACAAGTACAACACGATTCGTACATATTGCTTCAAACGATAAAAACCTTTCTACTTTCTGTCATTTTGTCTTTTCTTCCGTCGACAAAACCCGTTTCTACGGCGCCATGCTATACGTGCTAATCGACATTGACTATAACGGGAGGGGAGAATGAGAGGGTTAATCTACTGGCAAAAACTATATACGTTTATAGTGTAATTTGTTAAATTAATAATTAAAGATGAGACAATAAGACCCTCTTCCTTTTTGAAGTCGGTTAAAATAATAGCAAATTGATGGTTAAGTTGGATGGAATCAGGAGTTTCTTTGCGGAAATTAATGAAAAATATCCAGTTAGGGTTCCATTACCAAAGGGTAAAACACTTTGCCGGTTTGTTTTTAATGTCATGGTTTACTATAAATGTACCTCTGCCTAATCCTTTACGGATAACAAGCAGGATGTTACGTCATCAAAGATAAGGACCGTACACTTTGACGAAAAAAAAACCTGTGTTTTAACGGAATGTTCTAGCTAGCTTTCTGAATTGCCGTTGGGGATTCCAAACTGAGTCGTAATTAAATATTAACTTCAAAGGTCTTATCGTGTTGATACTCGTAATATAAGAGATTTAGGGCTATATATAAGGAAATATTGTTAAATTCAAGGAATTCCTGTTTATTCCCTCTTAATTTCCTTAAAATATCGGTCAGGGCTTTTTTACCCACCCAAACTAGTTATTAACTTTTTATAGGATTTTTTCATCATCATCATCAACTTATTTATTTTGCCACTGCTGGCACACAGTCCTCCTCTCTGTGAGAAGGAGTGGGGTATAATCCACCACACGGGCTCAGTGCGGGTTGGTAGATGTTACATGTCTTGAATGAATTTTTGATTTAAGGACATTCCTCACGAATTTTTCCTTCATCTGATTTTTCTAGGAAGCCCTCAATTAAATGAGTCCTCCCCCACTCCTGCCGGAGTGGAACGGATTGTCGACTCTTACTGATTGAAAATTCACCCTGGTCCTTCAGTTGTTCTTTGTTTTCAGGGTTATGGTTTACAGACGGTCTCGCGACACAATAAAATTATCCTTTTAATAAACTGCGCTGCTCCCCGCTGGTTCATCCGCTGCTCGGCTCCTACCAGTCGTACCGTGATATTATAAAGCCTGTAGCCTTCCTCGATAAATGCACTTTCCAACACAAACATATTTTTATAATTCGAACCAGTCCTGAGTTTAGCTCGTCCAACCAAACAAAAAAAAACTCTTCAGCTTTATAATGTTGCTATATATAGATATAATATTATTATAGTACTATTGTATAGATAGATTTTTTTATATTTTTTATTTTTGCGTGGTAATATCATCAAATGAGTCCTCCCGCCCAGGGTAGGGCGGGAGGGACTGTCAAACTTGTACTGACTAAAATCCACGGTGTCCTTCAATAGCCCTTTACGTACCGGGGTCACAGTAATTCGTTAGTCTCGCGACCATTGTATAGATAGATAGAGAATCAAATACCCAAAATATATTGCACTGGGGTAACATAACAAAACTTTGCTCTCGACAAAAATTACTTCATAGTCCACAACCTTCAAAGAGTGGTTTGACCATTTTCGGTGCGACCACTGACAGCATCGCGACAACTCTTGAAAGACACGCCATTGTTACTCCTAAGTCTTATCTGCCATCAGAACGGTAGCCTCAGCGACTTCCATTAGTCTTAAGATAGTGGGCGGATTATATTCAAGATCAAGTTCCCGACCAAGGTCGAAAACTAGACGGAATGATTGTTTTTTTTTAAGAACTTCATTCAACGATGTGCTTTTGTTTATATTTTAAAGGGTTTGAGGTGGAATAAAGGTTAAAGAATAATAATATCAGACCACGATAAGAATGAAAGTGGTAATTAACTCTGTCAATTTTAATTTCAAAATTACGATTAGCAAAAATTAAAAAAAAGAGCAATCGAACATTCATCGCCTGACCACAGGAAAGATAAACATCTGTTGGACACTTGTCTAAAAAACTGTCTAAGTCAACACAACATTTCACGTTGATATAAGGGTCGTTTTTCAGTTACACTTTATTTAGAGAAGCGTTTAACAGATGTTTATCTTTATTACTCTGATTAAATTATTTGGCATTTGATTAAGGCATAGTAAATCCGCCATGCACAATTTACCAAAACCATAAATATGAAAAAAAAAAACATAAAAAATTATAATAGAAGCAGATTAATCCAAAATAGCAGTCAAGTTTTTAGATATACCAAAGATAATATTAGTTACGGAAAACTGAGACTTTCTCACGAGTTTTCACGTTTTTATAACGTAAAGTAAACGGGGACTGTGACGGTAATTTGGTATTTCTCGTATAAAAAATACGTATAATTCATGCTAGGGCCTTGGCTTGTTAAGGTATTGCCATAAATCTTTATTTTACAATTAATCTCTTTGACCTCGAAAAGAAAGGAAACGCTCATGAAAGTCGTATCAATCTTAATGTGTTGTACTAGTATTTATTACATGTCAATTACTGTCGTCAAATGGGTTAAACTAAGCGTTTTATCTTCATAAACTTTAGTATCGAATACAGTAGTTTTTGATAGTCAGTAATTTTGATGAAAGGCCCATTTACACGCTAATTAAAATTAGAACACTTCTGCCTAACCCTTTTAAGATCAATAGGCGTTTAAGTAAGAAGGGTTAGGCAGAGGAGTTGTAATTTAAATCCGTACTAGCTGTTGTTAGCGGTTTCGAACGCCGCGCCCATCACATATCCAATGGGGACATAATAATAGAATAAAAGATAAATTATTTGTGTACCAAACTTCATCCACACCGTCCAATAGTTTTTGCATGAAAGAGTAACAAATCCATCCATATATCCTTACAAAGTTTCACGTTTATGTAGTATATTATTAGGATTCACGTATATTAGTTGAGAATCGAACTCTAGACCTTATGACTCGACCACAAGACCAACAGAGCAGTCATCACCATAATTTCATTTTCATCTCTCAGAGGTATTTTCTTAAGTTTTTCTTGACGTCATATCTGGGTTGAATTTATTATGTGCGCTTTAGAAGTTTCCCTTTAATCATACTTTATACCAACACAGGGACGTACCTAGGGACGAATTTAAGGTCAGTGGCAGTTTAGGTAGGGCATTGGGAAGTTTAATTTTGAAATGTAATAAAAATCTTGACTTTTGAGAGAATGACTGATGATAATGTGAGATGACAGGGTCGGTACAGTGGATGAGGGATTAACTGCTGTCTTGCTTATTGAAGGTTCGATTTACGCATGTAATAAACGTTTGTATTAGGGGATGTAGTACCGGTTCCTTCTTAAGAACCGGGACTGGATTTTAGTTATAGACATGGAACCGGGTTGCCCGGGAAATTCAGTAGTTTCGGTACTTACGTATGTACATATATGCTATTGTACTATTTATGCTATTCTTGTTGTTAAACTAAACAACATATTATAAAGCATCGAAAAATTCTGCCGGAGTTGCCTCTCTGTATGGCAATACTTAGCCTTACTTACTTCTTGTTGTTTTCTTCCCATAATATAATACTTATAACATTTCACTAAGTATAATGTTTTTCATTTTAAGGAAGGGCCCTGATATAATTATTGAGGCAGGGCACTGCCCCATAATGCCCACTCCAAGCTACGGCCCTGCACCTGTGAAGAGTTTCATCTTTTCTGATGGTTTAGGTACTCCGGTTTATATTCCAGGTTTTTCCGAGTAATTTCGGTCTGTGCTGGAACTTTTATTCATGAGTTCTTGAAACGGTGAAGACTTTTACGGAAAGTGTACGTCATTCAGTTTTACGTAGAATTATTTATGAACGACGTTGTTCGTCCCTTGGAATCTAATAAAAGCAGATTTTGAAGTAAATATTAAATTCGCCGAGCTTTAGTGGGTTGCTGATAGTGACTTTTTTGAAGGCATCTTTTTGCTCACAAAGGCAATGTTTTTGGGTATTAAAGCCATCAAATGAGTTCTATTTGATTGCTGCCATCTTTGCCCCACACTAGGAATATAAGTTTATTTTGCCTGCGCCGACTTGTACATATCCGTACCTACCTGTCTGTGCCGACTATCGACAACTTGCTTTTTTATAAAAGCACTCTATTGTGGTATTAAGTAGAAAACGATATTTTAAAGTGTTCTCCAATTAACCGAAAATAAAATAAAATAAACTCCAAAAATCGTGCGAGACAAACACGTCTCAATAACCCCAGTTAAAACTGGAGCGGAGCTAAAATTCTAACGTTCTGCTAAAATAGATCTCTCGTTAAGCTTAACTGTCGTGATGCCGGTCAACCGGCAGTTAGCACGGAAGCCCGGAGTAATTGCGGAAGTAAGTGACCCAGCGCGAATTCTACTGTTATCTAGATTTCTAGATTATTCTCTTTTTTATTTTATGTTAAACGGAAGCGGGTAATATATTGTTTGACTGTGTAGCCCGCTTATTTCATTTTGTTTTAGTACCTAGGTTGTTATACTTTTATTTTAATACGAGAAAAATAATGGTAAAGGTTTTTCTACCTTTTAAAGTTATCTAAAATTCTTTTTTTGAATGAAATAGTTTGATGTCGAGCTATTTCATTTAGTTTAATTTAATTTAGAATGGCATTAAACTTGATGGCATTTATGTAGGGACTAAATGTAAAGAATATTCAATAATTAGTATGGAAAGGACTGATGCCTTATTATGAGTTTACACATTTTTGTGACGTTAAATAAACGGGGATTTTAACGTTAATTTGGTAGAAATAAAATCGTTCCTCGCTAGTACAGTAGACACGCTAGTGCTTTTTTATTTTCCCTATAATTAACTTCATAATACTCGAACTATGCTGTACGGTAAAAAACGGAAAGCTTGTCCTGAGGCCTCTGATTTCGAAAATGGCCATAAAGTTATAAGATAAAAATAATAAATAATACTTACATTGCGACCATAACACGATAAAGAAGAGCGTACTGATCGCCACAACCTTTCCTCTCCGCTCCATGGCTTCCATTTTGATCCAAACTTCACTTTAGTTCACAAACACACACAACCAACACTTTTCACTGGAAAATTCTGAACGAATCCATATTCAAATCACAAAAAAAGCAACTATAATTTGACAGTTAGAATTTATGTCATTTCGAAATTTGAATTTTAAAAACTTGATTCTGTTTTATTCGAATCTAGAACTGACACCTGAAACAAAAGAGATACGATATTAATATTTGGAACATTAATTATGTGTTATTTTATGCAAATTCAGTGTTGAATTTGAATACAAATATGTGTGTTACTATATCGTGTTATCAGTATACATACGGCAGCATACCAAACTAACCTAATCTGTCAAATTTTACCAATTTAAGTTCAACAATTCTTTGTAATAAAGTTGAAAATCTATTGGAGAAAGACAGATTGGGGTAGGTTGATATATTGACGTCTGACGGCGAAGTAGATAATTATAAATTATGCACTAACTGATTATGTGATCTGTAATGCACTAATACGACTAATTTGCCTGACTAGGTTCTTGCCCGAGTCTCATTATAAATATTTATATTACTTGCTTTTTCCACTTTATCGGCAAATTGTTCACGTATACAATTTTCTTTTTGTTTTCAATAGTGTTTACGTATAATTATAATCTTTGTTTATATATACCGCCCTCTTTAGCTTATCGGATATAATGCAGTGTACTTTGAGTACCCAATTAGTGCTAACACGAGTGGCTATTTCAATGTAAACCTTATCACTGACGCTACAAATTATCATTACTTGTCTAGGCTTTATTTGGGTAAAGAAATAGATTTATGTTTCTTTAAAAAACAAACGTTGCTACACTAGGAATTTCTTCGATGCCGCTGGTTGTCGAAGTGGGGCTACAAACATTTAAACTTAAATACATAAACATTGTTGGCTATGTAGAAGTGAATAACCCAGTTACTGGGTAATACGTAATACCCTACTAAAAGACTAACTACTGTAAGATTGATGATCAAAATGACGGTTGGCGAAGTAGCCGAGCGACAGACGCCGTGCAGCGTGTCTCGGGTTCCATTCCCGCACGGAACAAATATTTGTATGGCCCACTAGAGTTGTTTCGGATCTGGCTGTGTGTATGTGTGTTTAAATCTCACGACTCTGGAGAAATTCTTAGTGTGGCAGCAAAAAATGTTTTTTTTTTTAAGTCTATACGCTGCTGGACAGCGCTGCACATAACCTGTACTTAGAGAATAGCGCTGTAGATATCACACCGATAAATTAAATTAAATTCTCAATGATCTCGCATTACACTTGCTTCAAGTAACAATAATGAATGCTTACTTTAGTAATTTGACTACACTGTGAGCACCTGGACAACTAAGTAATGTGCTTAATAAGCAAATGTAAGCATTAACATTCTAAGCTCGTATTACGAGCAATGACCCTTGAAATTAATGAACGTTTTATTATTGTATGAATGGATGTTGCAAAACAATGTATATCCGATTTCTTAAGGAGGGTGAGAAATCTTAAGTTCTGTTCTTTGAGATGTCGTCAGTAATATTTCGGGGAATATTCTATGATCTATAACGTATCTATCGTCGGACCGAAGTTATCACGAAGAGTCATGTGGAACCATTCGGTTGAAGTTCACCATTCGGTGCAAATGGCGTTCGGCTTAACTTGGCTGTCGAAAAACTATCCTGCAGATTGGCAAAAGTTTTGTATTATACCACTTTTGAAACTATTGTTTGAATAAGAACGCTCGCACGTAAGTCAACTTTAATACAAAAAAATCTTAATCAAACTTATAACACCCCTCTTTTTCCGTTGGGGGTTAATAAAAAAATAAAAGTGAAGATCTTTGTTTGATAGTGGACGTCTTATGGCTGATGATGATTGGCTAGATAGATAGATAAAAAAGATAGAATATTATTAATTATTTTAAATGTTGAATTTACTTTATATTATGGATAATCTTTTTACATAGAATTATATAATGGGCGGTCTTGTCGCTAAAAGCGATCTTTTCAAGAAAATTTAACTTATATTTATGTAGATTTATTGTCACGTTATTGTCTCTAAATTTCACAGTGGACAATATCCACGTTCCAAAAAAGTTCTATTTGTATTTATTTACCTCCCAAGAATATTAACACAGGAAATATGAAAACAAGGCCAATTAAAAGTTTTAATAATGCAAAAACATGGCCGGAAGAATTAAAAGTATTCTTCTTTTCAGAAACAATTCTTAATTGACTACGGTTCTCTTGTTATCGTAAGATAGATATGAAGAAGAATTGTAGTTGGACTGTTTTACGTAGAAAAACATGGTTCAGACAAAAGTTCTCTGGAGAAATTATATTCGTTGAAACCCTCAGAGAAAAGGTGAATCGAATTAAAATGATGAAACATTGCGACTCACGGCGGCTAGTCAAGGTAAGTTTTCTGTGAAAAGAAAACAATGGAGAGTATTTGTGGTTCTTTAATACGCAAATATTTATTTTCTTTTCTTAATTTTTTTTATTTTTCACAAGATTTTTTTTTTCTGTATCGTAGGCGCGTTTACATTAATTGCAGGTTACGTTAAAAAGATTTAACAAAACGGGGTTTTCATAGAACAAAAACTATTCAAGTAACGTATCTGTAAATTGACGTCTTTTAGTGTTGGAAATAATTCAGTTAACTCGCGTAATTCAGACGTTTACGACTCGGAACTAGGTTTAATTTCACGACTAGAGTGTAGCTGTTGTGCTAACCTAATTAACTACTGGGTAATTTACGAATATGACTGAGAATTTAATTTAGTGAGGTTATTCATTTTATTCTGAGCTCGAATGATGATGCGAAAAGGTCAAGTGCACACTTGGCGCAAGCAGTGAAAAATTTCAAGAGATGGAAGGTCGAAGATATTGATAACATTAAAAGAACTGTCAAGTTGTTTGTGTGTCTCTCTGCTTTCTTTATGGTGTTCAATCATCAAATGAGGCACCTGAGTGTGGCGGAAGGGACATCATGTGTTCCAGGACCGCAGTAGTAGTCCGGTTTAGATTAACCTGGGACTTTTCAGGTTTTTATTATTTTATAAAGTGGTACCGTTTTGTTAGTTAAATTCTGGGAGGCATATATTTTCAAAAGTCAGTATCTGTTTCTTAAAAAAAAAATACATCTTTCAGTGAAAACAATACTTATATTACCGAATGCCATATGATGTCTCTTACACAGACTTAATGCTAAACATAAGAATTTCTTAATGACCAAATTAATCTTTTTCCATCCAAATATTGTGTAGCTGACAAACCGTTCATATTGTTTTATTTCGTGTGAAAAGACGTTAAAACTTTTTGCGTTTGCATAAAATTACTGGCTGCAATAAATCGTAGAAAAACCGACAAAAAAAAGCGGGAAGAAATTGTATTTCGAACGTACATTGTACAATCCCACACGTTTTTGTCTTGTGTTTAGCTTTCGTTTACGAAGCTAACTGACCCAGTGCGCTAATTTCATAACTGTTACACGTTTAATGGTTAGAACTAGATAATTATAGACATCCTATATACATTTGTCCTTTGTGTAATAGCATTGAAGTCAGGTCATAGACGTTATAATTTTATTTGTAGGCGTGGGTTGACCTAGGATACAAAAACACCCCCCGGCAGCGTCGCCCTCCTCCCGATGCCCACATAGTCGTGGAGGGCGTCCGTATAGGAGTCCAGCCCCAGATGAAGTATCTGGGCCTGGTGCTGGACGAGAGGTGGCGCTTCGGCCCGCACTTCAGCGGGCTGTCGACGCGCCTCTTAAAAGCCGCGGACGCCCTCTCGTGGCTCCTCCCCAACCTTGGGGGGCCCAAGGCGAAATGCCGGCGCCTGTATGCCGGCATCCTCCGCAGCATGGCCCTGTACGGGGCACCCATCTGGGCGGACTCCCTCCACAGGAGGGAGAATGCGACCGCCATCCGCAGGCCCCAAAGGGCCATTGCACAGCGGGTGGCGAGGGCCTACCGTTCGGTGGGCTTTTCGGCGGCGTGCGCTCTGGCCGGCACTCCTCCTTGGGAGTTGGAGGCTTGGGTGCTGGCCAGAGTATATGAGTGGACGGCGCGCCGGAAGGCGCTCGGGGAGCGCCCCGCCGCCGAAGAGCGGGAGGCGGTGCGGCGGGAGGCGAAGGACGCCATCGTCCTCCACTGGACGGAGGACCTCGCCGCCGCCGCCTTTGGCCGCCGGACGTTGGACGCGCTCGGTCCGGTTCTGCAGAGCTGGCTCGAGCGTTCCCACGGTTTCCTCTCGTTCCGTCTGGTGCAGGTGTTATCCGGCCACGGCTGTTTCGGATCGCACCTGCATCGGATCGGTAGGGAGGAAACCCCGGCGTGCCACGACTGCGGCGCGGCGGAGGACACGGCGCAGCACACCCTCGAGGTGTGCCCGGCTTGGTCCGAACCGCGCCGCGGTCTAACTGCGGTTATTGGGCAGGACCTCTCGCTTCCCGCAGTGGTCGAGGCCATGCTGGGGAGCGAGGAGGCCTGGACGGCGGTTGCCTCCTTTTGCGAGGACGTCATCTCGCAAAAGGAGGAGGCGGAGCGCGTGCGGGAGGACGATCCTCTCGCGGCGCCGCTCCGCAGACGTAGAGGCCGGAGAAGGCGCCGTCCTCTTGGTGGCGACGGGACTTTGCTCCCGCCACCACCTTCGTAAGTCATTCCCGGGCCCGCGCGAGGGCCCGGCCTGAGGGCAATCGTCGGCGGAGGACTGGAAGTGATGGCTGTGCCAAGATTCCCAGTCCCCGCCACTCAGACGAAGCGGGAATGCCGCTGGGTATTTTTAGTGGGTATACCGGGTCAGACCGGGGAGTCCCACATACCCCTCCCATCGCCCCGATGGGAGGGTATGCGTAATGCATTTTTTCCCAGCGCAAAAAAAAAAAAAAAAAAAAAGGATACAAAAACACAGTCATTATTGATGAAGTTGAAGAACTTTCATTTTAGTATTTGACGTTCAAAAGTGTCTCTTTGATGGCCAAATGAAATAATTTTGACTTTGACTAAGGAGTCAAAAATGTGAATGACATAAGCTATCAAGAATATTATGATCTTGTTGAATTTTCTTTGAGAAAATGTGAAATGCTTTCTATTGCCAAATGACGTACTCTAAATTTTTTCCAGGAATATTCCTCGTCCTGGCGGAGGGAGAGTCGCACCAGGCGGCGGCCGACCTGGCGACGCAAGCGGTGGCGACAGTCGCTCAAAGAATCCGGCAGTTGGGACTCGACGTGGCGCTGCATAAAACAGAGGCCATGTGCTTTCATGGCCGTCTGAACGCGCCACGTTCAGAGTCCCACATTACGGTGGAGGGGGTTCGCATCGGCGTCGGGAGGACGATGAAGTACCTGGGACTCGTCCTCGACAGCCGGTGGAACTTTAGGGAGCACTTCCTACGTTTGGCCCCAAAGCTGAACCGGGCAGCAGGCGCCCTCAGGCGACTCCTGCCCAATCTCGGCGGGCCAAACGCCTCCTGCCGGAGGCTGTACGCCGGTGTCGTGCGGTCCATGGCCCTCTACGGGGCCCCTGTGTGGGCCCTAAGCATCCGGACGCGACCACTCAAGCTGGTCGCATGCCAGAGGGTCATGGCTATCCGGATGATCCGGGGATACCGCACGATCGCCGGCGAATCAGCCAACCTCCTAGCAGGATTGCTGCCCTGGGATCTGGAGGCGACTGCCCTCCAGCGCGTCTACGAATGGCGCGTGGAGGCGCAGCGCCGGGGCGAATCCCCGCTGCCTCGACAGGTCGAGGCGCGGCGGGAAGAGCTCCGGCGCGATCTCAGGGCAGTATGGAGGGAGCGACTGTCGCAACCGAGGTCCGGGCACGCCGCAATCGCGGCGGTAAGACCCCTCTTTGAGGAGTGGCTGGATAGGCGTCACGGCATCCTTACCTTCCGCATGACGCAGGTCCTCACCGGACACGGAAGTTTCGGGAGGTTCCTGTGTCTGATAGGGAGGGAAGAAACGCCTGGGTGTCACCATTGCGAGGATCGTCCGGAGGACACGGTGGAGCATACGGTGCAGGACTGCCCCGCTTGGGCAGAGCACCGCCGTGTCCTCACGACGGCGATAGGCGGAGACCTCTCGCGCCCGGCATTGGTCGAGGCCATGCTGCGGGGCGAGACGGAGTGGGAAGCGGTCGCCTCCTTCTGCGAAGCAGTCATGCTCGTGAAGGAGGAGGCGGGCCGCCTGAGGGAGAGGACAGCGTCCTCCCTCCATCCCACCCGCAGTGGTAGACGCCCACGGCGTCGGACGTCACAGGACGATCTCCGGCCACCGTAGGCGCGGGCATGCGGGCAGCGAGTAATGGGCGACTTGCTGTCCGACCATGGACCATGCCCGGGTCGACGGCGCGTTGTGTTCCACGCGCGCCTCAAGGAGTGTCAGCACATTGACGGGGCCTGTAGAGGGCCAGAGCCTGCCGGGGTCGCGGGACTTACCCATCACCGTAACCCCGGTACGTAAAGGGCTCGTGAAGGACACCGTGGATTTTAGTCAGTACAAGTCTGACAGTCCCTCCCGCCCTGCCCTGGGTGGGAGGACTCATTTGATGATTTTACCACGCAAAAAAAAAAAAAAAAAAGGAATATTCCTCACAGATAAAGCATTGCTTGTTTACAGAGTAATTCATACTTTTGAATAGAACATCTATGAATAAGCAAGAGGTATGTTTATTTTAAAGATAGTCTGTTTGTGTCGCTATCATATCTGGTAGAACGCTGTAACACTATCAAAAGGTTCGCTTTCATCTAGAAGTGGTCTATTCACAGTTTGTTTTGCCTTTAGCTTAAACCTAGGTACTTTACTTTATTTATAAAACTTCCTTAATATATCTGTTAGCCATGACATATATTTGCTATAAATAATTATTAAATACCACAATTGATTTCAATGTGAAACCACACACGATTCAAATACTCAAACTGCATTATTTACAATTAATAACAGTATATTTCATAGCTAAAATTATAACATTAAAATTAATCGCCACTCACGTACACACAAGTTATTATTTAGATTAGCCGACTTTAGCCCCGCGGCTAAATTATCATAATGTTTAGCATGAAATTGCAATACTTCAGCTTTGAAGTCACCGTCGTAAGGGCCGCTACATACTACGAGTATATTCGGGTCGGCATGGTTCGCAATTGCCGAGCGGTATCAGTAAGTCTTTTATGTTGGGTTAAATGCCACTCGGCACTACTGAGCCGAACCGATCATGATTAAGCTGTGTGTGAATCTACTGTATGTTTGCATACGCGTTCGGCAAACTTTGTGAAGTTGGCCCATATGCGAGAGCTGAATTACCGCCGAAGTAATGCATCTTCATTGCATATTTAAACCCTATTTAACATTCACAAGTACTCGGGTAGGTAGCTGTCACTAATGGTAACTGGCATTACGAACGGCGGGAAGTTTAAACGTGAATACCATGAACTGAGACATGGTGGTGCTGGTACGAGTAAGTTTGTTATATGGTTCAAATATTGTTCTATAAACCTAATTAGCATCGTCACCACCAAATAATACCTACGGGAATAATTTGGCTTTAATGGCCGCCCCTCCCCCTTCCATTTCAAAAAGGTATAGCCCATAATGGCCTTCCAGGCACAGTATATCTCTGTAACAAATTTCACTTAAATCGCTTTGCCGAATTAGGCTTCTTCTAAACCGAATATTCCGACCCGAACAAAGTCTGTAGCACCTTTTATGTTACGCTTTACTTTAGTTTGAGTCCAATGACGGTGAGGTAAGATTAAGTAAGAATTATAATCTATCACTATTAATGTGTTAATGAGTTTAGACCTTCGCTGCTACTACCATGCTATTATTCAATTTGCTACTCATTAATCCGATGGATAAACAAATGTTTGTTGATAGCTGGCTGACGGCATTAATTATGTAGTATTTTTTCTATGGGCAATTAATACTTGTCAATATTTAATTGATACTAGTTTTATCGTTTAACAGGTAACGCCTTTTGCTTAATTTGTCGACGGTTTTATTTATGTTTTCGTATATATCTTTATTAGGGTGAGTTTGGTAGCCTGCCGGGGTTGCGGGACTCACGAATTACCGTGACCCCGGTACGTAAAGGGCTATTGAAGGACACCGTGGATTTTAGTCAGTCAAGTCTGACAGTCCCTCTCGGGAGGACTCATTTGATGATTTTACCACGATAAAAAAAAGGGTGATTTTTTTGTAAACGCATTTAGGTTTGGTAATACGGGATTGGTTACTTGAAGGGTTAAGGGGTACTTAATTTATTTCATGAACATTGGCTAATTTACGAAGAGATTCTCGAACCTCTTCGTAAATTAAAATACATGAACTCTAAAGCTTTTACTCACGAATGTATAGTTGGCTCAGTGGCCGAGTAACACAGACAGCTGTGACAGCTGTGTTGTGTAGAAAATTCGATTCCCAAACTGATCAAATATTTGTATGACTTACAGATTCTGGGTCTGGTTATTTTTGAGTTTCTCGTGTTTGTTATCGCACCCATGATACAGGAAAAAATCCTAGTGTGGAGCAACGTTTAAAAAGATCATTTTTTCCGCCTCAAAATTCAATAGCGATGATCTATGAAAATACAATAGGCACTTTATGTTTTTTTTATGTGGTATATTCATCAAATGAGTCCTCCCACCCAGGGCAGAGCGGGAGGGACTGTCGGACTCGTACTGACTAAAATCCACGGTGTCCTTCAATAGCCCTATACGTACCGGGATCACAGTAATTCGTGAGGCCCGCGACCAGGCACTTTATGATACTGCCAAATAAAACTTTCAATAAATCAACACAGACGCGCACGTCCTAACAATTGAGGCCCTTTGTTCAATAGTTTCTATACTGAATATAATTCCGCTGGACTTTCTAAGAGAAATGCTCTATTACAGTCCCCTATAGGTTTGTGCAGCCTTGCATCGAGTAATGTATAGGCTCATTTTACTGTCAAAGAGTACCATAAATCATTTGTATAGGGTTGTGAGGTAGAGGTGTAATCAAATAGAGATGAGAGTTTATGAGATGACATTTATTGGACAAGAAAGTTTTCTTCATTAACTGGAAGTGGTCTTTCTCTTTTTGTTTAAAAGGCAATGTTTTCACATTAGCAGTTTCTCCTGTGTCGTTTGTTTGTATTACATTATTTTATTATTTACAAACACTTAAAGTCACATAAACAAATACCCAGACCCGGAAGAACTACTTGTAGATCATACAAATATTTGTATCGTGCGGGAATCGAACTCGTGACACGCAGCGCAGTAAGCAGCAGTCATGTTGTAACTGTAAGATTATCATCATTTTTTTTTTTTTTTTTTAGCGTGGTAAAATCATCAAATGAGTCCTCCCACCCAGGGCAGGACGGGAGGGACTGTCAGACTTGTACTGACTAAAATCCACGGTGTCCTTCACTAGCCCTTTACGTACCGGGGTTACGGTAATGGGAAAGTCCCGCGACCCCGGCAGGCTATGGCCCTCTACAGGCCCCGTCATTGTGCTGACACTCCTTGAGGCGCGCGTGGAACACAACGCGCCGTCGACCTGGACATGGTCCATGGTCGGACAGCGAGTCGCCCATTACTCGCCGCCCGCATGCCCGCGCCTACGGTGGCCGGAGATCGTCTTGCGACGTCCGACGCCGTGGGCGTCCACCACTGCGGCTGGGGTGGAGGGAGGTCGCTGTCCTCCCCCTCACGCGGCTCGCCTCCTCCTTCGCGAGCATTACTGCTTCGCAGAAGGAGGCGACCGCTTCCCACTCCGTCTCGCCCCGCAGCATGGCCTCGACCAATGCCGGGCGCGAGAGGTCTCCGCCAATCGCCGTCGTGAGGACACGGCGGTGCTCTGCCCAAGCGGGGCAGTCCTGCACCGTATGCTCCACCGTGTCCTCCGGACGATCTTCGCAGTGGTGACACCCAGGCGTTTCCTCCCTCCTTATCAGACACAGGAACCTCCCGAAACATTCGTGTCCGGTGAGGACCTGCGTCATGCGGTAGGTGAGGACGCCGTGACGCCTATCCAGCCACTCCTCAAGGAGGGGTCTTACCGCCGCGATTGCGGCGTGCCCGAAGATTATCATCATGGGAGATGAAAAACTTCACTTGAGACAGAAATAGATGCACCCAGTAGCTCAAGATGAAAAAAAAGGCACATTTGTTTAAAAAAATATGTGTTAATGTTAAGGTTCGTTTTTTTTTTGGTATTAAGTAGAAAGAGAAAATTAAGTACAAGAAATGTAGTCTGGTATCGTAGGGTATTTTACTGCATAAATAAATTGATAATTTGTTTAGTCCGTCAGTTAGAGTATTGAACAATAATGGACACGTATTTTTTTTAAATTAATGTATGTTGACAAAGATAAAACGCTTAGAATTCGGATTTGTGACGTCATAATGCCTGTAAAATTGTACCGACCGCATATTTTGTGATTTTTAGAGACGTTGTATCTTCGTCAATTATGATTTACGAAACAAAAGAAAAACATTGGTCATATGTTTATTTTATAATCTAACTTTAATTTATTTTATCAGTATAATAGCCATTATTTAACTTCAAGGGAGGCAACCCTTACCAGCATACTATTTCGCTTGATAGTTCGTGACCACCGAATGCCGAGCTGCGTTGTGTGAAAGCTCAAATATCTTGCACATAAGTTTAGAAATTTATAGATTCTATAATATTTGGGTTATCATTTGTTAAAACTGTGTATATTTGAGCAAAATCGGTTAATTTAATTTGAAAAATTATCTTAGTTAAAAAGTGCCGGTCGCGGGACTGTACGAATTACCATGACCCCGGAACGTAAAGGGCTATTGAAGGACACCGTGGATTTTAGTCAGTACGAGTCTGACAGTCCCTCCCACTCTGCCTTGGGTGGGAGGACTCATTTGATGATTTTACCACGTAAAAAAAAAAGAAAAGTTAAAAAGTGCCCAGTAATCGCAGTACAGACGAGATCAAGTTAAGTGATATAAGTAACGCTAACAAGCTGGAAAAGTTTAAACAAATATGTAACTAACTTGTCAATGGATTGACATAAGTTTCTGAAATGATTATGTTAATCCTAATCCTGTTGAAAGTCCTTTTATAATATTGACAGCTATTAATAAAAGCAATCAATGGCAAGACGGTTATTTTTATTTAAGATGGCTCGCGTTTGTCAACCACCTCACCTGATGTATGACTTACTAGCATCAGTGCAACGCTTCTCCTGCAATCCAGATAAAAAGCATATGGGCATTAGTACAGAATATGTTTTTTCCCAATATGTAACAAAAAAAAAAAAACATTTTCGCATTTTTATAACATTGGGACATTAGTTATGATATTAATAATTTTTAAACGCATTAACGCATGCGAAGCGCATCGTAAAGATGATTTTTGGGGAAAGAAAAGTTTAGCTGCGAGAGAGAATTTGAACCCGCGTCTTCTGAATAAGTACTTCAGACGCCTTACCAATTAAACATCAGACGAGATGGTCGAGGTCACAAGACCGATAGTAGGACAACATACTAGAATTAGAAATACGTAATAGATAAAACTAATCTTTAAATACTAGTATGTTCTCCATTACATAATTTCACAGGTGGCTGGTCAGCTGACGCAGCGATTTGAGTTCTTCGTGTAATATTATACGAAACCGCAGGTGCGTGCGGTGAGCTTGTTATATTATAAAATAAGGATATTATTAATATTTTTGTTTATAACTAGCGGCTGCCCCGGCTTCACACGGGTTCAAATTTTCGATGACCAGGGTAGATTTTTTTTTTAGTTTATTTGGCCGGAACTTACGTGCGTTCAGTGGATCTAAAAACGCTATTTTGTTGACATTATTGCGAAAAAAATTAAACCGACTACTCAAAAAAAAAAAACGTAAAATAACTTTTAAATGAAAAGTTACTATTGGAAGTCGATGATTTTGTTTCTTATTTTCGTGACTTTATTGCCACCGACTTCCAATAATAACTTTAAGTTGCAAATCGACTTCGTTTTTCCAAAAAGTTTTTATATTTCCTTTTTTAATTGGTATAGGTGTAATTTTGTTGTGTGATTGCGTGAACAATGCATAGATATGAGATAGCAGCAATCACCGTTGATTTACTGTTATTTATTGAATAATTCCCTCGATTTATCCAAGATCCGGTCATCAGATCCTGACTTGATTGCCATGGGACCATCTGTGAAGTATACCATTTCAAACAAAAAAAGAATTTTCTAAATCTGTCCAGGCGTCATCAAGAAAACGGGGAAACTAAACCTAGTATAAAATAAATACCTATGCTTGAAACACGAACATTATTATTACTTTCTCTCTTTTGGTAACTTTAGTGTAAGCTTATGTGCTGTTTCCAGCCCACATCGATAAACTTAATAAAATATGACTTACAAAAAAGGAAATTCCGAAGTCAGATTAACAATCAAGCTTATTTCAATCAGTTGTTCATACCAAATGTTTCAAGATGTAACACTTGATAGCAATTCATTTCAAGTAAGCTCGGGCTTAAGCATTTCATTTGCATGAGCTTAGTTAGAACTGAAGCTGCAATTCACACTGTGCAAGGGTTTATAGATAGATACGCAATTTTTATTGCCTTATTTGTCTAGCCATATTTATATGGATTATTGAAAATCGTTCCAGTAGTCCTTGAAGTTTGCAAAAAAGTACATATTTCCACTATATCATATTACTGTAGACTAGTTTTTGATAGCGACTTTGCTCGCGTCCTTTTTTTTTTTACCGTGGTAAAATCATCAAATGAGTCCTCCCACCCAGGGCAGGGCGAGAGGGTCTGTCAGACTTGTACTGACTAAAATCCACGGTGTCCTTCAATAGCCCTTTACGTACCGGGGTAACGGTAATCCCTTGGTCCCGCGACCCCGGCAGGCTTTGGCCCTCTACAGGCCCCGTCACTATGCTGACACTCTTTGAGGCGCGCGTGGAACACAACGCGCCGTCGACCCGGGCATGGTCCATGGTCGGACAGCGAGTTGCCCATTACTCGCTGCCCGCATGCCCGCGCCTACGGTGGCCGGAGATCGTCTTGCGACGTCCGACGCCGTGGGCGTCTACCACTGCGGCTGGGGTTGAGGGAGGACGCTGTCCTCTCCCTCAGGCGGCCCGCCTCCTCCTTCACGAGCATGACTGCTTCGCAGAAGGAGGCGACCGCTTCCCACTCCGTCTCGCCCCGCAGCATGGCCTCGACCAATGCCGGGCGCGAGAGGTCTCCGCCTATCGCCGTCGTGAGGACACGGCGGTGCTCTGCCCAAGCGGGGCAGTCCTGCACCGTATGCTCCACCGTGTCCTGCGGACGATCCTCGCAGTGGTGACACTCAGGCGTTTCTTCCCTCCCTATCAGACACAGGAACCTCCCGAAACTTCCGTGACCGGTGAGGACCTGCGTCATGCGGTAGGTCAGGAAGCCGTGACGCCTATCCAGCCACTCCTCAAAGAGGGGTCTTAACGCCGCGATTGCGGCGTGCCCGGACCTCGGTTGCGACAGTCGCTCCCTCCATACTGCCCTGAGATCGCGCCGGAGCTCTTCCCGCCGCGCCTCGACTTGTCGAGGCAGCGGGGATTCGCCCCGACGCTGCGCCTCCACGCGCCATTCATAGACACGCTGGAGGGCAGTCGCCTCCAGATCCCAGTGCAGGTCCTGGAAATCATTCCGCAGAAGCGTTTTGGAAGATACTTTCCAATAGTGAAATTTTCAGAAATATCACTAGTTTCGAAGATTACTTTTTACAAACAATCTTAGTAACTAACTTTTTTATAATATTAAGTAGGTATAAACTAATATTATATACAGTTATGTTGTAGCACGCACGCCACTTGTTTAAATGTTGTAATCTGGATTAATATTGTAAATAATGTGTTTTACGTGGAACCGTGTACTTTGTGTGTGTTTTCGAACTATTTTGACTTAAGTTAGTATGGAAGTGTGAATTTAGATTTCCACTAACTTTTGTTTTTTTTTTTTGTTTTAATTTCAGGATAAGATTTGTACGAAAATATTTGTTTATGGAAAATTTAGAAGAAAATTCGAAAATTCCAGTTACCATTGCGAAACCGGTGTGTATTACTTAATTAATTATATGTATGAGAACATCGTTATTTTTACCGATATTTTATATTAAGCAAATATTAAATATCGCTATTGTTAAACTTTTTGAGTGATTCGTGTTGCTCTTAGTACATTCAGATTCATGGACATCCTCAAACTAGATCATAATAAATTATTTATGGAAAAAATGAATCGTCAAAAAGGAAAACTTGACTTGAAAATTCCTGTGATGTATTTATAATAACTGTCATTATGTATAATGCACGCTCATAATAGACCATCATTGTAATCAAAACTAAGTAAACATTGTTGAGCCAGGAAAATAGAAAATTGGACTTTCCATGCAAATCCACATCGGTTGACGCAATTAGTAATTATAGCCAGTTTCTTTAAGGCTATGTGACCAGCTCTATGGTCTGAATCTCCAGGCAAGCACAATCACACTGCAAGCACTTATTCTATTCCTTGTTAAGGTTCCGTACCTCTAAAGAAAAAATACGGAACCCTTATAGGATCACCTTGTAGTTCGTCCGAAAAACGCATTTTTTTTTTGTTATTAATAAAAATTGTGAACAGCACAATTTTACCCGGACCAAGAATGGTTCTGTGCTTGATCTTGTTAAGAGAAACCTTCAGACAAGATTATTATAAAACTTTAAGACATGATCGTAAAACAATTTATTTTATTTTATTTCTACCAATTAGTTAGGCCTTTTTAGTACACACAAGCAGTTTGTGGGTCAGGAAAAATGTGTGGGTTCAGCACATCCGTATGCAATTAATTTTATATTGGCTACTAAACATTTTGATTGTTTAATTTATATAATTTTTGGTCATAATTGATTTTATGATGATTTTGATGAATATAACATTGACCAAAAGAATGTATGGGAGTGGTCGTGGTCATGTTATGACTATGGCATTGAACATAGCTTTATCGCAGTGTATGACATAAGCCAGGTATATGTCTTGTTTATACTTGATGCAAAACGGTACCAGATTATAGATACCTACTTAAGTATCGCCATGACGTTTAAAGAAAACAGAAGTTCAACTTTATCTAAAAACTGCAGACCTCTCGCTTTTTTCCCACGGCACGCCACCGCCATCTGCTACGATCCTTACAAACGATAATTTTGTATCATCCATGTTTTTTTTTATTACCAAATTTCTAGGTGTAATTTTAAGTATACAACATTATTTTTAGTATATGCGAAACCTGAATATAGTTTGTTCAGAATCAGTAACTGATTCGATTACACTATGTTATATTTTAGTTAATTTGATTTTAACAGTTAATTACAATACAATCACCGTACGGTTAAGTACCTATTGCCAAATTATTATCAATGATTGTACGACAGTGTTCTAGAGCAGTGTTCCGCAAACTTTTTGTGTTCAAGGTACACCTAAGAAAACAAAAAAAAATTGAGGGACACCACAAATTAAAAAACAGTTTTTAAGTAATATTAATCAACTTTTATTATTAACTAGCACTTTGCCCGCGACTTCGTCCGCGTGGGTTACGTACTTTCCTAATTCCCCCTTTTCACCCCCTTAAAGGTTAAATTTCCAAAAACCCCTTCTTAGTGCTCCCCTACATTATAATAGGAAGCCGTGTGCAAAATTTCACATTCCTAGCCCCAGTAGTTTCCGCTGTACGTTGATATGTCAGTCAGTCAGTTCTCCTTTTATATATATAGATCAACAAACTTAAACTTTAAATTTCAGAAAAGGTATTTAACGCGAAACATGAGACTGTTTAATTGAGCATAGACGGTCTAAATTTTTCTTAATAAATATTATTTTATAAGATAACCTTATTTTTCCACGGCACACCAACTATTGATCACGGTACACCAGTGTGCCGCGGCACACACTTTGCGGAACACTGTTCTAGAGGCGCGAGTGCACGAACTGCCGTGAAATGATCATGTTTTTGAATGAACAACAAGTTAGCTTATCAAGCTTATAATTTTATGATTTTTCGTGATACACTTTTGTTTTGTACATAGATTCTTTATAAAAAATACTAGACAGAATATGTATGTCGAGTATCTCTAGTAAGAAAAAAAATAAAACAATGCATGTTTCCAGCTTTGATCAGCCCTGGCTTAAAACTAAAAACTAAAATCTATTAATTTATATTATGAGGACGTATGTATATTTACAAGTTATGTAGGGAAGCCGGAGGGTGTAATCTTCGGAACTACTGAACTGATTATAAAAATTCATTTACTAATTGAAAATTAATTTAGCCCCCTGTTTTAAAATGTTTCCGATAGTAACACGACTGAAGTAGCTGGCAAAAGCTAGGCGTAGAATAGAATTGTCATAACGGCATAAAAGTAATGCGCTTGCCAAATCTGATATGAGCATTTTTTGATTTTTCGTTTCGCTGGACGGCATTAATCTTTATTAACACTTTGATTGCAAAACAGTCATTTAAAAATTATGCCACAGACTACATATACACTAATGATGCCTGGAATATTGGAATATCTTTTATGTGTACCTAAAAATTAATAAAAAATACAAGGTTGTAGCAAGCGCACCGACGATAATTGTATCGAGCTTGTACAGTCAGTTTGAGAGAAATCTCAACCCCTTTGGTAGTGATGTCACTACCAAAAGGGATGAGTTTTCTCTGAAGCTTGCCATACCTGTGCTCCGGATTTCAAATTGGGTCTTCTGTATTAATTTACTCTGTGTTGTCAATATCAATGACGAGAAGACGCCTACGCTGACAGATGAGCCGCTGTCATGTCAGTTTAACGTCTACGATTACTAAAGAGGCGTAACACATACAAAAAAGATTGGCAAAAAATAATTGCAAACTTTTTTTACGCTGTGGCAATGACCGTCCTATATCACGAGTTATATTTGGTGTGTGATTTATGATTAATCTACCTATTTATTAATGAAAATTAGAAACATAGTAAAGAATGAATGGAAGCCAAAAAACCTAGAAACTAGGTGGTCATCTTAATAACTATATGTATAGGTTTATTTATTCTATTTGCCCTTAATAAATGAATAAATTTAATAAAAATAAAGTAGGTGCAGCAGTGTAGTTGATAACTGTCATTAGAAAATTATAATTAATATTGTTTATTGATTTATGGTTAAATTATTTACTTTTAAGTGAAATAAATACAATGTTTAAGTTTTCATGTTTCCATTCGTAGATTTATGCGGGAAAATAAAATTAAGAAAAAGTGAAATTGTTAAGATGAAGAAGTCATAATGTTGCAATAGTGCGTGTATAACCTAAATAATAAAATAGAATCCCGATTTTCAGCACAAAAAAGTATAATAAAATATTTTAACTTTAAAAACAAAAACGATAAACAAGCAAAAAACTCACCAAAAAAAAAGAAAAAGAAACCACAAATAAAAAAATCACAAAATAAAATTCTATAGATAAAATATGGGCCCCACTTCAGTACCCCTATTTCTGTTCCCCAGATCACTCGAGATTAAAATATCACTTGAATCACTCGCACCAGCTGGAGAGGTGCGCTCGGTTCGCACTTGTGCTACCAACTGCCGCTTCCAGACCGCGCACGGTCACATCTACGTATATCTACGTAAGTACGTATTTTTGTGAATGAAAAAATAAAGCCGTCTTCAAAGCCATACGGAGCTTATCTAGGTCTAGTCTAGGTATTTGTTTTTTGGAGTGTATAGAAAAATCTTGAGAACAAAGAAAATCTTGAGCTATGTGTGATGGTGTTCATGACCTATTTTTTTTAAAATTTTCATGATTCTTGAGATATATGCGTGTGATTAATGGAATATCAGATTGTTGATATTTTCGTAAGTAAGCTTTTTGATATTATCAGTGCATTTTATTTGATTTGCAAATTGAAACATCACTTTTAAGATTTTAAAAAGGGTCCTAACTCATTACCCTTGACAATGGCAATCGCCTTCAATGCCTTCCTTATTTGAAATGACAAGTTCGAATAACTTGTGTCTATTCAATTTTGGATTTTTTCATCATCAAGATCTTTATAAAGCACGTGCTTTATGTACATTTTTTTTTTTACTTTGCCGCTCACTAGGAATTCCTCCTGTATCGTGGGTGCGTTTACAAATAGAAACTCACATACACAAACACCCAGACCGGAACAACTACTTGTAGGTCATACAAATATTTGTTCCGTGCGGGAATCGAACCCGCGACACGCAGCGCAGCAGTCCAATCGCTTAGCCACTGCGCTGGCAGAAGTCCGTGACGTCGACGACGACTTAGATTATAAAATTGAAGAAACTCGTTGTCCAATCGCATCGCTTGCAAAAATTAGTTGTCAAAACTAGTCGAATTGATTAAAAACAAATTCACCACACGACTTGTCACCAGGCAAATTGACCCGGGTAATATGATACTTGTATTTTTGATTAAAAATCGAAAAGCGTTTCTGCTTAAGGCGAGGTTTTCCTGAGCACCGCAGGTATCTAACGCTTACCACAGCGCCCGCAAGGACTAGCGGATACGTAATGAATTACGATGCGCGATGACACGCGCGCCAAAAGTTGCGAATTCTAGGTAGTAGTTACAGAGTAGAGCAAAGTAGTAGATCAACTTGAATTGATTAGTATAGGTACGTTTGTATGTATCATTTTTTTGTTGTGGTATTATTTTGAATCAAATCAAATCAAATCATATCTCCATATTTAAGATATTAAAGTGTTAATTGAAATCAAATGATGTTAAGGGCAATATTGTTCAAAATGAAATACTTATGACGATTAACGTATTTATTTGGAACTAAGGATTAATATATAATGTAAAACTACCTTCGCATATAATGTATTATTTTTGAACATACAGAATAATTAAGTTGGAATTATGCTGTTTACAATCTTAAAATGTTACAATGTTAAAACGTTTAAAAAAAAAACAGGATCCTAGATAAGTGCCGATTGTATTCGACTATCATTATACTAAGTAGGTGATATGTTCGTATCGCAAATAATTTTGGCATTACGTTTGAATGGAGAAATTACTTGGCGCCGGAACCTTAATCAAATAGTAACATGGGTGTTACCTACATTAGTAGTCGTACTGTAACAATAAGCAAATGAAGTTTTGTTGTTTACCAATTACCAATAAATACTTTTTTCCCCTGTTATCTTCGTTATCCCCTGAATCATTAGTCGATATGCCTGCAGCTGCATTGCTCTAAAACATAAAAAATCTAGGTAATTTTAAAGCGTGGAGGTGAATCAGGGGTCACGGCAGTTAATCTATACATATAATAAATCTGTAGAAGAGTCAATTCTGTACATTGAAAATATTGAAAAAATAAATAGCGGGGTGTGTTGCTGGATCGATACCAAACCCAAATATGTGATTAAAATTTTTTTTGTCTGTCTGTCTGTCTATGCAGGCATCACGTGAAAACTAACGGTTCGATTTCGATGAAACTTGGTATAATTATACCTTATTATCCTGGGCATAAAATAGGATACTCTTTATCCTGGAAAAATACGTAGAAAAAAAAATCTTATTTTTCAGTTTTATTCATAGACGTTGTTCTGTAGAACCGCGAATCTCCTTAATTATCATAGGCTTAGCCGTATTTGGGTCCAATAGATATTTATAAGATGTCATTGTCAGAGTTACTCAAAATGGAGAAACCATCCACGCGAAGACCGACATCCGCGCGGACGGAGTCGCGGGCGGAAGCTAGTAACTAATATTTTCGTAGGAAATGATCATACTGTGTACACTTCCACACTATGACCACTACCTATTTCTCATTTGGAGACAGTAAACCATTATAGTAAGTGCGTTCACAGTGGCTTTATGTACTCTGACATAGGGTCTAAATTTAACTGTTTTAAATATTTGATGCGGTTGGTAAATCCGCTAGAAACATAAACCATTATATTATATTCTGTGGTTATAGTCTAGGAGCCACTGAAACATCCCACCCGTTCTCCACAAAGCTAGATTTTTTAAAATTGTATTATTGAAAAGTACCGTTGTAGCAGCCATCTATGTGGTTGCATTATCATTCCTCAAAACGGAGACAAAGTTATTTTGTTTTTGCTCTCGCAGTATGACTATAATTATTTAACTCTAACTTTGTGGAAAACAGCTAAGTCGGATGGTTCAGTAGCTCTCCTACTATTAGTAAAGAGAAATAAATATACAAAGGAGGTTTTAATAATATTGCCAATGCATCCTTACCTTTTTTGTTTATTTAGCCTTCAAAGAGCCAGCGATGACAACTTCTTACTTTTTCTGCCCATTTGTTTACAAAATTATAACCTTATAAAATGAACTATATTACAAGTATTTTGAAAATTAAAATATATACAGGTATTATTATTTAAAATAAATGTGTGTCTCTGTCAGTAATAGAACTAAGCGTGATGGTGGGTCTGCAAAAAAATTGACGTACATCCGACCTCCGACACGGTCCAAGACCGACTAAATGCCAAGGATCGAGTGTATGAAAAGATGAAATCACCTAATTCTGGACTTAGTGGTATGGTTTCTCATCCGTTCACAATGATACTGCTGAATTCTATCTAATTTTTTATGCTCTTTAAGATGGTATAAGTTTTATTATTCAAAGCCTAGTATAACTCAAGTAAACTGGTATCCAAACCGACCTGTTTTCGCGATTTAATTGGATGCAGGAAAGTGCAAGCAATCGTGTATCGAAGAGCCGAAACCAGTAGACGAAAGACTGAAATATGTACTATGTTTTTTTCAAAATTTAAATCCCTTTTATTTAGGAATACTACACAATACAAAATGACGGTTTTGCGTCTCACATCGCCTTAACATTAAGGTCAGGCACTGGTGCATCGCCACAAATATTCTGTACCTACAGGTACATTCTTTCATGTTTGGATAAGCATCGTTTGCAATACTTGACCCAATTCTCAAGGGTCCGACGTAATCCTGATGATGAGAGCACTTCTGTTATCTGAATAAGAAAGTGCCATTACTGTGCCACTGATTACGTTATAAACTTGTCTGTTTGTTTTATCAGTACCTAATTGGTATTTTATGCATGAATAATTTTCGGAGTTTTCCACTTTTTTTTCTAGTCCACACTGTTCCACCATTTTCAGATTAACATTAGAATGAATACGACATACAGATGGGAAAATGAATACAAGACCAATCGGTTGTAAGATATGAGAGTAAAGGAACAGAGAGTGCGCCTGAGTCTGCGCTCACACTTGTGCACTATGATATGTCCCGCGCAGTTGGCTAATCTCCGTTGCGATTGGCCGCCGTGGCCGAAATCGGTCAGGAGGATTATATACACCCATCGAGCTTCATTGTCTCGGCGCTTTTCTGGTGGTTGCTACTGTTGATTCTGGCTTTCAGGAGTTGCATTGGTTTCGGAATAGTGTGGTGGGTTTGTCCCAAAAAATCATCATCTGCTTAACCTTCAATAGTGATGAGCCACACAGATGAAACTTTTTATAGAATGAGGCCCTTTCCAATCTATCCTATTTTAGTCTACAGAACTTTATTGATACAGTTTCCTTTAGCTATATTTATTTTCTGTTTACCACATCGCCATTACACATCCGACCAGAATAAAATACACAAAATTGTACGTAACATGATGTATTTATGAACATTACCAGTTAACCAGTACATTACATACGACCCGTCCTTCAAGGGCATGAACATGACATGCTGTTATTTTAGGGTCTGTCATAAATTCTTGGATGTACATTATGACGTTATTGTCATTTTTCGTCAACATGTCGGTATGTGGTTTCGGTTTACTGACGAGTGACTAGTGACTTTGTCCTATTATAATTTGGAGATTCGTTCTTGGATGGCGCTGATTTGAGGTTTTGTTTCGTTACTGAGCTCTTCTATGTGTCCTGAATCTGACTCTGTGAATTGACCAACAACGGGAGACTGTTTAACAATCTATTCACCGGTTCACCCCGGGTAACGGCCTACCTACGGTATACCTGGATCGCGACTACCATCGTGTCGAAAGGCACATACAGTTTTTACTGTGTTCCTTGGGTGCGCAGGAGATCCAGTTTTTTGTGGGTGAGCTTGTTCGTTATTAGGCCTCATTTTAGCTTCTGGGTCAGATTAAGAGCGAACAAATAGCAAGTAAAAAATAAACTTCAAATTGTACATGTGGTCAAATGAAACTCATAAGTGTGTCTTTAAGGGATAAAAATGATTTGAGTAAAAATTTTAACATGAGCATAAACAAATAGGTAAAACATAAGTCTCCTAAGAAATCCAGATTTGATATATTCACGCTCATTTGATTGAAGTGCCTACGTTTCTTTGTCAGCTCGCCTTTTTACGTGGGATATAAAAAATCTGATCATAAGGAAAGCCTTCAAACTCAAATATTTCAAATTCCCTTAAAACGGATTTCGAAACATTAATATTGATATCCCGTATTACCCGCGTTCTGAAGGGAAAATCCGAAATGATTCATTTTGCTCACTTTACTGAATCTCCTTATATTTTTGCCGCCATTTCTTTTTCTTTTATACACGATCCACCATTTTATATTCAAAGAGAATATGTTGAAGCTCATTTTTGTTATAATAAACTTTGTATTTACTTTATGCTTTTCACATTTCCCTTTAACATTTGAGGATTTTTTCAGCGTGATTTATGTTTTCTAAGCAGTATTTCAGGAGTATGGTAATCTGAATTACCCATTGAGGAAGCATTTACTTAAAATGGCTTTTATCTTCATTTTTGAATTGTAGATTCTGCAATCCATTACGACCAGGGTGTATAACCAAAAAGTCCTACCCGTATTGGAATACGGATCTGAAACGTGGACACTGCTGATGCACAAATTTAAGGTTAGTCAGCGTGCAATGGAGAGAGCAATGCTTGGGGTTTCTCTAAAGCTTTTGTCAAACTGACAGGCGATAGCGAACCGGACCGATACCGAAGCGATACGAGACGTCAAACTGAATGCAGCGAACCGAGGCGTGACAGTTGTATTAGCTGACTTTTTATGAACGACGTCAAACAGAGCAAATACGCCTTCGCCACGTCTTCGCATCGGTTCGGTCACGCTATCCGATCGCTTTCGCTTTTCTATGTGACTGGATTCAAACAATTCCATACATTACAAATAAAAACGCCTCGCTTCGTAGTCGCCACGCCTGTCTGTTTGACAAAGGCTTTATGGATAATATTCGCAACGATGTCATTCACCAGACGACTAAAGTTACCGATATTGCGCGTAGGATGAATATGCTGAAATGGAAGTGGGCGGGCCATGTCTGCAGATGGACAGATGGTCAATGGAGCAGACATGTGTTAGAGTGGAGACCGCGTTTGGGCAAACGTAGTGTTGGATTCCCTGCGGCAAGATGGGTCGATGATTTGAAGAATGTGGATGACAGAAGACAAAAGTGGAAACATATATTTTTCCTACTCCTCCACTATTCTTTTCTGATTAATTTCGTTGCAGGATCCAAGACAGTTAAATTCATTCTCCGGGACACGTCAAGCTTCTCTCGGCGCTTTTCTGGTGATTGCAACTGTTGATTCTGCTTTTCAGGAGTTGTAGTGGTTTGGGAATAGTGTGGTGGGTATGTCCCAACATAAAAAAATATATGGTGATGATGATAGATGGATTTCGTCAGAAGGCTTCTTCTATCGTATCTATGGTTATGTCTTGTCAATTTAAATTAGTGCTGGTGTATCACCAATTCAAAACCACAACGAACTGTGCTTTCAGCAATTTTATAGACTGCAGTTAATATTCCGTTTCAGATATCATTCATCATTTAAGCCCGCTAAATATCAATGACCTTCTTAATTAATATTTATCCGAATTTAACGAGCATCTCTAAAAATGGTTTAAATCAACCTTTCAGAATGTCAAAATTTAAATAACGTCAATTTGATTTATTTGTTTTGTACGAAGTATTCTCTGTAAGCTGTGTGTGTGCCTTTATGGTCTTAAATGGTGAGCTTATCAATGATGATGAAATTGTTTATGATGGACATTGCTCTGAATTTGGTTGTTATGTATGAAAAGTAAAGTTAATACAATTGTGGGCGCTTTAGGATACTGTGAACCAATTGCAACATTAATCATCAAAATCGGTTTCACAGTTTTGACGTGAAAACAAAACATACAAACATAGACAATTTATAACAGAAAATTTATATAATAGTAAAAAACAATCAGTCTTCCTCAAAGATTTAAAAGAATTCCTAATATTGATTAAATTAATGGGAAAGCGGGACCTGTCCCGCACTTGTGTTAGCGCATAATTATGTATAAAAAATGTGAGGGATGGGACGTAAAATGGCCAATATATTTTTTTAAAGTTAAAATGGTATCCTCGTAACTTTCTAAATCTGGGTGAGCAGGATCATAAAACCGCAAAAAGGTTAAACCTACTTACAATGTAAATCCGAAAATTGGATGCCAATAAAAGTAGTTTCTGGCCGAATGTCGTCGACATCATAAAAGTAATTCGATATAACGACTTCTACGAAGGTCTTTTTGAACTCGCAGAACGTTTCTATGCACACATACACCTACTCTTGCGCAGATTTGTTTTCAATGTCTGTATTTTAGAAGGTTTTTATAAATGGGTTACTGAATTGTGGGTGAAGTTCTAAGAAGTACTTGAAAACTATGATGAAAAAGTAGGCATGTAAACTTGGGTCTGCGATAAAGATAAATTAAGTTTTGAAAGGGTTTTTAGCTGCTGTAAGAGCCGTGGTGGCCCAGTGGCACCAGCCCCGTCTCACGAATTGTAGGTCGTGGGTTCGAACCCAGACAAACGAATTACTTTATGAAACTTGTTTCATCGCCATTGTTCCCAAAACTGTGAAGGGTAACATCGTGAGGAAACCGGAAATTCTAAGAATGTGACATCTACCAAACCGCACTGGGCCCACGTGGTGGATTACAGCTCACTCCCAGTGTCCCAGCAGTGGGAACACAAAAGGATTATTATATTTATGTACTAATTGGTTTTTATTTTACGTGGTAAAATCATCAAATGAGTCCTCCCACACAGGGCAGAGCGGGAGGGACTATCAGACTCGTACTGACTAAAATCCACGGTGTCCTTCAATAGCCCTTTTCGTTCCGGGGTCACGGTAATTCGTACAGTCCCGCGGCCATGTACTAATTGGATACGAAATGTTTAATGTATTCTGATCAACTTGTCTATCAGTCGGCGGTCAGCTTTCAATCATTCATAAATTAAAATTTTAGGAGTTTGAAGCCAATGTTTTAAACTTTAACCACGTCCCACTTATTTTAAACACTTTCTGTCATTTTAGCAATAAACTTTTGAAATAAAATACGTCGTAAATTATTTGATTAAGAAACTTTTACTTGCACAACGAACTTTCTCGTGTTGTGTCAGTAAAATAAACAAAAACAGGACATTGCGTACCTACATCATTAACAATATACAAGTCTCTCTCTGAGAAACCAAATAATTACAATTTGAATATATCATCTGCCATCTTTTAAGTACTATAGGCACTAAGGTGGGTGGACCATGGAAGGCCACTCTAACGAGTAAACGCTTTTTATTCGTTTATTAACTGAATAAATGAAAAAAACAAATTATCAAATAATACTTTGTTTTATTGTGTACCATATAAATCACTTTTTTTTTTAACCTAGCTTTAATCAGTATTCATTAAACTTAAGTTTTGTTAAGCTCTTCCAAATGGCCTTGCTAGGAACAAGGCTCCTTAGAAGGCCATTATAATAAATCAGTCATTTAACACTAAAAGTTAATAAATAGCGATTAAATCTACAATAAAAAGAAGTGGTTTATATATTACGGAATAAAACAAAGTATTACTTAAATATTTGTTAGTTTCATTTATCCAGTAAATAAACGAATAATAACTGTTTATTTGTTAGAGTGGCCTTCTATGGTACACCACCTTATTTTAACGTCGCCGATTTCCGATATCAATGAAGCGAGGGACCGTACTGCCAAAATAGTGGCGCGAGCGATTCGCCGCCGCGTCTGTGATTTCTAGTTCGATGGATGTTTATGTAGATAGAAGGAATTTGTCATCACATGGCAATAACTACGAAATTTTAATAATTGGCCTTCGAAGGAGCATGGCCTTTCATGGTCCACCCACCTTACTACTAGTACTTCTACTTTTTGCTATTGAAACTTTTGTAAGCAGATGTAGTTATGAAATCTGTCAACTTAATTATTTTGATAAAAAAATTCGGCTTGTTCTTCATAAAAAAAAATGAAACCTAGTTTTTTTTAAGTACTCTACCTATAAAGATTGTGGCGCATTATACTTGACACACGTCACTCCCGGGAGTTCCGACTTATTTCACATCTCTGCCACATCGAGCGTTGCGATCGATTTAAAAGTCCCCACCACCGAATGCACATTGGGGATATTTTATGCCTGCATCACAATCATAACAGAAAATGAATTACATATAGGTGAACTTGTGGGTGTAAGCTATAACAGAACTACGAGTACTCTAAGTTAATTCAACTTTTACTTAATTGGCCATTTTCAAGACACATCTAATGTATCTCCTTACAGATAAAAGCAAGTTCAGATTGTGAAATCGTACAAACTTCTACAAGAACAGATTAGTAGCATTCCTGATTCCGTGTTTATTGAAGTAATTACTTACAAGTTCTAACTTGATTCTCACTTGATTCCCTTTTAAAGGCATTGCACGTAGATGATTTTAATCGATAGTATTTTAAACGATAGAAATTACCTATTGGTTAGCAGATTAAATCTAAGCATTTAATAAATTAAAGTTGCCTTTCATGTCACCGTGTGTGTTATCTTCACATTAAATCAGTTAAATGTTGTATGAAGTACTAACACTCATCATAGATTTCATAGTGACAAAAAATAATATTTTACCCAACTCATTATGCAGGTAAGTAATTATTATGCCGAAGGCATCCTTCAATGTTTCCAATACAATAAAGTAGTCATTTCCAAACCAAGACGCATACACGAGTATAAGATAATTATACATAACCTTTGTAAAGGGATTTCCATATGAATTTCCCAAGTATGATGACAAACCATTAGGCAGTATTGTTCAGTGTTTAAACAGCCCCTTCTGTGGATTTTATACCTACTCTTTATTCTCGAACAAAAACTAGTATACCAGTAATTGAAGGAAATTCCTGTGTAGACTAGACGCCTGGATTTCGAGTGAGGACATCATCATCACCGGCCTAGCTTTTTCCCAAATATGATGAATTTAACATGGAGCTACTGCCTATCTGAACTCCACAACCCAGAATCTGAATACTACAATACTCCTTGGTAAGACCGGTTGTCAGACTTTCGAGCTTCAGACTATTAATCGTAGGCAAGTGTCAGCCAAAGCCACAGTAACGACTGTCAAAGATCTACAAATGACAGCCAGGACCAACGGCTTTACATGCTTTCGAATATGGATGGTCAGCTGGTCACCCATCCACCAATCAACCTCAGCGAGCGCGGCTTAATCTGGAAAATCGGTCTGTTTTCATCGATGGTTTCTGCACCTTTATTGCTTTCAAACTTCAACAACATAAATGTCACCGTTAAACGCCTACATAAAAACACGAGCCTTATGTCTCGGCTTGTTTAATTTATGTTGTTTACACATAATTATTGCACTGACCACATCATTCAACGGAGCCATTAGAACGCGGGAAATTATACTGACCCCGTTTGTGGTCACTTTATTTATTACCGTAGCGTTTAAGGGTTAATGCAGCAGATGTTATAGAGTTGACGATCGATTGAGTAGCGGTGATTTTCAGGTGTTGGTCAACATGATATTTGACTATGATTTGCGACGTTGCCAAGCATTTGAATGATGAGTGCATTCTGGCAACGTCGCAAATAGTTTAATGAGTGACAGGACTTATTTTTATTGTTCTTTGTTATAAGGAATACTGTCCGTTCTTGCATATTCTGCCTAAAAAATATTGTGGAAAAAATGGTGAATAATTATAGCATCGATGATTTTCGCATCGAGTAGGCATATAATAATTTAGCCATTTATTTTGGTGATCATTCAAAGCTGTAAAGTAAAAATGTTAAGACATAGTTTATAGGTTAAAACATAAATAAATCCCTCGGGAAAAGTACTTTCTATCTAGAAAATTATAAAGCCTAGCTTATCTATCATTAAATTAGTTCCAGAATACAAATACTGGGTGCATCAGGTTCCTAATGGCTCTGTCATTATTGAACAATTTTCTCCAGTGTCAAGCAGACACTTTCTCAGACCAGACCGTTTTCTAATGCGTTACTAATATCAAGATTGTTCATCCATGGCGTCACGGAGCACGATGAGACTGGTTGGAAATAAGATAGAAAATAAACCGCCAAGTGCGTGTCGAACCACACACTATGATGGGTTCCGTTGTTGAAAATAATGTATCCTGATCTTTTCAGTGTTTTTTTTCTGTGATAATCAATTGTAGTTATAAATTACCACATTTCGGACTTATTCATTTATTTGTACTGTAAGTTCTCACTTCTTGCGAAATTTCATGATTCTAGGTATAACGTTTTAGGTTTTAATTTAATGTAATTTTGATTAATCAAAATATGTGGCATAAAACTCTGCTCCAAGGGATTGCGGAGCTGAGTATTAGAAATTTATTTCAGTTTGATACCGCCACGCGTTTTTGAGAACAAGACAGACGGGCAGACGGACCTTAAAGTGATATTAGTGTTCCTTTTTTTCTTTTGAAGTATTGAACCCTAAAAATAAGAACTTGATGTGGGAGATATAATTCCGGCAAATAGAATTATGCCATTCTTCTGTCGAAAATAGATTGTAGTTTGAAGATTTATATCTAGCTATTTAAGGTATTGTTTAAATCAGTTTCAAGCTGTTATAAACTCGTTTAAATTTATTATGCATTGTCTAGATTTTCTTATATTCTGTAACTTTGCATTTGCTATTTGTCATTACTTGGAAAGTCTCGCTTTTCGAACTAAAGACAAGAATCGACGTTTGGAGATAATTTATTTACTGATTGCTTGTTAAAGTTCGTTTCCGCAGTGTGCCCACTAGGACATAACATTAAAATAAATATTTACGATCTGCGGGCGTAAATGAAAGTGATGTAAGATTGACAGTATTTTTATTGTTTGTGCGTGCCATATCATGGAGCGTAATCTAAGTGTGTTTTCTATGGGACATCAATATGTTTTTTTTTTTGGTTTTCAATTAGTAGCTCATCAAGGTGATGTTTTAATTCCTTTGTAGACAAAACTTCTTGATTGATGATAAAAAACTAACTTCCTCACTAGTGGTCGCAAGCGCAACTTCTGAGTATGACGCTTATTATCAAATTATCAAAGCAAGCGAGTTATCAAATTTTCCATTATGTTTTTCTCATTAGCAACCATTTTGAGTAATTTGAATCCTATTGAAAGTAAAAGGTTCGCCTCTTATGATTATGACATAAGACGTTAATAAAACTGGAATTAGATACACCTTTGCGTAACCTTTCAGAAGTTGCAGTAGTAATGTTTTGTAGGTATGTCTGTAAAACTTCTCAAAATTTCGCTTGCAAATTACTGAACGAGCTGCCTAACGGTCTATTTACAAGACCAAGTAGTTCAGAAATTAATTCTTTTGTTTAGTCTCTCTTTAGCGGCTTCAGAACAGAAGATTCTTTGTTTCGTCTTAAAGGCTATAATGTCTAGACCTTCGCTAATGAATGGCGATCAATCTCAATGTTTTAACATTGTTAGCAAGTCTTCACCGTCGCTTTCCCACGCAATCTTAGGCGCGTTTCGTACAAAAGAGAAGTGGCGTGGACGTGTAGCTGTGGCGGGTAATCAAAGACACTAAAAATGAACCTAAAGCTGAGGCTTAAACACGACGTAACACAAGATCGATTGAAAGAAATAAAGCCTTTGTCAAACAGACAGGCTTGGCGTTTTCATTTGTAATGTATGGAATTGTTTGAATCCAGTCACATAGTAAAGCGAAAGCGATCCGATAGCGTGACAGAACTATCGGACTGACGTCTCGTATCGGTTCGTTCTCGCTTCGGAATCGCCTATCTGTTTGATAAAGGTATAAATGAATGCTCACGTATATGGCTACACCGTACATCAGCGATACCATGTGTAAGTTCACGTTTGGTTCTACCAGTTGCATACCAAATCGATGCCTAATGTCGCTTCAGCTTAAGCCCCTTCGTACACTGAGCGACGACGACAGTCTCCGATACCTTCCGACTTTGGTATCCAAGTGACTATCGCAATACAGATGCATAGAGCGTCGTACACAGAAAGGCGTCAATGGATAACCAAGTAGTAAGGTATCGGAGTCTCGCGTTGCCTTGTGTACGAAGGGGCTGGTAGTTATGTCGCGTAGCGTCGTAGACGGCACGCAGGCCGCAGGGGCGGTGGATGGCGAGTTACCTGGTGGCAGTGACATTACCTGGTCTTTCCTTTAACAACTTCCGTTAAAGACGACTCTATGCGACTAACTACTTGTATTTGGTTAAGTTTAGGTTTATTTAACAATCCGCCACTGCCACGCGCCCTCGCCACTTTTCTTCTGTACAAACCGCGCCTTAAAATCATTTTCTAATTTACACATACTCGTAGTTTATTTTTATTAAATTTATTTATAACTTCGACTTTTCAACCGCACATTACGTAATAGTTTTGGACCGGAATCTATTTCGATATCGCGAAAAAATAAACCATTACAGTGATTTATCGAGACATAAAGTTTTATTTAACAAATTATTTGATGTTCTACAAAAATATGAAAGATATTACAGTAATATGTTTGTGTAAGCCATTCAATACGCTAACAACAGAAAGGGAGCCCTTGAAATAATAGAGATACTTTGAATGATCGTGGAAACCTGAGTAAACATATAAAAATAGCTACTAGCTTTTGCTTTTGACTTTGCTCGCATTAATTTAAAATTTGACAATCAATTTAGATTCTACATGTAGCGCCATCTACTGTATCAAGAAATTTATTGTTGTTTTTCTCGAAAACAGTATTTTATTCCGATATTAAAGGTATTCCACGTCCGTATTCACATCGTTCTGTGGTTTAGGCTGCGGTTCCACTGTTTCACATGGCTTGAAATCCACATGTGCCTGGTCAGATATGTGCATCAGCCATTGTGATTGGCGAATCGCGGCACAGCTCGCCTCCGCTCTGCTCCGCTCCCCCTCAGTGGGACCGCACCCTTAGTCGGAAAAGGTAATAAAACAACCCTTCGCATTTATAATACTATCTGTTGCTGGCAGCTTCGCCCGTTATAACTTGAAAATTATCCCACGAGAATATAAAATCGGGATAAAAACTATCTATATAACTCCATCCAAATCCGTTCATTAGTTTTTACGTTAAAATGTTACAAACAAACTTTCACATCTGTCTGTATATATAAAAGGAGAACTGACTGACTGACATATCAACGTACAGCCGAAACTACTGGGGCTAGGAATGTGAAATTTTGCACACGGCTTCCTATTATAATGTAGGGGAGCACTAAGAAGGGGTTTTTGGAAATTTAACCTTTAAGGGGGTGAAAAGGGGGAATTAGGAAAGTACGTAACCCACGCGGACGAAGTCGCGGGCAAAGTGCTAGTTTATAATAAGATGATTTACGGCAAATTGTTAGTTCTGTAGTTACTGTTTATTTTTCTGGCTCATAAATCCCACCAGGGCTTATGTGTTGGCCAAAAGTTCGGTTCGATATTTGACTCATAAAATTGTAATATAAACTTTGGACACATTACTCGGCTTATTATCGAATTCGGGACACGGTACGAGAATCGGTGTCAACTGGAGTTTCATGCTTATTTATTTATACCGTTGTGGGATTGTCCGAAACAGTCATTGAGGCTCGGTGGGCCTATAAGGAAATCGGAGGAACAGGTGGGTGGGTTTCAGGGTCTGACAGTCCCTTCGTCTCTATCTTGTGCGTGAGTAGAATTTGATCAAAAATTGACGATGATGATGAAGATTTTTTTATCGCAGAAGTCGATTGATCGATTGCTGTTTCTTGTTTTAGAAAAACGTTGCCCCACTCTAGGAATTTCTCCCGTGTCGTGTGTGCGTTTACAAACATACATATAAGCTCACATACACAAACGACCTGAAAGAACTACTTGTAGATCATACAAATATTCGTTCCGTGCGGGAATCTTACCCGCGACACGCAGCGCAGCAGTCCAATCGCTCAGCCACTGCGCTAACCGTGCCGTCTAAAGAAGCGAGAGCTATTCTCTACAGTGGATTTTCTACTTTATACTTTAGAGTTTAAAGTTGAAAATCTATTGAAGACAAACGGTAGCTTTGGTCAACTGGACCCGTTCGCTTTTGGACCCACCTGGGATTCAATTGACTACATAATTTATTTTCTGTGTTTATTTTTCGTTTACTGACTCGTGACATCGTGTAGGACATTAAAAAAAAATATACCTGCCGCGAAAAATACGCATATTTATACGTACGTGATTGGCGTATCAAGACTATATTTCGCACTATCATGTACCAAGTTGAGTTGATGCCAATTACAATGTTTAGGATACTGCTTTCGAAGAATGTGTCATGGTGAATTAATTTTCCTAACTCGATGTTTATCCTGGGCCCGGACCTTGCGGAGAGCCAGTTTGGCTTCCGCAGGGGGCGCTCGACGGTGGATGCTATCACGCGCGTGAGAGCCCTCACGACGGGGGATGCGGTTTCCCGGGGCAGGGTCGTCTTGGGGGTGTCTTTAGACATCTCCAATGCCTTTAACACCCTGCCCTGGAGTTGCATCAGGGAGGCACTCCGGTATCACCGGGTGCCGACCTACCTCCGTCGTATAGTCGAGGACTACCTGACGGACAGAGCCGTCATCTACCCCGGTCACCGGGGAGAGTGGAACCGGCGAGAGATGTCGTGCGGTGTTCCACAGGGATCGGTCTTGGGGCCGCTCCTGTGGAACATCGGTTACGACTGGGTGCTGCGCGGCGACCTCCCTGACGGCGTCGGCGTAATTTGTTACGCCGACGACACGCTCGTCCTGGCGAAGGGAGAGTCGCACCAGGCGGCGGCCGACGTGGCGACGCAGGCGGTAGCGACAGTCGCTAATAGGATCCGGCAGTTGGGACTCGACGTGGCGCTGCACAAAACAGAGGCCATGTGTTTTCATGGCCGTCTGAACGCGCCACGCTCAGAGTCCCACATTACGGTGGAGGGGGTTCGCATCGGCGTCGGGAGGACGATGAAGTACCTGGGACTCGTCCTCGACAGCCGGTGGAACTTCAGGGAGCATTTCCTGCATTTGGCCCCAAGGCTGAACCGGGCAGCAGCCGCTCTCAAGCGGCTCCTGCCCAATCTCGGCGGGCCAAATGCCTCCTGCCGGAGGCTGTACGCCGGTGTCGTGCGGTCCATGGCCCTCTACGGGGCCCCCGTGTGGGCCCTAAGCATCCGGACGCGACCACTCAAGCTGGTCGCATGCCAGAGGGTCATGGCTATCCGGATGATCCGGGGATACCGCACGATCGCCGGCGAATCAGCCAACCTCCTAGCAGGATTGCTGCCCTGGGATCTGGAGGCGACTGCCCTTCAGCGCGTCTATGAATGGCGCGTGGAGGCGCAGCGTCGGGGCGAATCCCCGCTGCCTCGACAAGTCGAGGCGCGGCGGGAAGAGCTCCGGCGTGATCTCAGGGCAGTATGGAGGGAGCGACTGTCGCAACCGAGGTCCGGGCACGCCGCAATCGCGGCGGTAAGACCCCTCTTTGAGGAGTGGCTGGATAGGCGTCACGGCGTCCTTACCTACCGCATGACGCAGGTCCTCACCGGACACGGAAGTTTCGGGAGGTTCCTGTGTCTGATAGGGAGGGAAGAAACGCCTGGGTGTCACCACTGCGAGGATCGTCCGGAGGACACGGTGGAGCATACGGTGCAGGACTGCCCCGCTTGGGCAGAGCACCGCCGTGTCCTCACGACGGCGATAGGCGGAGACCTCTCGCGCTCGGCATTGGTCGAGGCCATGCTGCGGGGCGAGACGGAGTGGGAAGCGGTCGCCTCCTTCTGCGAAGCAGTCATGCTCGTGAAGGAGGAGGCGGGCCGCCTGAGGGAGAGGACAGCGTCCTCCCTCCACCCCAGCCGCAGTGGTAGACGCCCACGGCGTCGAACGTCACAGGACGATCTCCGGCCACCGTAGGCGCGGGCATGCGGGCAGCGAGTAATGGGCGACTTGCTGTCCGACCATGGACCATGCCCGGGTCGACGGCGCGTTGTGTTCCACGCGCGCCTCAAAGAGTGTCAGCATATTGACGGGGCCTGTAGAGGGCCAAAGCCTGCCGGGGTCGCGGGACCAAGGGATTACCGTGACCCCGGTACGTAAAGGGCTAGTGAAGGACACCGTGGATTTTAGTCAGTACAAGTCTGACAGTCCCTCCCGCCCTGCCCTGGGTGGGAGGACTCATTTGATGATTTTACCACGCAAAAAAAAAAAAAAAAACTCGATGTTTATCTTGCATAGGTTATCGCTGTTTTTGAACTACTACTGACATTTGTTTCTGAATTATTTTTGTATCTCTTCTCTGTTAAGCCAATTGTCCGTCCACTATTGGACTTAAGCCTCCCCCAAAGAACGCCTGCACTCTCGGTCCCACTCTAACAGTGTCTGCTCCATCACCCGTCTGTGCATCTACAGACATGGCCAGCCCACATCCACTTCAGCATGCTAATTCTACGCGCAATATTGGTATCTTTAGTTCTCTGGCGAATGATTTTCTTTGCGAATTCTATCCACCAGAGAAACCCCGGCTCTCTCCGTTGCATCTTTTTTTTTTTTTTTTTTTTGCGTGGTAAAATCATCAAATGAGTCCTCCCACCCAGGGCAGGGCGGGAGGTACTGTCAGACTTGTACTGACTAAAATCCACGGTGTCCTTCACAAGCCCTTTACGTACCGGGGTCATGGTAATTCGTTAGTCCCGCGACCATATAAGGAAGTCTGGATTAAATTGTCTAAAAATATGATTTTCCTCAAAAATGCAGTTGCTATTTTGTACAGGTCTAACCACAATTACAGCTGTACCGGGGTCACGGTAATGGGTAAGTCCCGCGACCCCTCTCCGTTGCATCTACATTATTTTTTGTAAAATGCAGCAAAAATATCTAGAGTCAGGCCGTGTCTTTTTTGGAAACCGCTATTAATCCAATCAAGTGTTCTATTCGTTGGAATTTTGACCATGATTCCAGTTCCATTCCAGACTTCGTCCCACACTAGGAATTTCTTCGTGAGTTAACAAACTTTTAAACTCATTATAAAGTAACACCCAGACCCGGAACAACAACTTGTAGATCATCAAAATATTTGTTCAGTGCAGTGCGGGAATGGAACCTGCGACAAGCAGAACTGTAGCAGTCATTCGCTAAGACACTGCGCTAGCCGTACCGTCATCGTCACCAAGTGTTCTGTTAGTTGTGTTTTATTTTCTCGTAAACCAGAAGAAGTAAATAAATAGCTGTCTATAAAATCGGCTTATTGGACGATTCGCACGAATTTAACTCGCACAAAACGTGCGAATCGACTCCTTTAAAACATATTATTTTTTCTGTAGTCGATTCGCACGAATTTCATTTATTGGCGTGCGAATCGACACCCTCACAAATATGTAGTAGGCTATTCGCACACATATTGATTTTTAAGAAATGCAGTTAAGATAAAATACACTTGAGCACAGAAGTAGTAAGGTCAAATATGTTTTACTCGTAATAGATAGAAAATAAAAACACAATCTATAATCAACAATATCTGTATTAAAATTAAAACTAAGTACTAAACATCTTCTAAGCTCGTGGTTTGAGGATTAAAAATGAGCAAATATCAATCACAGAATAATAAATAAGTGGCACTAACAAACTACTACTCCACTGACCGCGTAATAAAAAATAAAAGTACCAAAAATTTAAATTTTTTTTTTACAGTACACAAACATTTACTTTTTTAATAAGGTATACATTCAGTGAAAAAAGTATCGGGAATGGATGATTTGTTTATGGTTCCAAATTCAAATTTTTGTTTTTTTGTAGTTGTTAGATTGGCACAACTGTTTTCCATTTTGGCGCGGAGTTTGAGTTGCATCTGTTGTTTGTATTAAATACAGTGCTGGTTTTAGTAATATCATAAATAGTGTGTATTGCGAATTTCATAATGGACAAAACTACGAACAAAGAGTTTGTCTTAAATTTTGCATCGCCAATGGAATTTCGTGTTCGGAGTCACTGAAAATGTTACAGAAGGCTTACGGTGAATCGACTTTATCAAAAACTCGTGCTTATGAGTGGTTCAAAGCGTTCAAAAGCGGTCGAGATGTGATGGAAGATTTGCCTCGCTCTGGCAGGCCGTCAACGTCTGCAACTGAAGTTAGCATCGCAAAAGTGAAGAAAATAGTGACTGAAAATCCCCATTCAACTGTTAGAGAGATAGCCGCCGAACTTTCTGTATCTCACGAGTCGATCCGTACCATTTTAACTAATCATTTGGGTATGAAACATGTTGCTGCTCGGCTAGTCCCAAAAGATCTGAATTTTCTCCAAAAACTCAATCGCATGAAAGTCGCTGAGGACATGCTAGAACGAGTCAGTTCGGACCCAACATTCATGAAACGCATTGTTACTGGTGACGAGACGTGGGTTTACGAGTTTGACATGCAAACTAGTCAACAAGCTTCGGAGTGGCGCCTTCCAACTGAACCGAAACCGAAAAAACCACGCCAAAGTCGATCAAAAGTCAAAGTCATGTTGACTGTTTTCTTTGACTATCGCGGTGTTGTGCACTCTGCATTCTTACCGGAAGGTCTTACGGTAAATAAAGAATATTATTTGAGCGTTATGCGGCGTTTAAGAGAGCAAATTCGACGAAAAAGGCCAGATTTGTGGAAAGAAAATTCTTGGATTTTGCACCACGACAAAGCGCCTTCGCACAAGGCTATCATTGTGAACGAATTTTTGACCAAACACTCAACAAATACCATCCAGCAACCACCATATTCACCAGATATGGCTCCTGCTGACTTTTTTCTTTTTCCTAAACTCAAATTACCACTTCGTGGCACCCGTTTTCAATCGATAGAAGACATAAAGGAGAATTCGCGACGAGAACAGAACTCAATTCCGGAAGCAGTATTTAAAAAATGTTTTGATGAATGGATTATTCGTTGGCGCAAGTGTATCGTTTTTAAAGGAGCATACTTTGAAGGTGATAAAATAAATTTGGATGAATAACAGACATTTTGTGTATTATTGATCTTTTCCCGGCAGAGTAGTATAACAGGTTAAAAAATAAACTTACGAGAATTATAAAAATAGATATTTGGCTTTTATAACAATCAAAATCACAGTAAATCCGTTGAATGCTGTCCGGCACGTGTCGTGTACTTTCTACAGTTACAATACAAAACTAAACCAAATGTAGACCCATGACCAACCCGAGTGAGCGTGATAGCATATACATAGCTTTCTCTTTCATTTTTTCCTGTAATAGGCGAATTTTGCGGTCATGTTTATATTGTTTTGTATTAGTAAAAATGTAGATATGCCACGTTTTAAGTAATTATTATTATCACTTATTCCATACAGATCTTTCTTATTTTCAAGTAAATATCTGCTGTTTAAACTTCGATTATTTTTTATTTTTATTTCAGTGATGGCTGAATTCGACTGTACTTTAATTTTTTTAAACCTTAAAATGAAATGTGTGCGAATAGTCTACTACATATTTGTGAGCGTGTCGATTCGCACGCCAATAAATGAAATTCGTGCGAATCGACTACAGAAAAAATAAAAAGTTTTAAAGGAGTCGATTCGCACGTTTTGTGCGAGTTAAATTCGTGCGAATCGTCCAATAAGCCATAAAATCACTTAATTTATACAATGAAGTCTTTTCTTTTTACGTGTTAATATCATCACATGAGTCCTCCCACCCAGGGCAGAGCGGGAGGGACCGTCAGACTAGTACTGACTAAAATCCACGGTGTCCTTCAATAGCCCTTTACGTACCGGGGTCATGGTAATTCGTTAGTCCCGCGACCATATAAGGAAGTCTGGATTAAATTGTCTAAAAATATGATTTTCCTCAAAAATGCAGTTGCTATTTTGTACAGGTCTAACCACAATTACAGCTGAAAAAAAACTCTTTTTTTTTTTTGTATCGCTATTGTACACCATAACGGTTGGTCTATTAAATTTATTGTAATTGATCCAATAAAATAGCGTCTCTTCATTTGCAAAGCCTAGCAGTAAATAGTGCCAAATTACTAGCGCCGGAGTCGATTGCTACCGATTGTGTGGTGGCCAGGCATTTTGTTGACAACAGGACAAGTTTCATGGCTATTGAGGATATTTTTTCTGCAGAGGCTTATTATTAGCAATCTCATTGTGTTTATTAGTATTTTTAAGTTTTAGACGTAGGTAAAGTTATTAAGATATACCTATAAAAGACTTTTGAGAAAAAAAAAGAAAATGTTAATTAGACACACATGAATCATATAAAAGAGGAATGATATGTAAAGAAAAGTTTTCATTATTTACGATAGTGTGACAAAAAAAATCGTCATGTACTGTGACCGCTGAGGAATTGCAGGTTTTCTCAGACCTTGGACAATTACATCTATTTGACAAAACGCGTCAGTCTTTATTGTTTGCAAAATTACTCATATTTGTCATTGTGCGTAATTGTCTATGAGTGTTGTTTATGTTATCTAAGTGTGAATTTAAGCGAGAAGCTGTTAATGTATGATTGTTTCTTAGTAATCAGGCAACATTGGTTTATCCGTGTTTGTGGCTTTAAAAGGGCAGTGTTAAGTTAACAAGTGAATTATGATAATTTAAGTTTATTTGATTTTATGGTTATTTTCAGTTATATTCGTTAACTTATTTGTATAAACTTTGTTTACATTTTTGACCTTTCAAAAAGAGGAACAAAACAGCAAAATAAATAAAAAAGAATTATAGACTTGTCTCGTAAAAATCTGAACAGATGTGCACATTACAACTAAGCACTTGTGTATTTATTTCAATTAATACGAAAATAGTACCCAGTGTACCGACCTTGACGGGAATTATCTAGGAATTATTTTGTAGCTTGGCCACCTTGAATTGATCTGCCATCCGCACATCCAAGAAATATACAGTCAGTAATACTTATGTTTACCCTTATAACAAAAGATGTCTCTTTAGCCTTTGTCAAACAGACAGGCGTGGCGAATACGAAGCGAGGCTTTTTTTTGTAATGTATGGAGTTGTTTGAATCCAGTTACATAGAAAAGCGAAAGCTATCCGATAGCGTGACCGAACCGAGGCGGAGACGTGGCGAAGGCGTGTTTGGTCTGTTTGACGTCGTTCATAAAAAGTCAGCTAATACAACTGTCACGCCTCGGTTCGCTGCACCCAGTTTGACGTCTCGTATCGGTTCGTTATCGCTTCGGTTCGCTATCGCCTGTCAGTTTGACAAAGGCTTAACTGTCTTACTAATTGATTGCTGTGACAAACATGGTATTTTTGACTCACTCATACTATAAAAATGTCATACATTATTTTCGATCAACTTCTATCATTGATTGTTAATGAAAATCGAGCACTTTCTGATAGAATATACCCCAAGGAATGAAAAAATAATAATTGTCCATTTCTACTTCTGCCCACATACTCATGGTATAGACCCGGCAAGTAAATTGTTAGGCACAGATTAATCGTCAACCATTTTTTTGCATTTCTTGGGGTATATTTTATCAGTTAATGTTCGATATAACATATACATAATATAGGTATAATATGTAGGTATTATCCGCCCATTGTCGTGCAATGCTGAACGTACGCCTAATTTATAAAGAAATACATAAATATATATGATATTTATATTACATATTTATGATTATTTTTTATTAAATTAACATTATTGGTACGCGATAGAGTTAAAATGTCGTCGTTTAGAGTCTCTACCGTATAGTATGAACAATTATCGAATAACAGATGAGGATATATATTTTTAACCATATATTAGACCAAAAGTAATTGATTGAAAGTATATGTTTTGTTTGAAAACTCAATGAGCGCAATATAAACACTGCAGTTTCATTTTCAATGCAGTTTGTTATTCTGTTTACAGGTTCTCGACATATCTAGAACAGGATTATCGCGGCCTTCACCTATTTTTTTTAAAGAAAAAGTCGAAAGTTGAATAATTGCATACGGAATCTGTTGAAGTATGGCAAAAAAAAATTATGTTATGACTGTATTTTTAAAAATGTTGCATATTAAACTAATTGAAATGTTTGTGCAAAAATTTATTCAAGATTTATTTTAAACACTTATTTATGTAATGTTTTATTTTAAAAATTACAGCTAGACTTAACACTAAACATGACGAGTTTCTTTTAATAACAACTTCTCCGATTTATCTTCATTAGAAAAATAGTTAACACGTTCTAAATTCAAGTGCCCGGTTAGCGGACACACCGGTTTGCAATAAATATTAATCGATTTCTGTCAATAAATTAAATATTCGATCGAAATTGACAAGACAGTGATCTAACCAGAGCGATCATCGCTGTAAGATCGACGTCAGTTACATTTTATTCAGCGAACCTAAAGGCTTGGTTGTATCGACAGAGGGCGATTTCCGGTTTTCCGATTAATTAAGCCTTTGTCAGACAGGCGTGACGAATGCGAAGCGTGACGTTTTTATTTGTAATATATGGAATTGTTTGAATCCAGTCACATTGAAAAGCGAAAGCGATCCGATAGCGTGACAGAACTATCGGACTGACGTCTCGCTTCGGTTCGGTATCGCTTCGGAAACGCTTCGCTTTCGCCTGTCTGTTTGACAAAGGCATTAGTGATGTATGATCGCGATGAACTCGTTTTATGCGCGACGAACGGCTTTATGATGCGGAGACCGTATTTTGACAGATATTTTTTAGTACATTATCTGTCAAAGTTCGATATCCGCAGCACTGTGTGCTCAGTTTGATTGCATCTACTACACCGCAGTAAGGACGCGGGGTGTCGTACTACTATCTAGCCACAAAACCAGTAGCTTCGGATATTACGGGAGTTTCTTATTCTCTATCACTTACGGACTTACGACTTTAGATTAGTTAGTGATACGAACTAAAATTTGGTGACAACACGATTGGACAGTTGTCCCGGCTCCCGATATGTTTTTAGAATTTACGAATTCAGAATTAGTGAGGAGTAGGGGTCACATAAAACTTTCGGCCCGGGCCCGTATTTAAGTTGATAAGCTAAGAGATCAGACCCTCAGTTTCGGATTAAAAAAAAAATTGTAATCCGCAAAAGTCAGTCGGCTAGTAAAATAAACTTACACCTACTTATTTAACGGCAAAGGGAAATTAACAGCAATTTATTTAAGAAGGTACCCATATCAATCGTGAGATCCGATTAAATCCATAATCGATTTGAAATCGATTTTTAATGACGGATAATTTAAATCGAGTTAACTGATTTGTTTTCGCTGCATAATATTTTAATAAATTATATTTTATTTATAATGGAATTATCTTGTGGAAAATAAAACATGTTTGAAGTAAAATAATAAACTAGAAACGTAAGAAACATCTAGAGCAGACCTGCTTTTCCCAATTATGTTGGTGTCGGCTTCCAGTCGAAATGGAAATGTAATGTTTATGATCTTGTCAATACAAATGAAGTTGTCTCCGCACACTGTTGCATACTGGTGTGGTAACAGCACTACAGTGTGTCTGCCTGATCTCCAAAAACCAGTAACTGGGTAATACGACACCCCTTGGTAAGACTAGTTGTCAGACTTTAGAGCTTTTAGAGTAACGAAAGATCTAGAAATGTTTGATCTAAGTGTTTTCGAGGCACAAAGGAAACCCGCTATGATACATGGTCAGCCATCATTAGACGAACCTCGGCAAGATTAACCTGAAAGAACGGCCTGTGCGGCTGTAATAATTTAGCCACGAGTTCTAGATCACGTATCTGTTATTTATTATTAATTTGCAGAAGCTGTAAACGTCAGGTGAGACAGATTAGATATTAATAGAACATGGGTCAATATTGTCATTCTTTTTATGTCTCTAGTCATATGAAAAATGTAATAAACGCTAGCGAAAGTTTATATAGCTGATATTTCACGTACAAACACGATAAATCATACTCTTTGAGATGTAAAACCCATGTAATTTTCGAGCATTAAGACTGCTAGTTTGAAAGCTTATTACGAGTATAAGCTGGGGACAACTTGTAAATAAATGAACAACACATTGCCGCTTGTATTTTATGTCAATTTAAATTTACGCTCGCATAAATAATGGCCGCGTAAAAGGTCGACTTTCTGGGCCAACTGACGTAACCACCCTAAAATATTTTTTATAAATCGAATCGTGTCGATCGTTCACTGAACGATAACGATCCTTCATTGTTAACCAATAAGAACATTAACATCAAACTAATCGAATATCGAATCAAATTGATCGGCTTATTAGTGAATGAATGATACGAATTATTTATATCATTTTTATTAATATGCCGTAGAATTTAGGTCATTACGGCGGTCGATTTCCGGTGATATTAACGTCTTGATTTACAGATTCTTTTACCTTGATGAATGAAGAAAAAAAAGGTGATTATCAAATTGTTGGTTGTAAATTAATTTGTACAATGCTGTTGCTAAATATTTATGCTTGATGTTCGCGTTGTTCTGCGAATTTTACGATGTATATGCGAATGGCGGACGGGGCCAGTAAAATTAATTAGCCGGACGGAGAGCCTATGAATGGAGCCTCCAGAGATCCTAATTTATTTATGATGACCACTAATCTCGGTTCAAGGATCTACAGATAAGATGGCGGGATTCATATAGGTACTTACAAGAGCCAATCAGAGGAGCCAAAATAGCAATTCTGTCATGTCGTCTTAATACCCGAGTCTTCAAAATAGACGTAATTTATATTTAATTATATGTATTTTCATATTTATAAAGCAAACATTCCTCGATGTTAAAAAGTATAATTTATTGCGTTATAATATAATTTATAATAATTCACGTTAATATAGTCATAAGCAGCTCAAATGTTTCAGAAATATATATTTATTACGTAAAACTTTATGTGGGAAATGATGACCTCATGTAGGCAGTTTAATTTCACGGCCAATGATTATGATGTAATACTACATAAATGTTTAATTGCAACATTTTAGGGCCAATAAAATCATTACAGGCAAGTACCAAGACTGTTCATTCGCAGTATAGTACATTGTTTGTGTCTGTACGAAAAGTACTCTTGGCAAAATAATTGACACTTTTGTGAGTCATATTATAGATTTAGCTGTTGCACACACAGTGTATCAAAAACAAATTATGTAATCTATTATTCGGGTAAACTAAAAAAAAGTTTTCCGAAGAAAACTGTACCGGAGAAAGATTGCAACAATATGGGGGAGATCTTTTCTTCCAAAGTTTTCTCCCGATGATCGTCCAAATATTATTACCCAGTTGTTTATTATATTTTAAAGCAAATAAGCATGGAACAATTATTTTCTAGTTTACACAGTTGTAAAATTTTGCATCTCTCATAGTTTTCTTTGTAGTCAAGCAACGGTTTGTGTTCCAAAATAAAAAATCACTTTAACTTTTACTTTTCTTTACCTTGCCTAACAATGGGGTAGTGTAGTAATAGAGATATATTACTACACTACACTACACTTTATAATACGGAAGATAATTCTATTCGAGATGTTATTAATACATCAACCAATTCTGTAGAGCGTGGCCTGCTAGCTGCGGGCGAGTGGGAGTCGGGTCTATGGCTTCAGGCGCTACCGTCACCCAACATAGATACCGTGGCTTGGTACGTGACGATAGGTAGAGACTCGGATGGCATGACGACTATATTGCCATGGAAGTTGGGTAGATCTTTGGTGTGGGACGCAACGTTTGTCGACATCCCATCTTCCTGGTATTACATGTTGTGCTGGTGCGGCTGCTGCAAGATCCGAAAAACTCAATCGGCGCATATACAATGGCTTGAGTAGTATATATATGTATTTGAGCCATTTGGGGTTGAAACACTAGGGTCCGAGTGCCCACAAAATTTTCAAAGACATCGCCAAGCGTATAGTCGATGCTTCGTGTGACCATGGGCTGACCTATTTCTTGGTCAAAGGATCAGCATTGCCATCCAACGTGGCAATGCTGCCAGCGTTCTGGACTTTTTCCTCATTGACAGCGATGTGGATGAATTTTTTGACGCCCTGTAATTTTTTGTAAATATTTTACTATTAATTTTAGTATATAAATGTAGTACGTATATAATGTTATTTAAAATACCTAAATAAAAATAAACATACGATATTCGAGATATTTTATTCTTCCAGTTATATTGAAACTTCAACGTTTTTCTCTCAAATCACATAAAAGTACCAAATTGTTATAAATCACTATTCGTTCCAATCTATGAAATAAAACAATAACGAATAATAAAAGAATATCAATCTGTGATTGATTGCACAAATAAAAGTTCTGACAAATGACAAACAAAATGTTAAAACATTCCATTTTTTATAACCGCGACATTTTGTATTCAAACTTTTTGACGGCTTATCATTTTGTTGAAGCCATTCGATTATGAATTTTGCAATCTATAAAATATACAAATTCCTTTTTGGAATATGACATAGCCCCCCCACCCCGGACGCCGTTGTGAACGGTCGTGTTACAAAGAGCTCCCGTATATTTTAATCCTTAAAAGTAATTACAACTGCCTAAAGTGATATAAAAACTACACAGTCAAGTGCATAACATTAATATCAGTGAACAGTGTTCAAATAATAGATGTGCATAACATAACATTATTGTTTTGGATCAAAATACTCAAAACAAATGTAAGTGACTTTGCTTAAAAAAAGTGAAAGGATTGACCTTGGACCTCACATAGCGGACATTTGAACTCAATAATCACATCGTTACAAGCTAAGTGCCTAATTCGTTAAGTATTATAAAGACGTGTTGGCCGAGCGGTATAAAACGCCGCACGTTGAACTGAACATCGAATCGATGTGAGTTCGAATCCTGAGGGATTTCCAAACGGTCATCTTTTTGGAATTTATTATTGTTGGAAACAATTAAATTCATCAATATCAACTCTTTTTTGCCAATAAAACCTACAAATACCTATCAAAAATTTTCAATAATTCTAACTTTACTACTAATACAAGATGTATAAAACGCCACCTAAGACATCAACGCAAACTACACCCTCACGCTCGGAATCAGATATCACCAAACTTTGCGCTGACGAAGATCTTCTCTCCACCAAGACACAAGAAAATATCACGCAGAGAGCAAAACGACGACGACAGTCACCAAATAAAATTGGTTCAGAAGGTTTTGCTGATGAATTTACCATCTTCAAAAACGAGATCACCAGCATTATGAAAGACATGATAAACGATCTGATGCTGTCCCAAAACTCACGAATGGACAAAATAGAGAACCACATTTTGGAAATCAAGTCGCAATATCAGCAAATTGAAGAAACAAATGGCGAGATTGAAAAATCTATGACTAATGTCTCTGATCAGCTGACATCTTTGGATAGTAAAATTACTGGTTTAGAAACAAGTAGGATTGCTATAAATAAGAAAATTACAATACTGGAGGAAAAATTAGACCACTTCGAGCGGAGCAGTATTAAAACATGTGTCGAACTTCGCAATGTACCTAAAGTACCTAACGAGAATAAGAATTCTTTGTATAATAAGATTAAAACTCTCTCTAAAACATTGGAAATAGAACTGCAGCCATCGGACATCCGAGACGTCTCTAGATTACCCTCTAAAAAGGACAGCAAAACCTCTAACGTTACGGTCGAATTTTCAAATACTTTACTTAAGAATAATTTTCTAGATTCAGTTAAACTTTTTAATAAAAACAATGTTAACGGTAAATTAAACTCAACTCATTTAGGATTTGATTCTTTAACAAACAGCCCTATTTACATTGCCGAGCAACTTACTACATACGCTAAGAAACTGTTTTTTAACACGCGAAGCTTTGCAAAAGCTAATCAGTACACATATTGCTGGGTTTCCAACGGGCGAATTATGCTGAGGAAATCTACTGATTCTCCTCATATTATTGTTAAAAATGAACAGCAATTAAGTGACTTGTGCCTGGCAAACAAAGCGTGACTAAAAAAATGCGCAACTAAATTATTATTTGCTTATGTTATGTATTTCCTTGTATTTACTCTAGAAATTTACTTTAAAATATACTTTGGTAACACAATTACTCATCACATGACACAAACATACTCACACAATTCTTATACAACACACTCTCAACTTGACATATCGAAAACACCTTCAATCCACCTCCACTTCATTCCTGACTGTTCTTCGCTACCATTATCACCAGCTTATTTTGAAGATTTATTTAACTCACAAAAATGTCTAATAACTTCCATGATTTCTTAGATAATGTCGATCAATTCTCTGTATCTCAATCCTACTCATGTACCACGGAGCAAGTTTATACATTTATCGAACAACCTGATAACTATTTAAAAATATTTACACAAAACATTAGGTCAATTAATTGTAATTTTTTGGGATTAGAGACATTGCTTGCACGTATGTCACTGGATTGTGAAATTATAATACTTACGGAATGCTGGCTACCCTGTCTCAGAAATCATAATATTCCTATTATTCCAAATTACACTATGTATAACACTAAAAACCACAAAAATCAAAGTGATGGAGTTGTTACTTATATAAGGTCAGATATACTCTGCTCCTGCAAGGAATTAGATTTCGGTTTTAGCGCTAGTGGACTTGTGTTGGAGATAGCTACTGATTTTGCTATTCTTTGTGTATATAGGTCACCTTCTAATGGCAACATTGATTCTTTTCTTACTTCACTTAATAACTTGTTGCCAAATTTTACTAAATTCAACACAGTGGCTATATGTGGTGATATAAATTTAGATATTAAACCCTCTTCCTTAGATAACCGTTCTCATGAATATCTGAACACTCTAGCTTTTAATGGGTTTCTTCCCTCACATAATTTTCCTACTAGGGGGGAAAATTGTCTTGACCATATTATGATTAAAACAAAATCACAAAGTATCTCACTGGTTCTTGACACTACAGTAACTGATCATCACTCGCTACTTCTTTGCATTTACAAAAAAAACACTAAAGTTAACGCTATAAAAAGGTTAGATAAAATTGATTTTAATTCCCTTGACAGTTCCCTTGAAAGCTTAGACCTATCTCATATCTACTACATATCAGATCCAGATATAGCAACCGAAACGTTCATTAAAATATTACAAAAAGAAATTTCAAATAGCACTACTACCATTAAAGTACCAGCAAAGAAAAAAATCCTCAAGCCCTGGATAACCCCGGGCTTGCTAAAATGCCTAAGACACAGGGACTCACTGCACAGACAATTAAAGCTATCACCAACTAATTGTACTCTACAAATTTCCTACAAGCGATACAGGAATTATTGCAATAAAATAATTAAAAAAGCTAAACGCCTTTACGATACTCAAGAGTTACATAAAGCTGGAACAAACTCCAAAATTCTATGGGATACCATTAAGCGAATAGTCAATATTCCAAAGGCTAAGCAACAATCAGCCCAACTTCTATCTCAAAACCACACACCAACTAAAACATGCAATGAGATTAATGATTACTTTATTAGTATTGGAAGGACACTGGCCGATGGTATCGTTAGCAAATCAATTTTACCTCAAGCAAGTATCCCTACACAAGCGTCTACATCATTTGTCCTCGAACAAACAGATACCGATGAGATTACTGATATCATAGGATCCTTAAAGTCAACTGCAGCAACTGGTTGGGATGGTATTTCTTCTGCTTTTCTCAAAAGGTACTCTAGATTATTAGCACCAGTCTTAACTTATATTTTAAATATTTGTTTAGAGAACGCTATATTTCCTTCTTCTTTCAAGAGAGCTGTAATCCATCCTATATTTAAGGGTGGTGATGGGAACTCGTTTAACAACTACCGCCCAATCGCGGTGTTGTCTGCCCTGTCGAAGGTCTTCGAGCGACTGATAAATAATAGACTAGTCAAATTTATTGAGCACTATAAATTAATTTCAACGCAGCAGTTTGGTTTCCGTAAAAAGAAATCGACTGCAGATGCCATTCATCAACTTACTAATTTTATAGTTGCGAATATAAATAACAAAAAAAAGGTACTTACCATCTTCCTTGATCTCGCGAAGGCCTTTGATACGGTTCCCATCAATACCCTTCTACTAAAATTAGAACGCATGGGTGTCAGGGGTTTACAGCTTGAGCTTTTTAGGAGCTATCTTTCAAACCGCACTCAGTTGGTCAAAATGGGTGACTACATGAGTGGTGAGCGTCCGATTTGTTACGGTGTGCCTCAAGGCAGTATTTTGGGGCCAACCTTATTCCTGATATTCATTAATGACCTTTGCAATCTTAGTGTCACAAACGGACAAATTATATCTTTTGCCGATGACACAGCACTTACTTTTGTAGCAGACTCATGGTCAACCCTCCAAAATACAGCACAACTTGGATTTATTTCAGCTTTTGACTGGCTCCGGTCTCACTCCTTGACGCTCAATGCTTCAAAAACCAAGTTCATGACATTCTCGATTTCTTCAACTTCACAACCAAAAATTCCTCTTAGTCTAAAGGCGCATACCTGTGAATCCCATATTCAAACAGTTTGCCAGTGTCCCTTAATTTCTTCTACTGACACCATTAAGTACCTAGGCATAACAATGGACAAATATCTTTCATATAAAGAACACATTAATGTTATCACTGGCAGAATTAGGAAACTTATTTACATTTTCAAAAACCTACGGTACGTCGCGAATAGTAAAGTAATTCGAACAGTTTACTATGCCTTGTGCAATTCAATTATTACCTATTGCATTTCCTGTTGGGGCGGAATCGCTAAAACTACCCTGAAGTCTTTGGAAGTGGCTCACAGAGCAATCTTGAAAGTAGCAACTTTTAGGCCTATTCGTTACCCAACAACTCAATTATATCAAGATTGCAATGAGCTTAATGTAAGACAATTATTTATCATGAAAATTTTACTGAAGCAACATCAGGAAACCCCTTTTATTCCTATCGCAAAGCGACGTAAAGATAACATCTGCACTATTCCTCCGATTAACTTCACCTACACAAAGAGATTCTTTTATTACCTCGGTCCCTATCTTTACAACAAAATGAACTCATCTTCACCGGTCTATGAATTGCCTTCTTCTAAATTTAAATTAGTTATTCGTTCATGCCTCCTAGGGAAATCCTATGATGAGACAGAGGAATTTCTTTCAAATTCATTTAAAAAGTTAAACCTTGTTTAGAATTTTAAATATTACTATTGTTGCTAATTAGTGAACTCACAAAAATATCTACAGCGCAGGTTTACTCAACACATGCATTACATAACACATACATAAACATACATTACACTAACAAACAGACACAAGAACACAACACTCATACATTTAAACACACATGCACAAATTTAGATTAAGTCTTATTTTAAGTATATTGTGAAAAACTAGAAATTACTTATAACCTTTAACATTTAAGTATTGTAATTTGTAACATGTCATTGTTCCAAATCCAAATATGGGGCAGGCACTGTTTCTCCTAAACACAGGTTGCGCTGCAACTTAGCTAGGAGAACAGAACTACACCCACAGATTTGTTTTTATAACCTACATTTACTTAAAATACAAATAGATTCGAGTACCATCGAGTAAAAAACATTCACTGATGAATGAAAAGTTATGAATGAAAAATAACTAGCTAGGTACTAGCCTTGACCTGAGTGACTCTTAACCAGGTTTTACGAATGATCTTCTGAGAGTCGTTCTACCGGTTTAGGCGCAGAAAGCCTAATTCTCAAAATGGCAACCGAGTCGCAAAAGGCCAATAATTTGCTTTTTTCAAATTTTGTAGATTTTTTTTAATGTTCAACCCCGCAACCGATATTAAAAAAAAACCTGCAAAATTAAATTACATTGCCGAAAAATTGAAAACTCAAAATAAATAATAATCATGGTAAATATAAAACTACATAATAAAATATTAAAAAAAATAATGGTATTCATATTTTCGTTTTAAACTATTATTTTTCTCTTGATTATTATTCGGTGACAAGAAATATAGGTAAGGCTTTTTAATTTATTTGGACTTTGTTAAATAATAATAAAAACCGTTAGAAAATACCACTATATCTTACAATTATTTCAAACAACTGACTCTAAAATATTTGTCATCACCGAACCACTTTCTTTTCATGCAGAAGGATTAAGGTTAGTTTCACTACCCAAAACAGGCGACCACAAAAAGTTTTAATGGAACCGTACCTTAAATGGATGTCGTTTCGATTTACGCATATTTAAATAAGTAATTACTTACGAGATTATATTTGTTTGCGATTATGCATTACTCATATAAGCTGGACAAATAGTTCGTATTTGTTGTTATGCTTTCATAAAGAACATGGTCGGATAAAAGCATTATCTGCTAAATAAATAAAGCAAGGACAATTATTGTGTTGAAAGAATAATTCCGCTGTTTTAGCAATGCGCGTTGGGTTGTCGATAACGTCAAAGTCGCAGGGAATAGATGGATGAGAAACGCACAGAACCGAGAAGTATGCCAGAAAAATGGGCTATCCCCAGTAATCGGTGATTGAAAGTGGAATGATGGTGATGATGATAATGTTTTAGCAATTAAATTACAGGTAGCTATTAGCTCTCTACAATTTTATATACACAAATGTGATTTTGGAAAACAGCTTGTTTTAGTTCTGAAATAATGTATAATTTGTGATAGTGATTCATTTTCTCCAGAAAATTTTGCTGGCGAGGCGTCGTAAATAAGAAAATCTTCACTCACTCAAGAGTAAACAAAACGAAAAAGAGATGATCCAAAAAAAAACACGAAATGTGGATTAGCGGTTCTTGATAAATGTGCACAAAAACAGAAACACTCGGCTTATGTAACGCCCGTGAGGATCTATATGAGATTATAAATAAGTTTGTGGCTCCAAATAACGTGTTTTGACTGTTCAAAGTCGTCTTGGGTAGTTTTCTTAATAAATATTTATTTATGGCAACAAAAGTTGGAGGTTTAACGTCGTTTTGAGAAATTGAGTTATTTTTGGGGCGTGTCACGACCGAATGGACGTTTCTTTGCGGCTCTATTTTTGGTCACTGTTTGTTGTTTTTGGCAAATGGTTTTAATTTTTTGGCTTTTTATAATGATCGACGACTTCTCTGATAATTTAGTACTAATGGACCTGAATAAACTTTGCAAAATTCTTCTATTTCTTCGATTGTTGATTTCTGAAGATTTTTTTTTTTTAATTTATCGATAGGTTTGCGATTGACCGTTATCTCGCCTGATGGTTAGCGCTGATGTGGTCGACGGTGAAACATGCTTCCCTAGAAGAAACAAATTCACTATTGACTCACTTATTTACATATTACCACCTCTTTACATGTTGTTATTTTCATCTTTAATGAAAAGGAAAGTTCTAAAGATAAAAACAATGAAAAATTAGGTCACCATTTAAATTGTATCTATTTTATCTTACATCTGATCTCGATTATCAATCTTTTAACATCAGATACGCACCTTTATTTAATCAATGTTCAGATAAAATTATCAGATGGTCACAGTTACATTGATATTTATTGTTTTATTGATAAACTTTGGCGACAGTTTTACGACATTTTGTCACTAATAAACATTGTTCTGCTGACTGAGTTCAAGTCATGAAGATGTTGCTAAAATAATCAAATGTCAATCGTAACTTGTCACGGATTTTATAAGCCCACGATCTTTAGTCGTATAATTTGTCAATGATTTACAATTACATGATTGATGGCTCCTTATAAAATGATCACTCACAGAAACAACAAATAAAGCAAGAAAAGTTTTTTAGATATTATATTACAGCATTATCCGGGAAAACTGTTTAGTTTTTGTTTTTCTGTTTTCCAGATATTTTTGATAAACTTAAGGCTCTTTTTTATCGTGGTAAAATCATCAAAAGAGTCTTCCCACCCAGGTCTACCCTGGGTGGGAAGACTCGTTTGATGTTTTTCGGGAGAGACTGTCAGACTCAAAGTCAAAGTCAAAGTCAAGTCAAAGTCAAATCATTTATTTCAATTAGGCCATCAACGAGGCACTTTCAAACGTCGAATATTAACATTAAGGAAATGGGATGGGATGGGATTGATTCTACTCGTACTGACTATAATTCACGGTGTTCTTCAATAGCCCTTTACGTTCCGGGGTCGCGGTAATTCGTACAGTCCCGCAACCAAACTTAAGGCACTAGAATAACAATACAGTACCAAGATAAAGCACAGTTAGTGGCAGTAAGGAATGCTGCGCACGATTGATTCAACTGCGCTGTTGTAGTGCCTACAAATGACAGTTGTAAGTTGCGCCAGTGGCACAAATTAGATGAATTGTCTATAAGAGCCTTTTTGTTGTGTAGAGTTACTATGTTGTATTAACTACGATTTGCAGTGTATTGTGATTTGTGGTTAACCACTACTTTAAAGTTGACGTTTAGAATTACAAAGAAAATCTGTCATCATTTCATGTAGGCAATAAAACATACATTACTAGCTTTCACTCCTGGTTTCAGCTGCGTGATAGTCGAAAATTGTTAAACAAAATATAGGGATGACAGGACTATTCGCTAATCCAGGCTATAAACTATTTGCGTGCCAAATTTTATCATAATCTACTTAGCCGCTTACGTGTGGAAGAGTAAAAAACATCCATCCACTTATCTTCACAAACTTTATAATGAGATTTACCACCCTGGGCAGAAATCACTCTGGTCCGTACTTACTTCATCTGCCTTCGATCAATAATAGTATTGATCGAAAAAATCCGCTGTAAAGGCTTACACACATAAATAACGTCAATAACTCATCAAAAACATTCCTAAATATTCGTCACACAAACACAATCGTTTTCACTTCCAACGCATGTCGTAAAATTCCTTGCTCGGTGTAATTCGACCTGCATTGCCCAAAATTAGATTAGCTGATCGCCCAGAACTTTGCCCGGGTGTAAATTGATCTAAATGCATTACTAGTATTGCGTGAGCCGTTGCATACTGTTTTGGCATAATGCTGACTAGATATTTTATGCTGAAGCTAAAAGGATTACAAGGTAACCTGCTAGTGATATTGGGCAAAGATCATGCAGGTTTTCACGGACTTCAGACATACGTGAGCGATATTTTCTGTATTTATTTAATTTTTGCCTTTATTCAGATATGAAATAAACAAAAGATAAAATCATTACATAAAGATACGGCTGACTTTAAATATTACGTTGGTGTACTCAATTAAGATGGTGCATATATTTGTTTTTGAAGTGAAAACTTCTTTAGCGGCATTGTGCACTTTTTTTGGAATGGGTAAAAATGTTAAAATCGCTTCAGGACACGTGACCTGATCGAAAATTCGTAAGACGGCGCAGGGCGCTTGCTTGCTTGTGTGTTTATTACTATTGAAGTTTTCACTTCTGCCGGCACTCCCAGAGTGCAAACCGTCGTTTTTTTTTTATTCAAAGATAGTTTCGCAATTGACCACTATCGCGCCTGTTGGTAAGCGAAGATGTGGTCGATGGTGGAGCACGCTTGCCTAGAAGTAACCTATTAACTCTTGGTAGTTAATTCGCCAAATGTGTCCTCTCTGGATGGAGTGGAAGGGATTGTCAATCTCGTACTAACTAAAATCCACGGTGTTCCTTCAATTGCCCTCTACGTTCCAGGCGTCACGGTAACTTGCTTAGACAGTCACGCGACATGCCGCGCATGCGTAATAGCCATGTTATCTTGATTCTTATTTTCTTATTATAATTTAAACTAGGCAATAAGTATTTATTCTACATAGTACAAGAATTCCTAGAAACTGTTACATAACATAATCGATAAATATCTTAGCATTAATTATAAACCATATCGTGATCGCCATTGCCCTTAACAGTTGACTTTTACAGCCAGACAGAAAACAATCGAATGCTTACGTTTATTAAATGGTTCGATAACAAATTGCATTAATCAACAGTGACGTGAGTTTTTGCAGGTAGTCAGTGACGGGATCGGGGCACTGTCTAAGCAGGATTCCGTGGCTCTGGAACGTAAAGCGTAACTGAAGGGACAGGGTGAACTTTTGTCAGTAATAGTCTGACTGTCTGTAAGACAGACAGACCTGCATGGATGTCCGTAGTTAAGAAAGACTTAGACAGAAATTGTATTGACCCAATGACGACTCAGGAATAACATATTTGGAGAAAAATGATTAGGAAAGCCGATCCCAAATAAAAATGGGATAAGTCCTTTCCGTTCCACCTAGAGCGAGATAAATTCTACGGCTAGCCCAATCAAAGTAAAAGACAAATCATTTATTTCAATTAGGCCATCAGAGTCACTTTTGAACGTTGATTTTTAAAAATAAAGGAAATGGGATGGGATGGGATTGATTCTACACACACATGGGAATAATCCCACTTCCATCTAGTGCTGTTTACAGCCACGAATTTGGATCAAGAGGACTTTACCATCCAAAAAAGGTAGTCAGTAGCCCAAAAACTGGCATATAAATGCATCTAGTGAGACTGGAAGCCGACCTCAACATTTTAAGAAAGACTGGACAGATAATAAAGCCAACCAATAAAGCCAACTAAAAAAACCTAAGTCCAGTGTTTACGCAAGCAACGGTGTTTAGACATAAAATTGACATTTAACACAACTACTTAAGACTTCTAAGAAAACCGTAAACGTTTAGTATTCTTATCGTTACATCTGTGTGAACGTGTGTTACATTCTAACTGATTTGAAGGGCAAGCCAGGAATTTTAAATTTATTAAATCAAGTTGGTTACTTTATTGCAGATTGCGAGATTGTGTCCCTGGTAGACACAGGGACTCCTAGGAAAATGGCGGATTGTCCGGGATGGTAGAGAAATTGATAGGAATATTAGATAAGGTAGGGAAAATATGGCGCCAGATGATGGAAGGTTTGTTATTAATCGCCTACCAGAATAGTACCTATTTTAAAACCAATAAAATGAATGCCTGCCAGAATGGATGAATGCTCGCCAAATTGTGTATCATAAAGTATTGTAGAAATTAACCTATTATGATAAAAAACGACCTAACCTAACCAAACCGAACTCGAGGTGTCCCTGAAATCTTGCTAAAGCGAGTTTTAGATTTGGTGAGCGTTTATCCATTTTGATATACAAAAAGAATTATTGATAAGCATTTAAATTGTAGCCATAGAAGAACAGGGTTATTTGTAAAAGCACTGTTTCAGGCGCTGAGGTAATGCTTTTTGAAGATAAGAATGAGAAAAGGATACTCTGTGGTGGATGTCAAAATACTAAAGTTGGTATAGAAGAAATGGGCCTAATCTTTGTCACATTAGGCCCATTTCTTCTATACCTACGAGTATTATGTTTGTGTATATTATTTTTGTGATGCCGGGCATCCAAATTCGTGCTATAGACGGTGACAAGCAAATATGTACCTATAACAAACAGTTTTTGTAGAAAATAACCTACATTCTGCCTTTTAGAAACACAGGTGGAAATAGCAATGTGGAAATGTGAAAACAATTGAACCGTACGTCAAACTCTTAGAAGTGTTGCCAGGTAAAATTGGGAATGCAATCATTTCTAATTTTGCTTTTACCACCCGAATCTATTTCCACGTCGTAATTCTAAATTCGGATGGCGACACCGTCATTCAGTTGTTTCTGATTCATGTGTGCAATCCAGGTGATTCAATGTTTTCCTTTGATATCCAAAGTAAAGTAGAAATCACTTTAGAGAGTAGCAATCATGTTGCAATACTGTGCTAAACGCGTTGAAAAAGAGGTTAGATTCTTTTCACACCACCTGCTCGAAAATGTCAAATTATATGTCAAGCAACCTTAACCTAAAGTGAGTCATTAGTGGCCGAGGGCACAGCCGGTCAATAATGTTGTACTGGATTTCATTATTACCCGCTGGTCAATAATGTGATTTGAATTTGGAATATGTTTATAAACAACAAACACCCTTTGGTGCCAGAAAGATTTTTTTTTTAATTTTCTTTTCCCTTTTGGGAAGAGAAAGGGATCTATCTAGCCCATGCAGCCTAGATTTTTTTTTTTGGTTCTTTTCGTCCCTCTTTGGGGCAGGCAAAGGGAGCTGAGCCCATACAGCCAAGTCTGATTTAGTGTGCCAGAAAGAGGAAAGCTATTCTCGAAACCCTTACTACGCGTTACTGTTTTTTTATTTAATAAATACTTTGTTTTTCGTACTATGGCTATTATTTTCTCACAGTAGGTGTAAAAAGTAGAGTATCCTCCTCTGGGCTAAAGGTGTCTTTGCCTTGGGCTAGCTTGAATACCTCGCTGCATTCAGGATTCTTGTATTAACTCCCTCGCTTCGCTCGTGAGTTAAACTCTTAACTCCCTCGCTACGCTCGGGAGTTAAATCCCGAATCCTTCATTGCGCTCGAGATTCAATATGACGCCCGTGACATAAGACACAACTTTAGCCCCTCGGTGCATAATCTACTATTGCGTGTTTTATGTGAAATGAAGTCTGGACACTGGGAGAAAGAAAAAAACTATGCATAGAAAAATGTATGCTATGGACTCTATGGTCGAGGTTTCTAAAAAGGAGGTAAAGCCAAATGTTAGTACAGTAGTATATCTTGTCAAACCTTTAGGAGGTCAATGCTCAAACATTTATCGATAATAGCGGATGTTTAAGTAAAAAAAGAAACAAAAAAATGTTGGCGCACGGTTTTCTCGCTACATAATGATATCTTGTCTAAGAGACAAATCGTTATTAGCTACTTATCGTACGCTTTTATGTAAAGCCTATAGAAAAAAAGTATTCGTCATACAATCTGAAGGAAAAAACTGCTTCTGTCGGGTTTTTTAAACAAGCAATCAGTTGAATATGACTCAGAGAAACAAACCGTTTTTGTTCACAAATATTTATGACTTCTAACAAAAATACAGAGATGCTATTGTAAACCAATCGTAACATCGGATATTATTATGTTACACGAGTCAAGGCCACAAGAGTTGCTAACCGCTTAAAATATTTCAGTTACAAAGTTGCAACAATAATAAAACTATAAACAAAAATATTTTAGATAAACCACGTACCTGTATTAATCGTTGCATAACGATTTTGCTAGAATATTATATTCGCGCTGGCAACATATCCAATACTTTATTTGAAATTTAATTTTGGAATACTGTTACAGCATTCGTAAATAAACACTTCAATTTTGAACGGCCGCGTTTGGTGCAATTTATTTTTGGAATTACGTCATTTTTTTCTTCTTCTATTTTAGTTCGGCCATGTTTTTTTTAAGGTAAAACGTCAAATGGTTGTCACATCATAGGTTGACGGTGAAAGTGAAAACGTAAACAAGTTTTGTTTTTCTATTCGTAACGCGTTTTCTCGTGGCTCGTCTGCTCTAAGTTTTGAGGCATTTCGTAAACTAGTGGTCAATATTCGATTAATGTATCACACTTTTAGTTGCGATAGCATGTAATAGGGGAACAGTGTATAAGACGGGGACGCAAGGTATGGTGGGAAATCACACACTTAAGGCAAATTTAACACAATACTAACGTAGCGCCCGTAACGTAGTGGCCGCTTGCAAATGTCGTCCTGATGGCGCTTGCGCTACGTTAGTGTTGTTAAGTATGCTTAAACAGTGTATGTCCCCATTTTACTTCGCGTCCCCGTCTTATACACTGTTCCCCTAATATTATTGATTACAATCTATGTCGCGTATTAATATTATAATCAGGTAAAATATGTAATTAATTTTGGATGTGAGCGGTAATTTCAGAAAAAACTAACCCGATTTGTAAAAAAAACATCCATTAATTAAAAGCTACACTACTAAGTGTCTCCGATGCATATGAAGTTTGTAGTTTAATAAAAAAAATCTAGGTAGGTATACTAGGTACAAAAGAAATGTGCCAACAAAATAAAAACAAATGCTATCACAACAATAAGTACTCTAAAGTAAGTTATCTAATCAAATTTTTTCAAACACCAATCTCCGAAAAACATTTGAGAAATGTGAAAAATACGTGACAGTATTTGCGGCGAGCCGTCTACAAAGAAACGCGTGGGTGTAGACAGTTTGACCTACCGACCGACCGCCTACGCGACACTAGATCGCCTTCGCTTCCCTACTGTTACATATCCGGTGTCAAAATCGTTAAATGTTTCGCGAGCTTCAAAATGCAGTCAAGGTTTTCAAATAAAGTGACTAAGTGTTTTGCAAAATAAAACTACACTAAAGAGTATTAGGAATACTTGTCTAACTAAGAGAGTAGAGTTTGTAAACAAAAATTCCACTTGCCCTATAAAGTATCCAGTAAAAAAAATTACTATGCAATTTACCCTCTACCACTTTCATGATTTCATCAGCAACCTCTGTGAAATACTTAATTAAAACAATAAACTGAATACCGTTTCTAGCATAAAGCTATTTGGATTCGCGATACAAGTGTAAAATAATGCCGCCGAGTTAAACCAGAACGGTTGTGAAAGCCGGGGATATGGGGCAGTGTCTCTGCCATAGATGCAGCGATAACAACAGTCCTTTGTTTTAAAAGTGAAAATATACGGTGCAATAATTTGCGCATGACCGCAGCTGTTGGTTATTTTGTGGCGGTAAAATATTGGTAAAAGCTGTTCACAATGATTGTATTTACTATTAATGTTCATTCGTTTCCGTATTGCTAGTTTATTTTTAAAGAACTATCTGTCGCTTGGACGCATTCGTAAGATCTGTTTTGTAGCGCAAGGCTACCGCGAAATGGCATCTTAGAATATAAACAATGAGTCAATGAATGCGTTTGATTTACCAATGACAGGTGGTTCTAGTGTCAGAAACAAAGTTGTACGGAATACAAATCATTTAGAAAATTAAATAAGAAACAAATTTTCTGGCAAAAAATAAGGCTAGGACTGTTTTGGCTATCATTGATACAAAAATACTCAAAAATGATAAGAGTATGTAAATATGTCTTGTTAATATTTGTTTTGCTGTATCAACAGCAGTTGCATGATGGTAAATGCAGGCAAAATGATAAGAAACACGCCTAAAGTCTTCTGAGAACGACTATCGCGATTTTTATAACGAGGTCACGATAAAGTTATAAAAACTGCTATAAATACTAAATTGAATCAAAAGTATAATAAAAATAACCTCATCTAAGTATTAATGCTCTATTCTGAATGAGTTCTAAGTTTTGGACAGGATACATAAGCAATGGATGATTTTAAGTTGTATTTTTGAACCTTCCTACATACCTAGATCACAGGATCTATAAGTACATGTTATTTCATGGATTCGGGTCAATCACAATAATTTTGTCGAATTGATATACTGACATACTAAAACATTCCCATTTTATGACAGAATTTCGTTACAAAGTAATTCAAGGTTTTCGAACGGGAACGTACGCAATTACACGCCGTATAACACGACCTTTATGATATAGGTTTTATGTTCATGTTGATCAGGTTCATATTGCATTTTAATAGACATGTTTTGACGCCATTGCATTTTATGGCTTTACAATGACTGGCCATAATGTGAAGTGGACAATGACAGTTTAAAGACAGTCTTAATTGGACTCCATTTAACTGTGTGGAATTGTGGAGCCAGTAAAATGATCTAGAGTGTTTAGCATACAAGACATTAATTTCACAGCTTCCTTATAGAAGGCATAATTATGATTTATATAGACATTTTTATAGAGTTACGAGATCGGTGGCATCTGCAGACAGACATACAGACGCTCGGTGGAGTATACATGTGTTAGATTGGAGACCACGTATGGGCAAACGTATTGTGGGGTACCCTGCGGTACGATACATCGATGTTTGAAGGAACAGGAACGTGATGGTTAACGTTCTGCCTTATGTCCAGCAGTGGACGGGAGTTACCTGAAGAGTGTCGAGATCGATACATGTGAAACACAGGCTACGCTAGTCATTTATTGTAAATATCAAAATATTTTTAATCATTTTTGTACTTGTACTTATTTATTTTTTTAAGTTATGACACCAGTAGTGGCTCGTGAAGGCTTATGGCGGTAAATCTCAAACTTAGGCAGCCACAACAGTTATTACAAATGATTCTCATGAACACGAGGAACAGTTTGTGCTACTACCAGAACTCTCAAGACATAAGAAAAAAATCTCACATTCGCAGTATCTATTGCGGATGTGACGTTTATCTAGCTAAACACCTACTAATCTCCGTTTAAACTTTCGAATTGATCAGCAAATCACGTCATGTATATGCACCGCGTCTTCGAAATTTCGGACTATTTGTATGCAGCCAGCGACACTTAACAAAAAGATTTAATGGCGTTATCGAGAAATTAAAGATCCGGTAGATCCCCAGCAGTGACAGGTGAATAGTCTATTCGCCTATAAAAACGACACGGTTTAGACGACACGGTTAGCGCAGTGGCTGAGCGATTGGACTGCTGCGCTGCGTGTCGCGGGTTCGATTCCCGCACGGAGCAAATATTTGTATGATCTACAAGTAGTTGTTCCGGGTCTGGGTGTTTGTGTATGTGAATTTATATGTTTGTAAACGCACCCACGATACAGGAGAAATTCCTAGTGTGGGGCAACGTTAAAAAAAATGCAGTATATTATAGTGAGTTGCATGTGAATATTATCGAATTACATTATTTGTGTTTTAGTTACGTCTAACTATAAAAAAAGTTAAGCATCTGTTGAACACCTGTCTAAAAAAACTGTCAACGTAAAACGGAATTTGACGTTAATATAAGGGGCGTTTTGCAGTTACACTTTTTTAGACAAGTAGTGTTTCTTTGTTACGACGACGGTTTAATTTTTTACCTATTTTATGTTGTACTTTGCATTCTGGTGTCGTCTAGATTTTCATGGTCATTTTGATGATTTTACCTGAAAACAAGAAAGATAAATTTAGTATCATGATCTTCGTATTTGTTTATTTTTTATAAAAAAAACGTAAAAATACGTGTGACACTCGGGGATTGCCGCGGTAAAGCTTTTGCATAGCATTTTTTATCAACTTATGCAATTATAATCATTTATTTATTTTATTTTTGAAGAAATAAAAGAAAAAATTATTGCCTACCGCGAATATTTAATGAGAATATCATCGCATCGTTGCTCTATGGGTAGATACTCTACAAATTAAGCTATGGTCAGCCACGTAAATCAAGTGAAACGTCAAGAAAAAATTCAAATTTTATTCATTCACGTTAACATGGCAGATGTGAAACAAAGTTAGGGTTTGGCTTATTTTCGTTACGGAATTTCTTGATTCGGTCGTCGCGTTCAAAGCACGCGATAAAAGCTATGGAACACCTTAATAAGAGTTAGTTCCTTGGAGTCTTTCTATCAGTCTTACAGATATGAAAATAGGGGTCGAGAAAAATGTCAAAACGTGATAACATAACACTATTCTCGATGCGGAATGCACCGCTATCTTATCATCTCTAAGTTTACAAAACACTGAAGTGCCCTATAAGTGTAGGTACAACATCGAGTTATCAGTTCGTGTTAATTGCTGTTTTAATGGTCTCTACGCTAATTGTTCTTGTTAGTACTTAGTATGCATTTAGTTTAGTGAGATAGGTCTTGTTTCAGAAATGCTGTTTTGTTTCTCATTTAATAGCTTTACAAGGCATCTTTAATTCCTAATGCGTAAAACAGTAGAAGTCATTCGAAAAAAGCACTGATATGTTTTGAAAATAAAATGGGACGGAATATACACGGGACCAGACGGTTGGCCACTTTTGGCCAAATAACCAGCATTGCCCCGTTAGGTGACAATAACTCTCCTAATTGCACAGTTTGCAATCAAATCGAAGACGTACAACACATGCTGATGCAGTGTGCTAGGAACAGAGTAGAACGAGAGTTATTTGTGAATGATTTTAAAATAAATAAATTAGATGTAGGCATAATCCAATCCATTCTATCTGTACCATCTTCGGATATTATTAAAAAGTTGTCCTATTTAATTATTGTTCTCCACGAATAACTCTTATTCATTAGATATTAAGTAATATTATAAACTAATTATAATAATGTTAGCTAATTAATGTAAAAAGGTACGATGGGGCTGACATATCTCTGATAAAAGCCCCTAAACAAAATATAGATTAAAAAAAAAAAAAAAAAAAAAAGGTGACAATAATTCTGTTGATTTTGGGCACGTTGACAGTGATGTGGGCGACTTTTTTCAAGCCCTTAAATTTTAATGCCCTATTAGTATCGCATATTATTTCGTTTATTTATTTATAGACCGGTCGCAGTATTTTGCGGCAAAAATCTCGAGATTAAAATTCTCCATGCATGCTTAACCTAACTCTAATCGTTCGATTATAAATCGTCTTTTAAATATCAATTTGAAAATTCTTAATCGACATTTTATCACTTGTAATTTGAACCTTTCTTAATTATTTATTCCAACTTTCCAAGAAAACATAGTTTTATTAGAATAAAGTTTGTTTTAGCTTGTAAAGCTACTGGTCTGTGTTATATAAGTAGTTACGTGTGACATACATCGATTGTGATTCAAATGATTTATTGATTTTATGCGTACGGGCACGTGGTCGTAATATTACGAGCATAATTTAACTTACATGCCATAATATTGCTTAATAATTATATAAGTAGCATATATCAATATACGACATATTAATGTGTGCATGATGTCTAATAATTCGGTTCAGTGATTGGGGAAACATGCTGTTTGCAAGTTTCGACAATCAATGAACCGCGACTATGTAGTTAAAGTTGCCTGCCGGCAGGACCCCGGGGTCATGGTAACCTTGAAGGATCACCGTGAATTTTAGTCAGTACAAGTGTAACAGTCCATCCCGCCCCGCCCTGAGTAGGAGGACTCATTTGATTTTACCACGATTAAAAAAAAGAAAACTAGTTAAAACTTTAGTTGAATTTACCACGATGTATTCAGTACCACCAACTTAAAACATGTTATAGGAATTAAACAATGGATTCATATCCATGAGTGATAAACGGAGATATGAAAAAGTTGAAAAAGGTATTGAACTTATTAAAGAATTTGAATATGATGTCGTCGTAGAGAGGACAGACAAGTTACAATTAGTCTGATAAAAAATTCAAATTCTCTATTCATATGAAGTGCATAAAGAAATAATTATTCTATCTATCTAGAAAATACAATTTAATTCATCAATGATCAAAGCCCGACTAATTACTACAAGATAACTCAAATTAATTACCTATTAAAGTTCTAAATTGTCAGTGCTTACGCATGTTTACATAACCGTCCGACCTTACTAACGAGATGCTGTATGTCATTGATGAATGAAATATTATGTCAGTGTCGTGCATGCGTCTGCGCCGACGTGAATGAATGATGGATGTTAGTGACCGACTTGAATGAATGACTGAGAGATAGTGAATAAAACTAACGTAGGAGTGAATGGTGTCGGGAGTGAAATGGGAAATATGTAGGAGTATAATTGGGATATCAATGCACTTTAGAAAGTAGTTATCAAAGTAAATGATGCGTGAATTTATGCATACACATTTGGGATTTTAAATTGGATTGTGTAGGTCAATCCACGTCAGGAACTGGTATCGCTGCATTGTAAGAAAAAAGGTAAACAGATCATAATGATCTTTTTACCTTTTTACCGACTTTGAAACAAAGGGGAGGTTCTGAATTCATCGGAAACTTTTAATCCTCTCAACCCTGCAAATATTCAAAGGCAAAAAGGTCTATCTTAGTAAAAACTGATAGTTATTATTAAAACCAGAACCAATATTTTCATCATCATTATAACAATATTGGTAAAAATCTGAATAAAAAAAAACGAGGGGTGCACTCGGGGAGTGCCGGCAGAAGTGAAAACTTCAATAGTAATAAAGACACACGAACATTCGCGCAAGCGCCCTGCGCCGTCTTACGAATTTTCGATCAGGTCACGTGTCCTGACGCGAGTTTAACATTTGTTACCCATTCCAAAAAAAGTGCACAACGCCGCTAAAGAAGTTTTCACTTCAAAAAAATGGAAAAGTCCAATTTTTCATGTAAATGATACGAACGATAGTCATTGTAGAATTACGCACTGACTTACTGAGGCCATATCACGAGTTTTCGCGTTTTAGTGACGTAAACGGGGACTTTGATGTTAATTTGATGGATAAAATTCGTTCCTCATTCGTACTTACGCTGGAGGCGTTTTTATTATTTTCAAACCAAGTTACGTCGTAATACACAAGTATGCTAAACGTGAAATACGTAGAATTTATGAGTCTCATTTTTAAAGGGATCGTCACTAGTCTCCTCAGTTCCAAAGATCACTGAACTTGAAGAAACAACGCGGGTCTGAGAAACAGTCTAGGCCAAAAGAGAACAATAATATTATCAATGGCATGCGAGCTATGTGTGCCAATTTACAAAGAACATTAAGTTGTTTATAGCAAAATACAATGGCCGTAACATCGATAACATGTGATAAGGGAATCGATTTTTCGCTACACACATCGTCGCATTTGGCCAAGGACTAAATACGAGATTTAAATACTGAATAACTTTGTTAGACTCATTAATGCCTTTGTCAAACAGACAGGCGAGTCTGAAGCGATAACGAACCGATACGAGATGACAGTCCGATAGTTCTGTCACGCTATCGGATCGCTTTCGCTTTTCTAAGTGATTCAAACAATTCCATCCATTACAAATAAAAACGACTCGCTTCGCATTCGTCACGCCTGTCTGTTTGACAAAGGCTTAAACGAAAACCTGATATGTTATTTTCATAATCATTCATCATCATATCTGCATATTGTCCACTGCTGGACAGGGTCCTCCTCCAAGGAGCGCCACAGTGCACGATCTCTCGCTTTTTTCATCCAGCTATTTTCTACAGATCATCGCTCTATCTTGCCGGGGGACGTCCCTCATTACATTTACCTTCTACCATTTACGCGTGGTCTCCATACGAGAAACGTCCTACTCCATCTTTTGTCGGTTCTGCGACAAACATGACCAACATTTAGACCCACTTGCACCACAATCACTAAACAGGTTTAGCGCTATACTGATTTAAAACATCGTTCTGTCTCTGTCAACTTCAAACAATTTGACAGGGATACAGTGATATTCTAAGGCAGTTTAGCGCGAAACCCGTTTAGTGATTGTGGTGCAAGTGGGCTTTAAAGATGTATTAATTTTTAACAAAAGCTATTTAGCTGTAATCAGTCACTGTAATGATGTTTGGGAAAACCTGTGCGACCTGAGTCTAGCAGACGATGTTGAGATTGTAACGAGAAGAAAAACCACAGATGATCTAAGCAAGGTTGACAGAAAGATCAATCAGTGACCAAAGTTGTTCAGTTCCGTTGTCGTAAAATAAACATACGTAATCCTAACCTAATTGACACCATTAAAAATATCTCTGCCAGAGACACACTTATCAGTAATACCTGGAATAGTTACAATACTATATCTAAGTATAAAACAAACTGACGCTGCAATTTTATACCATAGGATAACTGTATGTTATAAAGTTCACAACCATGTTTCGTTTTTCTTAACCTCAAAATAAGAGGTACAAGTTATGGCACCAGAGCATACAAACTATGTATATGGTGACCAACACATTTGAGCACACAGTCTGCTCGGAACAACGCCTCTATGTACATAGAAAACATGTGTATGGTACGTTGGTGATATTAACTCAGTCTGCCGTGTTTGAAATACATACTGTTTGTCTTACAGTTCAGAACTCATTGCGAATGTGGGTCAAGAGTAAAGCATTTTGTTGTACCCATTGTGCAGTTAGCAGTAATCCAAATAGATTGCCTAAATTTTTTGAACAAATAGCTGTAAAGTGGCGAGGGAAGAATGAAGGACGTGGGACTGTTAGATGATGTGCCGAAAATATGAAGATAGACATCATTCCTGAAGTGTGAGACATGGGTAACGATAACAACGGTCTAATAGAAGTATATTGCATATGCAAGAATTCACCCTTAAGATCTTCTTCGTGATTCGATCGCTATAACATCCAAAAGTTTTCTGGAAGATATCGCTATCAGCAATAAAGCCGCCGTTGTAACTTTAGATTTAACAATATTGTAAAAGCTTTTTATATGTTTTGATCATGTACAATAAAGTATATTCTATTCTCTGCTATCACCATACAGTTTTATCTCGTTATCGAGGAATTTCTGTAAACGTGTGACGTGGGACTAGCCCAAAATAAAAAAAACGACGGGTTGCACTCTGGGAGTGCCGGCAGAAGTGAAAAATTGAATAGTAATTGTTGGAAATATCTTGTGAACAGATTTTAGTAAAACTCGCAAAAATGGTTGACTTTTTATTTCAATAATTTTCCAATGTGACGTACATCTTTTATAAACAATGTTACCTAGCAACGAATGTATCCAGCATACAAACTTCTTTAAAAGTAATAAAGTCACACGAACATTCACGCAAGCGCCCTGCGCCGTCCTACGCTTTTTCGGTCAGGGTCACGTGTCCTGACGCGAGTTTAAGATTTTATACCCATTACAGAAAAGTGCTCAACGCCGCTAAAGAAGTTTTCACTTCAAAAAAACCAGAGCATAATTATTTTATACATGTTCTTGACATTTTTGTGTGAGCCAACAAAAGAATTCTCTAAAGCTGCCTAAACAAAAATAAATTGGTCAAGTGCATTTGCTCGTTTCGCAAATTGATCCAAAGACAAGGCATTTGGTTTCTTAAGAGATCATCGATATCGAAATTTCTTAAACTTTTTAACTTTTGTCTGCTCAGTGTCTTGCCTGGGATTGCAGAACCGTTGCAGTATTAGCATTTTCCTCGTTATTATTCTACCTGTTATTCCAACTTAAATGTATCTATTTATTTTCTATAAAAGGCCTTCCAGTCTACGCAAAATTCATGTTAATAGCTCTTTGTAAACCAACAATATAATTGTTGCTAGTATATGCTGTAGTTTCTATTTTCTTGCGCTTTGTGCCGAAGTTATGAAGTCTAGTCTCAATAGTTTCGAATTTAACCGAGCTTCCGCCGAAGTTTGTGATTTCTAAACTACCTATAGTTATATTGCGGAATTTGATTCAAGTTCTTGATATCTTTCTATGGAAACTCCTCCGGCATCTCACCTAGACAATAACATTTAAGTAGACCGACAATCTTAAACGTAAAGTATGAATTCTAATGAACTGTTTAATTCGGTGGTCTTACCATTTTGGAAGATTTTCCTTGACCGCTATCCTGGGGTATGTTATCAGATGTATGCATAAGTGGTCGTTTATATGATAATGCTGATGAAGATTGAGAGATAAGATTATGCGAAATGACAAATATTACGAAGTTGTCAAACTTAATTGATTTTGCTTGAAGAGTTATAGTTATTACTATGTTGGTGGGCCAAGTCGCTAATGACTTTTTATTGAGTGTATATTCTCCTTCTAATGGCCGTTTATTGATATTGGCAATTGTTACTCTAGTAAGATACTGTCAATTAAATGCTATCTATGTCAGATTTTTTATTAGCACCAATTGGTATTTGACCTACGAAGTGAAATGTATAAAGGTTTAAACGAAATTCGCAGAATGACTTTCAAAGCATTAAAATTTTATTGGACATGTGTCCAATAAATGTGGATTGATTGAGTATTTCAATTGATGTCTATATAGAAGTAGATCGTGTGATCAATATGTTAATTTCTTTATTTATTCTGATCCAAGGTTATAAGCAACGACTTTTTGCAATCAAAATATTATTTACCGCCACAGTCTGTGTTGATAGTGCAACCTTTATACATTAGTTTAATAGAATTGATAAAATATTAATTTCATAGAAATGCTTTCTACTCTTAGTACTATAATAAAAAAAACAGGTACTTCAATATAATTATTTACTGATTCAGCAAATCTCTTTATATGTTTAGTAGTACTTGTCAAATCTCTTTCACCAGCATTTTCTATATCACTATTTAATGCTGGTTTTATAGCAACCATTTCTTCATCTCCAATTGCATTTCTCATAACAGGTACTACAAATCCAGAACCAATATAACAACATTTAACATTTACATAAACAACTGGAATTCAAATTCAAAATCGTTTTGCGAAATGGTTCAAAGAGGTCGCCGGTCGTTCTTTAAATCCATATTTATTAGATCAAGTGGGTGGAGACTGTGACTAAGAGTGTTTTTCTGTCATCTCTATATCATTAGCATAATTACTGTCGCTTACATAATCATTATTTGCTGAATTATAGTCTTGCCTTACATGGAAATAATTGGTTTAATTTCTACATTTGTTATGTTAGAAAATATTAATTTTATGTTTGTTGTAATTTGAGGGCTATTAAGAGTTCCTTTTGGTGGTATTGGTTGTCTGTTTTGATGTTCAATATGTTTTTCTAAAGTGATATTTATTAGTTTTACTACCTGTGTGGTCTTGCATTAATAGTTATCATAAACTTGTACCTGTATTTGATTTAAGTTACTGTTTTATTTATTTATGATGTGGATTGTTTGACAACTACATTTATTTCACAGTTATTCTGCTTTTAGATTTTGACTGGCAGTTTATATTTCTTGTCTTATATATTTCGCAATTCAAAAGATTGATATTACTAGTTCATAGTCAATATCATACAGCTGAGCTGTAGTCAGCAAATTGCCTATCAAGCCGTATCATTAGGACAATTTTCCCCCAGGACAGCCATTAAAGTGGTAAGGCATCTATTACGTTTGGGGGAGTGTTCTTTAATTCATTAATTATTACTCATGACGATGTTGATGAATGGACATACAAATATAGGCATTACAAATATGCTGTCCTTGAAATCTTTTAATTGATTCATCGATAAAATTGTATAGGAGGTTACCTCATCCTCATAATGTTAGACACAATACTATGATACTGCTTGGTGATCTTAGCACTAACTACTAGCCTTTTACAGTGTCAGCCTATTATATTACAGAATATAACTATTGTGACTAACTTTTGCACGCGGTTGCGCTCGCGATATGGATAATAACTAATTAACCACGGGAACTTTTTGAATGAATATAGTCTTGGACACTTATGGATGATATTTTTTGTAATGAGGGCAGAAAGTTAGTGGTATAAAACATAACCTCAAAAATACATTTGAAAAGAAAGAAAACAAGATTACGCAAACTACTTTTGACACAAATGACGCACGTCGAATGCAAGTAAAACATCGATAACTGACAATAGTGCCTTGATTATGGACGAATTTTGGCCTATATATTACCATTAGTGTATTGTCTATCTACAGTATATCGTCCAATAACTATGGTCATCGCTTTGCCTGTGTAGAGAGGACATTATTCCTGGAACGGACTTCCGGTAAAAAATAAACAATAGCCTAAATCAGGTCATGGTCTATTTGCTCCAAATTAAGTAATTATTGTCCGGTATCCATTCAGCCGTTTAGGCGTGAAAAGGTAACACAGACATGCAGAGCTACTTCCTAATTATTTTTGAAGATGTTGAATCCGTCAAGCCAATCCGGCTCGAAGGACCAAAATGTAAAGAATAGGAAACATGACAGCATATCGCTTTTTGTATCCCCAATTAATGTTGTAAATGTAAGTTTGAAATTACCGTCTTGAGCAAGGTTGAAGGTCAATGTTGTGCCTTCTTTTTACGATAAGACGTCTTTGCCCTGAAACGGAAGGCCAAAATGCTTTTATTATTTTTATAATGTTTTCAAACAGCAGTAATGAAAACTACCTGAATTTAATTATTAAATTCCCAACACAATCCAATTTAAGACAATTAGCTTCACATAAAGTGCATTTGCATTCATTCCGAAATGTGAAAACACTTCACTTGTCTATTTAGTCCGAATGACTAATTTCCTTCGCGTATGTGTCTGCGTGTGTGTGAGGGAGAACAATTAGCATATTATAATTACTAGCAGTGTGCTTGAGATAGCAAGATCATAATTATCGTTTATCTTTATTACATGTATACATATGGCGGTTGCTAGCAGCCTTAAGCAGATTTAATATCTTGTGTGTCGAGCAGCGACATGGTAACATTAACAGCATGTGTTACTGAGAGTAAAATTATTACTGTTTGCTATTTCTTTCCGAAGAGAGAAAGCTTGTGTCCCAGTTGTGGGAATAGTGGTAGACTTGTTTTACAATTACTTATTGTAATCTTTAGGAAGCTTGTTCTAATACTAATCTTGCTGATTGTCTGATCAGATTTTTGTTAAGTACTTGCCGAATTTACTATTTTATCAGTGCCAATTAAACGAACTTTTTCTTTCTTGTAATTATTGCATTACGAGTATTATCTTCAAAAAATTTACGTAGGCCCATTTAGATTACCCCTTTCGTAATCTCCGGAACTAATAATTAAGTACTAAAAACTGGTGTTTTGCCCAATTCTTGAAGAATACGGCACGGCACGGTTAGCGCAGTGGCTGAGCGATTGGACTGCTCCGCTGCGTGTCGCGGGTTCGATTCCCTCACGGAGCAAATATTTGTATGATCTACAAGTAGTTTTTTTGGCTCTGGGCGTTTGTGTATGTGAGTTTATATTATTATTTTTGTAAACGCACCCACGACACAGGAGAAATTCCTAGTGTAGGGACGTTTAAAAAAAAATTACGTGCTATGTTACATCATGCGTGACTCTTACAAGCCGAGAAAAGAACAAGTCAGATAGAACTCTAAGTGAAAAGAAGGCAAAAACGCGAGGGGAGAAGCTTAATATCTTTAAAAAAGTAGTTTTAACTAGCAAACATAAACTCACTACGTTAAACGAATTTCATTCATTTTAATAATCGTTTAAAACCACCTCTTCGTCAAATTAGTATAATCCAGCTTAGCTTGCGACTATGCTTAGCTAGGATAAGTTTAGTATGCTAGTTTTGTTATTTTATTTTTCTTCATCCTAAATCAATATTTTTTAAAAGATTTTGACTAAAATTTAAAAAATAATAATTTAAACCATAAGTTGATAAATTAGGTATAAATCATATAATTCTTAAAAAATTTGCGACTATGCTTAGCTAGGATAAGTTTAGTATGCTTAAATTAAGCTCTGCACAAGGTCCCTAGTCTAGACAAATGACGTGTCACTTGCATACAATAGGGGCTTAGGATTCGTCAAGGATATAATTTTAATGCACAGTTAACATTAGCCTATAAATCTTCCCATTGCTGGGACACAGGCCTCCTCTCTGAGAGAGGGAGTGGGCAAAAATCTACCAGTGCGGCTTGGTGGATGTCATATGTCTTCGGTTTCTTGGTTCTATGACATGCCAGTTTCCTCACGATGTTTTCCTTCACTGTTTTGAGCAGTGGTGATGAAATAAGTAACACACAGTAATACGCCTGGCTGGGTTTGAACCCACGACACGATATAACTGGGCCATCACTGTCCCTATGCACAGTATATTCGGGTATTTAGTACTCCAAGTCCTCTTAGACAGGACATCTATAAAATGTATGAGAGAATAAGTAAAAATATGTTCCATGTAATATCAATTGTTTTCCCAGGCGACTCTCTCGCCTGGGAATGGGAAACTGTCACCTCTTACGAAACAGTAATCTAGCATTATTGCTAGCGAGAGCCACCCATTAATTGCCACCTGATGAAAGCCCGGGTCGACAGCGCGTAGTGTTGCTGTCAGCAATGTGATTGGACCCCTGTAGAGCTAAACGCCTTTCAAGGTCGCGGGATCGACTGTGAAGGTAACCGTGACCCTGGAACGCAAAGGGCAGCTGAAGGAACAGGATGGAGAAGACTCATTTGACGATTTTACCAGCAAAAAACAAAAGGGTTAATTCGTACTTCGTAATAGACGTTCACAGTGAATACGGAAAAATTAAGATATTTAACAATCTCCACTCATTTGCGACGAAACATCCCAGAAATACAGAATACGGAAATGAGTAGATCTGAGTTCTTTCACAAGATTCCTAGTAATGTCGTAACATGCGCTAACGCAATCCTATCGTGTATCTAGTAGGCGACTGATAACGCTTATCATGTTTACTGACACATCACCGTGTAACTAGTCACCTACATTATGCTGCAGATTATACGTAATAGTGTCAAGATGGCACCTGATAATGTGGGCTAATTAATATTGACATTAATTGGAATTACCGTAATCCATGATTAATTTATGATAGATTACTGTAATACCAATTGCCGGGATTGTACATATTTATCTTTATACAAGCTGTTGCCACCGACTTTGCTCGCATGTGACTCGAATTATTCGTGAATGTATTTTTTTTTACGTAGTAATATCATCACATGAGTCCTCCCACCCATGGCAGGGCGGGAGGGACTGTCAGACTTGTACTGACTAAAATCCATGGTGTCCTTCAATAGCCCTTTACGTAAAGGGGTCACGGTAATTCGAGAGTCCCGAGATACAAACATCCATCGTTCCAAACATCGTAAAATTCGAACAGTTCGAACGTTCCAGGGTCACGGTTATCTGATAAGACAGTCTCGCGGCCCCGGCAGGGTTTGACCATCTAAAACGGGGCCCTGTAAAATTGTTGACAGCTCTTTGACCCTGACATGGTCCATGATCGGACGACAAGTCACCCATTTAGTAGTACCCCTAATTCGGCGGTGAATCCCTGTAATTTAAAGGAGACTTTTTCTTTTCACTCTCGTCGAGACAATCCGAGACAGGTCTCGCGAGAGACAGGTCTTGCGAAAGAGAGGTCTTGGACGAGAGTTTACAGCTAGCATTAGAATTTTTCCATCAAGACTCTGCCTCCTAATTTTTTTAATTTTAATTAATTATTTATAAAAAAAAAATCTTAATTTTTTTGCAAATAGCAAATGAGTCCTCCCACCCAGGGCAGGGCGGGAGGGACTGTCAGACTTGTACTGACTAAAATCCAAGGTGTCCTTCACTAGCCCTTTACGTACCGGGGTCACGGTAAGTCGTAAGTCCCGCGACCTACTCGTATACATAGGTATAATTTATACGTTAACATCATTCTATATCTGTAACTTCTCAAATGTTATTGCTTCCGCAAACGAATAACATAATGTACGCACAGTCTTGTTATTTTCGTTTATATAAATATGTTACTTCAATTAGTTTCATGAGTTATTTATTATCGAAACTATCGAACTACTAACCTACTGAAACATATTCAAAGATAACATTAAAAATAACCTTTTTATATAAAACACTGGCTTCCTATCATGAAAATGATATGGCGTAACTTTTTTCACTTTTCCGCATTCTGAAAAGTCTGAAAGCAAAATTGAACTTTGTCCCTTTGTTTTATAGTTAGTTTTTGTTTACTAACATGTTGTTTATCTATTTATCTAGATAAGTAATGAAACGACCGATTACATTTTATCATATGCTGAATTATGCCAAGAGATAGTGGAGTGTCAGGATTAAATTTTGAGTTAAAGTATCGGCCATAAAAAATGCAATCAAATGAATTTTCGATTTACTACTGTTATAAATATGAAAGTTTTTGAGGATGGATAGATGTCTGTTTGTTTATCTTTTATACGAAAACTACTGAACAGGTTTGTCGTACGAAGCTTTAACCAACCACAACGAAAACTAGTCACAAACGTCACATAGGTAGTGTATCTCTGAGATAAGGTTGCATAAAGACGAGCGCAAAGCAACGCTCTCCCTTCAGCCACAAACCCGTTGACGGCTGCCGTCAACGGATCGTCGGCTGGTGACGACGACGACGGCTGCCGTCATCGCTTTTCACAAGCTGAAACACATTTTATTTTCTAAAGCGAGCGCACAACGTAAAGGCTGGCATTTTTTATGGCCTGTACCTGTAAAATTGTTTATCTACTAAGTGGTATTTATATTTTGTAAAGTGATACTTGTACTTAAGTGTGAATCTACGTTATGATATCAAATGGTTGTACCCAGTATTTAGGTCCGTCCTATATTTTCCTTGTCTGGCATAAAGTGTGTCAACGAGTATGCGTCGGCGCTGATCAAACGCTTGATGATGTTACTAATTAGGATTATGCATTATGGCGTCATTATACTCATCGTTGTGGAATCTTATCTTCAAAGATAATCTAGGATTTATTCATTCTACATTACTTACAAATAAGATCCATCATCATCATCTGCCTGCCTTTTCTCATGTGGGGGTCTATATGTTGGTATGTCTATGTTGGGGTCGGCTTCCAGTCGAACCAGATGCAGCTGAATATCAGTATTTAACATGGAGCGACTGCTTATCTGACTTCGACAATCCAGTAACTGGGTAATACGATACCCCTTGGTAAGTCTGCTTGTCAGACTTTCGAATTTCTGACTACCAGTAACGACTGTCATAGATCTACAAATGACGGCGGGGACGGCTTTACGTAATTTCCGAGGCACGGAGGACACTCATCATGATTAATGGTCACCCATCCATAGACCAACCTCGACAAGCGCAGTTTAACATATGTGGCTGTTATATAGCTACGAGCGCCTCAAAATCATCGTCCCTTAAAATTTAACTCGTCTCTATTTTATTAAGTCAATTTTAAGGATAGAACCTAGAACCTAACTAACCCAAGCGCAAACAGAACCCGTCCTAACTAAAGTAAAGTACAATATTATCATAATTAACTGAAGGTAGCTAACTAGTCGCTATGCTCCCGTGCGGCCTACATAACCGAAAGATAAACCAGCCGGCTTGCGACATTATTCCGAGGTGTTATTAGGTACTTTGTGTAATTCTAGACCTGTTTATAGATTATGTCAAGGTATAGACCTATATTTTGTTTGTATGTTTAAGGTGTGGGGAACAAGTAAGGGAGAAATGTTTCACAATAGAACGTATACTTCTTTTGACGGCACGGTTAGCGCAGTGGCTGAGCGATTGGACTGCTGTGAAGCGTGTCGCGGATTCAATTCCCGCACGGAATTTGTGTGACCTACAAGTAGTTGTTCCGGGTCTGGGTGTTTGTGTATGTGAGTTCTATGTTTGTAAACGCACCCACGACACAAGAGAAGTTCCAAGTGTGGGACAACGTTTTAAAAACCTAAATAAAAATAACAATAAAAAATCAATACTAATTTTATAAAGCTGAAGAGTTTATGTTGGTTGAACGCGCTAATCTCAGGAACTGCTGGTTCGAATTGAAAAATATGTTTGTGTTGAATAGTCTATTTATCGAGGGAGGGTATAGGCTATACAACATTCCGCTAGGACCAATACGAGCCGAACAGCGGCGGTGAAACAACGGAGTTTAGCTAGTTTTAAATGCGTTCATTGTGAGCACAGCTAAGGAGTGGAATTCCCTAAGTTAGTGTATCCTTATAACAACCTTTTTTTTTAACGTGTTAAAATCATCAAATGAGTCCTCCCACCCAGGGCAGAGCGTGAGGGACTATTAGACTCGTACTGACTAAAATCCACGGTGTCCTTCAATAGCTCTGTACGTACCGGGGTCACGGTAAATCATAAGTCCCGCGACCCCGACAGGCTTTGGCCCTCTAGAGGGGGGCCCCGCCCGTCATTTTTGCTGACACTCTTTGAGGCGCGCGTGGAGCCCAACGCGCCTTCGACCCGGGCATGGTCCGGGGTCGGACAGCGAGTTGCCCATTACTCGCTGCTCGCATTATAACAACCTTGGGATCTTTAAGTCAAGAGTGAATTGGTTACTTCTAGGCAAGCGTACTTCACAGCCGACCACATCATTGCTTACCATTAGGTGAGATAGTGGTCAAACGCGAGCCTATCATTTGATAAAAGACCTGGACGAGCGGTGCTGCAATAACCTAGCTGGTAACTGGAAGGACGCAGGTTCGAGTCGTGCTCGAGTCGATTTTTTTTCCGCATGTACTGTTCAAATCTGTTCAGTAGTTCTTTTGTCAAACATTCATAATCACACTTTCACATTCATTAGTAGTAGTATCATCCCACTACTGATTTCGCGAGTAGGCGGGTCGTTAGTAAAACAAAAATATAAGAAATATGATATCTATGAAATGTTATCTGAGTATTGCCACCTCCACAGATTATTCTGATCAAAGATAACAGTGTACAAATATCAAAAAAAGTTTGCGATCACTTTAAAACCCTTGTCAAACAGACAGGCGTGACGAATGCGAAGCGTGACGTTTTTATTTGTAATGTATGGAATTGTTTGAATCCAGTCACATAGAAAAGCGAAAGCGATCCGATAGCGTGACAGAACTATCGGACTGACGTCTCGCTTCGGTTCGGAAACGCTTCGCTTTCGCCTGTCTGTTTGACAAAGACATAAATAATCTTAATATTTTTTGTTACGGTAGATTATAATTATAGTATGATTTCTTCTTCTTTTTAGATTCTTTGATTAAAAATATAGATTTAGAATATAAAACAATAAAACAGTTCAATTGTTTGCCATGAAATTAAAAAAAAAAAACGTTAGATTATATGACCAGAAACTTTTTTTGAAATGTGTATTTTTTTTTAATAGAAATTGTTGTTTTATGGGAAACTTCCTCAGGCAAATAACATAATAGGACAAAGCACGTGTAAGGGTGTTTTTCCATATCAGATGAGCTATTCGTGAGTCGCACGACTGTCTAAACAGGTAACTGTGACCCCGGAACGCAAAGGGCTATAGAAGGAACACCGTGGATTTTAGTCTGTACGAATCTGACAGTCCCTTCCGTTTCACCCAGGGTTTGTTAAGTCTTCAAATGTACCCCACATTTGAAGACTTAACAACCCGAAAAAAAAAACAGGCTAAGTGCCTATGTTCTTCTTTTACGCGGCCATTTTATTAAAAAAAAACTAAAGTTCTAGTCAATAAACAGCTGTAGTAGATGTAAAATGCATTGATTTAAAAAAGTAAACCAATGATTATCTGTCGAGATAACGTACAAGTTTTAGAAAAGTTTCTCTTAAATACCTGTTAATTCTATATCGTGTTGAATAACAATGCGGTTACATCGTTCATCAACAACTGCTTAATCGAACAATTACCTGAAAGAAAAGAAAAACATTCATTAGACATTTATATGCGGTTACATCTAACATGCAAGAATTAAGGCTCTATTCATACGAACGACGACGATAACGTCGCGACATCGCCGGCGGGGCGGCGCGTACCTATTTTGTACTGAAAGTAAATACTTTAATTCACATGGACAGCACTTTGTCGTTATTATCGATAGCGTGAGCGATACTAAACGCATCGCAACCACGTCGCACCGATATTGCAACGATGCCGTTGCATTGTCGCTATGATCCATATATTCTGTGTCTGTCATTGTAGTGAGATGTTGTGGGTTGCGCCGTAAACAAAATGGAACCATTTTGCATCCAAAAGTAATACGCTGCAGCAACTCCGTGTCTGTGTGTAGTCGTGGCGGTGTCGTTACGTTGTCGTTTTGTGAAAGAACACTTATTCAATAAATCTGAAATTCCGAGTATCACACGAATATAGCCGAAGTTATTTTCGCTGTTTAATCCCCTGTCCAATTAATTTCAGAAGTCATTGACAGTTTCGAGAAATGCAATAAGAGTATTTATGATGCAACATAATTTTGAATGTAGGTAATGTAAATCGGAAGAAAGACGACATTAAAGATGAAAGTGGAGAAATAACTGAAATATATTCAAATAAAGTTCTCTTGTAGAAGAAGACTTGACGTTTGTTTGGTTCAATGTTATTGAATTTTTTTTTATATGCAATTTGTAAGAAGCGACAACGGTGTTTGGATTTGTGCCCGATTGATGGTAATAGGTGCATCTATATATATAAAAGGAGAACTGACTGACTGACATATCAACGTACAGCCGAAACTACTGGGGCTAGGAATGTGAAATTTTGCACACGGCTTCCTATTATAATGTAAGGGAGCACTAAGAAGGGGTTTTTGGAAATTCAACCTTTAAGGGGGTGAAAAGGGGGAATTAAGAAAGTACGTAACCCACGCGGACGAAGTCGCGGGTGAAGTGCTAGTCACTTATAACATGGGACTTAACCATAACTAGCGAAATGTCGGTGTTCTATTAGGTACTCCTCTGCCTAACTCTTCGTGGATCACAGGCGTGATGTCACTTTATGGAAGAAGATTTGGACATTATAGAAAAGAAAGCAACAGTAGAATATATTCTTGGTACCATAAACTGCAAGCAATCGCATTTCAACAGCTGATGTGCAACGTAAACAAAATTTGATTAGGAGTATAACGGCCCGAGGCATAAACCAGATGGATTCACTTATAAAGGTGCTGATAAATCTGAGCATTCACTTGTAATGAGCATTCTTGCGAATGTTATGTTACAGGAAATCAAACACGAGCGTTCTGGTGAGCTTTATGTCTTCTATCTGACATCTTCATTAAAATAAAATTTTTAGACGACTATCGACTAGCTAGAGCGTGCGCTAGAAAGATCGTGAAATTGTTCTTAGCGATGTTTGGCTTTATGCTTGGCCTGGCTGGTTCAGTTCGACAGAATTAAAAACGCCGAATACGATGTTCTGTCACAAGTGAATGCTCAAGTCTAAGCACCTTAACAAAAACTCATTCAAAATCAAAGAAGACATTCACAATTTAAATTTTAATACAAATTATGTTTAAGTTATGCAAAACGATTTAAAGGGACGCGAAGTGACTGACAGAGATCATCAAAACATCATTCCACATGATTTCACTAACATGAACGAAATACGTTTTTGAAATGTTTTTTTATAGCACCTATATTATAAAGCTTCAGAATTAAGTTTAACCACGCATTTTAAACGGTTATTTGTCGGTTTTGTGTGTTAATTACTCGATTAGTTTCCCAAAAGTACGTAAAATATTTATGCAATATTTATATTCTTTGACGCCCTTTGAATGTTTTTTTTTGTTTTATTTATTTTATTGTACATATTACTAGTAAGTTTTTATTTATAGTCTATATTTATAAAATATTTATAAAACTGGATTTGATTTTGATAAGAGTTAAATCTTGTTTAACAGCAGTAATCTGAATATCTCTCATATTAATGCTAATCCCATAAGCAACAAACAAGATGCCAACGATTTTAATTATGAATATCAATCATCTGGCTTATTAGATGAAAGACTGCATAAACGCATAGCTACTAACAAATTGCTGCAATATACCAATGCCAACTTAACAAATAATAATTTACCAAACAATTAAATCCACAATTAATTACTCGGACACCTACACACGTAATTGTTTACCACCCACCGCAAGAAAACACCGATACACATCAACTTACATGATAATTGACCATAAAATAGAACAAAACATAGAAGCTTAACCCACCGTAGTTGTGGCTATGGTATAATTTGTGATGTTAAAAATCCCATTAAGTAGCCATAATTAAAATTAAGGAACGAGGAAGATGTGATCAGTTAAACAAGCAGCCGTTAGGATAATTGTGAATCCCCCATGTTCTATTTGTTTCATTGCTATCGTCACGCGATCATGTCCACTAGCGGCTGAGAAAAGCTTATTAGCGTCCATTCTGTAGTGTTGATTAGTCTGATAAGTGTAGATAAGTATGCTAGTTAGGAGAAAGGACAGGTTTAATTATAACATGACAAGACCAACGGTCCAGTAAATTGCTAAGATGATGCATGACATAATGAAGAGTTTAAAGATAAAGATGGTTTATAATGCACATTAACAGTACTTATACTGTACATGGAATTATATACAAGTTCATTCAAGTGAAGTATTAAGATGATGCATGAAATAATAAAGAAGATAAAGATGGAATCTGTTCCACATTAAAAGTAAAAGGAATTATACACAAGTTCTTTCAATCAAATGTCAAAGTATCAATTCATTCAATTACGAGATTACCTAAAGCATAAATAGATAGCTCTTGATAAAAACAAGAAAAAGCTTTGATCATTCGGCCATGAACTCGACGGTTACGGTCAAGTGTACAACAATTAAGAATATAAGCATTATCATTGTTTTTGTGACCGCTAATTCTGCAAACATAACCGGTTTAATGAACTTACTTAATATATAAACATTTTGCAACGACGACATTTTTTGCTGCAACTCTTTTTACAGTTTAGGATCAGACCGAAACTAGATTTTGGTTTATCTAGATGACATTATGTGTCCTGAATGTGAAATTCCAGCGGATTCCGCACAATGGAATTGTTCTGTTTGTGTTCTAAGATATATCTCTGAATAATAATAAAGCTGGAGTGGAATTTGCGACGTTGTTAGTTTCTTTGTCGTTGTAAAGGATTTTTTGGCTCGCAAAATTGTAGTTTATTGCCTTTAAGCAGCAAAAGCTATAAAAATTAAATAGATCCTGTTTTACAATACATTGCAGATATTATCGTATGCATATTTAAAGATTCCTCATTTAGCACCAGTTTTTCTTCCTTTAAAACAATTTGATTAAAATCTAACCTTTAGTAAAATTCTCTATTTGATTTACTGCAGGAATTTTATCAGATAAACATGCATCAGATAAATTTGCATGAGCTCCGAAGCCATCGTTTACGTAATTCAATCTTGCAACGTCTGGATGTATCATCCGATCGTCCCTACAATTTTCATCCCGTAATCAAAATAACAGAATGGAACACGTTTTCGCATCACGCCTAAACACTGTACTTGGCACACGCTGTATAATTTTCTGGAACGTTCCGGGGTCAGGAGGAACAGTTATCTTTGAGTAATATAATGTTCCTAATAATTATTGGTGCTTCAAGGCTAATTAGCGATTTGCTTTCGATAGTAAAGGTTGGCAAAATTATGGTGGAATTTTTACCGCCGGTTTTATGAGTTTCGAAGTTGGTATCTTGACTAAGATATTACTGTCTTCAATTTTACAACAGAAATAAATTATCTGTATAAAAGCTACTTTGTTCGTGTTGCCATTTCAATTTAGATATTACGTTTCTTCAAAAATGAAGATAGACAGAATAAACTTTATTGAACACTAAAATTGTGTTTTATAATAATATTGCTAATTCTATGGTTACAATGGCTGTGTCATAAATATAGAACCATAGATACAAGCTATTAAATACTTGCTTTTGGCAACGATAATTTACAAAAATAAAACTCGATGGCACGTGGCAACAAAATCACAGCATTTTTAATCCATCAAACGTGTTTAGCCTCGGGGAGATTTGCTTAATTTAAAACCAGACAATAAAATTCAATGGAGGAGTGTCTTTATTTTTTATTCCAAAGGATAGTACATTGGTTTATATAACAGTTATTTGTTCATCGACCTCTTTGGCGCCGGCCATCTAATAATTGGGAGTCAGGATGTCTTTTAAAAACACTTTTTAGAATACTTGAAACGTGTATTGAATTGCTAATCTCTCTGTTGAGCATTAAGTGAGTTATTTCTGTTGTCATGAATTTTATAATGACAATAGATTAGATTAAGACTTTCAGATTTGGTTGTTTTTTTTTTAGTATTACATTATCATTATGGATAAGAGGTAGCGTCAACATAAACTCGATTTTTATTTGACACCCGGGGTAGTCGTGTATCACCAAGTGTAATAAATATTCAATGTCAACTCTAGTTATTCTATAATGGCCAAAAATTCAATTAAAATCTACAATTCGTGACCTAACCTCAATTTACATAAACTTTATCTGTTTCTATGTTGTCTGTAACAGTCTCATTCGCTTAATTTTTTGGTAATTGACCTTTGAAATGTTTAAATATTCGTTAATTATCATATTAGTTTCATTCATTTTCTCATTTATTTAAAAATAAAATAAAAAAGAACTGTAGTAGTCCACCAGTATCAAGAGCAGGATCTCTCTTGAGAGAGAAACCTTACAATACGCGCCATTTTCAGAAATTCTAATTTTTGAATCAAGCGTCTGATCCACCTGCCAACCGTCTCCTCAGATGTTGGTCGAGGATTTTGGCGATTAAGCCATTGACTGAGACGACTATCGGCACAATGACTACCGTATTATTATTAAATACTAGCTTTTGTGGAATGTGACTGTGAAATAGTGACTTCCGGCAGATTTTTGGTTTTACCCACATAAAAACTATCCTATGTCCTTTCTCAAGTTCCAAACTATGTCTGTACCAAATTTCACACAAATCGGTTCAGTAGTCTAGGCGTGAAGAAAAGACAGACAGAAAGACAGACAGACAGAGTTACTTTCGCATTTATAATATTAGTTTGGATTTGTAAGCACTATTCTGTGTTTTTGCTAAGCGACCTACGAGTCTAAAGGTTCAGACAGATTAATGTATACAGCTCTAGTGTTCATTTCATAGTATTGACACCTATAATGAATACCTTCCTGCTAACATAATACTGTAATGCAATTTAAATAACAGTACACTGAACTTTAGGCAACATAACCGGTCTCACATGAAGCAGGTACCGCGTTATCAATCAAATTAATTTTATGTCCAGGTGCTTAATAAAGGGCAATGTGTGTATCTTACATTATTTCAGTCGTATTTCTTTATTGGAACTTTTGGTTGATTATTTTATCTGACAGTCTAATCAAAGGCCACGCACAACGGCCTAATTCAGAGCCCCTGCTTATGCCCTAGCATAACTTTTTGTGTAACTCGAGTTTTTGTGACGTCAAATTAACGAGAACTTTGACTTTAATTTGATGGAAGACTGGGCGGGTCGCTACTCCTTGATAGGAGATAAAATAAGTACGCATTAACCTCCTCAGACCCCAGACCACTTTGCGTTTGCTAATGAAATATTTTTTATAGGTAAACTTAAAGACGCCTAAATGACAAAAAAATTATATTACAAAAGGTTATAAGTTATTAGTTTTTTTTTTTAAATTGCACGTCTCCTATACAAGACTCTGGGTTTTAACATGTTAAGTTACACTTTAATAGGGGCTAGAGGGCAATACTAGAAAAAAGGTCTCGTATAGGGGACGCCAGGTCCAAGGAGGTTAAGAAACGTGTTTAATATTTCTGTCATAAACACGTTTAAACTCAAAAAAACTATTTTCGGAAGCTTTATAAGAATAATCACTCCAAATATACACGTATAAAACCTAATTTCCTTTTAGTGAGTAATCCGTCAGTAATTTACTACTCAATCCATGAGTATTTTAGTGTAGCCTTGAACTTCTAGATCTCAATCATGCGAAGAAAAAAAACACACAAAAAAATGGTAATAAGTGATTTGTTGATTGATGTTAATGTGATTGGTATATTTGACGTTTTGGCTCACAAGTTACACTTGAAGATATGAATACTCGTAAGTATAGCTTTTTGTGAAAGATATAATCTATCCGGATCATACTAGACTACTCCAGACGTTTGACCAACTAAGCTAGCGCAGCCCATCTTGGCAAGGTCCGGCCCTGGTGAAGTCCTCCACCGCCAACCCCAGAGTGTTACAGGAGCCGTTGTTTGGGGTGGACCTCTCGGAAGTGAATCCCACGCACCCCAAAATTTGATCGATATAAATTCTTTGAGTTTGATTCCTAGCTCATTCGTATTTCTTGAAACAGCGATGTTCAAACTAAATTCGCACATGTGAATGTTTATGTAGATAGATCTGTTCAAATACAGACAACTTAGTTCTGGCGTCATTTCACATGTCCTCTTTGAGTAAACTCAATTATTCAATTTATTTTCCTTAGTTTTAGTACAACTAGGTGAAGTATAGGAGTGTTTTGGAGGTAAGCCAAGTAAATGACGTAGTTCTTTGCAAAAACATTACAAAAGTTGAAGAGAATAGAATAGTTAACGACCGTATCTTACCAAAGCACTTAAAGGTACAAGGTAACGGAAATCCTCTTTTATTGGGTAACCGAAGCATCTAATTTATAACCAGTACCTACGATACGATTGGCTAATTCAAGAGTACCTAACTAATCTTTGACGAGTTCATTAAAAATTGTAGAGAAAAGGCAAAAAAAAAAGAAGACTAGCAGATGGAAACACTTAAGCAAGAACGACACAATAGTTATTGAAAAAAAATTATAATGATAGCAATAATATTCCTAACCATGATAAAATAATGCTAAAGCAGAAACTTTATCAGGATAGAACCACAAAGATGATAATGAAGAAAATATAGCAGCTATAGATAACCAAGCTTTAGTACCAGATATATCAGAACCCATTATCAAGAGAAACTGTAAAGTAATCGAGTCCCACAATCAGATCGCTAAAGGCATGTCGTAACTCGAAAGATATCCTCGCCAGCACATATTAATCGCATAAATGTGCGAACACGCCAATGGCACTTTCATAATTTATTCAGGTTAACCCGATAAGCCGAAAGGGTAAATTTAATTGGCTTTCCCAATGTAAAGCTACTTGAAATATTCGAAGGTGCTCACCTTTGTCCAAGAGAAAGGGATTGTTTAATAAATATATCGATTTTGAGAACGGTAAAAGGTGTTGATCTTGTTAATTATTTCGTTATGCAAACAAATGTGGACTCTACAGATCTTCATGGGTGGTCTGCCATTGGTTAAGATTCCTTTGTATTAGAATGCGTGAGTTCTATTCTGCCGGAGCTAGCAGATGGCTCATTTCAGTGCAGTAGCTAGTTAGTCACGGAATTATGGCCGCATAAGATCGCCTTCAGTTAAAAATACTTTCATCTTCGAATCAGCTAACATGAAAATAATATAAAAAGAAGGGTCCTTTCTTCCATTAAACCTTCTTGTGTATACAATAATCCTCAATACCGGGGGAAAATATTCAAAGATAAAAGGGAAACATTTCACAAGGATTATGAGGTAGAAGGTACTCCTTTCATCGGTTTAACTCCGGGTAAAATCGATCCTGTGTATGGAAGCTTTTTCTGTAGGATCAAATAATGGATTAAAAGCTTCGGTGAATTCACGATTTTTAGGATTAGGTTAAAATGTAGAATAAAGACTGCTAAAAATGGGGTGTGGGGACAGTCCTGTGGAACTTGGTTTTTTGGGTACCCCAACTTCAATTAAATTTTTGTTTTTTAGTTTTGGAAATCATTCAACTTGTTTTCTATACATACGTTTATTTTAATATCATATTCGAATCAAACGTTAAAAAAAAACATTCGTTTTTTGGTGGCTGACAGATCCGCAGAAAATGGTTGATTAATCAACCATCATCAATTAATTAAGTCTTGAGCGGGTGCGCTTAAAAATGAAATTGTTTGTTTAACAATCACCACTTCAATTATGTTGACAACAACTAAACTCTTTATTAATCCATCAACGGTCTACCATGAGAATGAATTAACCCAAAACGCATCAAACTTGACCTCTAATATAATTAAATTGATAAACCGATTGACAGCCATCAAGTAGATGATGAATGAACGGATCGTGTCATTGTGAGTGAATGAACATGTTCACTCATTCATGATACGGTATGACATCATCATGTCAGTTTAACCCAATGTTGATTGATTAGTTAACGTTAACGCGTGTTATCGTAGGTAATTTGAAATTGGTTAAACTGATGACTTATTCCTTAATGTTTATTTAAACAGTTCACTTATTTTAGTTGTTCCAATTTCAACGTGACCAGAGGACTGTCTTTATTTGAGGTCAGATAGTCCGTCGCCCAATGTGGCAAAACTAGCCTTGACCCTGTCAGCGATGCGAAGGATTTTTTTGATATTTTTACAATAAAAGATTATTTAATATTAAATGTATCGAAATCAAACTAAGGGTAGACAACATTGGTTGCAGGACTGTCTGAGGAACACGTTGGATTTTAATCAGTACAATTATAACAGTCCAGCCTCCACACAGGGTTCCCGAAGATACTTTGGATGATTTTACCACCATCAAAAAAAGGTAATAAATATTATGATCCTTTAAGGTTTATAGGAGGCGTTAGTACAGCAGTAAATGATGGAAAATTATTTTGAAATTAATTGAATTCATGTTTACGACTAGAACGATTGTGTTGGAAATTAATAGGTACTATTTTAATGAAGACTTCTGTGTGCGCTTGCACGTTCTTCTATCTCTTTTAATGTAGTTGTTTCTAGTAATGTTGTGTTGTTGAGGTCATACAATTATTATAATGTTATCTTTCTTTAATTCTTAATTAAAGAAAGATAACATTAAAATTATTAGATTTTACAGCAGTAAAATCTTATGATTTTAATGTTATCTTTTAAACTTTTTTTTTAGAAAATTGTAAGGTTATATAGCAATATAACCTTACAATTTTCTCCGTTTTATTTCGTACTAGCTTTTGCCACTTGCTTCGCTCGCGTTCGAATTATGAACGTTGTTGTTGTGGACAAGAGCCAGTTACTTGATCAAATAACTTATCTTTTATTTTTTTAACGACTTGTTGGCGTTGGTAAATAATTAGTATTATTTTGAATTCTTATTCGTTTATTTAAAAAATAGTTGTGAAGTCATCAAAATGAAAGAAAAAAAATGTTCAAACATACTATTGAATTAAAACATTTCCCCAAGGAAATACGTTGAAAGTCCAAAGTTTCAACGTATTGAGCACATCTCGACTATTAAAAAAAAATTGACAGTGGCTTGTAATTTTTTTTTTCAAACATTTAATTACGCACAAATCACCAAAAATACCAGCATTCCTCCTATCAGACCCGTCATTGAGATCAAAGGGCCCAACACAAGGTGTTCGTGTATCGAGTTACTAGGAAGCGACTCCTGCGCACGTTGCATCATGGTGTAATAATGCACCATACACCGCAACTGGGTCAAACGGTAATTATTTATAAATCTCTTCATGCAGCCGGAAATCGAAATGTTTCGTGTTGTGATTGGTTTTGTAAATAAACGGTGATGATATTTGTAACTTCATAACGTGCTTATTTTTAAATGATAAAATTTTAATATTAAATTAATATATATGGGTAAAATGTGGAGTCACAAACAGTCTTACCATGGGGTATCTTATTACCCAGTTACTGAGTTGTGGAGGTCCGACAGGCAGTCGCTCCATGTAAAATACTGATATCCAGCTGCATCTGGTTTGACTGGAAGCCGACCCCAATATAGTTGAGAAAAAGGCTAGGCAGATGATGATGGGTAAAATGTGGAGAACTTAATTACATAGAAACGATCTACGCGTTTTTGAAAAAGGGATGAGATTTTTCACTAGAAGAATCAGTTTCACTGATATAGCTCTTAAAATTTGTAAGTTGAAAGGGTAGGCAGGCCTCTCACTAGGTGGACCGACGATATCGTGAGAGTCGCGGGCAACCGATGGATGCAAGTGGCAAATTGTTGTCGTTCTGTGTGATGGTCTAAGGGGGAGGCCTATGTTCAGCAGTGGACGTCTTTCGGCTGATAATTACTTATAGACACTTTTAAATCAAAAATAGACAAAACTTTAAACAATTAAGTTCCCGTCACAGTGAAATTACTGTATTTCAAATCTATGTATCTATTTAAAAAACAATTGTTGTTCGTTAGTCTCGCTAAAACTCGAGAACGGCTGGACCGATTTGGCTAATATTGGTTTTGAATTATTTTGGAAGTCTAGGGAAGGTTTAGAAGGTGATAAAACTATTAGGAAAATACTAAAAGCAACAATTTCGTTCTCCCTTAGAAACTATTTCTACCTGTCAAATAATTGATGTTTGTCCCGTCGTTCATTAAATTAAAAAGTCGTTCAGAAATCAAATTCTGAGGCGGTATGAAGTTTACCGGGTCAGCTAGTCATTTAATAAAATGTAGTGCTTGAAGAAGTAGGCTAACTTACATCATAGAGACAATACTTATAACATCTAAGAAATGAAAACTAATTAAATAAAACTAGCTAGAATAGAATAGAATAGAATAGATAGAATAGATTATACTTTATTGTACACCAACATTTTAAAACTACTGTTTACAATATTGCTTAATTTATGGTTACAATGGCGGTCTTATCGCTAATAGCGATATCTTCCAGACAACCTTTGGATGGACTGTATTAATTAAGATAAGAATGGTAGGGGGTAGTCAATGGTGTACTGTAATTACTCTTCAAACAAAAATGTAAATAAATATATAAATGATGATAATTATGGATATTATTTAAATCCAGAAAAATAGCTAGAAAAATAACGAATATGTAAGTTATTAAAACAGGTCGAATATAGAATGATCGACTTTTGCTTTTGTATTGCTTTCATCGGCAATTCATTTGAAGCGTATTAAACAAACATTAGAATTTGACATCAATCAATTTCATTTATTTAGTTAAATACTTAAGAGGAACCACATTTTCTTTATTCTCGAACAGTTTTGAGGTGACCGAGTCACGGTTTTACAACTATTCAGAATCTGATTTCACGGCAAAATCCCGTTAATAACGATTAAACCAAAGCTTTCAGGCCATTGCCTTTACGGTAATATAATTAATCAGCCGATTATATCCACTACTGGGACATAGGATTCCTCTCTGTGGGAATGTGTGGATCTGTGAGAGGGGGCTGTATTTCATCCACACCGCGGGCGCAGTGCAGTTCTAGGATATGCAGTTTAAGCACCTATCAATGTTTTGACGTGTTACTTTGTCGAAACGAAAATATAATTCAAAACTGTTTCCTGTTATCCTATTAGAGAACCCATGATGCCTCTAATGATGGGCTGTTTAATAATACTATCGATAAAATTCAGTAGTAGGGATAAAAGTCAGTCAGTCAAATGTCCGGGATAATGAGAAATTGAGCAGGCACTTTGAGACATCATCTCTTAACCTTTAGGTGTTGGGTGCGTCGATCACGTCATTCGCAATAGTGCCTACGAGATAAAATGCAACTTTACCTTATTTGACATTCTAATGCGATTCATAAATTTCAAGTTAGCAGGACGATTACTGGGAAATTTTCTACTTCCTTTGGTAGAAGGAAAATCTTTTATTTAATTGATTATAGTTAGTGCTTTCCTTGTTAGTGCGAAGGTACCTATATATTACAGGTTTTATATGGTCCCACAATGTTTTTTTTTATGTTGGGACATTATCGAATGACTTCACCTGTTGGATGGAACGGCAGGGAGTGTCATACTTTTACTGAGTAAATTCCACCTTGTTTTTTAAATGGTCTTTTTCGTTGCGGGGTCTCGAAAATTTTGTCGAAAAAAATCCGCATATCCTTCAATAACCTTACATGTCTAATCGCTTAAAGAAACTGTGCTTAAGGTTTTATATATAGAAGTATAGAACTCGTAGATATGGTACTGAAGTCACAAAAAATAATGTTGCAAAGAAAAACATAATGAGCCACGAATATGAACTATTGCAGATCATATCATACTCTAATGAGTTAACAAATGCTGCAGAAAAAGTTAGATAACTTTAAAAACAATGACGAGAAAGCTAAAAAAACCTAGATTTTTATGTGAACCACTTGGGTAGCTTAAAAAATGACTTACGAATTTCACAACGAACTTCGAACTGACACGGATCACGTATGCAACGTGAAATTCAAGTCATACACAGACCTGGCTGATACAGATCTGCGTGCAGAATGATAAGTTGAAGTACTGTCGTAATCCTGCGCGTGAGTCAGTGACACAGTCAGCAACATGATGTCGAGCCTGTAGTCGAAAGGCCAATGCTTAGTATGTATTGGCACGAAGTATCCGTTTGCATAAGCGGAACTTTTATGAGCATGTTCTTGTAACTTGTTCAGTCCTGTGTTCATTATACCTTCTTGCCGGATTCCCATCCTATCCGATCCGATCTATTCTGATTTTCGGTACCTCGGGTCACATGTCCACACTTCGCCATCCCCTTGATGGCGAAGTAGAACGTGACAGGATCAACTCGGGACACATCCCAACCTCAGGACCCCGAATTGAGGAGTGGCTGGAGAGGTGCCACGGCGTCCTCACCTTCCTCAGTGGACACGGTTGTTTCTGACGATATCGCCCGGGTGTAACCACTGGGTGGACCGGAACTCACGGTGGTGACGACCCCTGGCGGTACTGCGGAGCAGGAGGCGGAATACGCAAAAATTAATTGAACACACAGGATGGATAGGGTGGGTTTTATACAGTTTAAGTCTGACACTTCACCCAGTGTAGGAGAATTTATTAAATGATTAACCGACCCCAAAAAACAAAATAGGTCCACTAAATATTTTTAAAATGTGTGTTTATCATGGTCTTCGGACAATTCGGAAGGACAAATAACCTACACGACAATATAAAGTGATGATGTCACCACGGCTATTATGGTCTCGCTATGTCATAGTGATGATGTTTCCACAATGATGATCTTCACCGATTCTCGTCGTCACCAGTAACCAAGTCGGTAAACATGTCTAGAATATATTAAAATGACGGATTTCCTAAGACTTCATTGCAAAGCACGAATTGACTATAAAATTTAAAGCTGGGATTTCACTATGTGCGCATAAACTGGGTTCTGAGTAAATATCCTTTGGATGAAAATGGCCAACACATAAAGGCGAGGTGTAGCACAATTTTTTAAATAAACTGTTGTTTGCACTTTGAAAGTTCTTCTGGTCGAAAGTTTTTTCTTCCCACGGCAATATATTATCTAAATTATGGTTTAAATGTGTGTCATCGAAATCCGTTCAGCCGTTAAGGCATAAAAAGGTAACAGACAGCGTTACTTTCGCATTTATACGACTTTTTCAGTGCACACACTTAAAAAAAAGTTTGTGATCACTACCATGAGATGTTTTTTTGAAACTTTTATGGAAATCAATTGAACTGTTTTATTGATTTATATTCTAAATCATATTTTTATGATTTAGAATATAAATTTTTAAATAAAGAATCCAACAAGAAGAAGATATCATAATAATATAGATTTTGATTTTTCAAAGGTGATCGCAATTTTTTTTTGTTGGGGTGTGAATGCCATCCTTCTTCCAATACTCTGCAATTTGCCATTTAGAACTGGATAATAAAATAATCCTTGAAAAAACAAAGACTGGTTGCCAGATCGCACAACCACTGCACCAATAGTACTCGTATCGTAAGCCGTTCGCATTGCTCCGTTAATATTAGTATGGATATCCACCTTAAAGCACGTGTTTCCCCAATTGCTCCGTTAATATTAGTATGGATATCCACCTTAAAGCACGTGTTTCCGAAGTTGACTTAAATTCAGGTTAAGGTAATGTTTCTGTATGTACACCTAATCGTGTGGTCACTGTTTCTGAGAATCGGTTTCCAAATAGAAGTAGGTATCGGGTTTAAAGGCTCTGTTCTGAGAATCACGAAAATATAAAAGACGTTTGTTGTAATTCTCGTGCATTTTGGGATTTACTTGTAAAACTAATTACAATACAATGATGAATGATCTCATAAATACTAAGATGTCTGTAATCCCCACGAAAATCATGCCATACATACAAATAAGTCCAAATCAATTTCCCATGAAACCAGAAAAAAAAAGACGGCTACACACGGCACTTTTAAGTACTTTATGACAAGAAATGGGATAAAGGGAACTTCGAGGATCCAAGACGGTTTAATTCATTGTCTCGGCGCTTTTCTGGTGGTCGCCACTGTTGATTCTGGCTTTCAGGAGTTGCAGGGGCTTAGGAATAGAGCGGTAGAATTGTAGCAAGTTGGAAAAATAAATGGCGTGCGCGGGTGATGGGATGTGAGGTTTGGGTCGAGGACCAAAACCTCACGCGATCGAAGTTGCGGACAAAAGCTAGTTATAGATAAGACTAGCTTCCGCCCGCGACTCCGTCCGCGCGGATGTCGGTCTTCGCGTGGATGGTTTATTTCCCCATTTTGAGTAACTCTGACAATGACATCTTATAAATATTACGGCGCTGAATCCACTGCGGGTAATGCAACGTGTGTCCGCGGTTCTACAGAACAACGTCTATGAATAAAACTGAAAAATAAGATTTTTTTTCTACGTATTTTTCCAGGATAAAAAGTATCCTATGTTATGCCCAGGATAATAAGGAATAATTATACCAAGCTTCATCGAAATCGAACCGTTAGTTTTCACGTGATGCCTGCACAAACAGACAGACAGACAAAAAATTTTTTAATCATATATTTGGGTTTGGTATCGATCCAGCAACACCCCCCGCTATTTATTTTTTCAATATTTTCAATGTACAGAATTGACCCTTCTACAGATTTATTATATGTATAGATTATAAGTCAATAATAAGTTACCTACTCTATCAGATATTGCCTAAAAAGATTGATCACCATCATACGTTATTACTGCAAATAAAAATCACAATAACTCTCGTTTGGATGTCCAGACGTATACATTATCATAGCAAGTAATTTTTTTGTGACAAATTATACATTCGTTTGTATGGAAATGTAACTCGTCACGGTAATCTTTTGTGACGAATCTTGTTTCATAATAATAGGTAGACTAGCTGTCTGTCACGATTGTCCTCTGCGACTTAAGTTAACTTATGTGTGTCCACTTAGTTTATTTTTGTTGCTAGATCTTGTTTTGTTAAACCTGGAAATTATGTGGCTGAAAATTTTGCAGACGTTTTTGTGAATGACTGTCATCTGTTTTTGGTGACAGTCCGAGGTAAGGTCTTGTCAAATTAGTCCTTGAAGTCGATGTGATAAATACACTATTGATTGAAATTCAAAACAAGTTGAAGCTGAGTGCAGTGCCTGAGCCATTTGCTGCTGTACTATGTGTCGCAGGTTTGATTCAAGCGCATGAACAAATATCTGTATGTATATCTACAAATCGTTGTTTCAGGTTTGGCTATTTGTGTATGTAAGTTTGAATGTTTGTAAAGGATCCCACGAGACAGGAATTATTCCTAGATGTATAGGGAAAAGTAAAAAATTAAACTATTTTCTTTTTTTTACAAACTAGGTACCGTATTCTAGCAATTTTAGTTAAATAAACCAAGGTTTATTTAGTTGGAACCTGCAGTCAATGATTTTTATGCACAAAAGAACGCACTAGAACTGATTAAGGATCTCTGAGGTTTCGCGAGAGATGTCCTGAAAGATACGAAAATTGTCACTAGATTGCAAAGTTTTGGTACCATGTGGTATTGGTCGCGGGACCAAGGGATTACCGTGACCCCGGTACGTAAAGGGCTAGTGAAGGACACCGTGGATTTTAGTCAGTACAAGTCTGACAGTCCCTCCCGCCCTGCCCTGGGTGGGAGGACTCATTTGATGATTTTACCACGATAAAAAAAAAAAGAACCATGTGGTATTACATTCTACACAGAGCTAATTTGCATACCAATATGGGTAGTAGCTATAATTTTCTAAATGCGTAGTTTGTGAGGATGGATGGATGTTTGTTGCTCTTTTACGCAAACACGGTTGGATTTGGATAAAATTCGGCTCGCAGATAATTTATAGCTGGGACTTAACATACGACACTTTTTATCCCGATATTATAACCCTGTAAGATAATATCGACAACTAAGACGTACGTTTTCTTATTTATTTTATTACTAGCCTTTGCCAGCGGTTTCGCCCGCTCTTAACCCCCCCCCCCTTATAGCCTATGCCACTCAGGACCAATACAGCTTTCTACTGGTGAAAGAATTTTCAAAATTGGTTGAGCAGTTCCTGAGATTACCCCCTACATACAAACAAACAAATTTACCTCTTTATAATATTAGTATAGATTAGAAGCTATTTTTGGTCATCCTTCAGTCCTTCTATCTGTCGTAACTCACGGCAGAATTGACAGAAAATCATCAATTTTCTTCAGCAACGAAATCGTCCACATGAATACAACGTTCCCAGATTTATCACAATACAAGGATGTTGCAACAAATTGCATGGATCTTATCTTAAGTACTGTGCATCAGTACTTAGTCACCATTTTACGATGTTACCAGACAACTTGTAAATAAGGCTGCGGCCACATGACTAATGGTGTACAACTCCACCACGATTGTCGGTATGTAAAGTAGGGCTGGGACAAATAGTGATGTGGTGACATACCACTTTGTTATGTTTCGGTTTTAGAATATGGTAATAATATTGTACTTGTGCATGTTTAGCGAAAATAGAGGTGAGGGATTTCGGTATTCTTTAGTGCCAAATATTTATACGCATTAACGTCTACGTCACGAGATTATCAGGTAATCGTAACCCTGGAACGTAAAGTGCTATTAAAGGATCACAGTGGGTTTAGTTAGTCGGTACGAGTCTGACAGGATATTTCGTCTCACCTCAGACGGGAGGACTTTATTTGATGATTTTAACACGGTACAAATTCAACAGTCGATCCGAGTACATTATGTAATGCAGAAACTAATTTGCTAAATAATGATCATTTATAATGTGTAATGTGTCTTTCATAACAAAAAAGTCACGATATTTTCGTTCTGGAAAACTTACAAATCAACAAATTCAAAAATTATAAACATCTTGAACACTTTCTCAAAACACTAACAAGCGTTTCTAAACACAAAAATAAAACGAAAAAACTAAACATTTTAGCTTCAAACATTTAATAAATTGAAACAGCCAAGATCGTTTGTATAAAATTAAATAGGTTCTTAGAAACATGCAGCTTGCCAATAAAAACATTCTTTTGTCTGTTAACAAGCATCTGTGTTACGCGATTCGGTAACAAAATGGCTTATAATGACATAATACTAATCGGCAAAAAATGACAGCCACATATTTTTTTATAAACACGTGCCTATGACGAAGGACGAGACGTGACGTTTACAAAAAAAAAAGGAAGTTTTGAGATTTTAGAAATGTCAGTTTGACATTTGCAAAAATAGTCATTAATCCAACTTTTTATTTTTAGGGTGTCATGTTCAACACCTAGTGACATTGGGATATAAAGAAATAATGTAAAATTTAAATAGTGTTTTATAAAAAAATGTCGTGCCGAAATAATTTTAACAACACGTCCAGAATGGACGTTTTAATTTTTATCACCGTTTCGCCCTATTAATCGTTTACGTGGATTGTTAGTTAACAGTTTATAAATTAGAAAAGACATACATTTATTACAGACATTATTTTAATGTCTAATCTGTGGCTAAAATTTCTTTTGTAGAAGCTGTCATCTTAAACGTCATCTAGGGCTTAGCTCTTGACGTTTAAAAATGATAATTGTCTGGAATGACGTTTCACTAATTTAAGCCCACACGCATAAGCCTTACTTATCCCTATATGTGTATGAATCTGTGAGTTAAGTTGGTAATATATTGTAATAACTGCAATATTCATAATCTAAATTATGTCTGAACGGTAGGTGCTGATGTCAACACGACTTGCGACAATAATTTACGTTGGCAGGTGTAGGGTTAACTTACATGACCATCTGTCATATTATACAAACAAATATACCTAAATCAGTTTTTTTTTTCAATTACGACTTGAAAGGAATTCATGCTAATCACTACTTTATTGGTTCTGTATATCGTTTCGTATAATCTCTATTTTATGATATACTAGCTTCCGCCCGCGACTCCGTCCGCGCGGATGTCGGTCTTCGCGTGGATGGTTTATTTCTCCATTTTGAGTAACTCTGGCAATGAGATCTTATAAATATCTATTGGACCCAAATACGGCTAAGCCTATAATAATTAAGGATCCCTCTATTTAGCTACTGCTGTTGAGCTCGCGTTCTGTAGTAACTGAAAAATAAGTTGTTTTTTTTTACGTATTTTTCCAGGATAAAAAGTATCCCATTTTATGCCCAGGATAATAAGGTATAATTATGCCAAGTTTCATCGAAATCAAACCGTTAGTTTTCACGTGATACCTGCACAAACAGACAGACAAAAATTTTTTTAATCACGTATTTGGGTTTGGTATCGATCCAGCAACACCCCCCGCTATTTATTTTTTCAATATTTTCAATGTACAGAATTGACCCTTCTACAGATTTATTATATGTATAGATTAGATTATAATAAACAGATTTGATGGCAAATCTCTTTATTTCATATGAGTAGCACTCATTGCTACTCGCCACAACTCTCGTAGATCTATTCTCGTCACGACACGACGTATTCAGGCGATCCATTGTGAATTATACGCTGGTTTGTAACACAAATTACACGATAAGTAAAACGTTTTAGATATCCATCAGCTTAGACTGGATTAACAATGAGTTAGTGACATACGGTAGTAATGTGTGACGAGCAAACCTTTGTCACGTTAAAATGAAGTCATTAAAGTTGCTATTATTTGTTTTGCTGCATTTAACCCTAGAAAGGTAGTCTGCGTCAAATTGACGCATGTGTAGAAATATTGCTCTCTCTGCATAAATGTAGCGAACCCGACGCTGTTTAGGACAACTCATTTCAATCGTCGCTAGGATCGTTCTTTTATGGTTTACCTTTATTTATAAGTAATTCCACTGATGCTTATTAATCGATTTTGACTGTATATTTCATTTGTATATAAAAAAATAGGTTTCGCCACATTAGGAATTTCTTATGAATCGTGTCAGTATTTAAACTGATATTTAAAAAAAACCGGAATATGAACAATAATAATTACTTGTAGATCATACAAATATTTGTTACGTCTGGGAATTGATCCGCGCGACATACATAGCAGAAGGCAATCGCTCACTCACTGCGCCAACCATGTCGTCATTGTGTAAACAGAACAGAACTATCGGGTTATGTGTATACAGAGTTATTTTTCTGCATCTGACTAATAACTATTAATATTTGTATTTTTTGAAACGTGTTCTTACAATGATCTTTTTAGATAATTCATTTATCGAATGACAGTTATAAATAAATATTACAAATTTAACATAAATATTAGATCATTAAATTATTTAAATAACTAAATTATTCATAGAAAATAAGATGCACGCTTTTAGTGCTTATTTCTTAATGTTTGCATACACTGTAAATTTTAATATTAATTGGGTGTGAAACTCGACTAAAAAACTTTAGTAAATTCCAGTTGGACATGATTTATATTTTAATCATAAAACTAAAGGATAGAGTGACATACGGTAATTAAATTTTAATGTCCGCTTTAAATAAGTTATATCATAAGCCTCTAAAATATTTTAATTAATAAATAACAATGTAGTATTATGTGACACACCTAGGTTTCCACACAATTATGTAGTGGAATGTCATGGATCACAATTAAAATATCTACAATTCAAGTTAATATTTTAATTTATTACAAGTTTTTTTTTTAATACATATTTATCTAGTTTTTTACCAACTCTTACTGTTCAAATATTTTTGTCAAGTATTGGTTTAAAGAATATTTATTTATCCAAAAGAACAATGTTTACTTACGAATAAATGTACAGTTAGAATAATATTATAACTGTAGTATTCAAGTGCAAAATATATGTGCTGTAATGAACAAGGATTGTTATTCCCAAATTAAATAATCAAACATGCAAGGTTGTTTACAAAAATGAAACAAGGAAGAAGTTAATTAAACATACAAATATCTACAATTCTAATTTTAATTTGAGACCAGATCCAGATTGCACCCCACAGGAAGCAAAATTTGTTCTCTACAAATGATTCTCGCTCCCCGCGAAGCAACCTAAGTCTGGCTTTGATATTATACATAAATTACTAAAATAAAATCAATTTTAACATAAAACTATTCGTATTTTTCCAATACGTAGGCAAAGACGTAGCTTATAGCAAGACTATTAGCAATTTTAGCGACACCGTATACAAAACAAACAAATAGAACAAAATACAGACACTAGCCTATCCTCATTAAACTCAGACTAGTCATAACAATTACTCAAAAAAAAACAATTCACTTCCTACAACCCGGTTATTTTAATTAAAAGAAACCTGCGATGCACAAGATGGAATACCTAAAGTTTAAAAAAAAAACATTACACCGGTTAACCGGTATCTTCCGTCGCACAATGTGTAATTTCCATAATCTAGAGGGACAAAAGTCAAATTCTACACTAGTTTATGCTGGTAAAATAATCATTCCTATGTAAAGAAGACAAACCATATTACGTGTCCCTAAAGATTATTTTCCAATAACTCGTAACACACAATTAAAAAAGGGTCAGAACGGCCGGCTACCTGAGTTGTGTCGACCGAGCGCTCAAAGAGACGCGTCATTCGGCTGAGTTCGCTCGTTGAATACACTCAGTTTATGTGCGCTACTAGCTATTGTGAGTTTTTATTGTTTTCTTCGAAGTATTGAGGTAAGTTTTCATATGTATTTGTTTTGATTTGTCTTAAAATTTAGTCACGAGCGCCATTTTACTAAAGAGAGATTATTTCTTAGTCAAAATATTAATAAGTGAATTTGTTGTTGAGTTTTAGTTTATTATATCGAAATATACAGATACCGTATTATATTTTTTTGAAAGTACTATTTGTTAGCTACAGGAAAAAGGTTGTGTTGTTTGCGAATATTTGCGACACTCATATAACTTTTTTTAATTTTCAGAATGCCTTCACAAATATCTCGTAGAAAATTTTTCGACGTTTGGTTTGCTAACGCAAAAGAAATAAGAACGGATGCTTTGCTACACCACATATTACAAGAACTTGGTAACCCGTCCTTTTCGGATGATGTTATAAGTAGTTTAAAAGTGACTATCAGAAGTTTTTCCCAAAAAATCGAACAAAAATGGTTGAAGTCGGGAAGACATCGAGATCGATTCCTAAAAACAAATTCTGTGTGGTTAGAAGGAAACTTACCGTTACCTGATATTGCCTCTGAAGCGCTCGGAGGTGTGTCACTACCTGAAACGAGTTCAGGTTCGCTTGGAAGACCACAAAAAGACTTTGAAAGTTCGAGCACTAAAACAAAAAGACGACGCATACAACATCTTGTTGAAACATCGAGTCTGCAAGAGATAGCAATGGCAACTGAAGTAAAACTTCGCAAAGATGGAAAAAAAGATTCGGCAGCAATTGTAAAAGAACTTTGTCAGTTTTCGCCTAGAAGAGGTACTGTTATAAAAAAAACGCGAAAGAGTTTAGAGACCTCAAAACCGGTCGGACTTTCGGCAGATCAAGCTCTCGCGTTAATGGTCGATGCGAATCTCTCTACACACCAATATTATATTATAAGAGAGCAAGTTAAAAGAATTAACAAAAAAATGTATCCACCTTACTACAGGGTTCAAGCGGCAAAACAATTGTGCTACCCTAATGGCATTAATGTCACAGAAACGTCCGCCGAAATTAACTTGCAATCTCTAATGGACCACACAATTATACGATTGTGTAAAGTGCAAGAGGAAGTACTGAAGACTATAAGTGACTTGAAAAGTTTAGATATTATTGTAAAATGGGGATGTGATGGAGCGGAGCAAAATAAATACAAACAAAAATTCTCTGAAGAACATTGCAGTGATGAAAGTTTGTTCAGTATATCGATGGTGCCTATTCAAATCAATGCAATAAATGAACAGGGCGTCAAAAAGATTGTGTGGCAAAACCTTTCACCTGCTTCGACCAGATATTGTCGTCCCATCAAGTTCGTGTTTGCCAAGGAAACCGTGAATGTTATAACGACGGAGGTGAATAAAATTAAGGAACAAGTAACTTCACTCTCACCTACTAAAATTATTGTAAATGACATTGAGGTCTTGGTTAAGCCAACATTGATATTTTGCATGATTGATGGCAAAATATGTAATGCCGTAGCATCATGTGCTTCCACACAGACTTGCTATTTATGTGGTGCAAAGCCAAAGGACATGAATAATGTAAGCCGCATCTTAGAAAAGCCGGTAAATAGCAATCTTCTTTCTTTGGGCCTATCACCTCTACATTCATGGATCAGATTTTTTGAATGCATATTGCATATTTCGTATCGACTTGAAATAAAATCGTGGCAGGCTCGAGGAGCTGAGAATAAAAAAAAAGTTGCCGAGAAAAAGAAACAAATACAAGAAAAGTTCAGGAGTGAGTTAGGCTTATTAGTGGATATGCCTAAACAACAAACTGGAAATACCAATGATGGTAACACAGCCCGTAAGTTCTTCAGAAATTCTGAAAAGTCAGCTGTAATAACAGGTGTTAATGTTGAGCTTATTAAGCGCTTCCATGTCATCTTAGAATGCATAAATAGCGGATTTCACATTAATATCAATAAGTTTCAGGAATTTGCTAAGCAAACGAGAGACTTATACATAAACGAGTACTCATGGTACCCGATGCCCGTTAGCGTGCACAAAATACTCTTTCACGGAAAAGACATAATTACTTCTTGTGTCCTTCCAATCGGCCAACTTTCGGAAGAAGCACAAGAGGCTAGAAATAAGGACAACAGAAAATTTAGGGAACTTTTTACGCGAAAAACTTCAAGAGTGGACACGAACGCAGACTTAATAAATCGATTATTAATAACATCAGACCCCTACATTGCAAGCTTACGTGCTGCTCCCAAAACTAGACGTAGCCAAATGAATCCTGAAGTCTGTGAACTTTTAGAAATAAGGTCTTCTGACATTGAACACGAAGGAGTTCAGTCAGATAATTCAGATTCTGATACCCAGAGCGACTTTGAAGAATCTCACTATTCTGACTAAATTTCTTCATGTTCAAGGTCTTCATGATACTTAAAATTAATCTCTCTCTATAAAATCTGCTTTTTTTTAGTTTTTTTTTTTGTACATTCATATAATTACTAATTCGTGTTATATGTTATATAATATGGTTGCAATATATGTCTAAAACCTCGAAAACGTCTTTTAATTTCATTCAATACATTTTATCCCGTAGTAAATTTGTATAGTTTAGGTTCAAGACTTTTGTCCCTCTAGATTATGGAAATTACACACTGTGCGTCGGTGAAAATCCAAAGATAAATGAGTATGAGACAGGTGTCCCCACTTGTCAGCAAAAAGTTATTTATTCCGGACGACCGACGATTGAAATGTTTTATTTATTTTGCATTATCGTCCCCGGAACACAGCATTTTGTGTCTTTGATTTGTAAAAACGTTTCTCAACGAAAATTCCACTTGGGTGGCATAGAATAATGTCATCACGGAAGTTTTAATGTTGATTTTTTGTTTATGGTTTGAAATATATTTGTCTACGGGAAAAATGGTTCTGATAAATTATATTTTATTATGATTTTAAGCGTAGAATAGTCATAAAAGTGCGATTAAGAATTAAAACAGCTAATAATGGCTATTATTTTGGCATATAATTAATTAAACGTTAAATGTGTACAAAAAATTATATTCCCCTTTCCCAAAATTAAAATAGGCAATTTGACAGCATCGATAAATTGTAATTTAATCCGTTATTTAGAGTTTGAATGAATAAAAACACGAGAGTCAGTTCGTGACGACAGAACTCAGAAAAAATTGTACTAGGTTGTGACGTATTGCCAACTTTAAAAATTTTTCTCCATCAATTTTAGTTTACGTATTTCTTTTCATTCGAATTTTTTACTCAAATAGCCAATTTTCGAAAACCACCTGTCTCCTGGACAAATCTCGCAAAAACTCAATTTCGTTTGTAATTTGAGCATCAATCATCTTCATAACAGGTGCAAGCGCGCAAGGCTTGTTGATTTATTCGTCCGTATGTAACATAAGTCATGTGGTCCGTCAGGCCTGCGTGACGTCATCGTTTGTAGGTCACGGCTGCATGTAGGCAGTACCGTCGGATGCAATTACAATTAATAAATCAATCGTTTTATTATGAAAATGTTCACTTTTTGTTGTATAATTTTTTTGGAATTTAAAGGTTTTGTTGTGAAAATTGTTGTGTAGGAATGATTAGAAGCTTGCTTGGATACGTGGTGTTTTTCTGGTTCGCATTTAGTTCAAGGTTGTACTTGCTTGTTTTATTATTTGCTAAAGAAAAAGTGATGCAAATTAATTATCCAAAACTATTTTACGACGAATTTTCATAAAGTCTCGCTGCTATTAAAATAAATTCAAAATATCCACATAAATCAGCTTACACTAAATTTATCCATCTATAAATTTCCCATAATAACCCTAGAACGCCGACGTCGTAAAATTCGTTCTAAAATTAATGACGTTCATAAAAGTTATCTTTCACAAAGGCCTAATAAGTTTTGACAGTGATGCAATATGTCGTCACTTTCACTAGAATACTGACAATCTGTCAGTCGGTTCGTCACCTCGAGACTAATTAGTACACAAGTGACATGTTGACACTAGTACAATGCCCTGACACACATCTTTTGTTAATAAGCAAGGGAAAATATTTGCCTTTTATGGTGACAGGAGACATAAGTTTTCGGTGTATTTTTGTAATACCTACGTGTTGTCGGCAAACGTTAGGTATAATAACAATGTAAAAAGTAGCAGTAATTGATGTAAATTATGCTGGTGTAATGGCATGGATGGAAGTAATTAAGTTTAAGCCGTTAATTAACTAAAGCGTTACATTTTTTCTGAGTGAATTTTAATGATTAGGTACGCCAAAATGTTTCAGTTTTTATAAGCACTAAGAAATGCTAACTGTTGTTGGTACCAAAACTGTTAAACTTTATCGCAATTCAGAAGATATAGAAACGAATATCTGTTATAAAAAATACGTCATAATACATACATTCCAAAATAAATAATCCAATTTATGCATACACGTTTTAAAACCCTTTCCCAAATGTTCAACGACATGAGACTAATGAAAAATAAAGTCCTCCATGAATGTAAAACATTTATTACAAATTCTCATTTTCATTTATTTTCATCTGGAATTCTTTGATCTAAACGCATGAGTAAAACCTTCATCAATATTCATGACGAACAATTTAAAACGAAAATGGAAACGTTATGCAAATTAAATCATCACCGACCAACTATAAAATCTACGATGACGTGTATTTTATAAATTGAATGATATTATAAAATGACATAACGCGAATATGACATAAATGACAGCTGACTCATCGATTACAAAATTTAGTGAACTTGACATGACGGTGGCAGTCAACGGGTTGATCTTTGCACTTTTATATTTGATGTCTTACAATTTTGAATAGCACCTTAAACGAAAAGTACAAGGAAGATATTGGCATGTTAATCAATTCACCCACAGTAGAACTAACGTGCTTTTCAAAAATTGACATTGAAAGGTGTCAATGGGATTTTTTGTTTAATATCTCTATGCGTATTTTTGTTTGTTTTAAAAAGGCGTAGGCAACTTTTATTTCGAGAATTAACGTGGGATGGAAAGACAATGCGTTTACATATCAGTTAATATTTTATTGTTCACCTTGAAATTTTATATTGACATCATCAATTAGTTGTAAAGTTCATAATTTTTTGCTACTTTATGGGCACGGTGTGAATTGTTAATGAAGTTTCGGTCATAAATATAATTTAAACGGTTTATTCTCATCATGTCCTGTGAAACACCGCAGACTTACTTTTATGCCTGTTACGTGGATTTTTGGTAATAAATTAAAATTTTATTGCTTTGCTAATCCGTTAGCCAATTGTATGTTGAATATCATTAAGCTACATCTCTATTAAATCCTTCACAGACAATTTAAGTCGTTCTCGAAAGTATTTTTATCTCTTATTGTTCCAAAAGCCTTTAAAAATACAAGATTGACGGCGGCTCATTAAAAAAAAAAACTCTCAAAAAATATCAATTAAGATCGGAACTGTGAAACGATGTATTGGTTTGTTACTAAAGAGCCTCGAAACCTTATAATACCGAGAAAAAAAAAACGACGGGTTGCACTCTGGGAGTGCCGGCAGAGTGAAAACTTGAATAGTAATAAACATTCGCGAACATTCGCGTAAGCGCCCTGCGCCGTCTTACGAATTTTCGATCAGGTTACGTGTCCTGACGCGAGTTTAACATTTTTTACCCATTTCAAAAAAAGAAGCGCCTCTAAAGAAGTTTTCACTTCAAAAAAACATAGCAGAACCAAATATGTCCGTCACAACACAACGAAAGAGTAACATGCGTAGCTTCGCAGGTACAACAAACTGTCAGTACCTTTTGTTCCCTAAACTAGCGTATTGACACAGATGCCCTTGGCATTGCAAGGGTTAGAAGTTAAATAAAAATGTCACGCATTACCTTCTTAGTTGGTATTAATATTCATTAGGTTTAATCTTTTGTTACCGTTTACAATTTGGTATTTTGGGTGTTTGGCTTTTAAAATACTGGTCTGGGTAGGAAGACGAAACCAGGACCGAACGAAGCGAATTTTACTGGACGCGCACTTTTCGAAGTCTAAAAACACTTCAGCAAATCATAATATCAATCGAGATAAGATAAATTAGGTAAATGCACTATTCCCGTGAGCACCGAAGTTAAGGGGACAGGTTGTATTCTCATTTGAAAACCGAGCAATATTTTGAAAAGTTACTCAATCGGGCACGAAAATATGATTCAAATCTATTCATATTAGATCATCTCATCATCATCTTCTACCTGCCCTTATTTAATTTTACTTCGGGTCGGCGTATTCTCTTATTAGAGCATCTACAGTGCATTTTTTTACGGTGATAGTATGAATATTCAATAGAATATTACAGATACGAAAGGAAAATCTTGAAGTATCCCTCTTAACCCTTTCGATGGACACAGACCCACAAACGACACAACTCGCCCTTAACCCATAAAACACCATGGACAACCAGAAAACAGTTAGTTAACTAGAGAACAAGACCGACCGTTTATAGAAACGATCAACCACTCCTCTTTCATGTACTTAGCAGATAACCACCAACCACAGATCTAGAATAGACCTAGACAACGCAAGTACCATGATTTGTGTGCAAATCGAGCGTGACATTTTTTGACTACCTACTACGACGTCCCAAGTACTATTTAGTGATGAGAAAATCAAATTATAATAACTTGAAACAAAAATATAACAGCAACAGCAAGACACAACGATGCAGGCTGAACTCGAAAGATTTATTTTTATGAGTGGCATCTCATAGGTCGACCTAGAGGAGGTTGTATGCTGCTTATCCTGTGGTGCCTTCAGCCTCTAGTATTATATGACATTTTAATTTAACATTTACTTCAGAAAAGATATCTCTAAAGTACGAGTAATTTTGTGTTGTATGTATGTATTAGTTTAGCACATCTAAAAAGTTTACAATACGGTCGAAGACGCGTCGTGTTCCACGCGCGCCTCAAAGAGCTGGCCAAAGCCTGCCGGCATCGCGGGACTATCTTATCAGATAACCGTGATCCCGGAACGTAAAGGGCTATTGAAGAACACCGTGGATTTTAGTCAGTACGAATCTGACAGTCCCTCCCGCCAGTCCCGACCTTCGTGAGTAGGACTCATTTGATATTATTGATCATTTAATTAGTAGTAGTAACAAAAAAGTCGGGCATGCGAAGTAGATTCTTGCACTATCTAGTTCTATCTACATCTGTGTCACTAACCGACCACCGTCCGTTATGTCCAATAAACGAAGCTATTTCAATTAAAACCTGCTATAATAATAATATTGTCGAAGTGTCGAAATAGATGATGTTAGTGCGAATTTGTCACCGGCGACTATTAAATGGGAACATGTGGGGATCGCTCGTAAATCTGCTGCGGGTGACACTGTGTTGTACATTAGTGGGTCGGCGGTACAAGTTACAGGAGGGAAGCGTGGGAAGGTTACAAACGCTGCATGGTTTCGTAACACAACAGATTTCATCATGATTTTTTGTACAGGTTTCAGAAGATTTTTACAACCTTTTTTAAGGGCTTAAAACAGGATAATTACGATGTTCCGATATTTCAGCACTGTTTCAAGCGCTATAATAATATGATCATGGATGAAAAGGGTGGACCGTTTAGTCTGCTCATAAACCTATACTCGTAATAACTTTAGTTGTTGTTTAATGATAAAACTACTGTGGTTGATTCATAGTTAGATTTTTTTTTTCAAGTTCTTCCTTTACCGAAACCGTCGACTTTTCATTATTTTTGTTGTTCTTCATCTAAATAAGTCAAATAAATCCAAAACTAAACAGTCGTTCCTTTTAGAGCTCCGTACGTAAAAGATAAAACGAGACCTCATTACTAAGACATCGCTGTCCGTCTGTCTGTCCACCGTCTGTCACCAGGCTGTATCTCATGAACATGTGTTATTTAAAAAGCTGAAATTTTCACAGATCACAGAACAACAAATACTAAAAAACAGAATAAAATAAATATTTAAGGAACAACAACGAACGTAATGTTTTTGCTAATATTTGCTCGATATTGAAAACGGTACCAGGTAGACGCTTGAAATATTCATAGAATCTTTAGTTATTACTCGTATTTACTTTACAAATAAATCATTAAATTAATATGAAACAAATATTTAAGCGGGCTCCCATACAAAAAAAATGATTTATCACGCCACGCTACCGCTTCTACTATAAACCCCAGCTTTCACACAATTAATTTTCGCGGGATGATCTCACGCAGCCTTGGGGTTGCATTTATTGCAGCTATAAAACCAGCCATTTTTGTGTACTACCACGATGAGTTCAGCCTTGGGCTATAAGTGCATCATGTAATGACAATAGCAACCGCCGACAATGAATTATTTTTATGATGATGGTGTCTAATGTTATTTGTTTAATGGCAGAACTATTATTGTCAGCGACTTCAGCTGTTGAATCATTTTTGGTTGAAGACCAACCCGTGTTGGTTCCCTGCGTTGTGGAATCCCGCCAATTTTATCTCACAGTAGTAAGCTAGGCCTGTAATAATTCGCATTGACAACGTTATCAACTCGTTTTTTTTAATGCGATTTGGTAATCTAGCTTTAATATAAGATTTAATATAAGAACATTGCCTCTCACTGAGATTTTTTCTTGTATCGTGGGTGCATATTTACAGACATTCAAAGTCACATTTTTTTGTACAGTAAACACACAAGGAAGAACTCAATCGCTGTCACACACATTTTGTAGGTCTTACCTAACGCTGATTTTCTTGCAATTCGTATAGCTATAGAAGATGCCTTTTGCTTACCTGTAAAAAATAATAACAATAATTAATTTTCGAACTGATAAGTCGAGGGTGTTTTAAAAATCGAACTGATAAGTCGAGGGTGTTTTAAAAAAAGAAATCTGTTATCATTTTTTTTTTATCTTTGTTGGACCTACATTGTAGGTGATTCGTGTTTTGAATTGATATCGCGAACAAGCCTCAATATACTGCTGTCATTGATCAATAATGCAATGCAATTTTATCAATATGACTGATAATTTACAAGCTTTTTTATCACGTTATATTTGAAATTATCGGATCGAGTTTTGTTGACAGGTGATCTGAAAAAACGGGGACAGCCCTAGTTTTGTAGACACGTGTAATTTTCACTCAGTGAAAATTGGCAAAAAGCCGTGATTTACGAAATGTAGTTGTTCTCCGTATAATTTCGTTTTTGACTTAGCAAACAGCAAAAGCCCTTCATTAATCATATCAGAATTATTTTTTCAAGAAAAATAAATGTGTTATTGTCAATGAAAATTCTTCGTAATGAATGTAAACTATCAGATATCAAAGATGGCCCAGTGACACACTTAAAGAGCAAAAATAACTCAAAGAATGAATGAAGTGACCGAGTCACTGCGTGATTCATTCTCATTCACTGTTCGAAATATAATTTTTATAATTGGAACCAGTTATGCTGTTTTATTTTTTATACATTAATGAGCATATCAAGGTTTGAGTTTGTTCCTTTTGTTGCTTTGCGCGTCTGTCTTTTTTCTTATAAAAAACAAAAAATATAAATACGTATCTAAAGCATATAATGCCTTTTTTACAAGCTTTTATTTAACTTGCAATGTTTGTATGTTTGTTTAGATCAAATCTTGCAAGTCAAATTAGAATCACTTGTAATTACTCAATCGATCTGAAACTTGGTATTAATATGGAACCCCGATGACAATGCAATAATATGGTGACAGCGAGCTGGTGGTGCAGCCAGGATCGTCTGCTCACGAGAGAACTCCTCAATGGTTAATAGTACACAACTAAAACTTGAAATATATATGGAAACCCGGTAACAATGCAATAATATGATAAGTGCGATCTGGTGGTGCAGCCAGGATCGTCTGCTCACGAGAGAACTCCTCAATGGTTAATAGTACATAACTAAAACTTGAAATATATATGGAAACCCGGTAACAATGCAATAATATGATAAGTGCGATCTGGTGGTGCAGCCAGGATCGTCTGCTCACGAGAGAACTCCTCAATGGTTAATAGTACAGAACTGAAACTTGAAATATATATGGAAACCCGGTAACAATGCAATAATATGATGATAACAACCTGTTGGTGCAGCCAGGGACATCTGCTTACGAGAGAACTCCTCAATGGTTAATAGTACCGAGCTATAACATATATACACATATAGGGCAACCCAAATAATAATACAATAATATGGTGACAGTGTCTTGGTCGTGCAGCCAGGATCAGCTGCTCCCGATAGAATATGGTCACAACGACAATGAAATCTATTTAGGCTATTAATAAAATTAATTATTATATTAATCTATTTTGTCGTGCTCTGGGATCTGGAGGCGACTGCCCTCCAGCGCGTCTATGAGTGGCGCGTGGAGGCGCAGCGTCGGGCCGAATCCCCGCTGCCTCGACAAGTCGAGGCGCGGCGGGTAGAGCTCCGGCGTGATCTCAGGGCAGTATGGAGGGAGCGACTGTCGCAACCGAGGTCCGGGCACGCCGCAATCGCGGCGGTAAGACGAAGATAGGCGTCACGGCGTCTTTACCTACCGCATGATGCAGGTCCTCACCGGACACGGAAGTTTCGGGAGGTTCCTGTGTCTGATAGGGAGGGAAGAAACGCCTGGGTGTCACCACTGCGAGGATCGTCCGGAGGACACGGTGGAGCATACGGTGCAGGACTGCCCCGCTTGGGCAGAGCAACGCCGTGTCCTCACGACGGCGATAGGCGGAGACGCCTATGGCGCCCGGCATTGGTCAAGGCCGAGACGGAGACGGAGTGGGAAGCGGTCGCCTCCTTCTGCGAAGCAGTCATGCTCGTGAAGGAGGAGGCGGGCCGCGTGAGGCAGAGGACAGCATCCTCCCTCCACCCCAGCCGCAGTGGTAGACGCCCACGGCGTCGGACGTCGCCAGACGATCTCCGGCCACCGTAGGCGCGGGCATGCTGTCCGACCATGGACCATGCCCGGGTCGACGGCGCGTTGTGTTCCACGCGCGCCTCAAAGAGTGTCAGCATAGTGACGGGGCCTGTATAGGGCCATAGCCTGCCGGGGTCGCGGGACTAACGGATTACCGTGACCCCGGTACGTAAAGGGCTACTGAAGGACACCGTGGATTTTAGTCAGTACAAGTCTGACAGTCCCTCCCGCCCTGCCCTGGGTGGGAGGACTCATTTCATGATTATACCACGATAAAAAAAAAAAAAATTGTCGTCTATTTAAGCTCAAAGCTCTTCGCTGCTGGCCAAGCATACGTGGCCTTAAGTAGAGTCAAATTGCTAGAAGGTCTCCTTATTGAAGAACTTGACTGTACGAAATTAACAGGTAAACGACCATGCAACAATGACGCACTAAATGAAATGGAAAGACTGCAAAATATGTCCAACGAAAACTAAAAATTTAAAAATAAAATAACAGTAAAAAAACAATTTTAAAAACAAGCTTTTATTTAAATGCTCTAAAAAGGACAAAATAAACTTTAAATTAAATCAAACATATAACTTAAGTATAATATAAAAGCTTGTCGCGAGATTTACTTGTCACAAACAAATAATTCAACAATAAAATGTATGTATCATAACATACTTTACACAGGCAAATCTCGCGACAAGCTTTTATATTATACTTAAGTTATATGTTTGATTTAATTTAAAGTTTATTTTGTCCTTTTTAGAGCATTTAAATAAAAGCTTGTTTTTAAAATTGTTTTTTTACTGTTATTTTATTTACGTGGTAAAATCATCAAGTGAGTCCACCCAGGGCAGAGCGGGAGGGACTGTCAGACTCGTACTGACTCAAATCCACGGTGTCCTTCAATAGCCCTTTACGTTCTGGGGTCACGCTAATTCGTACAGTCCCGCTACCCCGGCATCGGCAAAAGCATATAATGCCTTAAACATTTTCTTTCAGGTTTATATTAATTACAAAATACTTGTTACCTACTTAAATCTTCAATTCTTATGTTGTTTTGTATCGCAGATAACATACCAGTAGACCTTAAATTCTTCCTTATTGTTAAGAAAAAACCTTAATTGAAAATATATATGAAACTCAACCGTGTCGTTCATTTAATTTCCGGAGCTAGAACCTTCAACCACACATTGGGATTAAGATTATCACCTCAATTATTATTTTAAGCGCTTGTGCTACAAGCTAAAGTAAAGCCGGTCCCCTAAGCCAAGTGTTTGTTCAAGGAGCTTGGACATGACTGTCCTCACGGAAGCGATTCAGGCTGAAGATTATTAGTATCTTAACGTAAACACCACCACAAATAAATGTAGGTACAGTTATTAGACTCCTTATAAGACTTGCGTTTTGTAACCGTGTATTGGTTTTTGTTTTATTTGTATTTAGTTTTAAGTTTTTTTTTTGCATTCATATAATGGTTTTGAGTCACTAAAAATTAAATTCAGAAATAACTTTTGTGCTTAGTTAAGCGAAGGCATAGAGCATGAGTCTTTTGATAGTGATGTCTGCTGATTTTCAGCATTTTTTTTTTTATTGAATGGTATTTTTTTTTATAAACGTGAACTTAAGCGTTTTACCACTATCTCGCCTAAAATTATCCTAAAATTAAGCGATAGAGCACCAGTTTTTTTAGCACTAAGACCTATCTGCCAAACATAAAAATTATATCTTTACATTTTCAGAAATCAATTAGTCTAGAGTCTGCGGTAAATATGAAATCGATTTCAGACATTTCATAAACAAAATTTAATCGGTTTTACGGTTTTTGTCAGTTTTCACATTAATGTTAGTAGGTGAGACAGTAAGATGACGTTAACGGATGTGCCAGTGACCTGAAACAGCAGCATGTGTTACGGATCATAATCAGACTTGCATTGAATCCTAGGCATATTATTTTCATAAATAAATACAATAAAGATGCTGCGAACGTTTTGACTGGGGTCAAATTATATTGGCTCTTTTATTGAGGCATAAAATGTTGGTGCAAAAGGTTAAAAAATAATAAATAAGAATTTTAGCACCTCCCCTGTACTTGTTGTAAAGATCACCATTGTGATAAAATACAATTTGTGTTCAAATATTGCAAACTTTACATATTTAATAGAAGATAATTGGTTGAGTTTAATAACTAGTCACTTGAAAAATGCAAACCAAACGTGTAACTTTACTCAACACGACACAAAAAGCGTTTCAAAACCTTAATTTTTAATTTTGTTCTTCTCAAATTTCTTAGCCAAAACACGCATCCCGAAAAAAAAATAGCAGCCAATAAAAACACAACACCTGTTCAAAAATCGAACAACACAGGAAGCAATGAAAAAGTCCAAAGTGGTACAAACCAGAGACCCTTTGATGTTTTATTGGCCAAGGAAACAATGGAATTCGTGACCATTCGTAAGGCAAAGGCAAGGCATTATACAGCCTTGTGGTCTCTGGTCTCCCTTGTATCGACCGTTTTCGGTAACATTCGGTTTTTTCTTGCATCGTTCGCGGTTTTTGGAATTGAAAGGACTTTTTTTTATTATGTTGGCATTATTGTGAGTTGTGGTTGTGGTTCAGAAAGTTTGAATGAATGATCTTCAATGAGATTGTGGTTTGAGTAAAAATACGGGGAGATGTAGTTGCCTTTTGAAGGTGAGTTACCACATCCTGTTTGGGGAGAAAACTTTGTTTGGTTACTCTGCCATTGTTTATTTGGTGTAGGTGAAGTTTCTAATCGCTACAAATGCTTAGTCGCTGCAAATTATATTCGGTGTATGTGACGGATAGCCGCTGCGGTTTGAATTGAGCATGTTCAATTTAACTCGCAGCGAATGCACTCGCAGCGATTTGTCGTTGTGTGTGACCGAAGCTTAACATTTATGTTTGTTTGAAAATAGACAAGAATATTCAAATAGGTTGCAATTCGATTTATGTAAATGGTTTAAAAGCACGTAATTTTTGCTACGCTGGTTTTAAATTACCTATGATTAAGTTATTAAAAGTTTACATTAATAGTTATTTAGCCTTAATTATCAAGTTTTCCTACGATAAAGTAGTATTTAGATATAAACTACTTTACAATAATTATTTAGATTTGCTACTAAAGTTATTAAAATAAGTTGTTTAGTAAAAGTTAGTCTCATTATTATTTCTTAAACACAGTAACTTCAATGGCTGCCATTCAAGTTACTCTGTTTTCATTTACGATGACAGAATTAATGTAAGCAGTCTTCTGTTTTTTATCTTACCCAAATCAGATTTACATACTCAATAAAGTGTACTAAAAATTATTTGTTATAAGTTTTTGAGCATCGTTTATCTATGTAGGACTGTGGGTGATTATTTTTTTTTGAAATCTTATTGCGGGCAAGCGTCAATACAGCTGTCGTCGATCAATAACGCAATGAAATTTTATCAGTTTGGCTGACAATTTACAAGCTTTTTTATTTTTTATCATTAAAGGCGCTAACCTGAAATTTTATTTAATAAAATTTATTTAATATCACATCACAAATATTCATTGGGTTAGTAACAATATTCTTGACAAAATTGGTTTGTAGTTTTAGTCACTCATGATCATAATTTATTAAAAGTATTAAGTTAATCTTGACACTTAGCAGGGGCGAACCGTCAGTTTGTGGGGCCCTGGGTTAAAATTACTTATGGGCTTGCCTAATTAGCCAACTAATTGGCATTTGGTTAAATAATTGTACATGAACAAATAGTCGGCTCCCATTATTATATGACCCATCTTATACGTCAAATAATGTTAAAGTGGGTTAAGTAATGCTGGCCACCGACTGCCATTGTCTTCAATTAGAATTTCTAGGGGCCCTGGGATGCAGCCTTAAAAGCCCTTATACAGGGTGTCCCAAAACTCAACGTCAAGCCGAAACGGGGTGACAGGATTGATCATAACCATCACGAGAAAAATCTGAAAAAAAATCTATCCCGTGCAGTTTGAAAATTATGGGCATTTTAAGAAAAACCTAGAAATGTGATCAAACTGTACCATTTTTCGGTTATTGTGGTTATTCTTTTTTATTTTTGTTCATTTGAACTTTGGAAACGTAATCCTAAATAACATTTCTAGAATCCCAATAAAAAATAATGACACAATTGCCTCAAGTTTCCGAGAATTGAGACTATTTGTTAAACTACGAATTTAAAATTTTCTAGATTCGTCGACTTTGACAGGCCCTCCTATAAAAAAAATGTACTAGAGTGCCTTGGCAAGTGGCATTAAAAGTTGGCGCATTTAATCAGAATTCTAAAATGGTACAATACTTGTTAGTTCCATACAATAGAAAAGAGTAAAAAAATTAAAACCTCAAGTAACCCGATTTTTGCTATCACATTTTACTCAGTTAAAATGTTTTTAATTCGCACAAGCTGTAGGTAGGTTCTTAATTTTAAGACAAAATGATGAGAGAGATGGATAATGGGTATGTTTGTCATGAGTGAGCGAGACAGATAGTGACGCCACTTTTACCAAAGTGAAAAAAAGTTAGTAAAATAATTAGGTTTGTTGGACTAAAAGTCAGATAGAGAAAAAACATTTTTATTACAATAAATGTTCAAATTGTTTACCATCAGCCTCAATACAAGCCCTACATCTTCTTAAAAAAGATCTACTTATAAGTCGGGCATATCTTCGAGAGTTGATCGCCTCAGCTGCTTGAGAAATGCGTTCACGTAGGTCGGCTACGTGATCAATGGGCTTTGAGTAAACTTTTTCTTTGAGAACTCCCCAATAGAAAAAATCCAGGGGATTTAAATCTGGTGAACGGGCGGGCCACAAGATAGTGCCTGAACGTCCAATCCACCTTCCCGGATATTCCTGGTCAAGGAAATCTCTTACTTGCACTGCGAAATGCGTACCCATACCCATTATCCATCTCTCTCATCATTTTGTCTTAAAATTAAGAACCTACCTAGAGCTTGTGCGAATTAAAAACATTTTAACTGAGTAAAATGTGATAGCAAAAATCGGGTTACTTGAGGTTTTAATTTTTTTACTCTTTTCTATTGTATGGAACTAACAAGTATTGTACCATTTTAGAATTCTGATTAAATGCGCCAACTTTTAATGCCACTTGCCAAGGCACTCTAGTACATTTTTTTTATAGGAGGGCCTGTCAAAGTCGACGAATCTTGAAAATTTTAAATTCGTAGTTTAACAAATAGTCTCAATTCTCGGAAACTTGAGGCAATTGTGTCATTATTTTTTATTGGGATTCTAGAAATGTTATTTAGGATTACGTTTCCAAAGTTCAAATGAACAAAAATAAAAAAGAATAACCACAATAACCGAAAAATGGTACAGTTTGATCAAATTTCTAGGTTTTTCTTAAAATGCCCATAATTTACAAACTGCATGGGATAGATTTTTTTTCAGATTTTTCTCGTGATGGTTATGATCAATCCTGTCACCCCGTTTCGGCTTGACGTTGAGTTTTGGGACACCCTGTATAAATCCGCCCCTGATACTTACTTACTTACGCCTTTTTTTTACATGGTAAAGTCATCTTATGAGTCCTCCCACCCAGGACAGAGCGGGAGGGACTGTCAGACTCGTACTGAGTAAAATCCACGGTGTCCTTCAATAGCCCTTTACGTTCCGGGATCACAGCGGTGCTCTGCCCAAGCGGGGCAGTCCTGCACCGTATTCTCCACCGTGTCCTCCGGACGATCCTCGCTGTGGTGACACCCAGACGTTTCTTCCCTCCCTATCAGACACAGGAACTTCCCGAAACTTCCGTGTCCGATGAGGACCTGCGTCATGCGGTAGGACTGGACGCCGTGACGCCTATTCAGCCACTTCTCAAAGAGGGGTTTTACCGCCGCGATTGCGGCGTGCCCGTACTTATTAACGCCTGACGACAACTTCTTCCTTCTTAGTAAGAAGGCCTGCACAATATGAGAAACCCCCAAAACAGAAAAATCCGCATTCAAATCGACTCACCCGTTAAGAGAAACAGCAAAAATGTATATACTACACAAAAAAACAATCGTATGATAATTCAGTTTCATTGATAACTTTATTCAGTGTTACCCAATTCAGATTTATTTACTCAATGGAAATCTACAGATTGACTTGCAAATGCTAAAAACAGCAAAAAAATACTAGCCCTGCACAAAAAACAATCGTATGATAATTCAGTTTCATTGATAACTTTATTCAGTGTTACTCAATTCAGATTTATTTACTCAATGGAAAACTGCAGATTGACTTGCAAATGCTCCAGGAATATCATTGATGTTTTGTGTCTGTGTACTGAATGTATTATGTCAACGTAAAATTACGACATACACAAACTTACATCGTCAATGTTTTGTTTTTTATAACTTTATGCGTTATTTATAAGTCTATTCATGAATAGAAACAATTTAAATTACCTTATATTGACACAATCATGTTCTTGGCCTAAATCTTAGAAGCGAAGATAAGACTTAAAACTGAGCGAGCTCACCCAAAAGGAATTAAATAAACCACGTAAAATATAGTATTGACATTGTACACGAAGTTTAAATAAATTAATAAGATACCTACAGTAAAAAAAACAGTGGCAGAAAACACCAATGATCTAACAGTGTCACTAGATATAACAGATAAGATAGAACAGTCATAGACAAAAAAAAAACAAATGCAACTCTACACAAAAAAAAAACAGAAAAGGTTTGTGTGTCAAGTTCAAACTGGCAGCTGATAGGAACATCGTGATTTATATACAATAGACAGAAGAACAGATGGTCCACAGAGGGGTGTATTTTTTGGACATAAACCTTATTTCAATGTCAATAAAAGTCAATGTGGTGCAAAATCTGAGGTAAGAGACAATGTGACAGTTGGCGACAAATTGTCTCGACAGCTTTGATCGCGTTAATAGAAACAGGATAATGATTTGTAGACTGACAGCAAATGGTCGCGGGATTCACGAATTACCGTGACCCCGGTACGTAAAGGGCTAGTGGAATGAAGGACACCGTGGAATTTAGTCAGTACGAGTCTGACAGTCCCTCCCGCTCTGCCCTGGCTGAGATGACTCATGTGATGATTTAACCACGTTAAAAAAAATACTGACAGCAGATACGATAATGCTTTAGTTCAAGTTACAAAACGGATTTGGTAACGGTCCCTTTAATTTTTCAAAGGATCAGTTAAGGTGTTTAATCGAATATCAAAGCTAAAATTGTTTATAGTCGGTTTCCTGTACTTTTATAGTTGGTTGCTAATGAGATGAACTCTATTTTAGACTCTGTTATAGCTAAAATAATTGAATGTTTTAGTTCTAACAAATCAATGCTGGTATACCATTGTGTTTGTGAAAAAAGGAATAATAACTCAATAACTTAATGTTATAAACACGAAAATATGTTTATTTTTTTTGTTACCTTTTCACGAGTCAACCAATGAACCGATTATACTAAAAAAGTAGAAAAAAAAGTACCGTTCCGTTCGTTAGGAAAACAACATAATATTCTTGAATCAAGCAGAGTACGACCCAAATTTCTATCAAATTCTAAATTAAAGCGAGCGAAATCGAAGGCAACAGCTTGTTAGTAATAAAATGGTAAATGGTAATTATAAAGAAGAAGTACCTAAGCAATGACAATCCCGTTTACTAACTGCATGTTGAAAATTCCTTAATTCTTAATGATTTCATTAGTGGAGGGACATCTGTTACAGAGGGTGCTAACGGCAACATGGCCAACGTTGGCTGACAAATAGCTGCAGCGGTTTTGTCATTTCGGCTAATGCCTCTGTAGGAGTGAATTTCTATTGTTAATTTTGCGAAATAGTCCCCAAAATTAACAATAAGAATTCACTTTATTTGCGAAACGAGTGCCATAGCACGTGCTAAATACGATTAGTCATCGATCATTAATTCTTCACTTTCATTCCCCTTGTAAGGATTATGGTGCTTTGTCTATTTGAAATTAATTCGTGACTGTACATTTTAAAGCTCTGTAATAGTTCGCAGCCATATTTAAATTTTTCCATGACATTTATTTCATTAAATAAGCATTTCACGACTTTCAAGACATTTTTTTAAATTATTGATTTTATCTTAATAAAAAATCACACGCGTAAACAGTAGAAAATAGGTCTAAAAGCTATCAGATAACATTATCTAAATGTCTTAAAAAAAAGATAATTGGATATCTCGGTTTTTAGAGAATTAAAAATCGGTCTAATTTACGAAATTTAAGCTGTAACACATTTTTTTTTATTAAATGTTCTCTATTTGTGAAGTTCTACTAAAATCGGTTGACGGTAACGTCATTACGATTAAAAGTTTGTATTTTAAGCCATTCGTACACGTTTTTAAAATAATGTTGCTCACACTATAGAAAGAGTTTTATAGACTCAAACAATTTGGACAAAATACGCTTCTTACTACATTCTAAGTGATAAACAAACAAAATTAAAAGGGGGGAATTGTCATAATCTCAATCACGCGATTAATTTAATCGCATACGACACAGAAATGACTAGAACAATTGCATCGCTTGTAGTGACAACATCTGTTAGGGCCAGAGGTCCGGATGTCAATATAAACAGGACATTGGTTCCTAATGGCCCACTGTGGAATGGCCCATTGCTGAATGGCCCACTCTCTAGGGTGTTGTGTTGCAATATTGTTAGTATTGAAACCCGAGGAGGGAGTTGTTATAAATTAATGGCTGCTGTTAGATTTTATTTGTATGTGGGTTCTATTGTATGGGTGTGTTTAGCGTTTAAAATAGTTTGTGGATGAAATGGGGCGGAGGAGCGACACTGCGTATTGCGTTCGATTATTGTACGGATAAAAATATATTATGTGTGTCTTTAAATGTTTGTAAACGCACCCACGATATAAAAAAACCAAACAAAAAAAAAAACAACAAAATGTTACAACAAAATCTAAATATTTTTTTTTATTTACACGTAGGCCCATGTAAACCACATGTAAAATTTCAAAAAAAAAGTGCCCACTGATTGTGAAATGTGTTTATCTTCTGTTGAATTGGTTACATTGATTTGGGCGCTAATCAAGTCGAACCATATACTCGTATCACTTAATAATTGTTTCAAAATAATCCTAACTTAATGCTAAATTTTGTTTATTTGTTTGTTAAGCTTTCACGTTTAAACCTTAAAGAGCTGAGAAATAGTTAGTATAGTAGTCTAACAAAACTACTACTACTTACTAGTCGCGCAAGTTTCTTCTTCTTCTTCATTTTCACTGATAACCTGGTGATACCAATGTCATGTTACAGTAATGTTGTTCCTATTGCACAAAGAAATCAAAGATCATTAGTAATATTTGAAAAAAAGTGTACGCTGTAGTTTACATGAGCATTCATTTCTTTATACTAGCTTCCGCCCGCGACTCCGTCCGCGCGGATGTCGGTCTTCGCGTGGTTTATTTCTCCATTTTGAGTAACTCTGACAATGACATCTTATAAATATTACGGCGCTGAATCCACTGCGGGTAATGCAACGTGTGTTCGCGGTTCTACAGAACAACGTCTATGAATAAAACTGAAAAATAGGATTTTTTTTCTACGAATTTTTTCAGGATAAAAAGTATCCTATTTTATGCCCAGGATAATAAAGTATAATTATATCAAGTTTCATCGAAATCGAACCGTTAGTTTCCACGTGATGCCTGCATATACAGACAGACAGACAGAAAAAAAAATTTTTAATCACATATTTGGGTTTGGTATCGATCCAGCAACACGCCCCGCTATTTTTATTTTCAATGTACAGAATTGACCCTTCTACAGATTTATTACATGTATAGATTTACGTCTCGCACACATTCTAGTACCTCAAAGCGATCAAATTACGGAAATGACTGGCATGTGTGAAACTAAACAAAAAAGGCATTTAAACAAGTCGGTGTTCGCTATCAACCGACTTATTCTCAATACCGTCACTCCAAATTCCATCCCAATATCGGTCCACACAAGTATCATAATCATATATCATAATTACGGTCTCATTTCCCGACAATGGTCTCGCGTCACCAATTGAGAGGGTCAACCAATCAATTGTTGTTACTCAGAAATTCAATTGAAACTGTCAAGTGTACTACAATCGCCTTGACTGTCTGTAGAATACTTCGTTTTATTCAGATAAATGCCGGGATAGACTTCCTCAAGGAAATAACACAACAACAGCGGGTCCTTTCGTATCGTGGTGAAATAGGCGGGAGAGACTGTTAGACTTGACTGAGTAAAACCCACGGTGTCCTTCAGTAGCCCTTTACGTACCGGGGTCACGGTAATTTGTGAGTCCCGCGACCCCGGCAGGCTTTGGCCCTCTACAGGCCCCGTCACTATGCTGAAACAGCGGGTCATAAATTTTTTTTTATTGTTGCCCCTCACTATAAATTTCTTCAGCATCGTGGGTGCGTATTCAAACAAATAATCTCATAAACTTACTAAACACAAACGCCCCGAGCCAAAACTACTCGTAGGTCGCACAAATAATTGGTCCGTGCGGGACTCGATCCCGCGACACGCAGCGCAGCAGTCCAATCGCTCAGCCACTAAAGTATGAACACGAGAAGAGTAGGCAATGACGTTGCTGAAAATGCACGAAGGGAATTTTTAGGAGTATTGCTTCTGGCCGGTTTAGACCCGCAGCGCTCCTTCATATTTTTAACACCTTTAAAAAGGGCATGGAATAGTTGTTAAGTCGGCAGATGCGCAAGCGATACGTCTGGAGTTGCATGCGTCCACTACGGTAACCGCTTACAATCAGGTGGGCCGTATGATTGTTTGTCACCTCAAAATACTATTTGTACTGGGTTGTGGGGGTCCGACAGGCAGTTACTCCATGTAAAATACTTATATTCAGCTGCATCTGGTTCTACTTGAAGCCGACCCAAATATAGTTGGGAAAAGACTAGGCAGATGATGATTTCGCATACAAGGCTACCTATGTGCGCATGTGCGTCACACGTCACTACATTTGCTCAAATTGATGTACGGTGTTGATCCCCTAGGTCACAGATTAAGTCCACTCATTTTATCTCTATGCCAGATAGAAAAGAGATAGAAATAGTCCGATAAAAAGGCTATAAAAAAAAATTACATCATCTTCATCATTATACTTGGAACCCCACAGTACTACCAAGCTATTGAAGCCAACCTTCACTAAATAGTCTCCAATGAGTTGATTCGACTGAATGTCGCAACACATAAATCAATTATCTACTTTGACAGCTAACGGTAATGTCCGAATGATTTTTGGAGCCATGACGTCATTTAAGGTGACGTCATCGAAAGTATCCTGATTGCAAACGGCCTGATTTCGGTGTCAGTAGTAACTGTAGATCATTGTAAAGGATGTGATGAGTCACCGTGACTATTGTGGTTTGGTTTACTGACGGGATTACCCCTTTAGATTTTATGACAGCCTGGTACTTGTAACGGCTTCTCTTATGACAATTGACGATTCTCGATCGAAGGATGGCAGATGTGTTACCTCTGATTTTAAAGCATGTTTTTGAAGTGAAAACTTATTTAGCGGCGTTGTGCACTTTTTTTGGAATGGGTAAAAAATGTTAAACTCGCGTCAGGACAGGTTACCTGATCGAAAATTTGTAAGATGGCGCAGGGCGCTTGCGCGAATGTTCGTGTGTGTTTATTACTATTGAAGTTTTCACTTCTGCCGGCACTCCCAGAGTGCAACCCGTCGTTTTTTTTTTAAGTATGGCATCTCGCATTATTATGAAACGTGTTATTCACCTTGTTTATTATTTGTTTTGAGTTACCGATATTTCGATATCCACCCGCAATAACTTAAGTTCATGATCATGGCGCTTGCAACAATGCCGAAATGCCGAAAACATAGTAAATGTCCCGTTTTAAATCTTAATCATAGTAGTACTGACCATGTCAGTCTAAAAACTGGCATCTTCCAGGTGATAATTGGACGTTTTTGTTTTATCATCTTAGCGCGAAAATGCTGACGGATCGTCCGCTTCTGATGCACGCCGGACGCATAGATTTTGTGTTGTTAAAGCCTTTGTCAAACTGACAGGCGACAGCGAACCGGACCGAGTCCGAAGCGATACGAGACGTCAAACTGGGTGCAGCGAACCGAGGCGTGACAGTTGTATTAGCTGACTCTTTATGAACGACGTCAAACAGAGCAAATACGCCTTCGCCACGTCTTCGCATCGGTTCGGTCACGCTTCGAAAACGCTTCGCTTTCGCCTGTCTGTTTGACAAAGTCATTAAGGTTTGGGTAATTTATAATATTATCTGCGGTGCATCCGCCAAGCATCAATTTTTTTCTGACAAAAATATCTTGCACTATGCGGTCGCGCTTTCACGTCACTATCACGTCAAATCACGTCAATATCTCACTAATCTTTATTCGCAGTAAAATGGCTGCATAAATAGACTGTAATTTTATTATATTTACTAAGATAAATCTTCACACTCCTTAATTAAGTGGTTTTAAAGAAATATCACAAAATAGTTTCTAAAATAAAAAATCAATAATACCTACAAAACGAGTTTTTCTTCTAAAAAATCCAATTTGTTAAACTTATTTTTACTCGAGTAGGTATTTCAAAAATCTCGTTTATTATTATACATAATATTACTTTTCATTCAAGGCCACGTTCTGTGTGGTATTTTAATCGTATATTATACGCTCTTATTTATACGCTTTTGTGTATGTGTGTAGAGGAGCTCGTGGCTAAATAATTTCAGCCGCACAGACCGATCTTCCGGGTTAAGCCGCGCTTGCCGAGATTTGTCTGTGGATGGGTGACCATTTGTCATAGCGAGTTTCCTTAGTGCCTCGGAAAGCACGTAAGACCGTAGGTCCCGGCTATAATTTGTAGATCTATGACAGTCGTTACTGTGAGTCAGAAGCTCATAAGTTTGACAACTAGTCCTACCATGGGGTATCGTATTGCCCAGTTACTGGGTTGTGGAGGTCCGATAGGCAGTCGATCCATGTAAAATACTGATAATATTCAGCTGCATCTGGTTCGACTGGAAGCCGACTCCAACATAGTTGGGAAAATGCTAGGCAGTTGATGATGTACGTATGTAGACGCCATTGTAGTCTTGGATACCTTTAGAAGTGGCAAGAGCATAATTAGCCTATAATGTTCCACCACGCGGGTCCATTCCGGGTTGGTGGATGTCACAACATTTCTTTGTATATTTAATTCTAGGACATGCCGGTTTCCTCACGATGTTTTCCATCACCGTTTTAAAAGCAGTGGTGATGAGATAAATTACAGGCTGGTTTTAAACCTACGTTCTATCATTAATAATTCACTTTGAACCTAGCTTTGCCGGGGTAAATTGCAAGCACTTTTACACAGATACTAGGCTTTTTTTTTTTTTTTATCGTGGTAAAATCATCAAATGAGTCCTCCCACCCACGGCAGGGCGGGAGGGACTGTCAGACTTGTACTGACTAAAATCCACGGTGTCCTTCACTAGCCCTTTACGTACCGGGGTCACGGTAATCCCTTGGTCCCGCGACCCCAGCATGCTTTGGCCCTCTACAGGCCCCGTCACTATGCTGACACTCTTTGAGGCGCGCGTGGAACACAACGCGCCGTCGACCCGGGCATGGTCCATGGTCGGACAGCGAGTCGCCCATTACTCGCCGCCCGCATGCCCGCGCCTACGGTGGCCGGAGATCGTCTCGCGACGTCCGACGCCGTGGGCGTCTACCACTGCGGCTGGGATGGAGGGAGGACGCTGTCCTCTCCCTCAGGCGGCCCGCCTCCTCCTTCACGAGCATGACTGCTTCGCAGAAGGAGGCGACCGCTTCCCACTCCGTCTCGCCCCGCAGCATGGCCTCGACCAATGCCGGGCGCGAGAGGTCTCCGCCTATCGCCGTCGTGAGGACACGGCGGTGCTCTGCCCAAGCGGGGCAGTCCTGCACCGTATGCTCCACCGTGTCCTCCGAACGATCCTCGCAGTGGTGACACCCAGGCGTTTCTTCCCTCCCTATCAGACACAGGAACCTCCCGAAACTTCCGTGTCCGGTGAGGACCTGCGTCATGCGGTAGGTCAGGACGCCGTGACGCCTATCCAGCCACTCCTCAAAGAGGGGTCTTACCGCCGCGATTGCGGCGTGCCCGGACCTCGGTTACAGATTCTAGGCTAAGAAAAAATTTACTTAGTTTTTTTTTTTTTAATTTTGCCCTACACTAGGATTTTCTCCTATATCGTGGGCACGTCCATACCCGAAACAACTAATTGTGAATCAAACTCGCGACACAGAGCGCAACAGTCATATTGCTCAGCCACTGGGCCAACCCGTGGGGCCAACCTTGTGTCTTCTGTATTTAATTTCGTGATAATATTTACTCAATAGAATCTTAGCTTTTTGTTTTTATTAATACCGGTTTCTAAAATGCATAAAACTTAGGAATTGTCAATGAAACGTCTAATAAGTAATAGTTCAGGGTCGGTTGATGTCGCGGACAGTCACCTACGCATGAAGCGGTTGCACAAAATGGTTGACAATCGTCTCTATTAATAATATTATATACCCAATAGGAATCTGTTTAGGAAACGAAGTTTGAGTTTCCAGGATGTTTGGAAACAAGTTAGTTATTTAAAAACTATGTTCTTTTCAAAAAACAAGCTTTTATTGTTAAAAAAATACTTTCGATAGACAAATACTCGCCAAGACGAATCAAACGAGTCTAAACACGATGGGTTTGCGGCGTTTCATTGCAAAGTTCCTGTTAGCCACCTTCCAGCTCCATCATCAGATCAGCTCCATGTCATAATATTTCATTGTCAAGCGATATACATATACGTGCAAAATTTCAGCTCATACGGAAACCGGGAAGTGGATAAAATTTAACTTGCAAGAAATAAAACCTTGTAAAAATACCTTAAATTGATGCACAAGTGTTGAAAATGAAAAATGAACCAATCAGGGAAATAACGTGCTTTCCGAGATACGGGAAAACTTGGTATTTAAACGATAGTAACCCATCCACAGACTGATCTTGGCAAGCGTAGCTTAACTTTAAAGAAGGACCACAGATTGCTTTTTTATCATGGTTAAATAACCAAATGAGTCCAGGTGTAGTCAGGGTGGGACCCGAGAGGCTGTCAGACTTGCTATAACTAAAATCTACAGTGATCCTTCAATAGCCCTTTACGTATCAGGGTCACGGTTACGTCATGAGACACTATGCGACCCCGGTAGGCACCACAACTTGCTTGAGTTGATTTAGACACTGTTTAATGCAGATTAATATATACAGGGTGTAAAAGACATCGACGCACAAACGGATACCATGGGTTCAGGACATGATTCTGGACCCCCCATGTTGGAATTTTTTATTATCTCATTTTCTTTTTTTAGTTTTTAATTTTCTAATTTTTTGGAGTTTTTTTTTACTTTAGACTGTTCATAATCGTTATTCTTACTTAACCCAATGATATTATGAATAAAAAAGTAATTATTTTGCTACTTTCACTAAAAGTAGCAATGTAAATAATACTAGAAATACTGTGTTTTCTCTCTCTGTTTGTAAAAGTTTAAATAAAAGACCATCTTATACCTAAATACTGTGTTCAGTACCGCAGTACCTGTAGTAACTAATGCGTGGCACACTATTAAAAAAAACAAATATTAAAAAAAAAATGAATCATATCCAGGACCCATGGTAACCGTTTGTGCGTCGATGTCTCTTACACCCTGTATATATTTTTTGACGTGGCCTCTCTTAGCGCAAAAACTCTACTCTCTAACTAAACTTGATGCTACTTAAACGGACAACCTTGTGGTGGCCAAAAATTACTTTAAGGGCAGATTAATAATAAACTTACATATCAAATGGTATCTCTGCATTATCTGCTCGGATGTTATCCAACTAGGAACACTCTCCTGGGATGAGATAGCAGATTCTATTTCTGTACAAGGACCAATCTATCGATAACATACACTATCACTTAGCCCACAGGATATACTTTCATTTATCAGAAAACCTTGATGTAAAAATAACATTGATACTGGCATGACAACAAAAAATGATGTTCCTAATTGAAGTGCTAATTTTAAATAATCTGACCACACGAAGATAATAATCAGTTGATTATGTTTTTTAATTTAGTCACGTTTGTAAATATTTTACTTATAATTTTTGTTTTTAAATGTAGTATGTATATATAGGCATTTTTGTAATAATTAATTACTAGAATAAAGTGTAGTTGATTATGTTGACAAGATCTGATATATTGCACTTGAGTGCAATGTGTTATGCGTTCCATTTGATAAAAAAAGATATGCAGTTTTTTTTCTTTATCTTCACCTGCCGTGCCTGCAATTTCTCAATGATAAAATTTTGAAGTTTTGGGAGCAGTATGTCAAACATTTGGTATAAGCGCCATAGTACGTCGAGCTATTTTTAACTTTAAAATTTTCGCAATCGAGCATGAACCTCCTTTTAAGGGTTTCGTACCTCAATATAAAAAAACCGGATCCCTCAGACTTTGTTGTCCAACCGTCCGTCTGTCGTTTTGATGATATATCAAGCTAAAATTTATATCAAATACTCCCATACATACTCGTATAATAAAGAAGAATGCTGTGGTCTGCAATCCGTTCGAGCAGAAATCAAACTTCTTAGTCAACGCAATCAAAATATACACTATACAGGCTTTTATGTCGTATATTTTGACTGATTACGGCACAAGCGGCTGTATATTTTGAAGCTCGCAACGTTAACAAACCATCAAAAGCTATACGCCTATCCCGTTAACTTACAATAATGAAGTAAGAATTAACACTAACCAGGCAATGGCGTAACTAGGCGGGGGCGTAACAGACCCTAACCCCCGGCCTCGCTACCGAAGGGGCCTCGCGCCCAGAAAAAAAAAACATTCTTGAAAAGGGCGATTACATGTTTATTATGATTACAGTAAAGCAATACAACTTAACTTTTACAAAGAAATTAACCTGACCTCATATTTGTGGTCTCCATGAGTGGGAACTGAATAACGTCGTTGCGACTTTAAGACCTCCTATGTGACACTTTTGCTCAAAACACTTTTTCACTCCAGTCAATTGTACATTTTCAAGCCCTATCGAATGCAAAAACTCTCATGTGGCTATGACGTTTTATTCGTAATTTATTTACCCATTACAAGATCTTCAATGTGCTTGCTCATCATAATTTGGTACTTAAAATGTCTTATGTGTCGCATGTACACATACGAGTTTTTAAGTGTATCATGCTCGTGGACTATAGGCAATTTTTGGAATAAAATATCCTATGTGCATTTACGCGGGTATTTTTTAATATTACTTTTGGTATCTTTAGACCGACAGGATCGAACAAGTGAACGAAAAGACGAGTGAAATAGATAAATCGCATGATTATTCTCCATTTTTAAACAATGGATGGCGCTCATTTAAATAACTAAGGTCGTCAGTGTGTTGCAAGTCGTTAGGTACTTGATCCGATAGTTTGAATCGAAAATTGTAAAAGTTTGTTGGATGTAAAACCGTTATCTACAAGTGAGATTGAGTTAATAGTCAATCAGAAAAATACAGAAGACTCTGAACCAAGTACTTTTTGTGATTTTGAAGCACCCCCAAATGTGGAGTGCTGTTATAGTGGTTCCCTGATAACACCAGACGATTTAGGTTTAATATCTTCTAGATTCGATCATCAGAATGACGTTACGGAATCTTTATCTGATCAAAGCATCATCATACTATTCCATGCCGCTGAAGACCCAAGTATGGTTTGCTATCATCAACACCAATCTTTGAAAATTTAAGTGACAACAGTGATGACGATCCAAATTGGGTTCCAGTAATTCCACGGAGGGGTCGGATTCTTTTAGGGAGCCAGGTTGAGGAACATTTCGACGATACGGAGGAATCAGATATCAATGAAAATGTCAGGTTGTTATCCGTGCACGATTTACGTAGAAACCGAAACTTATTTATAAGAAGACGGAGGATCTTGTCTTGTTTGGATAGTGATGATGATGATAACAATATTAGTGAGGTATCTTTGTCTGAAAATGTTGAAGACAATTTTTCCTCTTCCTCAATACGAAGACCTATCTACCTTGCGTGCACCGTTAAACAGAATAAAAAAGCACGCGTTGCCGGTAAAGCGTATCTTGGATATAGAAAGATAGCTGACAAATGGACAGCGTGCGTTGAAAAGCCAAATAGGATTTTTAAGTTCGTTACTTTTGGCACGAAGCAGACGGCAATGTTACTGCTAATGAATTTACATCTTGTTTAATAGACTACTGTCAAAACCTGCCACATTCAAAACAGCGGATTATTATAATTTCTGACGGATGCGTACATCGAAACAGGAACCGAATTTTATCGAGTGCCCTAAGCGATTTGGCACAAAGGCAAACAATTTGTATAGAACAACTTTACCTGGAAAAAGGACATACAATGATGGAGGTGGACAGTGTTCATTCCACTATTGAACAATACATAAAACCACCCATATTTGCTCCCAGTGATTATATTACCCGGATAAGACAAGCTCGACCTCAAAAACCCTACGATGTCAAATCCATACACTATGATTTCTTCTTAAATTTCGAAGAGATGGAATCGAACCTGAAATCCATACGGCCTGGCAAAAAAAGGAGATCCTGTCGTAGTCGACATTAGGGGTCTTATGTATTCATCCGATGGATCCATATTTTATAGGTTGAGACATGTCGATGAGTGGTCCGTACTTCCACAGCGAAGAAATAACCAAAGAAACGGAATAGTATCACCAAATCGAATGTATAGAACTCAACTAAAAATTACTGAGACTAAGTTTTAAGCATTTACAGGAACATAAAATGGTAATAGACCGAGATTATCATTCTTTTTATGACGCGTTGCAATTTAATCCGGGTACTTAATGCCTGAGGAAATTAATGGTACTTTGATTCGTATTTTTGTTTTTAAGTCTTATTTGTAATTCGACTGTTATCATGATTACTCGTATAGTGTAATTCAGAGAAATAAACGTTTATTTTCAAATTTATATAATCAATGGTGTTTTGTTTAAAGGTATTTTAGTTTAAAAGCACTGATGTGTAACTGACAGCGCAACCAAAACCTCTTATGTGTCAAATAAAATATTTTTTATTTGTTTTTACTATGTTGTGCTTTTTTTTTTCAACTTAAAATATCATATTAAAAAGCAGGCAGTCATGTGGCTGTCACCTGTATTTTTTGTTGTAGTTGGTTTCATTATATTTTTTTCAGTGGATGGTTTTTATCGATTTTCTCGTAAAAGTAAATTTTACACATAAGAGGTCTTGAAATCGCAACGACGAAGACCTCTGAAAACTGATGACGATGACTAGGTCTAGCGCATCCACTGCTCGCGCGAGGCCCCTTGTTCTAAGATGACTTGGTTACTTTTTATTTCTAACTGGGCGCAAGAAGAGGCCGGGTGCCTCGCAAAACTGATGTCGCGAACCGTCATATTTGGTATAGATGAATTGGACATCTTACAACAAGGGGGCCTCGCGCGAGCACTAGAGAATAGTCAAATTTTTCGTCACGAAAGAAAAGAGCCTCGCAGATGCGTTTTGCCCCCTCCTGGATACGGTAGCGCTACGCCACTGTAAACAGGGTACAAAAAAAAAAACATAATATATTTTTTGTAGTTCATTTCATACAAAATGAGTGCATTCGTCCCACAAATAGTTTATGAACTGTGTGTGTCTGGGTGATTTAGTGATTGAGTGGCTGGGCAATCGACTGCTACGCAGCGTGTCGCGTGTTCGTGTCCCGCACGGAACAAATATTTGTATGACGTACAAGTAGTTGTTCCGAGTCTGAGTGTTTGTGTGAGTTTCTATGTTTGTAAACGCACCCAAGACACAAGAAATTCCTAGTGTCGGTTCGACTCACACTTGAGCGTTTTTTTTTAATAAAAACAATAATCAGTTGACATCTTGACAAGATCTGATACGATGCACTTGAGTTGCAAGTAATATACGTTCTATTTGATAAAATTGCGATTTTCGTTGCTGTGATTTTCTTTATCTGAATGCCGCATACATACAGATTGCAGCCTGCAATCTGTCAAAGATATTTTTTTGGAGTTTTGAGATCAGTATGTCATGTTCGCTTCGGTCGACGCCAGCACGTCGACCTAATCAAACATAAACGTTTTTTTTCCGTAAAGTTGAAAATCTATGCAGTTAGTTTTTAATTGTTTTTTTAAATCCAGAAACCATTATTGATTCAGTTAGAATACAACAATAATATTAAATAATTACTTAATTTTGGTTTTAATTGTTTAAGTCTATTTGTAATTGTTAAGTTTTTAATTTTTGTAGATTTTTAATTTCAGTAAGGTAATCGAGGTGCTAAAAACTAAATTAAAAATTTTCATGTACAAAACTAATTTATAAAATTTCATGTGATTTTGTAAATCAATATAACTTTCCATCATTCTTAAATATTTGTCAACTGTCTACGACTTAAAATATTTAAGAATATGGCCGAAAAGTTGACATAAATTACATAAGCAACCTTCACTGTACATATTTGTACTTATTACATGGCGTTATTATTTATTCAGTTACATAGTTTAAACACATTGTACATGTGAACACATATTTACTCCCTTCATTATATTGTAACCAACACTGGGTAAACTTCGTTTAAATTGTTCATTTAGCTTATATCGCTGCCCTAGTTCAACAGTAAGATATCTTAAAAAAAAACAAAATTGAGTTAAGTTTTGTTTCATGTGAAAAATTTGCTCTTCGAAAAATCGGATATTTGTAAAACGCAACCAAAGTGCCTCAATTTCAAATGCTTTGGTTGCGTTTTACAAATATCCTTTTTTGAACCGGACAGAAGAGCAAATTTTTCACATGAAACAAAACTTAACTCAATTTTGCTTTTTTTTAAGATATCTTACTGTTGAACTAGGGCAGCGATATAGTAACGAGCCTTCAATATTGCTTGCGGTTTATAGAGAATATTCAAGGGTTATTACTAACTTACGCCCGCGGTTTTGCTCGTGTTAATTTTGAATTTGGCCCACCGGTATCGGGAATAGGGTCCAAGCTACTGGTAGTTAGGGCTCCAGAGAAAGGAACCTCCTAACAATGCGCGCCGTGTCCAAAAGAACTGCTCTCTGAATCAGGCCCTTAATCCAACTGCCTAACGAGAGCCTCCTTAGATGTTGGTTATTTTATTTTCGTCATTTATTATTATAAGATTTTCTTCCTCTTAAGTCCGGTCAATCTAGATATTTAAAAGTACATTAATTCCCATCCAGCTGAAAGTCAGTAAAATAGTTCAAAACCTGATAAAAAATTTCATAATTCCAACATTTGATAATTTCCAGTACTTCCAAAAAAAAATAGAATTTAGACATTATTTAGAGTTATATTATCTCTATCTCTAATCTCTCTCTATTAATACTACTATAAAACCAACATTACGGAAGACTTCCCGCATAATCAAGCGCCACAGTCTTCAGCAGTGTTTGTGGTGCATATTTTTTTATTTAAATGTCTGCACATTTAAACGATCCCAACATTCCGTGCTCACTTTAACAAACAAAATCGTTTATGAACGATTTCTTGTACTTTTGACGTATGCACGAACATCTAACTAATCCTATAAACGCGAAAATTTGTGAGATGGAACGATGGATATTCGTTTGTTACTGTTTCTGAACGGATTTGTGTGCGTGCACAAATCCTGAAATATTATAAACGCTAAAATGTGTATATTTCTTTCTATGTCTGCTCCGTTTTCACGTTAAAACAATTGAACCGATTTTAATGGGTTTTTATACAGAGACAGGTACTTGAGACCGTCATAGGCTATATGAGGAGAGGGTGGTGAGTAAAGCCACGTGCATCAACTGGTAGTTTATACCCGGTATTAGCAAATAGGATTTTTATAAAAACTAGTAACCGATGGGGAAGAAAAGTTCTCGAGTGGCGACCACGGACCGGAAGACGCAGTGTAGGCAGGTCTCCCACTAGCCACCTAGTGACCACCCACCGACGACATCTTGAGAGTCGCGGGCAACCGATGGATGCAAGTGGGGAATGGTCGTTCGGCGTTGCGGTCTAAGGGGGATGCTTATGTTCAGCACTGGACGTCTTCCGACTGATGGTGATGATGGTGATTTTTTTTATCCCGGTATTACGTATCCGTGGGATAGTTTTCGAGATAAACGCGGACGAAGCCTATTGCAGGTAGTGAGTGTATAAAGGAGGAAACATACTAATAACACGCTACGATATTACACGCTACGCCAGTCGCCACGACACACGTAGCGTGCAGATGGGCCATATATCAACTCGTGAAACCACTCTTCGACATTTAGCGAATGGACAATATGAAATGGCGTCAGGTGTAACATGTGTGTTACTGTCCGTATTCGAAGAAATGCCAACTGTGTTCCGTTTTGCCAGATATACTTATTTTACACCGTTAAAATCTTTCGGATAATTAATTCGTCGAACTTCAGACATTTTTTTGTACGTATGTGGCCACCCTCTGGTGTAATAGTTAATTAAGCCGTCTCTGGGAACACCACCGACCTCTGACATGGCTTTGGAATTTTATATTTATTAGAAGTCTAGGTTTTAGATGTCAGTGTATGTCCAAGATCAACTTTAAAATAGAAAGTCGGTGAATTGAAAAAGACACGTTGGCACTTCCCTGGGTTTAATGCATGAGAATCGAGGTGCTAAACTTCAGGGAAATTATCCGTGATATCGTCTCAAATAATTTGTTAGCGAAAATTGGTTCATTATACACAGCATTGAAATACTCAAACTAAAATAATAATTCATTCATACACTTGTATAATAAATAAATAATAAATAAATAAATAAATAAATATTCCACAACTATCACACAACGCCATCTAGTCCCAAGCTAAGCAGAGCTTGTGTTATGGGTACTAGACAACTGATAAACATACTTATATATTTCTAAATACATACATATTATAGATAAATTACACCCAGACACAGAACAAATGATCGTGCTCATCACACAAACATTTGTCCTGGGTGGGAATCGAACCCACGACCTCCAGCATAGCAGTCAGGGTCACTAACCACTAGACCAACAGGCCTGTATGTAGGTAATACCGAACTAATTTGTTGGTGTCAACTGTGAGCAGTTTTTATATGTCTCATTTTTCTTAGTAAAGTTATTAAATAAAAGACAGATATGTAACAAATAAACTAGAGTAAAATATTTTGTTCATTAAATCTCTGTCACAATTTTGTTTTGGGAAACTTCTGGACATTTGCGGCTCATCACTCACAAATGCAACAATTGTTTTGTTTTTTGTTTGTTTGCATAACCTAGCTTATAATGTTCCCACAGCTGGGACACAAGCCTCCTCTCTGTGAGAGGCAGTGGGGTTTGTTTTTCAACGTGGGGGCCCAGTGCGTTGGTTGTTGTTGTTGTTGGGGTATCGCAACACGTTTTCAAGTCAGAGTTTCATTAACTTACTTTTTTTCGGGCACGCCGCAATCGCAGCGGTAAGTTGTGTTCCACGCGCGCCTCAAAGAGAGCAAAATGATGGGGCCCCCTCTAGAGGGCCAAAGCCTGCCGGGGTCGCGGGACACACGAATTACCGTAACCCCGGCACGTAAAGGGCTACTGAAGGACAACGTGGATTTTAGTCAGTACGTGTCTGATGTTACCAAGATAAAAAATACTCCTTTTTCTTTCATATCATTCTTTAGACAATCCATCCATCTTTTCACCAAAACAAGAATTTTAGTAAGGAAAATTTGTCACATACCTATAACAAAAACAAAAGGAGCAAAGTGGAATACACGCACGAAATTGAAGAGCAAGTCAATACACTTTCCGGACAAGACTTGGTAACACCACAGTAATACACAGTCACGCCAATATAAACTATGATATGTGATGCAATATGATGCAATAGATTCTTGTGTCACTGCCAACATTAAGATTAATGTGCAATGTCACAATATTGCCGAGTCCCTTATTTTAAAAGTTTATCAGTAGTGGCTTAGTGGTAATAGAACAGACCTACGAGCCAACGATCGTAGGTTCAAACCAGGGATATAAATATGCGTAATTTCTCTCAAAACGGTGAAGGAAAACATCGAGAGGAAAACGGTAAGTATGGCCTTTTGTTTTTAAGGCAGTCAAATCATTAAATGAGTCTACCCTGGCTGGAGCAGAAGGGACTGTCAGAGTCGTACTGACTAAAATCTACGATAATCCTTCAATAGCCCTTTTCGTTCCAGGGTCTCGGTTACCAATTTAGAAAGTCCTGCCACCCAACTGGTATGAACCTAAGACGTTTAACATCTACCAAACCACACCGGGCCCGGGTGGTGGAATAAAGCCCACTCCTTCCCACAGAGAGGAGGCCTGAGTCCCAGCAGTGGACACATTAGAGGCATACTTACATGCCGTGCCTCATGTAACTTCAGCGCGAAATGTTCGGCGTAACGTAACATCATCAGGAGAGATGATAACAGGTTATGACGCAAGGCTCTCAAACAAAGCACCTGGGGAACACGATCAATCAATTTTAGCAGCGTGACCTAATTTTGTAAGCATTGATGCACATAGGGTTGCCAGATAGAATATTTAAAGTCCCGGTGTAAAACCCTGAGATTTTTCAAATTCTATCACAAACGTAATTTACGGCTTTGTAGCCCGCGACATGATGCGTGCACAGCATATGCAGATAGCATCCACATCTCCCATAGGTTTCATAGATTTTATTTTCTACATACATCACCGAAGTCCATTTTTAATTTAGTCTCTATATGTATCAAGAAGATTAACATTCCGATTTAAAACTCTGAAAAATATAATTTCTAAAATATAATTTACTCAGATTGTCAACATCTGATCGCAATTCTGAGAAAAGTCTAAAAATCCTAAAATCTCAGGGCTAATCCAAAGACAGATCAGATTGGTATCCCTATATGCACAGTCAGGTTTTGCCTAAATAGGTTCACGCGGGAAATTCATTTGCAAATGCTAGAACAATCCTAGTTGGTATTGACGTTAGTTCCAATGAAAATATTGACAGTCCATCGATGTTATGATTTGATATAGTAGCCGATAGAAAATGGTATTCAGGAACTACAATTATAAATACGAAATTTATGAGGATGTATGAGTGGATGTTTATTACTTTTTCACTAAAAAAACTACTGAACAACGGATGTTTGGAACATACCAGTTTATAACTTAAATAAACACAAAGGATACTTTTCATCCCTATACTTAAGCAAGTTTTATTTTTAATATTTCAGACACTTTAACGTCTGCATCGCGAATTTTTGTAGAAAGAAAATTTCGATTGCGAGACATCTCGGTGAGTTTAAAGTCTCTTACTGCGTAAGGCTGACTGAATCAGAAGGATCAAGTCCTGCTCACAATTAAATATTTCTGGAAATTATAAAGCTTTATATGCAATTATGACCTTACAACTTTCTTCTAATTTAACAAATTCTATTTTTATAATTCGGCAACGTGCAAGCGATACCTCTGGTGTTGCAGGCATTCATAGCTACGGTGACCGCGTACCATCAGGCGGGCTGTACGCTTGCTTGTTACTAGGGTCTAAAAAGCACAACATTACTATAACATCCGCGATAAGGGCATGCGGGCAGCGAGTTTGGGCATGCGGGCAGCGAGTAATGGGGAACTCGCTGTCCGACCATGGACCATGCCCTGGTCGACACCGTGTTGTGCCCCACGCGCGCCTCAAAAGTGTCGGCAAAATGACGGGGAGACCCCCCTCTAGAGGGCCAAAGCCTGCCGGGGTCGCGGGACTTACGAATTACCGTGACCCCAGAACGTAAAGGGCTATTGAAGGACAACGTGGCTTTCAGTCAGTACGAGTCTGACAGTCCCTCCCGCTCTGTCCTGGGTGGGAGGACTCATTTGATGATTTTACCACAATAAAAAAAACATCCGCGAGGAACACACTACCATCTTAGTTTTGGATCATAAACATTCCTCTTACTCAAGAATCGTGGCCAATAAACTCCAATCATATTTAATCTTTCAGCGCTCGAGTTCAACAACAAACTTGTTTAAATTATAAACCAATAAAGTTAAAACAAGACGAATTATAATGGCCATCTGTTCTGCCGATCACTAAACTAAAGATAACATAAGTACCGAAGCCATAAATCATCAAAAAAGTAATGATAAAGGTAGTATTAAAAATATGAATGAGGTGCCTTGTAAAAGAACCCACTGATTTGGTTCTCAGAATCGTCGGATTTAAACAATAGATTGTAACTAAGAGAGCTGTTCAAATGTTATAAATCATGTTATGAATGATTCTGCGAAGGAATTTTAAGGTACCTCAGATCAAAATATTTTATTTCACATTGGCCCACTTATAAAACGTCGAAAAAAACAGGTGCTCGGTTCGGATTGGACATTTCCATGGAGACGTTACAAAACTTAAAACTGAGACGATGCAAAAATAAACTTAAAAAGATTGCCGTCGTAAATGAAAACACAGTAACTGAAATGACTTAAGTTACCGTAGTTTCATTAACGACGGCAGAGAAGTTGTGTGTAGAATGCATCGGGATCGACGAGTCGTTACGCAGTAGACGCGGACGGACGTCTCGTTGCCAAGAAGAAGAATTTCGCGTAACGATTTAGACGCGTTTATGAGATACTGGCGGGAGAAAGCTGCACAAGAGTAGAAGGTTGTGGGGGAGACCTCCGCCCAGCAGAGTGAAAGTATAGGTTAAAAAAAGAAATATACCCCACAAGGGGGAGATCTTTTCAATATCCTAGTTCACTTTCTTCATTCAAAAAATATTCATCAACGTATCCATCTCTTCCACTATCTATATTCGGTGTATATCCTCTAAAGTGGTACAGAGTAAACCATTTTCCTCTATTTTTATGTCTGTGTTATCGTTTATTTTCTGTTTACACATCCTGCCTTTTAATTTTACTGCATTTTTCTGTTCTACTTTACCCATACTAAAGTTAGTAACAATTCTCACTTTGGTATTTCATTTTCACTTGCCTCGCCAATTATTTCCACTCGGTTGATTTTATTATTAGATAGTTGTAATAACACTGTTCTATTTATTTGCTCAGAACTTTCACAAAGTGTTATTACAATTTATAATGCTCTCGTTAAATTCGTGCCAAGTTTCAGTTTGCACAACGTCTGCACTGGTATTCTGGCATTGAATCATTTGGCATTGAAAATTTGTGCAAATAGTGTAAAAAAGTACGGAATCGAATTAGATTGGAATTCGTTTATTTTTACCTGAATTCGATTTTAGAAACAGACAAATCTTTTTTCTTCTTTCGACTGTTACATCTTTCTTCTTTTATTAAAATATTAGCCCACGCTAAAATTCCGTGAGTTTACAAAATAATAAACTTAAATACACAAACAGCGAGACCCAAATGAAACATCTAAGCTTGTAGACCAAACAAATATTTGTTCCATGCCGGAGTCGAACCAGAGACACGTAGCGCAGCAATAGATCGCCTAGCCACTATGCCATAGAATCAATATGTATTGCCTATCTCAAAATATGTAGTACACTCTATAACGAATAACTTCTATACGAGTATATGTACCTTTCTATATTTATATATGTATATATTCAACTACACCGGATGAACCCAAGTTAATAGAACAATATTATTCCCAAAAGCGAACAATTATACTGTTCCAAGAAACTTGAGAGTCTTCATTAATAAGGCCTCGGAACAAAACCGTAACTAGAGTATAGTTGGAACTAGTACTAGCATGGAGATAACGCAGTGTGTACACAATGATACTTATTCACACAACTGACAATACATACGACATGACATCATCGTCCACACTAACTACTTTACCTGAAGACCGTGTATGAAGGAACGAGCTTCATACAAAATTTAATATAATATTTTATCTTAAAGCGCATCACACACGGCTAAATGCTATAATATTTTATCTTAAGATACCATATCGCTCGCCATACAATTCTATCTTAAGATATCAAAATATGAAATATATTATCTTCGTCGTGTGTGATGGTCCATTGAATTGTATGGCGAGCGATATGGTATCTTAAGATAAAATATTATGGTATCTTAGCCGTTTGTGGTGCGCTTTAGATGTTATATTAATATATATAAGCCTCATCTCTGCTCGTTCCACTGAACTGAGTAAGAAAAAAATAAGATTCCAGGTGCGCGTGAGCCGGTCCTACGCTGTGTGGGAAAGAGATAATTCCCATATCGCTCTCTAAAGATACTAAAATATGAAATATATATTATCTTCGTCGTGTGTGATGGTCCATTGAATGTTATGGCGAGCGATATGGTATCTTAAGATAAAATATTATAGTATCTTAGCCGTGTGTGGCGCGCTTTAGTTATCAGTTTATAGTTACGTTCAATTTACACTAAATAGTAACAAAAAGTAAACAAAATAAATACAGTAGTACAGAAAATTAAATAGACGCAGACCGAGCACGTGAAATAAAAACAGTTAACCTAGATTAATGACCCCATGCTAGGAAGATCCTGTGTTATGGGGACATTTCATAGAAACATTGGTTTCCAATTATCATCTATACATATAATAAAATGGTAGGAAAGTCTAAACTGTACATTGAATATTCTTTTAAAAGAATACTTGGGGTGTGATCTACAATCAATACCGAAGCCAAAATTTTTTTTTTTTGAAATTTTGTCTGTTTGTCTGTATGTACGTCCGGGATAAACTCAAAAAGTACTGCATGGATTTACTTCAAATTTGGCACGAATATTATTAAGCAGTCGGGTCAACATATAGGTACATATTATCACGCTATCACTTTCGGGGAACGAGCAGTGATCCTTTATTTCTTCCACACATTCACGCAGACAACGTCGCGGGCAGCAGCTAGTTTTTAATATTAATAACAATCATTCATAATATTCAAAATATTTCTGTTTTTTTTTCTTATAGATAGAAATGATGTAACACTGTATATTGGAAGTCTTATTCAAACAGCTGTCTGGTCATCTTTACATCCGATGGTATTACTAGGGGCGAATATAATTTTTCGAAAATGTTTAGACCTTATATCTTGCTTATACGTATGAAATTGTATTATTAGAGATTCATTCATTTCGAAACATATGGACTTAAAAGTGTGTATAAAATGCTGTTTGGCGTACAAATTCAACTTTAAAAATCCTTGTAGAATATAAAATGTCTCTGAGAAAAGTGCAAAGAAAAGTGGTAAAAGCTTTTCTCCCCGAGAGTACCCTAAAATGTTATTTTAGTGCTTCTCGGATGAGTGGCGCAGCTATATTTTAAGATAGAGCACTTCTGCCCTTCCATTTATTACTATAACTTGGACTCATGATAGGTTTCGTAGTATACTTTACTTTTTTTACTATAGAAAGACGTAAAGATACTACAAAATATATCCTACCTACGTCTGTGTTCCCTCAAGTATACGTTCTGATTCTCTGAGAGCAGGCTTTTTCTGGGTAAGCTCATTTCATTGTAGATTTTGTCTCTGTTATTCTGACCTGGATTAGAGTCAAAACTATCTCAAATAAAAAATAATAATAATGGAGATTGCGTGAAAGCTGAAAATGATAAAAAAATCAAGTATCTTGATTTAGCTCACGAGATTGTCGACATGTGGGACATGGACTCAGCAGTCATTGTACCGATAGTCGTTTCGGTCAATGGACTAATTGCGAAGAGCCTTGACCAACACCTTAAGAGGCTCTCATTGTGCAGCTGGCTCAAGGGCTTGATGCAGAAAGCAGTTCTCTTGGACACGGCGCGTATAGTGAGGAGGTTCCTTTCTCTGGAGCCCTAACCACCGGCAGCTTGGACCCTGTTCACGATGCTGGTCTGCCACAATTTTTTTATGTTTTTAAATATTTTTTATTTTCTGTTTTTATAAAAATATTTAAAAATGTAAAATAATATGTTGAAAAATGAATAAAGGATTGAATAATTTGGAGGAGATTGCTTTGATTATCAGTGAAATATTTCTGATCGGATCATTGCTTCCAAATATTGCCTCTTACACAAATGAAGGTAGTATAACTACACTAATCTACATAACACTTATTTAGATACTTGTTTTCAATATCATCGTCAAGTTCGTCAGTAAAACAGTCAATGAGATCTGGTCCTAACGTCTCCTAGTTAATAAATCAACCAATTAAGCAGAAATTCCTAAACAGTTTTGATTAAAATTTATACGACGATTGACCATGACTTCTGGGTCATGGGTAATCTGTGTGACATCAGACTTATCAATGGAATTTGTCCCAAATATTAGCTGCCAAAGAAAATTTTACCCACTTCAAATTTATATTGTGAAAACATTGCATTTCCTCTCAACTCTCACGTTGACAAAGTCACGGCCTAACATCACAGAATTGAGAGCACTCAAGACGTACGACTCGAAAATAAAAATTTCGATGCAAGCGAAAAACCGGTGAGGAATGTAAGTACAGCAAAAACATATTTTACCGTTACAAAAACTATATTTTGCATTTTTAAGTCGGCGAATAATTGAACGACTTCATCAGTAGCACGTTTTAAAAACATTACACACTCAGTTTTTAATGGTTTTCGGAATAGCAGTAATATATGTTTCCTCAAAGCAATTTGTCTAGAATTGCATTCTGGGTCATGAAATTCCTTACGGCTTTCTCATAAAACATTTTTAGTTTCCATCATCACTCCCTTCCCTATCTTATCTTTGCAGCATGTCAGGTGTCAGCTTATTAAAGTCACTGTAACTGTCATCACCATAGAAGGCAAATCATCTTCCAGACAAATCATCAATCGTTTCAATCCCTATATAGATTTCTTATTCAATAAACTCACAGCTATCTCTTTAAAATCGTCAAACTTGTTACCAGAATCCGCAGATGTATACGTTTGTACTAATTTGGCATCGTACCGCTTAAATTCCTGTACCGGTTCTCGCGAACCGAGTACTGAATCGATCGATTCGTCTCATTCATACGGGTATTAACTACAAGCTTCGAATTTTGCATTTAATTCTTCAATTACAGATTTATCTTTAAAAATGTTATGTTAATTATAAGATTTATTCTTTTTGGAAATCAGGTTTCATTGTCATTGTTTTTTTTTTATAGGAATATATCAGTAGTAGCGATGGATATTAGATTTGAGCCCGGATGATGATAATTTACCTCGCTCCTTATCACATGGTCTTCAACTTAAATGTCGAAATGAGGATACTATATTAGATAAACCTATAACTCTTATTTATTCATTATTAAAAAAAAAACATGTAATCGTTTATGACATAGCACAAACTGCGTGCATAAATACAGAAAATGCAAATAAACTGCGACTTCACGATATTATAAATTAAATTTCTGACAGTCCAATGCACAATTAAGCTGGAAGCACCTTGTGAACCGTTTTTATTAAAATTCCAGCATACTTTTATAGTTTCTGATTATCATATTTGCTTGCATAATATATCTTCTAAATTATTTTTAAAGTTAAGAACTTGATATGATAACAAGACTGTTAACCGACGTCATGTTTCTAAAATATCAAGGATTCGGAAATAGAAGACCTTAGATAATTTATTGTGCCAATATGTAAAATGGAAGTAATTAAAACATGAAATGTGGAAACCACGTGAATTACGCAATTGAAGACGCATGTGGCTTGTTAGGCATCAAAAACCAATGTACCTATTAATAAAAATAATCTCGAGTGTTTAATTTGAATCGGACCATACCTCCAAAGTATGCAGCCGTGCATTTTAAAACAAAAGACGATCGTCAAAGAGAACTCGCTACTTACAACCGCAAATGCTCATTGTTATCCTTAAATCAGCTGCTACCACTTACAGATAATGCGAGTCTACCACAAGGAACACATCTCTCGCCACATCTATTCAGAAAGAATCCATCAAAAGATAATTCTTGTCATATTTGCTTACATAATCTCCATAACTCCTTGAAGTATTGTACCATCTTTCACCAACGCGTTTGTAACAGGTGGTTTTGTTACCAAGATGTTGTTAGCATCTCTAGGCAATGCTAATAGCTGTCGATTCGTTCAATAAACATAGTTATTTTCATCGTTTTCGCATGTTTTAATGAGTTCCTCTCGTATTTGTGGGTTTTTAATTGTTATTTTTGTTGTTCTAATTAGTCTGTGATTTATTTGGGCTAGTTGTGTGTAATTTTTATTAGAAAGATAATATGTATTTTGATGCTGAAAAATTGTCTTGTTTCAGATATCACGACGAAAAAAATGGCGTCAAAAAATGTGTGATCAATTAAAGTAAGTATACTCGTAACTGTAAATAACAGAACATGAATGGAAACTTCAAGCTCCTACAAAAAAAAACAGCTCTTCAAACAAAATTTTCAGTAACAATTTTCAATTTCAACTCCAAGCGTAAATTAAAAACAATAGTAAATTCCGTCTTAAGCGATATATTAGCACACTAAACTCCTGATAAGTTGCTTATAAGAACAGGTTTATTTACCTTAGCCACGCCGAACCAGTCGATAGCACAGCACGATAACACTAAAGTAGCACAATTAGTTGGAAAACTAGGGAACTGTGTCGTAAAATTCGTTCGCGAATCTGTAAGATCGGTTTGTGTGTAGACGAGTGTGACCGGAGCGTGCAGACGCGTGTTCGCGCCGCGGTCGTTTCGTACGGACTGGCTTTGAGTTGCCGCGCCGGCTTCTGATCGCACTTAGGCATGAAAACGCTTTTCTCTTCACGCGATGTGCGCTATCAGCAATTTTTTTTTAATAGTTTGGTATCGCGCCATTGATTAAAAGTGTAAGAATCTGTGCGCTTGATTGTTTTTTTTTATTCGAGTCGCGTTTGCTCTTGAATTTATTATAGATTAGGGGTGACAGACAAAACCTACGATGAAGTGAGCTTACCAAGGAGAAGAGTCTTCAAAGGATTTTAATTTCCGCAAATACGAGACGTTCATGTACACGGTTGACGCAGCTGCTAAGCGATTGGCTACTGCGATGCGTGTCGCGGGATTGATTCCCGTACGAAACAATCATTTGTATGGCCTACAGATAGTTGTTCCTTATCTGGTTTTTTGTGTATGTGAATTTTTTTTAAACGCACCCACGACAGAATAATTTCTAGTGTGAAGCAAACTTGAAGAAAAATAATATCAACTGTAATACCAAATCTTCCTGCCCTTTCGAGGTAAAATTCTTAATTCAGGTGTTTAGGCTGTACGTTATCTATATTTTTATGTTAGTGAAATTAATTTTATTAAATCGATGTTGTGGCCTTTATTTTTACGGCCTCTTTATAAGCAACGTTGATGACAGGTGTTAGCAATTTATTATTTAATCATGGCCCGAGGCCATGGGATCGTTTAAGAAAGACTTACCTACACCAATACAAAAATTATTATCTATAATAGGGTATTTTACTGCATAAATAAATTGAAAATCTGTTTAGTTCGTCGTCTTAGAGTATTGAAAATAATGAACATCTTTTTTTAAATCAGTGAATATAGACAAAGATAAAACGCTTCGAAATTGTAAAATTGACGACCGAGTGACGTTTTGTGATTTTTAGAAGCGTTGTATCTTCGTCAATTTTGGTTTACGGAACAAAAGAAAAAATACAGGTAAAATATTTTTTGACAGTCTACTTTTCGGACTAATTATTTTTTTTTAATAAAAGAGCTTATTGTCTATTCAAGTAATTGTAAAATCATAGGGCAGAGCGGGAGGGACTGTCAGACTCGTACTGACTAAAATCCACGGTGTCCTTCAATAGCCCTTTACGTCCCGGGCTCACGGTAATTCGTACAGTCCCGCGACTTAGAGGGTCTGCTGGCAGAAATTTCTACAGAAATAAGCAGTACTATTGTACTTCAGTATTGAATATGTATTTTTCTTTACATTTTTTGTGTGTATATAAATAGTTAAATAAATAAATGGTAAATGACTGAATTTAGAAGTCGATGACACGGTCGGCTTTGCGACTGAGCTGCGTGTCGCGTGTTTAATTCCCGCACGAAACATCTTTATAACCTACAAGTAGTTTGGGGCCTGCGTGTTTTTCTATCTGAGTTTCGTTGTTTTCAGGAGAAATTACTAGAGCGGCGGAGAACGTTTAAAAAACATTTGAATATGCGCCATTTTGTTCCTTTTTTTTCTCGTCTCCAAAAATAAATCTCACGACAATAACACAATTAGGCTCGTTTAATCACCCTTAAGTAATTAACTAACTTTAAGATGTGAAAAATTCTAATTACTGCTAAAATTCGTCATAATACGAGTATATGTAAACCTTGACAAAGGTATTAACGAGATAAGATTACTATATAAGCAGACAGACGCTATAATGTGATGATGAACACGGCCCTATACAAGGCCAAGTTTATCTGGGTTTATTACATAAAACAATTTTTATTTCAATTGATGATGAAAAACAATTAAACGTAATACTAAATTTCTTCTTTGTCAAAGTCAAAGTCTGTGACTTCTTCTGGGTGAGCTCACTCCATCATAGACTTCGTCTGACCTATGATCTGGACTAGAGTCATGAAGAAACCCATCTCAAATTAAAATCTGTTTTAGGAATCGAAAGTGTTGACTGTCCAAAAGTCACGGGTAAAAGCATTATGTTTTTCGGTAACGTTCACGAGATCATTTCACCCAAGTGAACGCACAATCATTTGTTTGGAATGCGTCGCATATTCTGACAGATACAAAGGCAGTAATTCTCAAAAGACTAGGGAGAAGATGATGACAGATCCCCATTAGTAGTATTGATTTTTTGATACTTCTCTCTGTATTCATTTACTTTGGTCACTGTTATGTCACGTTTTTAAGTGTTGACCTACTATTCTTTTGACACTTACCTACCTCATATTTAGAAGTATGCCTGAATAATCACAGTTATTTAGTCATCGCTTTGCGCCAAACGGAGGTTTCAGTCACCAAAGTAAACAAATAAAATAATAAATCTGTCAGCCACAATCTCTATGGTACTTCACTGTGTCATCGTAAAAACGTCTTGAACGATGGATGGTTTTCATTCGAAATGAATATTTTTACGAAAAATTGGGCCAACACTTGCCAACATAAACGAGTTATTTTAAATTTTCAGTATGATTTCCTAATCGTACTGCTTTGCGGGCATGCGGGCGGCGAGTAATGGGCGACTCGCTGTCCGACCATGGACTATGCCCGGGTCGAAGGCGCGTTATGTTCCACGCGCGCCTCAAGGAGTGTCAGCATAATGACGGGGCCTGTAGAGGGCCAAAGCCTGCCGGGTTGCGGGACTCACAAATTACCGTGACCCCGAAAAGACATAAAGGGCTATTGAAGGGCACCGTGGATTTTAGTCAGTCAAGTCTGACAGTCCCTCCCGTCCTGCCCTGGGTGGGAGGACTCATTTGATGATTTTACCACGATAAAAAAAAACGTACTGCTTTATAATAAACACGAGGTAAAGCGCTGAATTTTATTGAAATGGTTGGACATGAAATTCCTTGCATTATTATGCAATATGATACGTCCCGCACCTTCGATGTTGTGAGTTTCATATTTTTTACTAGAAGAAGGGTTGTTTAATTCATAATTTTCCGGTCAGTATTCAATTTTACGGTTAATTCCACTTTGTTCACTTGGGGTATATTGCCCGGGTGAACAGAGTAGACGCTTTGGTGTCTTCATTTCACTTTTTTTTTTTGCGTTTTAAAATCATCAAATGAGTCCTCCCACCCAGGGCAGGGCGGGAGGGACTGTCAGACTTGTACTGACTAAAATCCACGGTGTCCTTCACTAGCCCTTTACGTACCGGGGTTACGGTGATGGGTAAGTCCCGCGACCCCGGCAGGCTTTGGCCCTCTACAGGCCCCGTCAATGTGCTGACACTCCTTGAGGCGCGCGTGGAACACAACGCGCCGTCGACCCGGGCATGGTCCATGGTCGGGCTGTGAGTCGCCCATTACTCGCTGCCCGCATGCCCGCGCCTACGGTGGCCGGAGATCGTCTGGCGACGTCCGTCGCCGTGGGCGTCTACCACTGCGGCTGGGTCGGAGGGAGGACACTGTTCTCTCCCTCACGCGGCACGCCTCCTCCTTCGCGAGCATGACTGCTTCGCAGAAGGAGGCGACCGCTTCCCACTCCGTCTCGCCCCGCAGCATGGCCTCGACCAATGCCGGGCGCGAGAGGTCTCCGCCTATCGCCGTCGTGAGGACATGGCGGTGCTCTGCCCAGCGGGGCAATCCTGCACCGTATGCTCCACCGTGTCCTCAGGACGGTCCTCGCAGTGGTGACACCCAGGCGTTTCCTCCTTCCTTATCCGACACAGGAACCTCCCGAAACTTCCGTGTCCGGTGAGGACCTGCGTCATGCGGAAGGTAAGGACGCCGTGACGCCTATCCAGCCACTCCTCAAAGAGGAGTCTTACCGCCGCGATTGCGGCGTGCCCGGTGTCTTCATTTCACTTCAGAAGAATTTAGATATTACCCAGGTGAAATGAGTCGACATTAGCGAAGTCCTGTGTTCGCCTTTTTTTAGTGTGGACAATCATCAAATGAGTCCAGAGGCAGGGCAGAGCGGGAGGGACTGTCAGACTCGTACTGACTAAAACCCACGGTGTCCTTCAATAGCCCCTACGTTCCGGGGTCACGGTAATTCGTGAGTCCCGCAGCCGCGGCAGGCTTTGACCCTCTAGAGGGGAGGCCCCGTCATACTGACTGGACACTTGGTCAGGTTCACTCAAATCTGTGTGGTTTATCCTTAAAAGTCCATCTAAGACACCTGCATGGTGCGAGACAGAGAGGGAAGCGGTCGCCTCCTTCTGCGAAGCAGTTATGCTTGCGAAGGAGAAGGCGGGCCGTGTGAGGGAGAGGACGGCGTCCTCCCTCCACCCCAGCCGCAGTGGTAGACGCCCATGGCGTCGGACGTCGCCAGACGATCTCCGGCTACCGTAGGCGCGAGCATGCGGGCAGCGAGTAACGGGCGACTCGCTGTCCGACCATGGACCATGCCCGGGTCGATGGCGCGTTGTGTTCCACGCACGCCTCAAGGAGTGTCAGCATAGTGACGGGGCCTGTAGAGGGCCAAAGCCTGCCGGGGTCGCGGGACTCACGAATTACCGTGACCCCGGAACGTGAAGGGCTATTGAAGGGCACCGTGGATTTTAGTCAGTCAAGTCTGACAGTCCCTCCCGCCCTGCCCTGGGTGGAAGGACTCATTTGATGATTTTACCACGCTAAAAAAACTAAAAAAAGATCATCTCAGACACCTGCATGGTCCTCATATGATTCGACCAATAAAATGACTTTGAAAGAAACTGATACCTCTGAGTTTGTTTCGGATGTTTCTTCTTAGAGTAGTGTAACAGAGTGGGTATTCCACCTCCTCTGTTGTCTCAACCTCTTTCTTTTTGGATCTATCTTGGTTTTAAAATTTTTGAATATTCATATTTCGAATTTCATTCTGTCATTGCGTCATCGTCAACTCCTTTTTAAGTCAGTACAATTTAACCTCGGCTAGCAGCTGTATCTGTTGATAATTTTTTAAAGCTGCATATTTAAACTAAACTAGTAAAGTTATGTGTTGTGTTATATACTTCCTACAACTGGAATTAACTTTTAATGTAGGTAATTCATTGAATATTATCTACCCTAATAAAAGGTTTGTAGTGAACTTATTTAGATTTTAGTACAGATACTCTTCAGGTACTCAGGACCGTTACAGTAGTCAGTCATTCTTAATTTTTCGACGTGTAAAAGTGTGCTTTAACAGCCAACTTGCAAAATAAATATTATTTAACTAACAAACAAATCTAAAAGCTTCTAAAAAAATCTCTTTACCCACAATCCGGTTGGCTACAAAATCTATTTTATTTTTTCAAGCAGTTTATTTTAAGTAAATTCAGATCTCTCTCTTCTTTGAAACAGCTATTACAAATGCAAGTAGCCATCACTCTACGTTTTAGATCGCCTACAGTAACATCAAAATCTCTCAGCACTTTCTGTAACTAACAGTTTATACGTGAACCAGCTTTTACCCGCGCCGCGGCTTCGCTCGGGTAATTTAGAATTTGACCATCGTCTCGGCGATACTTGGCGCCATCTATTGTTATAAAAACGCTTTTGTTATTTTCTTCGGGGAAAGCATCCGAACTTTCGCAAATATAGGGATATCGCTAAAACACGAATTATGAGACTATGAAAGTAAAATTTCGAACTAAACAGGGTCGAAGTAGTCCCACTTCGGGGCTTTTATTTCTGCTTGCTGGGTTTAAAGGAACCTAACCAAAAAGCTTATGACTGACGTTTTTAAAAACTGTTTCAATAACATTGAGAAATATCATAGACTTTGTCTTATTATATACGAGTACGTATTCTCGGTATGACCCTAAAATTTTTGCAAAAATTGATTCATCAAATTATACTGCGACATATGTAAAACTTAAGGATGATCGGTTCTTTGGTTTAGGCATGAAAAGATAACAAACGAACAAACTTACTTCCACAGTCATAATATTAGATAGTATTAGGATAGGCACACAAACACTAGGTATGTATTTTATTTTCTTAAATTCCAGTATGATGATAACGTTTGCAACAGCATTTTCTAAATATTTGGTTAAATCTAACAAACTAGAATTAACTTTTATTTAATGACTGCATACCCCAGTACCAGTACCCATGCAATGATTTTTTTTTTCAAATCCTGCCAGGGTCGCGGGACTAACGAGCTACAGTGACCCCGGAACGTAAAGCCTTTCACACCTGCTTCTTTTCTGTCGTCATCATCTTACCTTTTCTGCAGTCTTCCTCTCGTCCTTTACCGTCTTCATCATCTTCCTAGCCTTTTCCCAACTATATTGAGGTCGGCTTCCAGTCAAACCAGATGCAGCTGGATATCAGTATTTTACATGGAGCGACTGCCTATCAGACCTCCACAGCTCAGTAACTTGGTAAAATACGATACTCCATGGTTAGATGGTTGTCAGACTTTAGAGCTTCTGACTAATAGTAACGACTGTCAAAGATCTACAAATAACAGCCGGGAACAACGGTTTGCGGGCATTCCGAAGTACGGAGGGAACTGGCTATTACAGATAGACAGACCAACCTCGGTAAGCGCGGCTTAAGCCGGAAGTTAAGCGTGTGCGACTGTATTTATTTGACCACGAGCTCCTCGACCTATATATTACTGCATTTTAATTAGTTAGGCCAGTTAAAATGCGCTTATGGTCCATGAACGCTAGCTTATCACACGGTTTGCGCTGCACACGCATTATCGCACCTCGAACTGTTTGGAAGTAACTTAATACTGAAACACAACACGACGCCATTAAAACACACTGAGTAAGATATGGGGCGGCTTGGGTTTCTCGTCCAATATTGTTTGTATACCAGTAGATATGAGTAAATAATTTGGGAAGTTATGCCATAATTTGTTAGGAACTAAAACATAGAATACTATTTTGACTGAAAAAATCTAGGTAATTAGTTCGTCAGTCAGTTAATCGAAAAAAACTTTGACAAGTATTTTTTTTGTTACGTAAACCAAAATTAACGAAGATACGACAATTTAAAAATTGCCAATACGTCACAAGCGAGTATAGTTTTTACTTACTTGTGACGTCACGAAGCCCCCAACTCTCGCGTTATATCTTTGTAAATATGCAATGCATGCAACCCAATTAAAATGTTAATTTATTGATGCAGTCAATCTACATGCCTATTAATCTTATCACCATCTAGCCTCTTCCCAACTATGGGTCAACTCCCAATCCAACGGGATGCAGCTGATCGCCAGTATTCTATATGTAGCGACTGCCTATCTGACCTCCACAACCCAGGTGATACGACTTAGTAAGACTGATTGTCAGACGTGATCCTACGGTTCTTTCACAGTTATTATGCCCTGTGACTGGGCCTGAGGAAACATAATATTATTGTACATTATTTAATTGCCTTTTTTTTACGTGGTAAAATCATCAAAGGAGTCCTCCCACCCAGGGCAGAGCAGGAGGGTCTGTCAGACTCGTACTGACTAAAATCTACGGTGTCCTTCAATAGCCCTTTACGTTCCGGGATCACGGTAATTCGCACAGTCCTGCGACCCCGGCAGATTATTTAATTGACTTAAGTTTTATTTGCATAAATTGTAGGTACATGACATAACATATTAAAATCAAACTCATTATTGCAGGAGCAAAATCTTACAGTTGCTGCACCGTCTATTTATAGCAATGATCTCTTTTTTATTGCTCCAAAGGTGCCTATTAAAAGACAGTAACATCCTAACATACCAATTGTCTTCCGTCACCACACGTGTTAATTATCAATTAATCAGAATAACCACGACATTTAATTAACATCAATGTAACCACAATGCATCATACTTTGACTCAGGGCCGTAGCTAGGGGCGCATTGTGGGGCATTCATCATCATCAGCCGGAACACGTCCACTGCTGAACAAGACCACGCCGAACGACAATCGCCACTTACATTCATCGGTTACCCGCGACTCGCACTACGACTACCTAGTGGGAGGCCTACCTTTTTTTTAAGCGTGGTAAAATCATCAAATGAGTCCTCCCACCCAGGGCAGGGCGGGAGGGACTGTCAGACTTGTACTGACTAAAATCCACGGTGTCCTTCAATAGCCCTTTACGTACCGGGGTCACGTTAATTCCTCAGTCCCGCGACCCCGGCAGGCTTTGGCCCTCTACAAGCCCCGTCACTATGCTGACACTCTTTGAGGCGCGCGTGGAACAAAACGCGCCGTCGACCCGGGCATGGTCCATGGTCGAACAGCGAGTTGCCCATTACTCGCTGCCCGCATGCCCGCGCCTACAGTGGTCGGAGATCGTCTGGCGACGTCCGACGCCGTAGGCGTCTACCACTTCCGCCTCCTCCTTCACGAGCATGACTGCTTCGCAGAAGGACGGGAGGCCTACCCACGCTACGTCTTCCTATCCGTGAGTGCCACTCGAGAACTAACTACGAAAGATGTCACCTGTCCTTTGCGACTTCAACTTTAACAAATTTTAAGTTTTTTTAAGCGGCTGGTTCTTTGGCGCATCCCCTAGTTCCGGATTTTATCCCGCAAAGAAACTCGGAGCATAGCTCTTTCGGTTTTTCGCTTTCGCTCGTTGAGTGACCTTATCTCTCTAAAAAGCCAGCAGGCAATGACCGTAGGGCAATGCCCTACCTTAAAATACTAAATTGTAAAATACAACTTGTGTAGTGGCGACTTCTGAATGAACCATTTGTTCCAAACTCCCGGTCTCTTACATTAATCTCAATTTCAATAACTTTCCAACGCCCTACCATATACTGCCTAAAATTCAACCCTGCCTACGGCCTCCTTTGACTTCATCACTTCATATAGCTGATCGACTCCAAAATTAGGTTACTGTCATGCATCTACAATGTAACCAAGGTCGCTGACTAAGAAATGCAACTGAACGCATTATTTATGGACTATGACTGGGATTATTTGTGTTCCAATAACAAAACGTGTTATGCAATGGAACGTTTTCTTTTACGAGCTGTATTTATGCAGGCGCCGATGCCGATAGTAACCATGAATTTGTCTAGCATTTTCTTAACTAAGTATGTTAAGGAATGCAAAGGGCTATTGAAGGACACCGTGGATTTTAGTCAGTATGAGTCTGACAGTCCCTCTCGCTCTGCTCTGGGTCGGAGGACTCATTTGATGATTTTATTACGTTAAAAAAAAAGTATGTTCAAAAGTAGGTATTTTCTATGCAATAACTGACTATCTGATCTCCACAACCCAGTAACTAGGTTATACAGTATCCCTTGGTAAGACTGGTTGGTAGACTTTCGAGCTTCTGACTAATAGCAACGACTTTCAAAGATCTACAAAGTAGGCGAGTAATGTGAAAAAGGGGCCCCCGTTAGAGGGCCAAAGCCTGCCGGGGTCGCTGGCTCATCAGGTAGCCGTGACCCTAGAACATAAAGGGCTATTGAAGGATCACCGTGGATTTTAGTCAGTACAAGTCTGACAATCCTTCCCACCCCGCCCTGGGTAGGAGGACTCACTTGATGATTTTACGGAAAAAAAAAGAAATGGCTTTTCTTTTTTACAGCTGTTCCGTTCGAGATTCCATGGATATCCCAATAAAACAGACAAAACGCATTGTCACTCTAGCCACGTGACACGATAACTTACGTCAGAATTATAATAAAACAATATTTTATATGTAACAGCGCCGTGCCGCTTTGAAATCGCCGCAAATGCCACAAGGTTACTACCTTAAAATATTTAAAACTTTCTTTTCTCTCTTTAAAAAAACGTTGCCCCACACTAGGAATTTCTCCTGTATCGTGGGTGCGAAACATACAAACTAACATACACAAACATCCAGACCCGGAACAACTACTTCCAATTTTTTTTACGTGGTGTAATCATCAAATGAGTCCTCCCACTCAGGGCACTGAGCGGGAAGGACTTTCACTAGATCTGAGTCTGGTAGTTCTGACGGCACGGTTAGCGCAGTGGCTGAGCGATTGGACTGTTGCGCTGCGTGTCGCGGGTTCGATTCCCGCACGGAACAAATATTTGTATGATCTACAAGTGGTTGTTCCGGGTCTGGGCGTTTGTGTATGTGAGTTTATATGTTTGTAAACGCACCCACGACACAGGAGAAAATCCTAGTGTGGGGCATCGTTTTTTTTTAAAAAAAAAAACAAAACAAAACAAAGCTCCTTCAAGGGCAAGAGGACACATTTGACGATTTTAACACTCTTTAGAAAGAGCCAGAGCAGGAGGTGGCTTGCTGGCGCTGCATTTAAATAGCGACTCAAAATCTAACTTTATTTACTACACAAAAAGATACATATTTGCAGTATCATTGCCTCGCGTCGCGTTACGTCGCGTCTCGGTGTGAACTAAACGTAACTAGTGATAAAATTAAAAAATATATACAATTTCGGAACAAAATACAACATGGTTTAAAAAAATAAGTTCAAAATAACTGTCGTATGCCACCTAATATTGTCTGAAACAATCGCAACTTTTGGCTTTGCCGTAGTCGCGTAAAATTTTTTCGAAATCAACCGCCCATATTATTATGTTACATATTTGATCAAATAAATATTATAAGCGGTTGTCAAGTATCGGGTGTCAAGTGATTAATTAACCAATAATTAAGTTCCGTATTTGAATGCATTTGTTTGAAGTTGCATTTGAAGTGGGTGTCCTGTGTCACTAAAGGCCTTTCGCAGTAATTGAGCTTATTGACTATCGTGATGGACATCGTGTCGCGGGTTCGATCCCCGCACTGAACAAATATTTGTCTTAGCTGCAAGTAGTTGGTAGCGGGACTGTACGAATTACCGTGACCCCGGAACGGAAAGGGCTATTCAAGGACACCGTGGATTTTAATCAGTACGAATCTGACAGTCCCTCCCGCTCTGCCCTGGGTGGGAGGACTCATTTGGTGATTTTACCACGATAAAAAAAAACTGAGGTAATCCCAGTTACTTATTTTCAGTTTTACGATTAAAATCGTTAGGTTAACGATACTTTTAGTATCTAAACGTGACTTCTGTGCAAAATAAGTCCTAGATTCACATTTAAGCTAGACAATAACGCCATTTATGGTTGATACCGGGTGTTGCCATTTCCGGGGTCGCGGGACTCTCATCAGGTAACCGAGACCCTTTTTTATTTTTCTACGTGGTAAAATCATCAAATGAGTCCTCCCACCTAGGGCAGGACGGAAAGGACTGTCAGACTTGTACTGACTAAATCCAAGCTTTGGCCCTATTTGGCCCCGTCATATTTCTGACAGCTCTGAGGCGCGCGTGGAACACCATGCGGAAGCAGAAGGATAGGACTGTCTGACTCGTACTGACTAAAATCCACTTGGAAAATTATCAACAGCGAAACAGGAAAATCGGTTAAACAAGACAATCAACTAAAGATTTTGATAGACAGTAAATTAGTTTCAAATACGGCTGCCGTAGCTGACGCATTCAGCCAGTTTTTTTTCAAATATTCCTATAACTACGACTCAATAGCCTTTTACGTTCCACGGTCACTGTCACCTGTTCGACAGTCCCGGCAGGAATAACAAAACCTTTCAGCTGGGTTTTCTTCAGTATGAGCACTTGATACCTACAAACTGCCTCCAAAAGCCTTTGGACCGCATTCGACCATTTAGCTAATGCTCTGAATATTTTTTCTATCACACTAGTAACGCAAGACAATCTCCGGCCACCGTAGGCGCGGGCATGCGGGCAGCGAGTAATGGGCGACTCGCTGTCCGACCATGGACCATGCCCGGATCGACGGCGCGTTGTGTTCCACGCGCGCCTCAAAGAGTGTCAGCATAGTGACGGGGCCTGTAGAGGGCCTAAGCCTGTCGGGGTCGAGGGACCAAGGGATTACCGTGACCCTGGTACGTAAAGGGCTATTGAATGACACCGTGGATTTTAGTCAGTACAAGTCTGACAGTCCCTCCCACCCTGCCCTGGGTGGGAGGACTCATTTGATGATTTTACCACGATAAAAAAAAAAAAAAACACTAGTAAATCTTCTGACTCTTCTGTTTTTCTTTATATTTTACGGCGACCCGCCCCGGCTCCGCACGGGTACACTCTCTACAATATTATGCATGTTTTATACATATAAATCTTCCTCTTGAATTACTCTATCTATTAAAAAACCGCATCAAAATCCGTTGCATAGTTAAAGATCTAAGTATACATGGGGACAGACAGACAGACAGCGAGAAGCGAGTTTGTTTTATACTATGTAGTGATAGTGATATAACATTGTAAGAATATAACCTATTTTATCCAAAGAGAGATAAGGCAGATTTCCTCACAAACTTACCATGAGAGTCTATCTGTACTAATTTTACCCTTAGTCCCCCCAAAATAAGAGTTTTCGTGTGTGATTTGCTAATGTTTGTCAGTAAGGACCTTGCATTATTGTCCGCTTAATCAGGCAGTGGGTTAAACGTAAAACAAACATTTACATTTCGATAAGTATGACGTTGTTGGCTAAATTGATGAGTGTCAAGAAACTTTTTTTTATCGTGGTAAAATCATCAAATGAGTCCTCCCACCCAGGGCAGGGAGGGAGGGACTGTCAGACTTGACTGACTAAAAAAACTTTTTCAAAAAAAATTTAACCGCCTTCAAAAAGAACCACAAAAAAGGGTAAAATAATCTACAAAATAACTTTTATTTCGGAAGTCGATGGCTTTTTTATTTCATTGTTTTTTTTTTGCCACCGACTTCCGAAATAAAAGTTATTTTGTAGATTATTTTACCCTTTTTTGTGGTTCTTTTTGAAGGCGGTTACATTTTTTTTGAAAATGTTTTTTAGTCAGTCAAGTCTGACAGTCCCTGGACCCAGGAGGAGGCGGGCCGCGTGAGGGAGAGGACAGCGTCCTCCCTCCGCCCCAGACTCAGTGGTATACGCCCACGGTGACGGACGTCAGCACACGATCTCCGGCCACACTAGGCGCGGGCATGCGGGTGGCGAGTAATGGGCAACTCGCTGTCCGACCATGGACTGTGCCCGGGTCGACGGCGCGTTGAGTTCCGCGCCTCAAAGAGTGTCAGCAAAATGACGGGGCCCCCTCTAGAGGGCCAAAGCTTGCCGGGGTCGCGGGACTCACGAATTACCGTTACCCCGGTACGTAAAGGCCTAAAGGGCTATTGAAGGACACGGTCGAATTGCGTCGCATCGCGTAATGGGGAAGCATCTACTGGCTAGCGGTCCACCCCAAGCAACGTCACAACGTGCCACCTGTGACAGGCGGCACACAGGCGGTGGGTGGCCTCAAGAGAACCGCCTGGATCGACACCACCGTCCTATCGAGGTCCAGCACCAAACAGGTTTTACTGTTTTCGGTCGGTGACTTCATTCCATCTTGCGACTCGCCGTCCGATCATGGACCATGCTCGGGTCGAAACAAAGAGCTGTCAGCAACATGACGCACTCCCGAGGGCCAAAGCCTGCCGTCGGGTCGCGGGACTGTCTCATGAGGTAACCGTGACCCTGGAACATAAAGGACTATTGAAGAATAACCGTTGATTTTAGTCAGTACAAGTCTGACAGTCCCTCCTGTCCCTGTCCTAGGTGGGAAGACTCATTTGATAATTTTACCACCAAAAAGAGAGAAGAAATAAAAGAGGCGTGCCTATAAGCTTAAAATACCTCGACAAGATGTGAGGTAACCAAAAATTTAACTATTTATAAAACAATTATATTTGAATGAACGTTTTAACAAGCAGCGTCAACTTACCGCACCTAACCCCATGTAACGAAAGCCCCAGCGCGATTCAGAAACAAGGTTCTAACGTACAACGCCATCTATGCGCACAAAAACAGCAATTTAATAAAACACGGGTTTTTTTTAACGAAAACGAATTAAATGTATATTGTATTGGTGTTATAAAATCAAATTATTTTGTGAAACATAGGTAATTTATACTAAATCCCTTTTTATAACAAACGGTAAATGTTTTTTTCGATGCGTAAGGTAGAGTAGCGCCATCTACTCTCAATCCTATTAAACGAAGATGACTCTATTCACTCATAGATGGCACTAAATTAAAAGTTCTGCTATTGCTCAATAGATGGTACTCATAACATTATAAACATCAGACAAAACAATTTGTGATAAAGTTGAAAATCTATTGAAGAGATAGATTGGTTTTTTTTTTTATAAAAAAATGGTAAAATCATCAAATGAGTCCTCCCACCCAGGGCAGGGCGTGAGGGACTGTCAGACTTTTACTTACTAAAATCCACGGTGTCCTTTAATAGCCCTTTACGTACCGGGGTCACGGTAATCCCTTGGTCCCGCGACCAGATAGATTGGGGTACGTGGCGTTTGAACATTAATGCTACACAGATTTCAAAGAATAATAGAGCGGGCATTGGGAAAATTGTTCATTTTTGATGTCGAGCGTCAGTAGCGCGATCTAGCGTCGAATTGAAAAGAAAATAATATAGAAATTAAAATATTTACAAAAATGACCAAATTAAAAATCTATAGGGCGTCAAAAAATTCATCCACATCGCTGTCAATGGGGAAAGTGCCCAGAACGCTGGCAGCATTTCTACGTTGGATGGCAATGCTGATTCTTTGACCGAGAAATAGGCCAGCCCTCTGGTCACGCGAGGCGTCGACTATACGCTTGGCGATATCTTTGAAAAGTTGTTGGGCATGGCTACTAGTCAAGCCATTGTATTTGCGCCGCTTGAGGTTATCGGCACTTGCAGCAGCCGCACCAGCACAGCATGCAGTACCAGGCAGATGGGATGGCGCAAAGGTGCCGATGTTGCATCCCACACCAGAGTCTACCCAACTTCCATGGCATTATAGTCATCCCATCTGGTCTCTTCCGGAATAAATGACAATATGTCCAGACCGCCCCAGTCTGACAGGCTGTACGCTTTTTTTTATTTTTTTTTTATCGTGGTAATATCATCAAATGAGTCCTCCTACCCAGGGCAGAGCGGGAGGGACTGTCAGACTCGTATTGACTAAAATCCACGGTGTCCTTCAATAGCCCTTTACGTTCCGGGGTCACGGTAATTCGTTCAGTCCCGCGACCACAGGCTGTACGCTAGTATTTTGATGAAAAACCAATTTTGAACAATTTGCGGTCACGAAACAAGTTCTAATCAAAAAAAAAGGCGATGATTTGATATCCAAAGCCGTGTAATTTTGTCATCTCTTTCGCGGAACATTGTCGTCGGATATGCTCAGGCGATTTTTGCAAATGGCAAAAAACGGAACCCTTATAGATAGGCATGTCTGTCTGTCTGTCCGTCCGTATGTCACAGCCACTTTTCTTCGAAAGTATAAGAGATATCCTGTTGAAACTTGGTAAGTAGATGTATTATGTGAACCGCATTAGGATTCTCAGTCAAAAAAAAATTGTGGTTGTTCCCCATACTTAGAATGGAAATTCAAACCTTTTTTTTTGAGGTTCCTAATAAAAAAATCTAAACTGAACAGTTTGCGCGAGAGACTCTTCCAAAGGGGTGAAGTGGTAAAACCAAAAAAAAATATATGATGTACCTTACCATGCAAACTACCAGCGAAAATTGGTTTGAACGAGATCAAGTAATTAGTTTTTTTTTTAATAAGTACTATATAAATCGTAAACCGCAATTTATCTTTCAAAGTTACAACCGACTCCAAGAACTTTTATATTATGTTACTTGCTGCTACGGAACCCTTTATGGGCGACTTCGACTCGCACTCGGCCGGTTTTTTAATAATATTGCCATGCTCTAGGAATTTCTTCTGCGTTATTTCAACTCATATCCATAAACAGCAAGACCAGGAAAACTACTTATAGTCCATACAGATATTTGTTTTGGACGGGGATCGAACCTGCACAACGCAGTAATCGATCAATCGGACACTGTCTCAACCGTCAGTCGAATTAATCGCTCGTGTAACACAATCTTTAGGTCAACCACCTCGGCGAAGGGACAAGTCCTTGAGAAATATTTGTATCGAATATTATACGCTTTGAAATATCTGCGTAATTAATACGAGTATTAGGAATTCAGTAAATTGTTCGGCTAATATAATACACGAGTAAGGTAGCTGGGTCAAGGTACTGTTTAAACAAGAAACCGTGGCCTGGAACGTAAAGGGCAGCAGAAGAAACAGGGTGTCTTTTAATCAGCAAGAATCTTACAGCCCCTTCCGATCTAAGAGCGAGAGTGTGTAGGTTTAAACGTTTGTAAAAGCACTACGACGACTCGTAACTTATTTATTTTAATACAAAAATGTGTTGGTCGCGGGACTGTACGAATTACCGTGACCCCGGAACGTAAAGGGCTTTTGAAGGACACCGTTTATTTTAGTCAGTACAAGTCCGACAGTTCCTCCCGCTCTGCCCTGGGTGGAGGAGGACTCATTTGATGATTTTACCAGATGAAAAAAAAACACCAAAATGTGTTAACGTATCATAATCATAATCTTCCTGTCCTTATCCCATTCTATTGACTCAGCACGTTTACTTCTTATATTCGCCCCTGTCAGACGTCAAAGCATTATTTACTCCTTTTATATTCATAAACAATCGGTCTTCACAAAATCCATCCATCTTTTCAACACCTTCCTATGTTTTAAAAATTAATTATTTGTATAGATTTGAGAGTGGCACGGCTCAAATACGTGCGATGCTCATTATTGATGACTAAGTATAGCGCGAGAGGAAAGGGAGACCTTGTGACTGTGAGCCTTTGACGATGATGCAAACAAATCCTTATGTACTAATATAATGTAAGGAATGCTCGAATAATACTCAAGACAAGACCGAGTAGGTTACTTCGAGGCAGTGGTGTAGCTAGGCCAGAAGCGGCGCCGTATCAAAACTTGTTTGAGGCCCTTCTAATCTAAGTGTACAGTTTTGTAAAATAAAGACTATAGCATCCTGGCTCGTGTAACTAATGCTATTACTGATGTAATTTTTTTTTTTATCGTGGTAAAATCATCAAATGAGTTCTCCCACCCAGGGCAGGGCGGGAGGGACTGTCAGACTTGTACTGACTAAAATTCACGGTGTCCTTCAATAGCCCTTTACGTACCGGGGTCACGGTAATCCGTTAGTCCCGCGACCCCAGCATGCTTTGGCCCTCTACAGGCCCCGTCACTATGCTGACACTCTTTGAGGCGCGCGTGGAACACAACGCGCCGTCGACCCGGGCATGGTCCATGGACGGACAGCGAGTCGCCCATTACTCGCTGCCTGCATGCCCATTACTGATGTCATTTTTTTTTTTTTTTTTTTTTATCGTGGTAAAATCATCAAATGAGTCCTCCCACCCAGGGCAGGGCGGGAGGGACTGTCAGACTTGTACTGACTAAAATCCACGGTGTCCTTCACTAGCCCTTTATGTACCGGGGTTACGGTAATTTACGAGTCCCGCGACCCCGGCAGGCTTTGGCCCTCTACAGGCCCCGTCACTATGCTGACACTCTTTGAGGCGCGCGTGGAACACAACGCGCCGTCGACCCGGGCATGGTCCATGGTCGGACAGCGAGTCGCCCATTACTCGCCGCCCGCATGCCCGCGCCTACGGGGGCCGGAGATCGTCTTGCGACGTCCGACGCCGTGGGCGTCTACCACTGCGGCTGGGGTGGAGGGAGGTCGCTGTTCTCTCCCTCACGCGGCCCGCCTCCTCCTTCGCGAGCATGACTGCTTCGCAGAAGGAGGCGACCGCTTCCCACTCCGTCTCGCCCCGCAGCATGGCCTCGACCAATGCCGGGCGCGAGAGGTCTCCGCCTATCGCCGTCGTGAGGACACGGCGGTGCTCTGCCCAAGCGGGGCAGTCCTGCACCGTATGCTCCACCGTGTCCTCCGGACGATCCTCGCAGTGGTGACACCCAGGCGTTTCTTCCCTCCTTATCAGACACAGGTACCTCCCGAAACTTCCGTGTCCGGTGAGGACCTGCGTCATGCGGTAGGTAAGGACGCCGTGACGCCTATCCAGCCACTCCTCAAAGAGGGGTCTTACCGCCGCGATTGCGGCGTGCCCGATTACTGATGTCATTAAGAGAATTTTGAAGGGAGCTTCAAATTGAGAATGCTCTTGGAATGATCTACTGATCGTAGCTCATTTTATGACAACAACATAATAGCCTTCTTGAGAATTGAGCTAATGGAGCTTATGTTTTGTAATTCGAGCTTTATGGCCGCGATAAGTTTTCATTTAAGAGCAACATTTTATTCCAATCGTCTGGGGCCCGTGACACTTGGGGCCCCGTATGATTTATACGGCGGTAGCTACGCCTCTGCTTCGAGCCAAACGTGCTTCACCGTCGACCGCATCTTCGCTTACCATCAGGCGAGATAGTGGTTAAAATCGAACCTGTAGCTAAATTTAAAAAAAAAAAACATGATTGTAATTATGCTAACAGCTAAAGTATTTCTATTTTATAAACAAATTTTTCCCCTAAGAATTTCTTCTGTGTATTGGATTTGTTTACAAACATAGAAACCCACATACACAAACACCCAGACCTGGAACAACTACTTGAAGGTCATAGAAATATTTGTTTCGTGCAGGATCCGCGACAAGCTGACAGTAGTCGATCACTTAGCTACTGCCCAACCGTACCGTCAAGCTGATCATCACTTCTTGCCCTTATTGTATACTAGTTGGAATTAGCGCAAATCTATATACATATAATAAATCTGTAGAAGGGTTCAATTCCGTACATTGAAAATATTGAAAAAATAAATAGCGGGGGGTGTTGCTGGATCGATACCAAACCCAAATATGTGATTAAAAATTTTTTGTCTGTCTGTCTGTCTGTCTGTATGTGCAGGCATCACGTGAAAACTAACGGTTCGATTTCGATGAAACTTGGTATAATTATACCTTATTATCCTGGGCATAAAATGGGATACTTCTTATACTGGAAAATACGGAGAAAAATAAATCTTATTTTTCAGTTTTATTTATAGACGTTCTTCTGTAGAACCGCGATCTCCTTAATTATTATAGGCTTAGCCGTATTTGGGTCCAATAGATATTTTTAAGATGTCATTGCCAGAGTTACTCAAAATGGAGAAATAAACCATCCACGCGAAGACCGACATCCGCGCGTACGGAGTCGCGGGCGGCTAGTGTTTAAATATGTTTTTTGTTGACCACTCAGCCACTGCGCCAACCATGTATTTCCTTCTTATAAAAAGAAAAACTCTAGTTTGAAAAAAATATAGTTCTTCTTAAACAACTTTCAATATAAGAATACCGTATAGCCGTTCCCCGTGGTTTAACACCCGCTGCTCGGCTCCTATTGGTCACAGCGTGATGTTATAAAGCCTTAAGTCTTCCTCGATAAATGCACTATCCGACACAAAAATATTTTTTCAATTCGAACCAGCAGTTCCTGAGATTAGCGCGTTCAAACAAACACACAACAGCTTTATTATATTGATATGTATCACACAAACAACAAATAAAATTAACGCGGCACGCTGCGCCAGAAATTAATTATTTCGTCACAAAAATAACAGCGAAACGCACAGTGTTTTAATTTGCCAAACCTCGAACGGACATGGTCGTAAAGTTTAATTTCGACGCTGACTTTTGACCACGTAGCCATGTTGGCCAGCGTTTCCCAGGGGGCGAGC